>JAQQAC010025709.1:5732929-5962321 GCA_029783875.1 Phataginus tricuspis
CAAGAAAGGCCTTGCTTAATTTTAGGGTTTTTAATTTTAAGTTGATAATATCTTCAAGGTCAGTATTAGCATTCCATAACCTAGTTAAGTGAAAAGCGTGTTAAAACTAATTACCAAAAAACAAATCTATACATTATTTACAGATGTTGCAATTTTGTGTAGTCACTTACCTGGGTATGAAGAGCTGCTTGTCACCTACCATTAGTGTTTTAAAAATGGACATATGACTAATTAATGCTATTGAGGGGTTTTTTCCTATCAGAATCATAATACAGTTTATAGATTCGGCATATTAACCATTATCTGCTTCTCCTTGTCTTTTTGTCAGACTTCAGACTGGGTTGCCTGGACTTCAGGGTTGTTGATTGCTTTTCATGTACCCTGCAGGCTGGGTGACTTACTCATGTGGTTGATTTGTAGTTAAAGGTCACCAAGTAAGTTGAACTCAGCTTGTGTTAACAGATTCATGGCTGTGAAAACACAGCAACCGTGTGGATCGAGCCAGGTGAGAGGGAGCATCTTGAGAGCTCATGGAATTTCACCACAATTGTGAAAACTATCAGTTGCATTGGGGGAGCAACAGGAATTTATATTCCAGTTTCTACTAAATCTGCCTGGGACAAAATGGCTCTAGTAATAAAACCTTCGAAGGCGATAGCAAACAGAGGCCAGCACCCCTGAGGGGCCGGGTAATCACATTAACTGAAGCCGCAGCAGCGGTATTTATTCTGGTCAATAGGACTCCCGGCCTCTCTCTCCTCTTTTCAGTTTACGACCACTTTCTCTGGGAAGAAAAAGAATAGCGAGATATCAAAATTATAATCCCTCAATAGAGTCTCCGAAAGACCGTGCTGGCTTTATGACTTGGTGCTTTCGCTGTTCTTCATTTTTACGGGTGGGCCAGCTCGCATCCCCAATCTCGGTTACTAAAATTATAAGCAGGGGAGGAACTCCAGTAGCCATTCAGTCATGCTGTGGAATATTGAAAAGGTCACATCCATAGAGAATGGCGCTCCACTTATTGATATATGAACCATTAAAACGTTGATCGCGGTGCCTCACAGCCTGAATGTAACAGAGACAGGAGACCCCTCACGGCCCGGGGTGTGTTCTTGAGAACGATGGGCCTGAGGCCGAAGGGGAGGCCGAGCCATTCGCGTTTGAGTGTGAGGAACTGTAGCCTCTGCTCCCCATTAAGTCGTATTATTGGGAGACTTTATACTTCATCCTGGTAGCGTCAGCCTCGGTACTAATCCTTAAAAGGGAGCGCGCCGCTGCCCATCCGCAGAGATTTATTAAAAAGTAGTCAGGTTGTCTTGGCGCATTGTATTTTTGTACGCAGCGTCCCCTTCAGTGACAGGGCGCTGGGTGAGACGTGGTGATTTATAATAAGAAATAAATATTTGGCCTTTGTTCCCCTGACTGGCACACAGCTCCTAAAACCCTTGCAGGTTCCCAGGCAGTAACAGCAATCGGAGAATCCTTTGTTCTATTTAGTCTTTTATCCAAGGTTCCTGAAATGGCTCAAAAGGAATAAAGGTGAGGAGAGGGTCTTTTGTTATTTATAATAAGCCCTTCCAAACACACCTGAGTTCATGTTGATGACTGATTTTTGGAAAGCCCCTAGATAACCCCCGTGTGGATGCTGGTTGCCAGGGGACCCAACCGCGTGTTTAGAGGGTTGGCACTTTCACTCCAGGGAGGGGAGAGGGGCTAGGGGTTGAATTAATCACCAAAGGCCAATGATGTAATCAATCATGCCTATCTAATGAAGTTGCCATAAAAATCCCTAAAATATGGGGTTCGGAGAGCTTCCAGGTTGCTGAGCACCTGGAGGTGTGGGGATAGAGGAGGATAGCTCCAATCCCCTGCCCCCCAAATTGTGCCCAGCACCGCTCTTCCGTCTAGCTCTTCCTGAGTTGTGTGTTCTACTCAGTACACTGTTTTCCAGGGGTTTGTGAACTGATAGGGTAAATTATTGAACCCAGTGGATTCTGGGGTCCTGGGAAGCTCTAATTTATAACCAGTTGGTCAGAAGCAGAAGTGACAACCTGGGCTTACTATGGACACCCGAAGAGAGAGGGGAGGCGTCTGGGGGACTGATCCCTTGACCTGAGCCCCAGGTAGGGTAGGAATTAAATTCGGTTGTAGGATGCCCACTTGGTGTCTGCAGAGAACTGGAGAATTGCTTGATGTGGGAGAAACACCCACACATCTGGTGTCGGAAGGGAAGCTTTGAAAGCAGCAGTGGGGTACAGAGGAGGCAGACGCACACAGAGAATGCCTGGCCTCCTTCCTTACACAACTACATTGTAGATTATTGTCATCAGAAACCAAACGGCATTATTCCTGGGTACTTACGGAAAAGGCCTTTGCCTCCTGTTCAGAGATGAATTGTGTACCCCAGAAAGGTGTGCTGAAGTCTGAACCCCAGTACCAGTGAGGGTGACCTTACTTGGAAATAGAGCCTTTGCGGATGTAGTCAGGTTAGGATGAGGTCACACTGGATCAGGACGGGCTGAAATCCCATCTGACCGGTGTCCTTACAAGATGAGATACGGAAGAGAGCTCCACAGGGAGACGGAGGCAGAGAGAAAGAAATAGGCCTGCAGACTGGGAGACTGGGGAAGCCCAGGACTGCTGGCACCACCCACCCGGGGCTGGGAGGGGCCCGGACAGATTGTCCAGCGGGAAGCAGCCCTGCTCACAGCCAGGTTTTGGATTTCTGGCCTCAAGAACAGTGAGAGAATGAATTCCTATGTTTTCAGCAGCCCAGTTTGTGGTCCTCCGTTAGGGCAGCCCTCGGAAACCAACCACCTCCCTTCCTCACAACCCCCCACCACCGACTCTCCGTTAAGGACTGGTCTGAGCAGAACTGAATGTGCAGTGGGCCAGCTGAGCCCTGGGCAAGACTCCAGGGAGGCTCCATGTGCACGCAGAGAAACCTCTGGGAAAGGCACGGACTGTCGCTCCTGCAAAATCACCTCCTTGAAGCTTAACTCCCCTCTGGGCTTCCCAACAGCCAGGACCTTAAACACAGAGGACAGTGTAAGGCCACAGTTACGGACGCCTCTCCCCCTCGGTTACATCCACGGATCTTCAGTCTCGAGCGCTTGTTCCCATGACACTGGATGCACCGAACACCAGACAGAGAGCAAGATATTCCTGAAAACCAGAAGCTTCCCATTTCTCAAGGCCTGCTCTGTGCAGGGGCAGGCCATGTGCATAGGGGTGAGGGCCTGGTGCGAGTCCCAGCTCAGTTACTCAAGGGACTTTGACTCTGAAATGGGACTAATAATAGTCCTAAATCAGAAGGCTGTTGTGAAGGTTATATGACTGGCCCCCGGGTGCTCCTAAAGTGTGTGTAGACCCAATGACAAGCTCCCAGTTAGCTGTTGTGTTGATACTGCAGCAAATAAAAACGCTGTCCGCCCTGCACTTCTTTCTGGGAGCTGAGAAGTCCAGCAGTTGAAGCAGAAAGAGAAGTCAATGATCCTGTTCCTCTGTTGTAAGAGAGATGATGTATTGGGCACATTGTCTCTTGAGAGCAATTCTTAGTAAATTTTGACTCAATTATGATAAAAATCAGATGCATACAATCCCAGCATTAATAAAAGTTTCATATAAAAACCAAGGAACAGTCATTTTTAGAAAGTGGTTATCAAATGTAACATTGATCTGGCTGCCAGAGAGGCACTGATGGGCTGACTTGTGTGTGCAGAGAGACAGGACCCATAACTACAAGGGCGATGGAGGGGGGAACCCACAGTGAAGCTCTGTGGGGGGCTCAGGCATAGACACTGCTGGGAACAAGGAGGGCTGGGGAATGCAGCGAGGAATCCAATGACCTACTGCTGGAGGTCACAGTCACCATGCGTTTTTATTAAAATCTTAATGCCTTGGCCTGCTGAGCCCTAGTTACAGTGCCAGCCATAATTAATATCCACTGCTCACCATGTATGTGCCAAGTATGGTGAGAATAATGTGTATTTTCCTGCAGTATGGACTATTACAGAAGAAGCCATCCCAGTCATTGTTACACAGAGCCATACCTCCGGACTTGTCAGACCCTAACTGCAGAAGCAGACAAGATGTAATGGAGTTTAATCCCTCAGGGCCCACTGTGTTCGTGCTGGTCTACCCGCCTCTGGTCACCATGATCACAACGTTATAATGGGCCTGGTGAGGATATGCTAAATGATGAAAATGTGGTATCCATAGATCAGTTTTTCTAGTACTCAGGAGTATGCTTTATTCATTATTATTTATATTTTTAATAAGGCCATTTACATTATATTTAAAAGAATGTAAGAGGATTTTTTTCCTTTGCTCAAATGAGATCTATACCCAGTTTCATGGGACTCTGTTTTTTTATGATAAAATTCAAATTGCTGAGTTTACTTACGTCTTTCTCTGTTTAAAATACCCACCTGTGTTCTTTAAAACAAAGGATGTTGTTTCTGGACTAATGGTCTTGATAGAAAGAAAGGATCATATTGATACATTTAAAATGATGCCAGGATATATAATGCCAAAGATTTATTCCCAGTTGACTGACCAAGACTTACAGCTTTAAAATGCATGAACACCTTAAGTTAATGGATTAGATCAGAATAAATTAAGAAAACATACATCAAATTTGAGAGAATTTCCTAAGTAATTTGTAGTACACTAATCTGTATATTCATATAGGAAGTAGTAGGCTGACCCATAATATTTATCAGGAAAGGCTAACATTAATAACCTTGCTTGTCTGCACTGCTACGTAAATAAACCCTCACAAATTTTCCTCACTCCCTCTTTTATTTTTTCTGATTACTGGCATAATATGAAATTTGGGAATTAGAGAAAAGTTTAACTATTTTCACAGGAATTACTCACAGTCCTCCACCTGGATTTAACTGACTGTTAACATTTTTTGTGTTTCTGTTGTCTTTTTGCTACCTAAAATACATTTGAAGAATACTACTCAGTTATTTATTTAGTGAACATGTAACTTGATGGTTGTCTATTATGTGCCTGGGACCAGGCAAGACACCAGAGATACAGAAGTGAAGAACAGCTTTAGTTTCAGAGACCTTATAGTTGGCTGTCGTGAAAACGCCTAGTAAGTCCTCTGACCCAGTGCCAACGCAGAGATCCGGTAATCCAGGGAAGAAAATGAAGTCTGCCAGAGGAGTGGAGGGGTGCCCTGCAGAGTCGAAGGGGCTGAGATGGCCATCCAAGGCCCTGGGTAGGTGGCAGCAGTACGTCGATGAGGCTGGGGTGCATCCTTCCAGTCAAGGAGTGACCAGGGATAAATTAGAGCAGAAAGCCAGGACCACAGAGTGAGGGGCCTGGAGATCCATGCTAAGAACAGAGGGGTGCATCCCATAGCAGTGGGGAGCCCAGGTTCTGACCTCACAGTGGTGATGGCACTGGGTATGGCTAACTTTTACTGCCGATGTTCCATATGGCAGGTTGAGCTGGGCTTGGAAAAGCTCATGCAAATACCATCAGCTTTCCACAGCCCCTCGTTGGACTAGCAGCTGCCGTTTCTCTGGGCCACTCCCTCTTTGGTTTTGTCGATCATAAGGAGGCAGACACTTCAGGACACATAACAGACTGGCCAGCAGGGCCTGTTCATTGTCTTCTTTCTCCCCATAAAGTGCAGTGCTGAGAAAACCCTGGCTGTTACCCACCCTGCTCTTTCATGGAAGTTACATGCATGGCCAGCACCCCAAGGATGCTCAGTCAACTTGGGGGACTGATGATGTAGGGAGTCTAAGTATCTGCAGCTGAGTCTCTCCCAGAAAAACTCTGGGGCCATCTCAGAGGGTCCTAACTCCTCTTCATGCTTCTTCTTCATGGGAGAAATTATGGTCCAGTACCAACATACAGTCAAAAACTCTTAACGTCATTCAGAACAATGAGGGGAGGAATTTTTTTTCTTTCTCTCAAAAAAAGCTAAAACAATAAAGCAAACGTAATGTCCAGGAAATCCAGACTTTTCAAAAGAAGTTTGCCAACTTTACATTCAGGCTTTGTCACAGGGCAGAGCTCCTCAGGACCTTACTTAAAACTGAAAACCAGGGGACACCATCTGCTGTTCCCAGAGAAGAAGAGTAGCGTGAGTGGGTTGGAGGAAACAAAGCCCCTGTGGAGGGTCTGTCTGAGAGTGTCTCAGAAGAGGTAGTATTGTTTTCTCCCACTTCAGAGGCAAGGAAACACACTGAGATAGAAGAGGTCACGGTCATGGACTGCCAAAGCGTGTGGGACAGTAAGTGCCCGCTGGCGGTTCAGGCTTCTCTGAGCCGTACGCTGCCCCCAGGAGGCTGACCTCCGGGGCTGGAAGCCCAGTGTGCTGGCCATGGCCCAGAGCAGGCAGAAGCCCAGCCGGGAAGACTAGATAAGGACCCTTACCGTGTTCATTTCTTGGCAACGTCGCCTCAGGGCCACTGTGAGGTGAGGGGGAGGCTCAAGCAATGATTCGTGAAATGGATGCCCACATAGATTTGGGTAAAGGCTTCCACCAGGAGCTCTGCTATTATTGTTAAGTTTAAACATCACAGCTGTAGGTCCAAATCACCACCTTGATCTAAAGGGTTAGTGGGGCCAAATCCCGACAGACCTTTTGATATAGAATGGGCAGGATTGGGTGACCTACTGGAAGTTGAGAACAAGAGAGAGGAGTTAGAATCTAGATTTCCAGCTTAGAGCCTAGCCAAGTCTTATTGGTCGTGTTAAGAAATGTTAAGGAATGTCGGAGATCTGATGTATGGGGATGAAGGATGTCAGGCAGTGTCTCCTGTCATCCACATGGAAATGTCCAGGTGCCAAAAACAGTCATGAAAACACAAGACGATCAATAGGAAAACTGGTCCTTTTGAAGATCGACAAATGTCGAGCTTGCTTGGTAGACACATTCGCTTCTTCCTTGCATATCAGCCTGAATTATCTGTCCCGTCCATGCATAGAGATAGCATTTGGGGCTTTTCCGCAAAGAAAATAGCCAGATCCCAGACTTAGGAAATAGGAAATTAATATTGAAATATCAAATTTTCTCTTTAAGTGTTCTTATTTAGAAAATAAACTAGAATGTTTCATGGGTTTTTTTTTTAGCAGTATATTTAATTAAAACTCTATTTTGAGTATATGGATTTTGCAGTCTTTTTTTTTCTTTTTAATTACAACAAGTTCAAACAAATGTTCACCAGTCCTCTTATTGGTTAGATTTGTTTTAAATTAACATATTTGTTTTAAAACCCAAATTGGGATTTTTCTCAGTATTTGGAAAAGATCTATCTGCCAACTTGTAGGCAAGCCAGTTCCTCTGGGAAGCTTTGACTTACGCGAATTGTCATGAGTGCCTCTGTTATAGTCAGTGACCACTCACAATTTGACATCCTGCTGTAGGCTACTTTTCCCATCCAGCTTTGGCATTAGGCTGTATTTTAAAGGATACCAGCTCTAAGAGGCTGTCATAAACTATAAATAAACCCGTGATTACTTGGCCAGGCACCCTGTACGCAGCTAGTAACCCGGCCATTTAGAAAGCCTGAATGAAACCACTTTCCACTCTGCTGACAGTTGGAACAAATCAAACATTCTTGACTTAAATGCTATTTCTACACCTCTTTCCCTCCATTTCTTTTGTTTTGCCTCTACCTGAGAAATTTAAACTGTGGGAAGGAGCTGTATCTTTTTTTTTCCTCTGGAAAGTGCATATCGGTAGCAGCTTCTAGTAGATTCTCCGCAGCTGGGTGCCTGGGGCTGCTTCAAATGGCCCAGCCAGTGGGTAATGGACCCAGGCCGAGCCAGCATGCCCTGGAGAAGCTGAATTTGCGGGGTGGCTTACCAGGAGAAGGGCTGGAATTGATAAACAGTAATTGGGTTGGAAGTGGGGAAGCGAATCCTGTAGGTGAGCTGCACTGGCCGTTTACTTGATTGTTAAGTTCCTTTTGGGGGTGGATTTGGACAGAGGGGACTGTTCATATTTCTGGAGGGCTTCCAGCCAGCCCCGTCCCCAGCACCCCCAGGTGCTCCTCCGTGCTGCAGTTCCCCACCTCCATCAAGTGGGCTGCTTCTCGTTTCCACAGCTGAGACTTTCACCACTGGGCCAGCGCTTGGGAGCTCAGAGTCTCAGAGGAAAGAAGGAGGCAAAGAAAGATGGAGAAAGACAGCATCTAACTTAAGCTAAATGTGATGGAATACTATTACTTAAAGTCATAAATAATGAGTCATTCACATTGTCATGAAAATTATGTTTTTACTATATTAACCCAACAGTAACATAAAGTCTAATATTTCTAACTCTTCTGGAGGCAAAATTTGCCCGACCTAGTTATTTGGGTGGCAAAACCTTTCATGAATTGATGTGAGGCAATTTGTATCCTTACTTTATCCCACTACACGTATGACGATTAATGTATCTCACCATACTTGCATTACTAGGATCTCTGGGGCTGCGGCGTAGAGGAGAGTCTGTGCATGGAATTAGGGTGACCACACGAAAGGGTGAGGCTCTGGTCCACAGCAGAGAGCCAGGGGCTTCCACCAGGCATGGTCGTGCGGGTCTCTGTGGCAAGCTGCCCACTCCCAGACTTACAGAAGGTGTCTGCACATAAGATGCGGCACAAACTCTGAGGTGGCACTGGAAGATTGGGGTGGCCCTTTACTGAGCTAGGGAAAGCTGTGGAAGGAACAGGTTTGGGGAAAATAATCAGAACTTTGAGGTTCACTGTCTGAGCAGAAACCACAGGCAAGCAGATGGATCTCCCAAGAAAGTGCACCAAGTCAGGAACTTGCCAGCACCTGCAAACAGGGGCCCTGCGAAGGCCCGAGGAGCGGGGCAGGTCAGGAAGGCAGTCAGCGCAGCGCAAAGACACGGTGTGGAGCCTGAGTCTGGGCGCCGCCGCTCCAGGTCTGAGAGACAAGGAGGAGCCAGCCAAAGGGAGGGCTGGCCCACGCACGGGAAGACAGCCCAGAGAAAGGTGGTCTTGAACCAATTATACTGTAAGTTTCCACTTTTCCCAGCCAAATACAGACATATATGTATTGCCAGTTCATCACTTTTTTCTTGTATATCATCAGCCATTTGTCTTTCATCCTCACAGAAATCTCCTGTTAGTGTTTAGTCCCATTTCCTCCTTTGAAATGCATTTTAGAATCACCCCACCTTTCAGGCTTCATCAACCCCAGCATAATCCCTGGCCCTCACTACTCCAGCCCGAGTTATTGCAGGAGCCTCTCTGATTCCCGAGCTCAAAGGCTGGGCCCCTTGCATGTCCACAGGGTCCATGTGAGGACTGTGACTGTGGAAGGTTCCAGGGTTCTGGCCTGACTTTGTGATTTCCCTGCACAGAAGCTCAGCCACTGTTGCTACTTGGATCAAGACCAAATGGCCTCATGGTCCCGTGGCCATGGCCTCTGTCCCCTGTCCTGCAGACCTACACTGTGTCCCAGGCACTGCCACTCGTATACATGGTCTCAGTCAATGTCACAACGGCTCTGAGAGATGTATTATTGCCGGTATCCCTCCCTGCCTGAGCTCAGTGATGAGGTGGAGGAAAGGTAACGGATTACTGTCCAGGCTCACTAGGGCCTCTCTCATCAGCCATATTTACAACATGAATGAACTGGGGGAGCAAGCAGTACTTGGACAATCCCTCTTTCCAGAAGGGAGTGGAGGCTTAGACCATTCATAACTTGCCAAGGTCACACACCCCTGACAGAGCTAGGATCCACCTCAGGCTGCGGGAGCCCCGCCTTTTAGACCACAGCCTGCAGGCCTCATCCCTCCTCCCCAAGCCCACCCCCACCAAGCAAGAGCTCTCCCCTGTCCATTCTTCACACCCAGCTGAGCCCCTGTCCGCGATGCTTTCTTTCTACCCCACACTTGACATTGTTCTGTGATCTCAGCAATGAAGTGACCTTCCAGAAGGCACAGAGAGCACCAGGCTTCACTCACATGGCAAGTTGGATAAAGAGATCAGCGTCAGCCGCTGCCCCATGCAAGCTTCCCCTCCTGACTCTGGTCTCTCTGTTCTCTGGGTTTGCAATTGTCTAACAAGTTTCCACTGTGGTTTCAATTACACTGAGGTCCATATTCTCTATAAGGTGTATAAATGTTGGTTCTGCTTATGGTGTTCTGCTCACAGTGGGCCCTAAGGGAATGCCACTTATTCAAGGGGACAGACATAAATGTGTCAGGGCATTTATAGCATTTATATGTATCACACAGATCAAAATGAATTCTGTAATTGCATTCCCAATATAGAGGTGCAATGTCTGCCTCTTTGAAGACGCTTAATTTTTTTCTTGAGCCTAGCGCAATGTAGGAGACACTGAGATATGTTATGCATGTCTGTTGAGTTCAACAAACGTGTGTAAACTCGTGCCACAGAGCAGCTGCTGTGCTCAGCACACCCTGGGGTTTCAGGGACTCGCCCTTGAATCCCCTGTTTTTCTGAACTGTGCTGACGGAATCTTCTAGATACACAAGGAATTAATGAAAAAAGGAATGAGTTGCCCCACACAATTTTTAATGTGTGGGACTTAGACAACATAAGAGATTGAAATAGAGACGACTTTAATCATAGCTACTTGCTCTTGACATTTGCATCTTTTATTTGTTCATAAACAGTATTATTCTGATTGTCTTAGACTATCACATCACCTTTCTGGTAAGTTTAACATCTACTTCTGATGAGATATTTATAAAGTTTGAGGAACGACACAGAGGCCTATATTACACAGGTCCCCAAGTTCCACTGATAATTTTATATACCAACACAGACAGCCTGTGATTTGCAAACTCTGTGCCCATCATAATTAAAAATATGACCCTTATCCAAATCCTGTTGCAAAGGCACCTCTAAATTCCTCCAAAGTACACTCTCTGGCTTTTATTGTTGTTAGAAACATGTTTCCACTAGTTGACTTTTCAAAGATGATTTCTCCTGTGTTGTAAAGCCGCTTGACTCAGGGGTGATAATTGTGGTTTGAAAGAACAGGAAAGGGGAACCATTTTCTCTATTGAAAGGTGATGCTATCTCGTGTAATAATTGACCGGCTCTTCCAATTAATGGAACATGGGTGATGAATAATGCAATTATTCTTTTGATTAAAGTGATCTCAGAAAGAAATTGCATTTCTGAAAAATACCCAATTCAGTAATACACATTTCCTTCTGTAAACATTTCCTTTTGATGGAGTTTATCATTCAGGGTAAATGCAAATGAGAAGCCTCTGTGATGTGGCCAGAATTGTGTGACACCCTTTTAAAATGTGAGTAGTTTCAACAGGCATCCACATTTTTAATTCATGCTTCATGCTAGATGGAAAAACAATTTGGTTTTAATGGCAACTCAGGATGTGACAAGAAGCAGGAAGAAGAATATATATTCTCAGCTTTCAAACTTCCAGTTTGTTAAGAATTTGGTTGTTGAAAGTTTTGAAATGGAGTTTTACCTCTTTAGAAAAATACCACAGGTATTTGAAGAATTGCGAAAAATAATGGCTTTTATTTTAGTATGAAAAGTAGTATTTTTAAAAAATAATAATAAAAGTAATAAGATTCTAGGGTACAATGGCCAGATTGTGTCCGCGCTGAGGCAGCTGGTAGAGAGGGCCCGTTCATACAAGGCCTCATCTTCCGCAGATTTGGAGCTGTGTTCCAGGAGAAATGGGAAGCTACTGGGGGATTTTAATGAAGTGTCTTAATCATATTTGCCTTTAAAACAATAAGTATGGCTAGTATATGGAAGAGGATCTAACTAGAGGCCAGCCAGACAGAAGGCTATCCCAGAAATCTTTGTAAGAAGTGATGGTACGGAGGTCGCAGGGACAAACTCATCAGTCAATTTGTATCTCATAATGTGGAAGGAAGAGAGAGAGAAGAAATAGGATGATGTTCAAGGATCCGGATTTAGCAGCTGGATAAGCCATGGAGCCCTGGCCTTCAGATAGAGCAGAACGAAAATGTGGAGCGCCACCACAAACTCCACTTTGGACAGAAATTTGTAGTGTCCGAAAGATGTCCAAGTAGACATGACAAGTGGACTCCCAGTATACAGGTCGGTGAATCAGTAGCCAAATATTTATTAAAAACCTATGGGTGCCAAGTACCATTCTAGGGTCAGGAGACCAAAACTTAGAACAGTCCCTGTCTTCAATTAACCTACATTAACATCTGCATCTTTTATTTGATCCTAAAGTGATATTCTGTGATTATCTTAGAATATCACATTTCCTTCTTGGTGAGTCTGAAAGGTGAGAACAGAGAGAGATACTCATAAACATGTGAACAAATAAGACAGTTTGAGATGTTCAGAAGTATTTGAAAGAGGCAAACTGGAGCACTTTGGCTAAAGGTGACCCAAGGGTCGGGGAGAGAGAGCTCCTGTCCCAGCTCAGGGAAGGCCTCTGGGCCACCGCTGGGATTGTGGAATTTGGATGACTCATCAGAGCTGGAGACACAGGTTTGGAGCCGTAATTGTTGAAATAGTAATTGCAGGACTGGCATGTCCCTGGGACTCAGGAGCCCGGCATGTGCCCCATGATGCCACAGCTTCCCAGGAGGGCTCTGCAGGCTTCTCCCTGGAGCCCAGCTGGCACCAGTTGGAGTGACTGGGGGTGCTGTGCAGAAAGCTCCTTTCCTGGACTGTCAGTTTGTGAAGCCAGAGCTCAGAGATCCTGGTGGTGTGTTCTGGAGGAGGGCAGGAAATCAAAGCCAGAGCAGCTCCCATATCATCAGAGCAGCAGTCCGTGGGTGTGCAAAGTCAGGGCCTGAAATGGGGAAGAAGAGGGGAACTATGAGAGTCACAGGTAAATGGAAGAACAGTCAGCAGGGAAGGTTCTAGGGGTGCCAGGGGTGAGGCAGGGACCCGTGGCTCTGAGTTTCTACTGCTCACTCCCATCCCCGAGTGTTTTGCTCATTGACAGAGTATTTGAAGAACAGGTTTCTTTGAAAATGTCATCTGCTCATAATTTAATATTTTTAAATCTGAAAATATTTGAAGTAGAAAAAAACAAGTTACAAAGTTATCTGAGCTGCCACAAGCAGGTTTGGGGACCGCAGTCCACCTCTACTCGTCTCCCCAGACTAGAAAGCTGTGACAAACATAGTTTATTCTGGAAGCCACCAGGCAGATGCTCTGTGCTTTCTGATTTATATCACACACATAAACCAAAAAGTGTGACTGAAATATTTATGCATGTGACTGAGTGCGTGTGTGTGTGTAAGTGTGCATGTGTGGTGAGTTTGAACTGGAAGTCAATACTCAACGTGCAAACTCACTTTATTTTCTATAACTTTTCTCTGACAAGCTGCTGTTCTTTCTCAGCAGCAAGAGAGTTAAATTCAGCCCAATTAATAAACTCAGTCTAATAATTTTTCAGCCACGTGTAGTGTAAAACTTAGTATCTCCTTGATAATACCCAGTAGAATCAAGTACTGTCCTTACCTTGGACACTGTCCACAATGTACAGCCTTTTCTCACTCTTGGCCTTGCAGAGCTTACCCCAGAGGGAGCGGGCTTCCTGCAGGGGAGGGTCTCCTTCCCTCCTTCCGCCCTGCCCTCCTTTGCTCCTTCCTTCCTTCCTCACCTAAATACTGGCCTGTGCCAGTGGTGAGGAGGGCTGGGATGGCGGAGGTCCAACTGCAGGCTGGCACATATTAATGGTAATGAGGGGTCTGGCCTGGGCTGTAGCTCTGTCTGCCACTGTCTTTACCCTATCGTCTGCTCTGGGGCAGCAGGGATCCTGGCGCTGGTCATACCAAGCAATGCATATGACGGTCTTTGCGTTCCCAGCTCACACCACCCTGTCATCCACGTTCCAGGCAAGGCTGCAATCCTTGGAGTGACAGGCACACACTGCCTTCTGAATGGGGCTCCCTCCAAGGGGTGTTGTAAGCTGGGCCCAGCAGCCTTCACTCGCCCTCTCTTTGCCCCTGGGAAACCTACAGGTTCCAACCAGGGCCAGCTTCCTCTGTGGACCGCCTCTAGGCTCACAGTGTCCCTTTTCTCTGCCGCATTCCATGTGGAATATATACCCTTCCAAATGGGCCTCATGTCTTCCTTGTGTGCATCAAAGGAAGCAATTTTAGAGGTCCCACTGCTCTGGGATTTCCTAAAATTTAGCTGTAAACTTTTCTAAGACACAACCACATTCCAGAGAGTCAGACTAGAAGAGAAACCAGGGAAAATATCTGGATTCTGAGCACGAGTCTTTACTAGCTGGTCTGTATCTATCCGTCTCTCTCCCAGCACAGAAGGTACATCTCTTCTTTCTGATGAGAGAACACTTTCCTATGTCCTCCTCTCCTCATTCAGGAGCCATAATATCTGGAGGGCTTCCAGAGCCCAAGATTTAGTGTTTGTCAGAACAGCCACAGATGAGGAGCCCCAAGTGGCATATATGCACCTTTGCCGTTTGGACCTGCCAATATATGAGGGGAAAATAATGTAATTAAGTTTGACAAAAATGACTCTTCAGATTTTTTAATTGCTAAATATTTAGTGACTTCCATTTTTTGTTTTTGTTTGTTTTCCCTTTGTTATTTTAACTGCATCTGACTCAGTCACCTATATAACATTAGAAACAATCAGATAACAGATATTTAATCCTGTTATGTGCCAGGCAATGTGACCCTGGAGTGTACCTGTGCAGTTTTTCCACAGGTTATAGGTTGGCTGACCAGTTTACAAGTGGAATCTTCCTCTTAGGAGTCTTCACAGTTAGACTAAAGAGTACACAGTCAATATTGTCTTCAATCTTCTGAATCTCATGCTTAACTATGTACTTCTAACAATAGATAATCTTTAAAGATACACAATGTATACAATATTCAACAGATACATTCACCTGAAGTCACTACACAAGGCATTTACAATGTATAAAACTATGTACTTGTCTATTGTATGGTGGAGACAACACAGTTGGAAATGTGAGCTAGGTATTCCTATATGGCTAGAAAGAACATTGCAGTTCATAGAAACTCCTAGAGGAAATGCATGCAGTTCATGGCATGAACCTGGACGGTCTTCCCTGGGAATATTTTGGAGGGTCAGGTAAAGAAAGTAATAGTTACAGTGGTAGTTCCATTGATCAAGCACTTCATAAATGGCCAGCACAGGCTAGGTGGCCAGCATAGTAAGTCAACATTGATTTCTGATAAAGCCAAATGTATAGACTTACAGTTAGGTATTTATGATTAATCACAGACAGATTTAATGCTTGCATTTAATATCATCAGGTATTTTGGAGCATTTTGTAAAACTATGTTAAATTGATACAGCAAATTCAGCTTTTATACATGGATCACCTGGGGCTCCTCAAAAGTTTCTATTCAAGTGTTTTGTTGTTTGCCACCTCCTGTTAACTTTTAATAGCTGTTTTGGTTAAATTCCAGCATGCAGCAAGTAATTTACAAAGTCATATAAATAGTTCAAGAGTGTCAAATCATAGTCTCCTTTAGAACCTTATATAATGTTTTACTTTTTTTATCTACATAAATAAGATGTTTCTTACTCTGTATTTTGATTTTATTTGTTATGTTAAAATACTAATAAACTTACTGAAAATGTCAGGAATCCCAGATGACTGCAACACTCCCACAGCTCAGAAGCCTGGACTATAGTGTGAGTGTAATAATGAAACTAGGAAAATACTTGCAGCAACATAAACTCCTAGATCCGCAACTAAGGTGAAAAGATGTTCTTATATAAATATGATAGTATTCTACCTGATAGACCTTCATTTATGATTGATAATTCAGTGATTATATCCCTTTTACCCAGAAGGGCGTTAAATTGCAGCATTCCAGGTACCTTCTGAAGCTGACTTCTGTTGCCATACCTTGACTTGCATTTTCTTCTGACATTGATACACGAGTCCTGTCTGTCACCACCCTGGCTTTCTTGGATATAAATGACCCTGTCCTTCGATATACATGTATAACAAAAGCAGCATTTCCTGATGAATCTAATGCTGTCCCTGTTTCACGCTATGAGTGATTGAGATGCTTTTGGTAGACATCTGCATAAATTAAAACGCTATACTATAAAACCCTACCAGTCAGTCAGATTGATGGTGCCAAATGAACTAGTTGACTCTGGGTAGGATAATAAAATGAGGGATGAAAACGATTTGTAAGTTGGTTGGAAAAAGTTGTGGAGTGTCATGAATTTGGCACTTAAGAAACATCAAACTGTTCAAACGCGGGTGATGAATGTCTGTGTATAACCCAGATGACTATTGTGTGGGTTTTATTAAATTTATACTATTACGATGGAGGGACAGATTACCTTTGGTTTCCATCTGTGGGCTACAGCTCAGGGCTCCTGGTAAGTGTGTATGATTTATTCAAAAAACACTACATGGAGACATCTGAAATCTCTTTTGATGAAAAACTTTGTGCAATGTTTAATTTAGAAATGAACTCTAAAAGGCATACTTAGGACACAGTGAGTGGTTTTAACAGTAACTGGGAAGCTGCCCTATGTGATGGTGTCCTCTGAGCAAATCCTTAGAACCTGCCGGCTTTCCCAGGGCAGAGCTGTGGGTTAAGTATTCTTATACTCTTCACAGCTACAGGTAGAATATGGTACAGATGTATCAGATGAACCCCAAATATATCAAAGTGGAAATACCTAAGTGACTGAAGAATAGTACTTCTCAAAATAAACTTTGCATGAGAATTATCTGACAGTCATAGCAAATGCAGACCCGTGGAACCCACCCTGAGGGAGTTACTAGGTAGGAACTCACAGGTCACCATCCACCCAGTTCTCTCTGCTGTCTGTTGTCCCCACCACAAGTGGAGAAATCATTCCAGAGAGTTCAAGGTCACGCTGGGACCAGGAAGAGCTAAGGTAATTAGTTGGGAGAGAGACAGAGACATCCAGGAGGATAAAGCACCTTTGATTTTCTTGTGTCGACCTTTCTAATTAGAACCTAATTAGTACATTCCAAACACAGATATTAAGTATCTACTTACTGAGATAAATCTTAGATGCATATGTCTTAATTAAGCCTAAACCTCTCTTCTTAAAGATAAGCATTAGAGTTCCCTGTGATAAAGCAGTCTTAATCCATTGCTTGTCTTAAATGGAATCTATTCGATAAAGCCCTGATACATAAGAAAATTGAACAAAAGTGCAGATTACAAGGGTTACAAAGGAGATTTTAGTAAATGAAGATATTGTGTAGTAAGTTCAGGATGTTAAACAAACGCAAAATGAAGCGTACCCTTGGATACGGCCAAGAGTCATTATCAGAAAGGGGCCATCTGAGGACGTCCTGAGAACCAAGGTGGCCAGGAAGATGGGACACACATGCCCCTTTACTGTGCATTTAGTGAACATTCTCAAAGGCAGACTGTCTGGATTCAAGGCCAAATACCATAATGGGCCAGTTCAGGCACATCCATGGACAAAGGACTTCACAAGTCATTATGTCCACTAGATGTAAGAGATACACTGATAGGCCACATTGGCCATATCACAAAATTGAAGCAGTGAGGGTCAAAAGAAGCTAAGGAAAATAATGTGAATATTCACAGACTCACTCTCTCTCGCTGTCTGTCTGTCTCTCTCTGTGTGAGTCTGTCTGTCTCTGTTTTCCTCTCTCTGCATCTCTCTTTCTCTCTTGGCAGATGTCACCACAACCCCTAATGGCAGTGAGTTTGTTGCATATATTGGTCATAATGCTGAGGAATAGGGGACAGATGAAGTATGGAGAAAGCCCATGAAAATAGCATTCGGGGTTGTTTAGTTACTAGCTAAATAAACATACCTTAAATTATAATTGTCAGAAATAATGTTCCTTATAAAACAAAATTAAGAAATCTATCTCTAGTCTGGCATTGGAGCCACTTAATTCTCTCCCTGGACAAAATCCTAAAGAACAGAAAAAAAACAAACCATTCCCTAGGTTAGTGACATAAATGAGTGGTACCTTGTGCTCTAAGACTCCCTGGGTCAAGAATCCAAGAAAGGTCCAGGGGATGGCTTGCCCCGGCTCCACAGAATCGGGTCCTCATCTGGAAAGGCTTGAAGGCTGGAATAACTCAACCTCTGGGAGCTGGTATGGTCTGGAGGCAACTTCACGGTGGACGCTGGCTGTAGACCGGACCACCTGCCGTGGCCTGCCCAAGGTCCTGGGCTTGTTCACTGTGTGGTGGCTCAGTTCCAGGATGGGGCCTGTCACGGAAACCAAGTGGACATGACCGTAGCCTCTAAAGCCATGTAACGTCACTTCTCTGCACCTTGTTGGTTGAGGCCGTTGAAAAGTTCTGCCTAGGTTCAAGGAGAAAGGACAGGACCCCCTCCCCAGTGGAGGCTTGTCCACATGACATTGAAAGATGAACATTTGAGATGAGTAATGCTGTGGTAGCCATCTTTAGAAAACTCCTACTTACACGATATAGATCTATGAACTATGTTTCTAAACCATTCTGAACCTGGTTTATATATGTAGCTTCTAGAAATGCATACCAAACCCTTATTGCCACTTAGTAAAATCCAACAGGCACCTATTTTATGTAGACTCACATTGCAAATAGAGAAGCAAACATTCTCTTTAGGCCAGAGGAACATCCTCACTTTTTCAAGTACTATTTGACTGTTGCGTCATGACAATGATGAGTCGGATGCCGCTGGTTCAGGCAGGCCTGACCTGTGAGCACAGGTGCACCCAGCACCCAGGCCAAGCAGCGGGTCAGTGGGGCACATTGGGAATACCCTCTCCATAGGAGACCGGAGGAGAAGGGGCTCAGTCTGTGCAAATTCACTGACAAGAGAATTCTCAAAACTTTCCCTCTAATTTTGAGAAGGATTATCTTAGTCTTTTCTCAGGTTAAAATTGGTTTCAGGGCATTTGACAAGTTTTATAATTCTTTGTGATGTTATCTCATGGTAATTAAACTCATAATTATAGGTACTGCATTAAGCTACTGCAAACTCACAGCTAATACAGTTTTAAGAATCCCTGAAGAAAGTCATGTATGTGGCTAAGGTCTTGCAGAAAGAGTAAAATTTTGTTTTTAAACCGATTGCTTTATTCCTGGGAGGCAATGCCCTTGATAGTTTTGCAGAGTTGGGTGATTTTCCAAGTTCTTAGATGACTCTATGGTTATGCTTTTGACTCTAGGACCTTCTGACACACTATAAAGATATTCTAGACTGAGCTTGAATGCTTAAGTTTAGTACAAAGAATTATGCCTTTGATCTACTGCAAACACCTGAACCTAAGTTTGAAATGCAGATAATAGATTTCATGGAGCAAATTTAAAAAGGCAAACAAAAGCCATTTTCTATCCAGAGAATGAACTACACATCACAGTTGAAAGAGGAAACTGGGAGAGGGGTTGATAGACTATGTCTATTCATAATAGTGAGTGCGGAGCAACACTTTAATTCTATGGTGATCCACACTGATGATTGCGACCCCCAGGGCTTACCTTATGGACAACTGCAGGAAAGTCTACAGGCTATTCCTTGCCTCTGTGAACACGAGCTTAAATTAAGTAAGTGTTCTCTCCCCTGGTGCTCCATTAAACACTGATGGACAGAGACCTTGCCCCATACATTGATCATTTATATACTGAGATAATGGACAGAAGTGATGTATATTCATCAAATCCTCCCTAATGTCAAAGCTGTGTCCACATGCTACTGAGTTCCTTGACTTTGAGGCTTTTGTTACATTTGCACAACACCAAAATCCATTTTGGTCCCACTGGTGATGTCTGTGAGTTTTAAAAAATAATAAGGCAAAACTACAATTACCTTTCACCACTGCCCTCGAAGCACGACCATGTGTGTATCTCAGGGTGTGAGACCTTGTCCTGGAAAAGCAAACTTGCTTTGTCTCCACCTAACATGATAACATGTCAGAGGATCAGACCCTTCAGAATTCAATGCTTCTACCATCATATGGGCAATAAAAGCCCACGTAAACAAAAAGAGGAAAGGGGATGCTTATTGAATTGAATTTATTCCCTCAAATCACATGACATATTACATTTCTTAGAAGCATGAGAATATCAAGATCTTTATTGCTCAATTTAATTATGCTCTTTGCATGCTCTTACTTGTTTAAAAAAGAAATGATCCAAAAAGATTAAAATTAAAACATTTCTTGGTCGCTAATGCTGAAAGCATTTCTGTGACACGATGTGCTTAACACTGAAGAAAATAAATAAAACAGAATTATATTCCAAGATGGAAAGATTCAGAACATTAGCAAACTTCCTCATTTAGACGGCTAATATGTTCCTCTAAACGGTATTTTGAGAATGCTTATATCAGCACACCCCAAATAAGAAAACTCTTTCTATTTGTATCAGCTGAAAATGTTGACAAGAAATATATTGTCTACATGTGGCCCATCCCAGTGGTAGTTTTAAGCGCAGGCGGTTCGTGCTGGCGTAGGGATCTCACTGACTGGACTGTCAGGTTGGCTCTTGTCATCTCTGCTCACTTTGCCGCATGTCTAAATATTCCTTGATTTCACACATACTGCGACAAAGGGCTGATCAAAGACCTCCGCCCTGCGTGACTGCCACTCTGGGTGCGCAGGGGCAGAGCACCATCCCTGCTCGGCCGTGTGGTCATGCCCTCGCCCCCCTTCTCTTGTTGGCTATGTTCTACGTAATGTTTAGAATATATGGTTGGAAACAATATTTAAAAGACTGATGGGGAGTCCTTGCAGGGAGGGATGTGTGTCCTAGGGCAGTTAAGGGACTCACCCTGGTTTACACAGCTAGTTGGGGACACTGGTCTACACCATGACTTTTGCCCCAATGTCTACTACACTACATTAAATAAATCATATAGTTTCCCTCTTACAGTCACAGAGAAACACATCAGGGCTCAATGTTTCATATTTAACGCTCAATTGCCTCTGGTCTTATCATACTTCAGAGCAAATATGGTCAACTGTTTTATCAGAAAGAAATTTGAAATTGGTTAAGTGTACTTACTCTCCTATAGGGCGTAATAAGTTTGGTATGGATTGCAGAAAAGTGCTCAGGATTTCAGCGCAGCAATGGAACCTGAAGACTTCAGGAGTCTGAAGTTCCCAGCCTGAAAAATCCCAGTCATGTTTGAGACCATGGTGTCCACCTCCCAAGCTCTGACTGTGCTCACCCAATAAGGGATATTTATAAGTATATTAGTGGCCTACCAGCCTCCATAAAGCACCACCAGTCCACACAGCGACCATTGGAACTACCACTCCCCCCCCCCCCCCCCCCCCGCCACCGCCTCCCACCACCATGGCTGATATACTACTCTTTTGTAATTCATTTTCCTTCTCAAGGCTGTTCCTCACGGACATATTGGCATGATTTCCTCTGCATAACGATTCTGAAGGGGGGCACAGTGTTGCCCTTCTGACCTGAAACACCATGCTCATATAATTCAAACTGATAGACACTCCACTGTGATTTAATGAATGGATTAAGGGAAGTTTTAACTAAGCAACAATTCCATAGGCACACACAGCTAGGTGATTACCAACCAACAGGAAATAAGTTGAGTGAAAACTTAAAATAGTTGAATGAGAAGAAAGTAAAATTAATCAAACCCTTTTATAAGATCATGCATTGCATAAGAGCTTAATGAGAATTTCCCTTTTACAAAGTTATAAGTTGAATGTTTTGAAGTTGACAATGACCACCATGATTTTCAGGAATTCAGAAATTCAGTAATGGTAACATTTATCTCAATGAATAGATGAGACCAGTAATTCAAACTGACTTCATGGAGTTTGTCTGAACTTTTGTCAAGTACATTTCAGGCCATGCTTAACCAGTTCAATGGTATTTGAAGGTTAAATTAAGCATCTACATCCAGAAATGTTGCATAGTATGCTTCCTTAACTCTTTTTTTGGCTACTAATTGAGGAAATTAGTCCTGAGATTATTTCCTAGGCTTCAATGATAATACATTCTGCACAATTATAGTGGCAAGTAGACAATACGGAACCAGAATGCCTGGGTGTCTTGCCAATGGGTTTCAGACCCGGGCAAGTTCACTATGAATTCACTGAGACTGAGGAATGACAATGCAATGTTCCTAGGGTGAAAGGGTTACACCCAACTTTATTCCCACGGTGGCAGGTCAGTCACTAGAATCCCATCCACTCAGAGTGAGTCTGCAGGCGGCAGACAGTCTCTGCCTCTGGGCCTCTCTGCTCCCGCAGCCATCTCAGTCTCTGTCCTCAGTGCGGCCACCACTCCAGCCCCTGCTCTCCTGCAGCCTTGCAGCCGTGCTACCGTGTCTCCCAGAGCATGGAGCGGAGCTCTTTATATAGAGTCAGTAACAACATATTGCCCACATGTGTAATGAACTAGCCAACCAGGGCCAGGTGAGAATCCAGGCTATAGGAATCATCACTTTATCCACACTGGGTTTTAGGCACTGCTGTGCCATGTGTTAATCATCTAAAGCTGCACAATTTACTCCACTTCTTTGAAATATTTTTTTTTCATCAGTAAAATGACCTGGTATAGAAATCTAACCTATTCTATTAATATCATGGGATGGTGTGGATAAAATGGAAGTTCCTGTGGCCAGGATTCTCACCTCGCCCTGGTTGGCTAGCTTCCTACACTGGTTGTGAGCAATATGTCGTTATTGACTATATAAAGAATTCTACCCAGTGCTCTGGGTGACACAGTGGCATGGCTGCAAGGGTGCAGGAGAGCAGAGCAGAGGCTGGAGTGGTGGCAGCACCAAGGACAGAGGCACAGAGGACAGCTGTGCGGACAGAGGGTCCCAGAGGCAGAGACCGGCTTGCTGCATGCAGACTCGCTCTTATTGGATGGGATTTTAGTGATTGACCTGACCTGGAAATAAAGTTGGCTATAACCCTTTCACCCCAAGAATGTTCTACTATCATTTCTTTGGTCACATTGAATCCATAGTGAACTTGCCCGGGGCTGAAACCCATTGGCAAGACAGATGGTTATATGCGGACTGGAGGGACAGATTCTATGTTTCACCCATCTTTCTGCTTCCAGTCAGGCCGTATTAGTCAGAATTCTCAACTAAAGTTAGCTTTAACCAAATAAGAGAATCATTTGTGCACCTGAGTAGGTTAGGGCAGTCCTGGCTGTTAGCGTGACTGGATCCAGTTCCTCAAATAAAGTGCTATTTATCTTTCATCACTCAGCTCTAACTCCCCCGGTGTTGACTGTTCTCAGATAGGCTCCTCCCAGGTGGTAGCAGAATAACCACCCGCAGCTCTCAGTTTACATTCCACAGGCATGGCCAAAAGCACCTAAACCAATAGCAACCGCACAGAGTTACAGAGAGCTGGTCGGCTCTGCCGAGAACAGGTGCCCACACTCGGGCCCAGGAGACAGGGCACCTGTACCCGAATCAAATAAACTAAAGGCCAGGAAGGATGCGGCTGCCCCAGAAGATGCGCAGGCAGGATCCTTTCCAAAAGGACAGTCTGCCACTCGTTTCCTAGAGGCTAGTCAAATCCATGCGCACTTTCTTCCCAGTTATAACCCCGGCTTAATATGTAACTATTTCATATACAACAAGAGGGATAACTTTTTTAAATGATATGCATTTCTCAGTCTGACTTAGATACAGTTATTTGTGGACTGTCTATGTTCCCGTGCCCTAATTTTAACCCATGTTAAATATATTGCCTCTCTGACTTTGCATCCAACAGCCTAAATTTGGGATAGGGAATTTGGCTTTTCCAAACGTGTAAAGCTCCTGATTATCTGACTGCCAGACATATATCATTGCTCACAACAGGGAGTAGAGCCCCTCTAAGAAATGCTACATATGTTTTTTCTTTGTGCTTTTAGTTGACCCACATTGGAGGAAAGATTGTCCCTTTCCTGCACGACCTTATCAGTTGTCACAATAACTAGCCGGATTTCAATAGTTTTCTACTAATTCCTCTAGCATTGATGGAGTGGTCCCCTAAGAGCTCTTAGGCAGCCTTAAAAAATTCACACATCTACCAAACTGGCATATAGTAGACATTCAAGTAGCTAACTAAATAAATGGTATTGGGAAGAGCATATAATGCATTACAAATAACTTTATAGATACCAGTTATTAGTACCAAAAATAAACTTTATTTTTTTCATTTTGTCTTTTTTTTTGCTTTTTATAGCAAATAGAAAAGTGGGTCAGGAGAGATAAAATCTAGAGTATATAAACTTGAGATACAGATAATTTTTTAGATGGGACTGGCATCCCTTTCTATCTGAATTCATCATATAAATTTGAGAACTGAGTCATCTCAGCTGTCAAGAGATAACTTGTATGACACCTTTAGAACACTCTCATAAAGCAGGTTGAAAAATATACTTTTAAATACCTATTCACTGACCTATATTTAATGTGCATTTAACATTTTGGGTAAAGATGCCCACTTCGAATATTTGATTTTTCCAAAAGTAATCACGATTGAATTTGAGTTATCTAACCATAACAGAATGTTTTCCTAGTAGTGTGCACGTAAGAGACTCACAAAGTTAATCAACACCCTCCTGCCCCTTGGAAGTGCATCCCAGCTGTGCCTAGTGCACACGAGACAAGTGATCTTTCACACTTCTGCTCACTCCAACTTAATTGAGAGTTTCAGCAACAGCTATGTTTGTTCCAGACCTGTTTGGCTAGTTGTACTTAATATTTAATGTCTTAAATTAATTAAAAATCAAGTAAACCAGTGAACCATCATTGCAGAAGAGATGTTTCTAAGATAAACTAAGTGGAGGGATCTGGAAAGATTTAATGAAGTGGATTCATTAGGAAACTGTGGTTGAATTATTTGTAAGCCAAATGACTATAAAAATTGAAGGACAGAACCCTAAAAATTTAATGCAAGTCTGCCTTAAGATTGCCTCGTGGCTATGTCCTTGTTCTATTTTAAAGAAATTGAAACTGAAAACTGTAGAAAAACTGATTATTAAAAAAATGATGACTCAACATTCCAGTATGTGGATCTAGAGTCTAAAAAATTTTAAAGCTCTTTGACTCTCCATTAAAAGATTGCTTTAATCAATGTCTACTTGCATGTTCTTTAAAATAATTAAAGGTGAACCAATTTCCTGGTGAACCTACCAAGTGTTGACCACAATAGAGAGTTCTTCCTGCCTTCTGTTCTCACCCGAGCCTCTTATTTGGGCTTTTTCCCCCAAATCCCTCCTCTGCATTCTTAGAACTCAACTTCTTCACCTGAACCCTGAAGTTTTAGCCTTTTCTAAAAAGTGAGTGACTAGAAACTTAACAAAGGCTCCTTTGATCTTTCTTTTTTATTACCTGAATGAAAGTGATATTGTGTTCTAATCCACATCAGAAATCTTCTATATATTCCTGAAACATCACAGTAACTCTAGAAAGAGATCAAATTTTTTATTGAAATAAACAAGCACTGCAATCATTTTCCTGTCACTTACCAAAGAAAGGCAATAAGCAAGACATCCAAATATCTATGTCTAATTTGCATTTGTATTACTTCAAGTTTAAGGTACACTATATCATCTGAACTCTAAACCTATTTTTTTTAATTTGATGACTTTATATTCCATATTGATTACATTTGTGGACAAAACTAATTCCCTGATGGATGGAAATACTAAAACAAAAGGAACAGACAGCTAAATGACTTCAAGGGAGATTTTCAAATGAGTTTGCAAAGATTTTCTTATTGTAAGTGAGATAGACCCTTCAATTTCTATCCCATCACATGAGATAATCTTATCCAGAGTAGTGAGGGGAAGATCATTATTTTAATGCCAGCCAGGAGTCTGTATTTTTGCTTAGAGGATTAGTTCCACACACTCAAGAAAAAAAAAAGTTATTAAATTCTATATACCAGCAGAAATGTCAGCATTGTGGGGAAATGTTTGGTAATGAGCATGGTTCATTGGCTGCAATGAAATTCGAGAAGCAATGGTAGTACCCGGGCCCATCAGGATGGCATATGGTACAGGAATTTTAAAGCACCACATGGCACTTTCCCTTTGTTACACTTCTGGCCTGGGGCTGTGAACATATTCTGAATATAATGCAAAATATCGGGTAAAGCGTTTGAATGGTTCCCTAGAAGGGGCTTGATCCTGCAGAGGGCCTACTTTCCAGTCTGCGGACTGAGCAAAAGGTTTTGAAAGATCATCAGATATCCCCTCCTGTAAAGTTTAATTGGTTCAGCATGGCACCTTTTAAACTTTCTTTTCATCCTTCAGGAAAATAATTGTTTTTTCTTTCTCAGTTAGGCACCCTTATCTGAGGAAACTATATAAAGTAAGCAGAGATGAATGGTAAGAAAAGATTTCCCATTCCTAGGCAATCCCATAAGCTATTGCTCAGGGTAGACATGGTGTCGCCCTCTGGGTCACCAGCCTGAGTGATTTCCCTTGCTTGGTGCCTTTCCTCTCCCGAAAGAAACCCTGATGGGAAAGGCAGTGGCTGAGTCTGTCTTCTCAAGGCTGGTCAAGAAACAAGATCTTGTCTCCTGCTGGGAGAGTCCCCATGGGTTCAGGCAGGAGCAGGGGTTGCAGCCCCTGTTTATTCTCAAGCTGAAGAGGTGGCCTGCTATGTGGGTGGGCCGATATTTCCATTTTCCATCCCTCTCTGAGTCTCCTTTCGTGCCGGTGCAGACCGATCAGCCCCGAGAAGCCCCACAGGCTCCCCAGCCACTGCAGAGCGGAGCACCCGGCGGCTGCTCCAGGGCCTGCCCGCCCCACCACTGCCCCATGCATACCTTCAACACCATGTAAAACCAAAGGGCTCCCTGAAGTTTGGGGACTTTCAGTTTATCCTGTGTGTGTCTTGGAAGCTAATGAAAAGCAAGTTTTTGCAATGTATAATGACTTCTTTCATTATGTGAAACAAGTCTCACTGATTTTAGAACTGAAAGTACAGTTGGCAAAATGGTGGTGGGAGAGTATTTTCATATGAATGAGGAGAGTAAGACTTTTGCATAATTTTAATGGGAAAAGGATTAAGTGGTAAGAAATAATGAGAAGTGCACACAGAGAATAAAATACCTCAAGTAATGGCTGGCCTGAGCACCAGAGGCTGATGTTCTCCAGACCTTGGAGCTCTGGTTCTCTAAGGAATAAAGGCCACTGGGGCTTTCCAACAGCTTCAAGTGAAATAGCACCGGGGTGTGGGCTTGTCCGCTGTCTGAGGAAGGGCTTAGCCCCATTCAGCCTTATAGACTGCCATCTGCAGCCACCTGCTGAGCATGCTTTGCTGGGTGGTAGGCATCATGCCCCATGCAGGATGCCAACCTGCAGCCTGTCTCCTGCCTGAGTTCTGCCCCAAGTGAGCCAGCCACTTATGACAGAAGGCACGGTGGTGGAGAATGTGATGTCGATGCCCAGCAAGGGGTTGGCTGCTACTGAGACCCTCTCAGCCCCATGTGGGACTGCTACCCCAGGCTGCCGTCCGCATGCAGTCTGCATGTGGGGCCTGGGCCTGTCACATACTCCGTGCAGGTGCAGACCACATAGCATCTAGTACAGGCCAACAAGCCCAAGAGAGAAGGACCAGGCCTGAGCATACAAGGCAGTCCCTGCTCCCAAGTGTCTCAGCCAAAACTCCTCCTCCTCCTTTGGGGACAAAAGCTGAGGGCAAAGGGGGAGAGAGGCCAGAAGTATGTCCTGGTGACCCTCCTTAGGGAGGCATGAAGCCAAGAAAGCAGATGCGTTGAATGCACACACACATGCGCACACACACACGTACGCACATGTACGCATACCCTAGTTGTCACACACACACACACCCTAGTTGTCATGCACACACACCCTAGTTGTCACACACACACACCCTAGTTGACGACACACACACTAGTTGTCATGATCAGTCCCAGACTAGGAAACTAGGTTTTGTTTTGTTTTTTCTTTTTCACCTACAAGAATTACTTCTCAAGATGTAAATGCAACCAGTCCTGTATTTAAAGGTCATTTAACTGCAGCATAGACTAGACAGCTCTAAATTTGGGACTGTGGATTTCAAAGCCCAGTTCCAGGGCTTCCTGGCATGTGGGTTTTGACACGCCACTCCCTCTGAGCCCCTGTTTCATTTGTAAAGTGGTGATAAAAAGTGCCTGCCTCACTGGATGTGGTACTCACAAAAGTCAGAGGTGATGTTAACCAAGACTGCAAGGAACAAAGGTAGGCTTACTGGCCATGGCCCATCTGGTTGGCAATGTTTGCCCTCGGACTGCCAGCAAATACCTTGGCCCACTAAAAAGATAGGAAACTATAAGAAGCCATGAAAGAAGAGGATTTAACTGTACCCCTTTTGCTCTTTGATGGGAGACCTTGGAATAGGTGCCCACCAGCAGCCACACCTGGGGTCCGTCAGCCTGCACTGGGCCACCTCCCCTCGGACACCCCCTGCCTCTAGGACAACAAAGATACTCCAAACAGTTCGGGAAGTTGAAAACCAGTATGGTAAACAGGTTTGGGGCTGATTCTCAGGACTTGCCTTTTCACGCTTCCTGAAGTTTTGTTTTGTTTTGTTTTAATTGGGAAAAGGAGAAATGGGGCTCAGTTTTAGTTTTTTAGTTTTCATCTCTAGATAAGCTCTGGTACTTCCGGGCGTTTCTTTAGAACTGATGACAGTGCTGGTCATGGACAGGGAACAGGGCGTTGTTGTCCTCTAAAAACACAGGAAAGGCCATTTGTGATGCAGCTGAGAATAAGCATGTATCTGCTTATCCCTTCCTGGACTTTTATTCTGTTTCTTCTGGGTGAGAAGTTGGGGACTGGTAGACATAGTATCATGTGGGTATTTTTATTACTTTTTCTCTTGTTCCTTTTTTTTGGCCACAGGAATAAAAATCATTGTTCTTACATGATTTTGTCCTTGGCAGTTTTTGTCAGAGAAAATGCATTGCTGCCACCTGACATTTACTTATGGTAATGAAATGGGCTCGGGGGTGCGGGCTTGTCCATCCCTTCGCGGTCGTGTGCTCTCCCGTCCACTGAGGTCTTTCCGCGGCAGCACCAGGCGAGGCAGGGCAAGGTCGAGGGGATCTCTGAATAATACGGTTCATGAGTGAATGACTTCTTAAAAAACTGAAAATTATCAGTAGGCTCGCTTCCCATTCCAGCCTGATTTAGTGGTTGGTTTATAAAAGCATTTTGTCTGCTACCAGCAGAGGTGTACCTGAAGCTTCGTTTCCAGCCGTTGGTGTGCTGGGCTCCGTCGGCCGTCGGGGACGCTTTGGGCTGCGGCCGACAGACTCCGAGGAGGCGTTTATAGGAGGCTCTGGCACCTTGGGTCACAAGCACTATTGCTTGGCAAAACTTCATGTAAAATTAGCATAAACAGGCAAAACGCTCCAGCAGTTCGTCCCAGATGTCTGTATCGTCCCTGACCTCGGCCTCCTCGTCGCTGTCACCACGCGCCTCCATGGGCTTAGCTTTGAGCCCCCCACGTGGACTCAGAACTTTGGTGCCGTGTCTCTGAGCAACTTCCTTCTTAGTCTTGCCCGGGCTCTTTCGTCTGGTAGCAGCGCCATGATTCGCATGAGCATCCGGCCGAGGGCAAAGTGGCTTCTTGACAGCAGCATGTAAGTCGGGAGGAACACTGCGGCAAAGGGGTATGTCCGTCTGTCCATTTGGGACGGGCTCTATTCTTTTCAGCTGTGTCAGCCCCCACAGGAACAGTGTTCGCCAACAACGGCAGCCACTTCTCAAAGGACGGGGTGTTCCGTTTACAGACCCTGGCCTGGTGTGTCTCCCCAGAGCGGACAGCCACCTTGCAGGAGGGGTTGTGAAGGGCCTCCCCTGCCCTGTGGGCCACCCTCTCCTCCACGAGCCCCTGCCTCCCGCCTCCTGGCCTGCAAGTCAGGGCTGTAGGACAAAGATGCCCGTTGCCCATAGGCTGTGGGCAGAAGGAGGGTCCCTGCGGTGGGCTGTCCTATGTCAGCATGGATGAGTGACACCAAGGCCCTGAGGATGGCCTGGCCTTCAGCTCTGTGGGGCACTTTGCCTGCTCCAGGATTTCTCCCACCAGACCCTCTGCCCTGCAGCAGCAACTTGCACTGGCCCCAGTGCCTGGGAAGGTAGTGAGGGCAGACTCAGTTCCCAGGGAGCACAGGGAGGATGGTGGGGGCTCCAGAGGATGAGGAGCATCTGTGCACGTGAGCCCCTTGTGCAGGCACCAGCCTGTACCTACAGGGCTTCCCTGCACACGTTCGATGAAACATCAAAAAGGCATCAACACCTTTATTTTATTTTTAAATAGAGCTCTTTCAGGACCGTCCCAGGCAGCGTGTCCCTGAAGGTTCTGACTTAGCCTTTACATGGATCACCCCGCAGTTCAGCCTCCACGACTCTGGCGCTTTGGGACGGCTGCTCTCCCTGCTTCCCCTGGGCAGCCGCCACTTACTTCCGTCAGGCCCTCACCCATGAAAAACTGCAACAAAACAAAATGGACAACTTTGCCTAAAACCTTTATTCATTAAAATCAGTTTGATTATACTCACAGTTCTATGGCAAATTATTGACAAATGCCTACACACCACTGTCTTCATAACAGAGGTTGCCTCCTGAATGAGCAGGGGCCAGGGAAGACCCCTGACAGCGAGGATTTGGGTCTATTAGAATTCACTGTGATCAGACTAGCAAAGAATTTTCCCTGTGGACCATCTGTCAGCACATGTAAATAGCCTCATTTTAGAAGACCAGATGTTCTAGCCGTATCCATTTAAACAGGAGTCTACCTGTTCTTTGATTATAGTCAGTTATGGAAAGACTCAATTCTAGTATATTCCAAAATGATTTCTCTTTGGCATTTGCATGTTCTGGTTGGTGGTTTGTTTGCATCTTACTTACCCCCGTGTAAGGAAAAGAGCTCTGAATGAGGAACCAGACACCTGTGCTCTCTTTCCCACTCCACGGTTAGGAATTTGGGTTTTGTAAATTATTGAGTCCCATCAGCCTTAGGACCCCCTGTTGACAATAAGGAGGATGGCCAAGATGCTCTCCACGGTCCCTTTCAGCTCCTGGGCAGTTCTGCCTGGAGGAAGGGGCACCGGGCTTCCAGCCGCAGCCCGGCAGTGCTCCCGGCTCAGCTCCCCCATTGTTCCGTTGGGAATGATACACAAACATCCAGCGGAGCCCAGAGGATAAAGCGCCTGGACGTTCTTAGGACAATGCCGGTCCCCAGCAGGTCTTTAACTTTGCATTTCTCTTAACAATGAGGAAGAATTTTAAAAGAGAATTTACTAACGTGTGTAACTCAGTTTGACTTTGCACAGAGGAAGCATTCCTGGCAGGAAGAAAGAGAAGGGCGTAGTTAAACCATCTGAGATACTGCGCGGCTGAGGGGCATTTCTCTCCTCTCCTGCTGAATGAATCTTCAGAGAAGATTGCCTGGGAAAGGCCTCGTAATGTGGAAGAAAACGTATTATGGAAAAAATCTGAACTGTAGGCCCAAGACGGATAAATCACAAAGGTGAACCACCTCCAGGTAAATCACAAAGCTCCATGGAGTGACCAGACCTTCAAAGCAGCCTGTGAGCTCAGCCTCCTCCATCCCATTTCTAAATGGTCCTATTTCAGTTTGAATCCTCCTGCCTCTCTGAGATGAGTTGACCAGGCTAGAAATTAGGAATATCTGATGGGCAAGGCTGTGGAAACAGACGCCCCCGTTCCAGCATCCTCCCTGTGCTGTAGCTGTGCGTCCTGCAGCACGTTGCAGCCTTTGCGGCCCCCACTTCTCTGTCTGTAAGATGGGGAGGTGGAAGCGCCCCTCACAGGTGGTTGTGGGGATTAAATGAGTGTTCCAGGTAAGGTGCTCAGCATGGTGCACTATGAAATGGGGGCTAATATCATGTCCCCTATTGAGAGCTCCCACTTGCCTGAGGACCCTCTCCCGTTGCCATGGCTCTGGCCTTCAGAGAGACAGTCTGTAGATTGAGCCCACCTCCTTGGGAGCTGACAGGGGTCTCTGGCTTCTCTCTCTATCCAGTGCATCCAAACCTAGAGGTCAATGCTGGGAAGGGGCTGTCTTGACCTGCCTCTCGCTGAATTGCTCTCACTGGTGTCCATTCCTCTGTTCTGACTCACATGAGGGACCAGCCCTGTTCTCATCAACAATGGGGCCTCGGGTGGGGTGAGCAGTGTGGTTTTCTGAAGTTCTCCAGGCAATTAACCTCTGCCCCCCAACAATGCATGGTACACACAGCTTCAGCACCCAGCTGGGGCCCACAGTTACTTTTTTTCACCTGAAGAGAGATTTTGGACAGAGGCCCCTGCCACCTTCATGCCCCCAGAGCAGCTACCCCTCTACCTGCTCTTCATCTCATGTTAGAAAACCTGAGTGAAGTGATTCTGTCCACTGGGTTGGTTCACAGAGGCATGACACTGAGCGCTTTGAATTGATGGCAGTTTTAGGAAGAAAACACCACCTCCAAAGTGGCAAGAAAGCACTTTTCTTTCTCTGAAGATTCATGTGGCAAGGGAGGAGAGAAACACTCCTCGGCCGGGCAGCATCTCAGATGGTTTAACTACGCCCTGCTCTTTCATCCCGCCAGGAATGCTTCCTCTGTGAAGTTTTCTTCTGTGCCACAGTAACGTGTGGCTTTTACAAAATCCTTGTGATAGTCTTTGCAACTCTCTACAGTGTCTGTTTAAAAGTCAATAATGTTAATTTGTTTGATAAATTTCCACAGATCCCAACCCTATTATGCTGTTACCTTAATGCACCTGACTTTTAACAGATGTCTTAAGGATTCAGTGTCCCTAAAGAGAATATAGCATGAACTGAAGTAGCTCTTTGGAACATTGTGTGCTTTTTGCTACAACATCCTCAATTGGAATGAAGATTAAAAATATGCTTTGATAAACAAGAACCATGAGGACGGGCTTGCAATATGTTCAGCAGAGAAACTTGTTTGGCAATCAGAAAACAAAGACCAACCAAATTAACTCCTCTGGGTATGCAGGTATATATGCGTGTGTGTGTGTGTGTGTGTGTGTGTGAGCATACGTGCAATTTTGCTCCAAAATGTTTCTCGTACCTTTATATTTTCTGGAATAAATGTTCCAGTTTTAATTTTTTATAGCAAATGAATACAATATTGTTTGAACAGTGGGGCCTGGAATAGAAAGTTAATTGAAGACCTATAGGTTTTATAGAGGAGACATTTAATAATCTGCAAAGCTTTAAATAATCTAAAAGCTTTAAATATTATTGAATATTTAGAAACAGACACATTTTTCCAGACGACTTGATTTATTTTGACTTTCATTATTTCGAGGTGATTAAAGAATGGAAGTGAAACTTTTTTTCTAAGTTCATATTAGGTTGAACCGAGAACAAATGAATCAAGGTGCCATTTTGCCCAAATGCCATAATATTAAGCATGAGGATTAAAGGATAACGTTTTGGTAATTGCTAATTATTTGTACTATTATTACTAAGTAAAGGCCGTGGCTGGAAACATCCACAAGTCCTGGTTTTATGTATTTTTTTAACTTTTGTTTCATGTTCACCCATTTTCATAATAGAAATTATTAGTGGTCTTACTGATAAGCAAACTCAGGTGAAGGAAGGAGTCTAGCAGGAGCCTCAAAAAATACTTGGTCTGGCGAAGCCTCCGCAGAGAAACCTCGGAGGGCAAGCCTGGAGTGCCCTGGGGGAGCCCAGACCTGGGTGGTGTCTGACAGCACCCTGTCACTGAGAAAGCCAGTGCCTGGAAGGGATGTGCCTGGGCTCAGAGAATCTCACCAAGCCACACAAGCAGCTTGGCCAGGTCATTCTTTGAAGGTGCCGGCACTTGGCGTCAATGACCTCTGCAGTTTATTAGGGGAGCGTTAAAGAAATGAGGATGCCACAGTGCTACGTCCGAGATTCCAAACTGAGATATTTGAAGGGGCCTTGGTATCTGTATTAGTTTTCTAGGGCTGCAGTAGCAAATGTGTCAGCTTAAACAACAGACGGTTATTTTCTCACCGTCTGGAAGCTGGAAGCCTGAGATGAAGGTGCAGCAGGACTGGCTCCCGAGGCCTCTCTCTGTAGCTCGTACATGGCCGTCTTCTCCCCGTGTCTTCACGGGGTCTCCCCTCTATGCTCCTCTGTGTCCTGATCTCCTCTTCTCATAAGAATACCAGGCATATTGGATGAGGGCCCACCCATAAGACCTCATTTTACCTTAATCATGCCTTTAAAAGACCCCATCTTCAAATACACATACTCTGAGGGACTAGGGAGGAGGACGTCAGCATGTGACTTGCAGAGAACAGTTTGGCCCAGAACAGAAGCCCAGTTTGTCTGAAGTTCCCCAGGTGACTTTGAAGCCCAGCCACTCTGGGCGCCCTGGCACCCACATGGCTGTCCTCGGGAAGCAGCATGGCCTGGCGAGTAAGGGCACAGCTCCGTCAGGAGCCCGGTTCCCCAGGTCCAGATCCTAGTTCTGTTCCTTATGAGCCATGCGCCCTGGACAAGTGGCTGCCTCTCTTTGCGCCCCCGTCCCTGAGAGATCAGATCACTGAGAACCCTCTGCTTAAGACGGTCTTAGGGCCAGTTCCCATTAGGTCAACGTCAGTGTTATTATTTCGTGTTTGCTTTTTATTAGGAGGGTATAGGTGAGCCAAAGTCTAAATCAGGGGTCAGCAAACTATGGCCCTTAGGCCAAATGCAGTCACCTCATGTTTTTGTGTGACGTTTACCTGAAAACAGCCATGTACCTTTGTCTATGAACTGCTATGGCTGCTTTCATGATACAGCAGCAGAGCTGAGTTCTTTCAACAGAGACTCTATGCCACGCAAAGCCTAAGATACTTTTGAGTTTTACAGAAAAAAATTGCCAGGTCCTGGTCTAAATCAGTAAACAGATAACATTTGTTATGGCTAAGAGCCTGGGGACTAATTGTACATAGGTCCCCATTGTCCTTTGTTTGAATTTCAATTCAATTACTGGCTGTGTGAGTCAGGGCCATTTATTTAATTTCACCGTGCTGTAGGTCGATTCCTCATCTAAAGATAAGGTTAATAATATAAGTATCCTTTACTATCTGGATTCATTTATTTCCTCAATTAGTTTCACAAATTCAGAGAGTAACAGAAACACATTACCCGAAAATATTTAGTTCCTGTGTTTTGGATAGCTAATTCCAAATAACAAAGGATACAATCCTACCTCAAAGATACTATCTAAATTAACCAACTCTATGGTTTGACAGTGAAGGCTGTTTTAAGAATTAAGTGATAATGTACATAAACATATAGCCTGGTGCTACAATGTGGCAGAAGCTCAATGCACATTGGCAAAAATAACAGCATGGCGTTGCTGTTACTAGCAGACTCAGTGTGGAGAGGTGGCCGCCATGTGTGTCTTCCCTGTGGATTCACCCTGTGATCTGGCCCTAGTCACTTCTGTCAACTCCATATATGAAGCAGAGGAAGATAGGAAAAGTCCACAGTACACAGGCAGGAATGAAAAAATAAATGGATAAAGTAACAAAAAGATGTATTTAAGTAACATAAGATGTATTTCACCGTTCACTCTTATAAAATCCTCACTGGGCTCATCATTCAGGAAAACTCGACAACAGTGTGTGACCTGCAGAGGCCTCGAGGGCAGGGAAGCCGGAACCACACACGGTGGTAATGGAAGGCTGAGCAGGGGTCCCTCATGTTTGCTGAGCACCCACCAAGCATCCCATGTAGTTCTCTGCTGAGGCTTCACCAGCACCCCAACTGGATCCTGTCTGTCTCGCAGTTTGTAGATGAGGAAACGAACTTGGGAAAGTCACACTGTCAAAGGACGCACAACCAGTGAACTCAGAACCAGGTTCACACTCAGTTCCCCAACTGCCCCAGATCCGTCTTTCTCATAGTGGCTGGGCCTTGGAAGGAGAGACAGACACATCACCTAACCAGTGGTAACAATGGGAGGCTTTTGCTGTCCCCCCAACAGGTAAACCCTCCGAGTGGGTGCTCCTCCCCTGTGATGCCCTACATCACCCGCCCAGGGCTCCCCGCCAGGCCCTGCATGAATGCCAGGAAGGGGACTTGGGTGCAGACCTTGCTTTTCCCTCCTGCCTCGTCTCTTACTTCTCCATCAGCCCTCAGCATGAAGCAAAGTCTTGGGGACACCATGGCACCTCTCCCCCCAGACCTTGGCAGGTGACAGGCATGGAGCTGGGCCTTCCAGGTCCAGGAATCTACAGACTTCCTCCTTAGAGCCCTTAATTATAGGAAGGACTTGGTGGCTTCTGGAGAGGTGAGGAGAGGTCTGCTGACACTCGCTTTGTATGAATGAGGGAATCTGGGGACAACAAATCCTGAATTTCAGAGAGAAGTATTTTATTCTATTATTTCCAAAAGAAATACACTGAGGACCATGGCACTTTACAGGCCGACCGCAGGAGGTGGCGTTGTGAAGAAGAGAAGCATCATGGCGTGTTTCGCTAGACAGGTGCTTTCAGACTGCTGGTCATCAACGGGGGCCTGTGTCTGGCTGGAGGGCCATTTAGGGTCCTTAAGTAAATCGTAGAAAAACTCCCCACACAATTAAGGATAATTCTTTCCACAGCTTTTGTAACCTTAGACCTCATCTATGCTAATGAACAAAATATGTGATGCTATGATTATCATTCCAACTGAAACAACACTTAAAAGAAATAAGTAAGACCTCTCTGCGTGCAAAACTCCTAAGTCACTGGTTCCACCCAAATGTCGCTTTTAATTGGCAGCAGGGGCCGTTGCCTGACATCGGTGTGTAGACTTGGTTTGGTTTATTTCAACGCTCTTTGAATGCCGATACTATCAATTTGAACAGGCCATTTTAATGAACTACTGGGGCTGGGTGTGGGGGGGACACAATTCTAACAAGAGATAGTTACTTGCACTTTTGCGTTAGTTTTTCTTTCCAGGTCCTAAATGGGAGAAATTGGGTAAAAATGTATGTCACTGTATGTTTTGATTTCAGTAGCTGTTCATAGACATTGGACTTTATTCCTTTTTTAGCTCTTTTAAATTTCCAGTGGATGAAAAGCCCTGAGGAGTTATGGTGTCTGTGTGTGTCTGCAAGCGAGCATGCCTCGCAACTGGCATAGAGAAATAGAACAGAAACACAAGAAGGGGAGAATATGCCTCGAACTAGACATAGCAAAACATTTCAAAAAGCATTTTCATGTCCCCATTGAATAGAAACTACCCAACGAATTCCTGGTAACCTAGAATGATCCTCATATTAACATGGATGCATTTTTCTTTAATTAAGGTGTTTTCATACTGCAAGTCCTTTTCTAGATTATTTCAATTTCATTTTGCATTTACTCTTTTTGGGTGCCTCTAACCATTTGTCATGGCTTTGCTGCATTGCCCACTTCTCATGAAGCACATCGTAAAGCTGTTCTTGTGTTTTCTTGCCAGACCGACTGTGGGCTACTTGAGGGCATGCCAGTCATTTCCAGATGTTTCATTTATAACAGCAAAAACTGTTTTTTTAAAAAAGAGTCCACTCATGGAAGCCCAACAGTTTGAAGGCTGTGGGTAAGCAGGAGCCTATGCCTGACACACAGCGGGCACGTCCCACCCTCCGCACGCATGAGCCCACTTCCAGCTGTGTGGATCCTCGCCTGCCTGGGTCGGGGCCTGGGGGCGCAGGTCCAGGCGGCTGGCGATCACAAATCAGCGTGCCTGGAAAACATGGTGCCGGCTGCTGGTGGCAGTGGTGCCTCATGGCACCTGGGGATGCACACAGTCCTTCCAGAATTGCTGTCTCTGTTCCATTTCACCTGTGACCAGAATTTGGGAGAAAAATAATTTGTGCGTTTAGACGCTCACACTCGCTGTGTCTTCTGGTTCCCTACCAAGGGGGTGGCCGCCACCGTGTTTCTGTTGTGGACGATCAGCCCTCTGCCAGCAGGGAGCAAGGTGTCTTTCTTGATTCACTGCTGCTCTTCCTTGGCGAGTCCCTGGTGTAGGGCCATCGGCACGTGGGCGGCATGTGTCTTCACTAATGACGATGACAAAAGAAACTCGGGGCGCCTGCTGAGAGGCACTGGCCAGGGAGCTCCGTAAGTCTAAGACAATGGGTCAGGCAGAACCAGAGCTGGCGTCCGCATGGGCTTTATTCTAGTGCGATGGCAACAGTCGGGTACGTTTGCAAGGGCTTTAAAAGACATTTCAAAACAATGTTATTCTTGGAAGCATGGAAAGATTTTAAGGTGCTCTCTACCTTTGGAAATACACTAAAATTATGTAAATTTGGTTTATTTCATTAACTTTAGTTCAGAAATTTGATCATGGTGAGGATATTAATTACAATGTCGACAGTCACTTCTGTTTATCAGAAACATACCACCTGTGTCACACAATGCCAGTTATTTCAAAGCATGTCATTTAATTCTCTCAACCTCTACAAGGGGAAGGAGCCTCAGAGAGGCGGTTTGACTACCCAAGTTTTCAAAAGAGGAGGTTATTGGTGGGGGCTGAGCAGGGCCCGGGGCAGGTGGGGAGTGTTGTTGGGCATCCAAATCTCAATTTGCCAAACCCCAAGGCTCAGCTTTCCTAAGAGCAGAGGGCCTTGCTCTGCTCTGGCAGAGTGGAGGCAGAGTGGTTTGGACTGGTGCGTCAGGGAAGCTTTTATCATCATTAGCAAACTCAGAATGTGGGTCACTGGGTAACGGCTATTTGCCCCCAGGTTGTAGGTTTGCTCAACTCCGGAGTTAACTGAGTCCTCAGCACACACAGCAGTCCGCAGCCTCCCCACAGGTCAAACCAACCACCCCCAGGTGGGTGAGCAGGCGCCTGGGGCTCCAGTGAGCTTTTAGACACAGACCCAGGACGGGGAGCACTCAGAGAGAGGCAGAGTAGCCCAGGGCCAGTCTGGGAGGGCAGAATGGGGGCCCGGGAAGCCGGCGAGCCAGGCTAGAATGTGCCTGTGGGATCAACTGGATAACATGGCCTCCATGCGTCAGGTAGTGGAGGTTGTAGGCAGAAAGTTTCGATAGGGATATGCTTTTTAAACTGATCGATGGAACTATGGGGCAAGAGTTAGAAGAGGCCAGAGAAGAGAGACAGGGAGGCCACTTGGGAGGCCACTGGGGGTCCCAGCCCAAGCAGCGCAGCCTCTGACATTGGTCGTGCATGCCCCCCACTCAGTCTCGGTACCTCGTGTCTGGTTCTGGGCTGTTCTCTGCTGACAGCTCTGCCCTCTCCCTCTCTTGGGTCCAGACCGGCCTGCTTCACACCTACCAGAATCATCTTCCTACAACACTGCTCTCCGCAGGTCGGATCTCTGGTCAGCCGCCCGCAGACGCTCCTCAGAGCTTCCCGATAAAGCCGGCAGTCCTCGAGCTTCCACAGCCTCGCTCCCACCCACCCTTCCCGTCACCTGATGCCTCCCGGCTCCGCGCACACCCGAGCAGACACACCTCCTCCGCGCTCACTCTCTCCCTGGCCCACCCAGCCTCGTCCCAGCCCTCTGCCCTTCCTTCCCATTTTTGCCTGCTCATAACATCTAAGCGCTGGCGCCCATGATACCACTTTCTCAAGACTTTACTCAGGTGTAAATTACCCTAGCTTTACATCCTTATAAAACATCTTTGCATTGATTCTAGCACTCTGGTTTTCTGTGTCCATTTTACACTTTCTCGTGGCTTCCCCACCTGAAGGTCACACTCATTAGCCATCTATGCATTCCCCGGAGGGTCTAACATAGCCCTACATGATAAATGTCTGCCAAATGAATGAGCGGATACGTTCGCTACTTAATTAAATAATGGCGCCTCGGTGAGAACTGAGTGCTCAGCACGACCAGTCTGGAGATGCCGGCCTCCCTCTGCCAGGAGCCATTTCTCTCCTTCCCCGGCAAGTGGCTCACAGCTCTCAGCCATCGGAATTTCATCCTTTGGCTTGTAAATATTCAAGCACTGAATGTTCACCACACCTCCTCAAACAAAGATGAACAGCCGAATCATTGCATCTTCTTATTAGACTGCTATATACAAATGACACTCATTCTTAATCTAGCTCTTCTAGAGAATACGAAAGGAAAACAATGCATCAATATTTAGGAATATTACATACTTCCACTGTCCAGCATTGCTCTGGCAGGACACACAACACAATCGTTTTTGTTGTTGTTCATTGTCAGTGTGTTTCCGCTCATCGTGGTTGGGTAACTGTGCACACAGCCACTATGCCTACAAGCCAAATACAGGAAGGGTGAGTTCCTGGAGGCATTTAGGGCATTCAGTTCATCAACCCACCGTGCTAAATGTATTCCTAAATGAAGGTTTTAATTAAAAACCTCTGGCTTTGTGTCATTACTAAATGTAGTGCAAGCTCGTGAGGCACAAAGGAGTTGAGAGTTCCAGAGGCAGGCGGGAAAGAAGCAGCCGTGCGGCTGGCCCATGCCATGCCAAGGAAGTCCACACCAGCATTGTGCCATTTGTGCCCTACGTTGGAGATCGCAGGTGCCGCCGCAGCATCAGAGCATCCCTTGTATTTCCTCCAGAGAGCAGCACATCCTTCAGTGCGGGCTCTGCCTATCTTTCTAGAACTCTCCACCAAAAGCAAAGGTCTTCAGAGGTCTTCTCAGGTGTCCATAATTGGCTGCTGGGTGGCAGGTTTTATGGATGCGTTTGATGCTTCTAGCTACACTCATCCTGTCATTGGAGGAGGAAAGTGTTTTTCATAATAAAACATATTGTGGATGGGTTTTCAGTACCATGTCAAGTGCCAGGCCAGGTGTCACATGACAAAACGGTTTGTGTACCATGTTCTGTGTGGTTCTCTTTCTGGTAGGTTCTGTAGAGTCATTTCAGAAAATAAGATTTTTATTTTAGTGGCCCTTTGCTATAGGAAAACTAAACTTTGCTGAATTGTTTCTCAAAAAATTATGATCTCTATTAGTGCCTCTTACTTCTTTTGTCTGTAAGATCCTCTGAGCACTTTTCAGGAGGCCCGCAAGGGTCCTTTGCTTCTCATGCTTTTATCTGATGCTCTGGTTCCCCTGTGGGACATTCAGGTGTGGTTGGAGCAGGTCCTGGGGGGGGGGGGGGGCAGAGCTGGAAAAATCAGAGGATGAACCAAAGCTCAAGTCTGGAGGATTTTGTCAATATGCTCTTGAAGCACTGTTCTTCGAGCTGGGTGACCACACGCACCCCAGGACCCCAGAGGAAACAAGGACCAGTTGAAATGCAAGTATTTCAGCATGCTCCCTTTACTTACCCCTAATTATTGAATGAAGGCTTTGTACCCATTAAAGGGGCCTGAAGCATCCGCCAGAGACCTCTATAGATTCTCAAGGAGTCATACCTCCATCTGTCCATGTTGTGATAGTTTCTGGAACCCTCCTTTCTTTGGTAAGCTTAGCACAGAGAGTCAAATGCCCTAGGAAGTCAGGGCGCACCACCAGCACAGGCACTGAGCTCCCTGTGTGCTGCACAGACCAGCCCCCTCGTTGTGTTCAGCAAGCAGTAAAGAACTGGAGCTGTTCTGTCCTGGCACCAAGCCCAGGGTGCAGATGCAAAGGTGACTCACACTCTGGGGCCCAGTCTCCTCATCAGGAATGAAGCAGTGAGACTCAGTGATGTCCAGATTTAAATCTCTACAACGAATCTGCTTTTAATTTTCCTTTGTACTGTAATCAAACCAGTTCCTCATCTTGGACTTTGGATACAGGCTGGTAAGGTAGGACCAGACATTTGAGCTCCAACTGCTATTCTCCAGGCTATTTGTAGGGAAATTTGTGTGACAAGTGAGGAAGGTTAATGGCCCCAAGGAGGCCTGGCCCAGGAATAGGCCCCTGAGCAGGAATGTCCTGACATTTTTTAAATTTACCTGAGGGCTGAGCGCCCAGCTGGTACTTTACGCACATTATCTCGTCAAAGCCCCAGCCCAAGGAATTAACCTCTCCCTGTTAAGAAGAGGTTCCGCCTGACTGGCACATGGCCCCTCTGAGCTGACCCCTCAGGGATGTTATATTTGGAAGAAACACATGTGAAGTCATCTACTTGAAAAAGGGCTCTTTCCTGGGTAGGAGTTCCAGATAAGATACATGGCATAAAATAATGTATTCTAACTAGACAGTGCTCGTGCAGGCCAGTTTGTGTTTTTACACTTATCTCAAATTTGTTTCATTTTCTTATTTTCCAAATATTTGGTATTCACTATTTATAAAGAGTAATGCCTATATGGGAATCCAATTCGCCATACCTTCCCAATTTTCTCGCGAGCACTTTTCAGATGAAAAGTAATTCACATAAAGGTTTTCAGGAACAATGTCTTTCCTTTAGGAAATATTCTTTAATAAATTATCAGGCCAAGTGTTTTAATAAAATGACATTAGTAGGTAGAATTTGTATGTCCATCTGCAATCTTTGGGTTTCCAATGAGATGAAAATACATTTGCTAAGATCTCAAAGTCAAAGGCATGCAATTCCTATGGGAAACAGAAATGAGTTTTTCTCCCAATGCTAACGTTGCGTGATTAATCATAAGAGCCGTAGATTTATTATAATTTCCCTTATAATTTTCTTGTTGTTGCCTTCTTCTGAAGCATGAAACAGTGCCAGAGGCAGGAACCCAGGCTTAATGGACTGAGAGTGTGACTGAAAGAACATCTCCCCAGTTTATATTCATCTAGCAATGAGAAACTATTTTCATTTTAACACATTTGTTATACTGTTTTGAAAACAAATATCTTGGCTTAAATACAACAGGAATTGTTGCTTTAGTTACTCAAAAGATCATCTAAACTATGTTATGTTTTCAGGGAAGTTTTAAGATGCCTCTTATAAATTGTATTTAGCCTTTTTATGAGAATTGGCTATAGCTGTTCGCTCCGCTAATGGTTTTTATGTGTTTCTGCCAATGTCCCCAAACTAAATTGCTGTAACCAAAGTAGCACTGTCCCTTGTTGTAACTGTTAGCTGCTGAGAGCAAAAGATAAATTTGTCTAACATAGAAATATTAATGGTTTTATTTAACATTTGTAAGATGTCAAAAGAAGAGAGTATCATTTCTATAGGATTCAAAACCGTAATGAGATCTTTGAAAATATTTTTCATAGAAGGACTTTCTCCCTATAATTCAAACAAAATGAAAATTGAAGTATTGTGTTTATTATCAAATATTAGATGAACCTTTGGTAGGAAGTCAAAACAACCATTAAATTGGCCAGTTCAACATGAACATACAGATTTCTTCTTTTTATCATAACCATACGTGTATTGGATGTTAAAATATGTGTGCAAGGAAAGATGCATTCAACTGAAGACATTCTGTTTGTCTCCTCTCTCTGCTCCTTTCCTTTCACCAGGCTTTGGCTGATGCAAACACAGCCTTTTCATTAAGTCACTAGGGAAATAAGGGATGACTCTAGCACAAATCTGGGGAATACCTATATGTGCTAAAGTGATGGATAATGCAAGAACATGGTTTTCAGATTAAAAAGCAGTGAAATAGTATAATTTTACACAAGAGCTCTCTGGAAATTGCAGAAAAGCAGCAAATACTTTACTTGGATTTATTTTCCCAAAAAAATGCAGGTTTTAAAAAACTATCACTCCCTTGCTATTCTCTATTTGCTTACAGTTAATAGTCATATTTTAAAAGATCTTCTAAATATTGTGATGCAGAGGTATGTATGCATACCCAGATTTTCGCATTTGCTAGACAATTTGCAGTGGAATCCTTTTTGGATCTTACTCATGCATTCATTTTAAATACTTCTGCCTATGTATATACATCTATTTTATGGGAAAATATGGTTGCAAAGCGGCAGGAAAACTAGGATGTCCCTCTGTGAGGCAAACGAGGAGCTAAACAGGGAAACAGTAGTGGTCCCGCTGTCTAAGGGAACATCACAAACATTTATGACAATGCTGTGCCCATGTCCTTTGTAGACTTATCCATAGGCTCTGGAGTGCCTCCCAGGGCTTTGTGTTTATTGCATTTCCACATTTTTATGTCACACTTTTTTAGAAGCAAGGTGGGGCTCAAGATACCTATTGCAAATAGCTCTAGCAGATGGAATAAACAGCCGAAGAAATAAAGTATAACCGAAAAGAGACACTGCCAACCCCACTATGCTCGCAAAACGAGGGGAGGAGCCCAGATGAGTCACCTGGCCGGTGATTGCTAAGTGGCTTAGGTTTGATTTAGGGTTGCTTTTTTTTTTTATCTTCACTAGCACGAAGTCTTGCCAAGCATTCTAAGAATTTAGTGCTTTAAACGAAACAGTAAGTCATGTTGAAAATTCTTCTGGGAAGGAAAAGAAAAACTAGTTTGCCAGCTTCTCCCATTCATCCAGTTCGTTCTTGCTCTTCCGTTACTTCTCCTCCTCATGAGCCAACTTTCCCAGAAGCCCTGATGCTAAGATCGCCCCAGAGGAGGATGTGATCTAGGGGAGGTGCTCATCAGACACAGCACAGATATTTTTCATAGTAGGACATTCTCCCTGTAGTTCAAGCAAAATGAAAATTCAAGTATTGTGTTTGTTATCAAATATTAGATGAACCTTTGGAGAGAGAGAAGTTAGAAGTGCACATTAACCCTCATTTTCTTATACCCCCTTAATCGCCAAAGCCCGTGGCAGGGAGGCATGTTAGAGAAGGAGAAGAGGAGAGGAAAGCCTCGGTTGGCTCTCGTGTCAGAGCAAAGCTGGGGCCACAGTGATGCAGGGCCAGAGTTTCGCTCCCCAGAACCTCCCTGGGGCGCCTGGGGCTGGGAAGTGATGTCCCAACACCCTGGAGGCCCTGGGGGGCAGCAAGGAAGGGATGTCGTGGTGTTCTGTGCAGACCACACTGAGCCACACGGCCAAAGGCTGCAGGCAGGACTGCAAGTTCAGGAGCTACGTGAGACCTGCAGCCAAATCTCAGGGAATGACAGGCACTGAGAAGAGAGAGCATTCTCTGTTCACAGAATTTCGCAGCCATACCCAGCAGAGCACGTGTGACCATGGGGGTGAAGCAGCCCATCACTGCAGAGCCAGCGGTGACCCAGAGAGCAGCCCAAGATCTGCATATGCTCCAGGGCCACTTCCTCCCCACCACAGGGACACATACCATCCTGCACAGGAGGAGAGAGGAGACAGATCTCTGAGCCAGCACATGCCTCAAAGGGCTGTTGCAAACTGAAGGAGACACTTCCAGCAGAAGAGGTAGAGATCGCCGAAGTGAATGTGTGAAACACCCTCTTTCAGTAGGAGGGCAGGGAGTGTCTTAAAGGAAGATTAAATCAGATATTGAAGACATTATGAAGTTACATTTTTTCTACCCCGGAGTGTCACCTGTGAATTTGCTACCGGGACATACTGGGAGTGAGCTCGGCAGCAATGTCTCAGGCCATTTCTTCTTTCTCCCTGACTCGCACCTTTTCTCGTTCATGGGTGCTCAGCGAGGTCAGCTAGATCACAAGCTTTAAAGTTCTAAAAGACCAAACTGAAGTGGCCTGTCAGGCAGTGAAGAGTGAATGCCCTGACTGCTTCAAGTCCTCGCCCTCGCCCGGGATGCGGGCATGACCGTGTCCGCCGGAGTCGGAAGCTCAGGTGAAGATGTGCGGCACTGTGTATAAACAGGAAGCCCCTTACTGGAACCACGTGGACAGTCATGCAGATTAGGCAGCCCCGCACCCCTGCCTTCCAAGATGACCACTCGCTGGTGGAGAGCCCTCCTTGTGAGAAATGGAAGAGATGTGATGAGGAAGGAGGAAAGTGGAGAACCTTTGCTGTAGACCAAACACATACTGTTCCAGGCTTGCTTGAAGATTTTTTGAAAAGATATTCAGGGTTGACTCTGTTTTAATCAAAATAATCTGCTTTTACTCTTTAATTTGTTAACACGGATGAATTGTGACAAAAATTCTCATGCCATGGCTTGGGTCCTTCAGACGTCCATGCATTAGGTCAACTAGTTCCTATCCTGAGCAAGAATTATGTGAACTTTGAAATTATACCCATAAAATTGAAAGGAGTCCCTGTCCCAGAAATGCCAATGCAAAGTGGAAATTCACAGCCTCATGACTATTCCATCTGCACAATGATAAGCAACAGTGGTGGTTTCGTTGATTTTAGCCCCAATTCTGTCCATCTTGCATTCTATATGATACCCACACAGACATTAAGTCCTGTCAAACAAATCAGTTCATTGACAGAAGCTACCAAATTTCATGTACAGCAATTTTCAGAATTTCTTACATTCATTCATTTTCCTGGGAATGCTAGTGAAGAAGCTATCTCAGGACAGTGGGCAGCACAGCGTGGAGGTAAGGAGTGAAAGCCAGTGAGATCAATAGAAATATGACTCAAATCATTTTAAGCTGCCTAGTAGCCTAATTAAGTGCGAAATTAATTTAAATAATATATTCAGTGTAAGTTAAAATATCCAAAATATTAATGTCAACATATAATCAATATAAAAATTATTAATGAGATACGTTATATTCTGCTTTTCACACTAAGTCTTCAAAATCCTATGGGTGTCCTGCATTTCATTACATCTCAGTTCGGTCCTCCCACTGAACCAGCCACCTGTGGCCTTGGAGAATGGAGCCCCCACGTGGATATTCAGACACCCAAATTCAAGGCAAGGGTTACTCCTGCCCCGTGGAAAGTATGGCTTATCCTCTCAGCCTCAGTTTCCTCACATAGAAAATTATAATAATACTTCACAGGGTTATTATGAGGTTTAAATAAAATGGGACAAATTGCTTAAACTGGTGCAGGTAAGAACTCTATAGATAATAGCTATTGTTATATAAGTGGATATTGTTATTTTAGATTTTATAAATGAGAAGGTAATAGTCTAACAAACATCTATACAGTTATTGAAAACAATGAGAAAAAAACTCCAGGTTTAACTGCAATTACCATGAAAATAGAACCATAAAATAGAGGAAATTAAGGAAAGAAAATCAGTTTAAGTTAGAGTTTCTCTACAGTCTCTTAGCTATTCTGGGCATCCAGACTGTGTCAACACTTTTTTTCTTAATGAAGACAGTTTTTGTGAAGTTTTGCTTTACAACCTTGCTGAAAATTCCCAGGCTAAACACCATATGCCCCCCAGCACCATGCAATCGGTGTCACTGGTACCCTTCTAGAACTTTAAGTCTTTGTGTTATTAACAAACCAACCTTTCAGACCTGGGGGATTTGGTGCCACTCCACACTCTACTGAGACTTTCCCTCTCCACCAAGGACAGAACTCCTGCTGTCCTCTGATGAAAACTGGTTCATTTGCTGTCACTTTCGATTTACCAGAACCAACTCAGAAACGAAGGTTAGTATGGAGTCAACGTGGCAGCTCTCTGATGCTCACTGTGGTTCCTTGCCCTGGAGACAGATAACAAGGAAGGGCTTTCGCTGGCAGCTGAAATCGTCCTCAAAAAAAAAAATTTTTTAATATCTTTAATTACACTTAGTAAAAGTAAGACAGGAGCAAAGTTTTAATCTTCGGAATGGTCTTGTGGATTAAAATTAGATTTGTACATTTGCATAATAAAAGTAATGTTGTGAAAGAAAGCAGTTGGAGTGTGTGAGATAATTGCATCTGTATGAGCTGTCTTGAGGCAGCCCTTATTGGGTTGAGCTCAGCACTAGACATTACACCACTGAAGCATTTTGCATTTTTATGTGGCAGTGAGATAGAATTTAAATTTTATGCACAATTAGCCTGGTATTGATGTATGATTTTTAGGTAGGCTTGAGAGTAAGCTGTTAGTGTAATTGTTTAGTATTTTTGAGAGGAGGGAAAAATAATAGAGAAAAGGAAGGCTACAGAAAGATGTAGGCAAGTAAAAAAGTTGGACTTAGTTTTTTACCCTGAAAGAGGGTCAGTAGCATTCAAAGATATCCATGACTTTCCAGGCGGAGCACAAAGTAGCACTTCCCTTGTGCATTTCTCTTTGATGTTGTTCACATCCAAGGGCAACAAGGTGAGGAGAGGGAAAGGATCCTCAAACAAAATCACTTCCTTTTTTCAAAGCAGTGGTTGAAAAAGGGAGCCGTGCTCAGAGAATTAACGAGCGTGGTACATAAAATAGTGTTCCACACAAAATGCTTCTTACACTAATAGGAAAAAAATATATGCTGCAATTTGCTAGAACATATGTAGTAAAACCAAAGTAACATTACTTTAACAAATTATCATCAATACAGATTAGCTCTCTCATGGCAATATATAACTACCCACCAATGGGTGGAAGTGAAGGGCCCCAGAGCCCCTGTAGTGTTCCATACACTAGTACCATCAGCACAGATTTAGGGGGGTCATAAGGATTTCACTTTCTCACAGTCTTCTTCCTTGTTTGCAATTCATTTATGAATGAATTGAAACATTTATTAGTGAACACAGAGTCTACAGATTTAACAAAGAGACAAACCACACCCTTTCTATTGGCTGTTCTTGCACTGACTTCCTGGGATTTTAACTCAGTTATAACACCTCATACCATCCCATACGTGACCCACGCTTATGCTTCAAAATCTTCATATGATCTACTAATTTGTTCAAGCCTGTCTGTGATGAAAACATAGCTAACAATAAACAAGAACAAATCTAAATACCATTTAGTCACCATGCAGAAGTTTGTAATTGCATCTCTCCTTAAAGACTCAGCAGCAGCTACAAAATGTGCATGTCTCTCTCCCCTGAAACAGAAATGCTGATTTTAAGATAATGTATTCTAAAATATTCATTAACATATTAAAGGTTTTAAAGAAATACAGATTGTAAATAATCATGCAAGAGAATTTTGGTCTCATCCACATTTTCCTGGTTTGCCAAGGAACTGCTAAAAATGTTTCTGGGTACAAAAAGAATGTGCTGGAAAAGGGGTGTGTACATCACTAGGGACAGTGCTTCAGAGACTAATTTTCCCTTCAAGAGTTCAACACTAGTATAATGTTTAAAAGGGACAGGATAAGTTCCCTCCCCTCCCCTGGAGAGGAGACCCTGGGACAAACCTGTTGTGGTGTATTGCTCTCCCACATGGAGAACCTTTTGCTCCACACTGCAAAGGCCACTGAATCAAAGAAGCACACAGAGCTGTGTGCTCCTAAGTCAGGAGGGAGCTTAAGTCAGGAAAGCAGGAAAGGGAGACTAGACTAGTTGATAAGCCACAAGAGAGCCCAGCAGTGTGCCAGAGCAGATACATGAAGCAAGAGACAGAGGGGAGGGCTCAGAAGATGGAGTGGGGAGGAGCAGAATGAAAAGAAGGCCCGAGGTATTCCTGGATAAGAGCTGAGTGTATGCATTCATGCTATTTGGTGCCCTAAACAATAGAAAACCCTACTAGAGATGCTTACACAAGTAGAGGATGATTTTCTTAAATCCCCAGAGGGTCAGGGATAAACGGTTCCCAGCACTGGTTCTTAGTGTTCCATCAGGGCAGATGCCTCTGTGCTCCTCCCACCTTTGTCTCATAGTCAGATTGAGGCTGCCACTACTCCGACCATCAGTTCTCACTCCACAAAGGAGAAGAGGGAAAGGCAAGGTGTGGCCCCTTTATCAGGAAAGAAAAAGATTTCTTGAAAACACTACAGACTCCTGCTCGGTGTCATTGGCCATGATTGTGTCACGTGCTCTGCCTCTGCTGAAGGAAGGTAGGAAGGTAGGCATGGGAACTGGGGGTGCGCCCATGGGCCTCCAACACTGCTGCCCTGCCTTCTGTGGGCTTTTATTTACCCACAGTGGTGGTTATATTTATAACCTTGGACAAATTAATGGTTTGATAGTCACTCCAGTATCCACATTCAATTTTCCCTTAATCATGCTACTCTTGTCTCCTAGCTAAAATTTGGATCCAAGTTTTATGCTATAACCTCAAAGCCCATTATTGAGGACAAATGAAAAGTTGGTGGAAATTTGTAGAGATTAAACTTATTTTAATTTCAGTGAGTTCTAAATACCTGACCTAGGAGAATATCCAGGGGAAGATCTTATAACATATGTGTTATATATATAATTAATCTGTTTTTGTGTTGATTAACATAAAACATATTGATTATACAGTGTATGTATTATATAATTATATATTAATAATTAATATTAATATAGTTATTCCATGGATATCCTCCTAAACCAGGTATTTAAAACTCACTGAGATAAAAATGTTTAATCTCCCCAAATTTCCCCCAACTTCTCATTTTCTTTAATAAAAATATGCAATTTCACCCTGTTATCTCTCTTTTCTGTCTTTCTTCCCCAAAAGATAAAAATACGATGAGAAAAAGACAATACTATAAGGCCAACAAGGTCATCCATCTCCAAACATAACAGAGTTCCCTGATTGCAACTTGACATTTTGAGATTGGTTAAGGGTGGGGGCAGGGGAAGTGATATTAAGTGAGGATTTTGTTTGAAATTCTGTAAATGCCATTTGAATTTTGCCAGCTGTCAAAATCTCATCTGTTAGTGTCACCAAATAGATTTGTTTTTGTAAAACTTGACATTTCCATTGTATCTTAACACCTGAGACATTGTTGTACAAATTTATGTGTTGTGCATGTTCTTAATAACTTAGTTTTATAAGTTTTATACACTTCTGAAATAACATCAGTTACTTAGATATCTACATTAAATACCTTTAAAATGTCTCAGACATCTAAAATTCCAGGAATGTTTAGAAATACAATCTAAATGTAGTTCAAATTTCAATCTGGCCATGCAACTAAATAAACATACTATGCTCTTTTTAGTACAATGTCAGGATTCTTACCCAGAGTCACCAGAAAGAAATGCGGGACTTTGGTGTTGGCCTTTGGGACTCCAAAGAGAAAAACAGGCAAGCCATCTGTAGCCTGGCTTCTGATTCATAGAAACAGAGAACAAATGGGTATCATTTTCAACAGCAACAGAAAACTAACACCATAGTAGAGAAATAAGTTCCAGCCTCACAAATTTTGGGCAAAGCACACATTTGCCTTGAGCACACATACACAGACTCTCATTATTTCTATTCCTGGCTATTACATTGACCATCTTACCATCACATCTTTATTAACAGTCTTAATTAATAGATTTTATGTACTCAATTATTCACTGGGCTTAACCAAGTTGTAAAACCAGTCAAGAATCGCTGTAGTACCCTCCTACACTGCTGGTGGGAATGTAAACTAGTTCAACCATTGTGGAAAGCAGTATGGAGGTTCCGCAAAATAGAAATACCATTTGACCCAGGAATTCCACTCCTAGGAATTTACCCTAAGAATGCAGCAGCCCAGTTTCAAAAAAACATGCACCCCTATGTTTATCGCAGCACTATTTTCAATAGCCAAGAAATGGAAGCCACCTAAGTGTCCATCAGTAGATGAATGGATAAAGAAGATGTGATACATATACACAATGGAATATTATTCCACCATAAGAAGAAAACAAATCCTACCATTTGCAACAACATGGATGGAGCTAAAGGGTATTATGCTCAGTGAAATAAGCCAGGCAGAGAAAGACAAGTACCAAATGATTTCACTCATCTGTGGAGCATAAGAACAAAGCAAAAACTGAAGGAAAAAAACACCAGCAGACTCACAGAACCCAAGAATGGACTATCAGTTGCCAAAGGGAAAGGAACTGGGGTGGATGGGTAGGAAGGGAAGGAGAAGGGGAGTCAGGGGCATTACGATTAGCACACATAACATAGGGGCCGGGCACGGGGAAGGCAGTACAGCACAGAGAAGACAAGTAGTGATTCTATAGCATCTCACTACGCTGATGGACAGTGACTGTAATGGAGTATGTGGTGGGAACTTGATAATGGGGGGAATCTAGTAACCACAGTGTTGCTTATGTGATTGTGTATTAATACCAAAAAAAAAGAATCACTGTAGTGGCTTGGATTGTTTTAGACATGAAACATGGCTTTGAACTCCTGAGGTAGTGTTATCAGTAGTTCTAAAGTGCAATTGAGATTCTTTCCCTCCCCTTCAAAGGCTCTAGAGGCTGCCCTTTATAACTAGAATACAATCTAAACTCAGTCTAGGAGACCCCATGTTTGACCTGGCTGGTCCCTCTCTACCTTCGGTGACACCTTGGGACTGCCCTCTGCTGTCGCAGCCTCCGGCCACGTGGCTCTCCTCCCGACACAGCCCCAGGGGTTGCTTCTGGGTGCCAAAGCTCAGCTCTGACACATACCACCTTTCCCAGAGCGGGTGCACAGCCTTCCCTGGACCACTCTGGCCAAGCTGTCTTCACCACCCTTGATGATTCTGTCCCTGTTTTGTTTCTCACGGCACTTAACTATCAAAAGGCATGAAGTTATTTGTTGTTTTTTGTGTTTAGTTTTTTCTCTTGTTTACTGCTCTATCCCCAGCACTCCAGATGGTGCCTGGCTCATAGAGGTTCTTATATATAAAGCTGTAAATTATATATTAATATATATATTTAAGAAGTACATATGTTTGTTATATATTTAAAGAGAGAACAAACTGATAAATGAATGAGTTAATGAACAAGAATTTATTAAAGACCCACTCTGCTATTCTGTGTATTTTTAGAAACATGTATTTTGGCAGTGCTAAAATTCAAAAGGACCTCACCAAGAGAAATCAAGGTGGCAAGTCCAGAGAAACAGTGCCCCAGCATGTCTGTGCGCAGTGCGGCTTCTGGGGTGGAACCTCTGCCCCGGCGCCTGCCCTGACTGCACAAGCGGCTTCCCCCCTTCTTTGTCATACACTGTGGTGGTAGTCATTACTCCTTAGGGATGCCGGCATGGTTTCATGAAATAGCTAAGTTTAAGTCCTTCGCATAGTGCTTGGCGTGTCATAAAAGTCACTGTTATCTTTAAGTGAATAATGATAGTGATAATTTAGAATAGTCCTGCATTATGGGTCATGGATTAAAAAAAAAAGTTTTTTCTTTTGTTTATTTTGTGTGAATCAAACAGTGACCTTAAGAAATGTATCAACAACTTTTCTTTCTAAACATATGGGGAACAATCCTTATTTCTAATTATTCAAGACAATATGCCTATTTTTGAAGTTATTTTTAAAATGTTATCGCTTTGCATGCTTGGGGCACTCGGTGGCAATGGCAGGCTGTCACTCACAGAAATGTTACCTGGGCTTCCGCCAGCTCAGCCCCCTCGGGGTCCAGGCCCACAACACCTGCTCTTTGAGCAGATCTCACAGAACCTCCACTTGCAGGGTTTCCTCATATCTTTCTGTTCATTTTTGAGGGAACAAAGTGAAATGTACTTCTTTTAAGGAAACGTGAGTGTATCTAAAACCTCAGGCCCAGATCATCTACTCCATACCCCTTCTCCTGCTTTTTTTGTTTATTTAATTTCAGTATTTTATCTTAACAAACACTTATTTGTAGCTTAAAACACTAAAACGCTCCAAACTACCCACTTCCCTTTTTGCTATAGAATCATTTGTGCTCTTCTGAAGTTTCACTGAATATTTACTAAGATGTCATTAATTTTAAAACCAACGTTATTTTTTTTTATATAATTTATTTTGGTATCATTAATCTACAGTTACATGTGCAATATTATGGTGCTTCAACTACCCCCTTCATCAGGTCCCCCCCCAACAACCCCATTACAGTCACTGTCCATCAGCGTAGTGAGATGCTATAGAATCACTACCTGTCTTCTCTGAGTTGTACAGCCCTCCCCGTGCCCCCCCAACATTACGTCTGCTAATCGTAATGCCCCTTTTTCCCCCTTATCCCTCCCTTCCCACCCATCTTCCCCAGTCCCTTTCCCTTTGGTAACTATTAGTCCGTTCTTGGGTTCTGTGAGTCTGCTGCTGTTTTGTCCCTTCAGTTTTTTTCTTTGTTCTTATACTCCGCATATGAGTGAAATCATTTGATACTTGTCTTTTTCGGTTTGGCTTATTTCACTGAGCATAATACCCTCTAGCTCCATCCATGTTGTTGCAAATGGTAGGATTTGTTTTCTTCTTATGGCTGAATAATATTCCATTGTATATATGTACCTCATCTTCTTTTCCCATTCATCTACTGATGGACACTTAGGTTGCTTCCATTTCTTGGCTATTGTAAATAGTGCTGCAATAAACATAGGGGTGCATCTGTCTTTTTGAAACTGGGCTTCTGCATTCTTAGGGTAAATTCCTAGGAGTGGGATTCCTGGGTCAAATGGTATTTCTATTTTGAGTTTTTTGAGGAACCTCCATACTGCTTTCCACATGGTTGAACTAATTTGCATTCCCACCAGCAGTGTAGGAGGGTTCCCTTTTCTCCACATCCTTGCCAACATTTGTTGTTGTTTGTGTTTTGGATGTTGGACATCCTCACTGGTGTGAGGTGATATCTCATTGTGGTTTTAATCTGCATTTCTCTGATGATTAGCGATGTGGAGCATCTTTTCATGTGCCTGTTGGCCATCTGAATTTCTTCTTTAGAGAAGTGTCTATTCATGTCCTCTGCCCATTTCTTAATTGGATTATTTGCTTTTTGTTTGTTAAGGTGTGTGAGTTCTTTATATATTTTAGATGTCAACCCTTTATCAGATATGTCATTTATGAATATATTTTCCCATATTGTAGGATGCCTTTTTATTCTACTGATGGTGTCCTTTGCTCTACAGAAGCTTTTCAGCTTGATATAGTCCCACTTGTTCATTTTTGCTTTTGTTTCCCTTGCCCGGGAGATATGTTCATGAAGAAGTCTCTCATGTTTATGTCCAAGAGATTTTTGCCTATGTTTTTTTCTAAGAGTTTTATGGTTTCATGACTTACATTCAGATCTTTGACCATTTTGAGTGTACCTTTGTGTATGGGGTTTGACAGTAGTCCAGTTTCATTCTCTTATATATAGCTGTCCAGTTTTTCCAACACCAGCTGCCGAAGAGGCTGTCATCTCCCCATTGTATATCCAAGGGTCCTTTATCATATATTAATTGACTGTGTATGTTTGGGTGAATGTTTGGATTTTCTATTCTGTACCACTGGTTTGTGGGTCTGTTTTTGTGCCAGTACCAAATTGTCTTGATTACTGTGGCTTTGTAGTAGAGCTTGAAGTCAGGGAGCGTAATTCCCCCTGTTTGATTCCTCCTTCTCAGGATTGCTTTGGCTATTCGGGGTCTTTTCTGGTTCCATATGAATTTTAGAATTATTTGTTCCAGTTCATTGAAGAAAGCTGTTGGTAGTTTGATAGGGATTGCATTTAATCTGTAGATTGCTTTAGGTAGTATAGCCATTTTGACAATATTTATTCTTCCTAGCCAAGAGCATGGGATGCATTTCCATTTGTTAGTGTCCTCTTTAATTTCTCCTAGGAGTGTCTTGTAGTTTTCAGAGTATAGGTCTTTCACTTCCTTCATTAGGTTTATTCCTAGGTATTTTATTCTTTTTGATGCAATTGTGAATGGAATTGTTTTTCTGATTTCTCTTTCTGTTAGTTCATCGTTAGTATATAGGAAAGCAACAGATTTCTCTGTGTTAATTTTGTATCCTGCAACTTTGCTGAAGTCAGATATTAATTAGTAGTTTTGGAGTGGAGTCTTCAGGGTTTTTTATGTACAATATCATGTGATCTGCAAAGAGTGACAATTTGACTTCTTTACCAATCAGGATTCCTTGTATTTCTTTGTTTTGTCTGATTGCTGTGGCTAGGACCTCCAGTACTATGTTGAATAACAGTGAAGACAGTGGGCATCCCTGTCTTGTTCCCGATCTTAGATGAAAAGCTTTCAGCTTCTCACTGTTAAGTATGATGTTAGCTGTGGGTTTGTCATATATGGCCTCTATGATGTTGACGTACTTGCCATCTATACCCATTTTGTTGAGAGTTTTAATCATGAATGGACGCTGAATTTTGTCAAATGCTTTTTCAGCATCTATGGAGATGATCATGTGGTTTTTGTTCTTCTTTTTGTTGATGTGGTGGATGATGTTGATGGATTTTCGAATGTTGTACCATCCTTGCGTCCCTGGAATGAATCCCACTTGATCATGGTGTATGATCCTCTTGATGTATTTTTGAATTCGATTTGCTAATATTTTGTTGAGTATTTTTGCATCTATGTTCATCAGGGATATAGGTCTGTAATTTTCTATTTTGGTGAGGTCTTTGCCCGGTTTTGGTATTAGAGTGATGCTGGCTTCATAGAATGAGTTTGGAAGTATTCCCTCCTCTTCCATTTTTTGGAAAACATTAAGGAGAATGGGTGTTATTTCTTTTCTATATGTCTGGTAGAATTCAGAGGTGAATCCATCTGGCCTGGGGTTTTGTTCTTGGGTAGTTTTTTGACTACTGATTCAATTTCGTTGCTGGTGATTGGTCTGTTTAGTTTTTCTGTTTCTTGCTTGATTAGTCTTGGAAGGTTGTATTTTTCTAAGAAGTTGTCCATTTCTTCTACATTTTCCAGCTTGTTAGCATATGGATTCTCATAATATTCTCTTATAATTCTTTGTATTTCTGTGGGGTCCATTGTTATTTTTCCTTTCTCATTTCTGATTCTGTTTATGTGTGTAGATTCTCTTTTTCCCTTAATGAGTCTGGCTAGGGGTTTTTCTATTTTGTTTATTTTTTCAAAGAACCAGCTCTTGGTTTCATTGATTTTTTCTATTGTTTTATTCTTCTCAATTTTATTTATTTCTTCTCTGATCTTTATTATGTCCCTCCTTTTGGTGACTTTGGGCCTCATTTGTTATTCTTTTTCCTATTTCAGTAACTGTGTCTTTAGACTGTTCATTTGGGAATGCTCTTCCTTCTTTTAATAGGCCTGGATTGCAATATACTTTCCTCTTAGAACTGCCTTTGCTGCGTCCCACAGAAGTTGTGGCTTTTTGTTGTTGTTATCATTAGTCTCCATATATTCTTTGATTTCTGTTTTGATTTGGTCATTAACCCATTGATTCATTAGGAGAATGTTGTTAAGTCTCCATGTATTTGTGAGCCTTTTTGTTTTCTTTCTATAATTTATTTCTAGTTTTATACCTTTGTGATCTGAGAAGTTAGTTGGTAGGATTTTAATATTTTTGAATATACTGAGGTTCTTTCTGTGGCCTAGTATGTGGTCTATTCTGGAAAATGTTCCATGTGCACTTGAGAAGAATGTGTATCCTGTTGCTTTTGGGTGTAGAGTTCTGTAGATGTCTGTTAGGTCCATCTGTTCTATTGTGTTGTTCAGTGCCTCTGTGTCTTTACTTATTCTCTGTCTGGTTGATCTGTCCTTTGGAGTGAGTGGTGTTTTGATGTCTCCTAAAATGACTGCATTGCTTTCTATTTCCTCCTTTAATTCTGTTAGTATTTGTTTCACATATGCCGGCACTCCTGTGTTGGGTTCATATATATTTTAAATGGTTATATCCTCTTGTTGGACTGACCCCTTTATCATTATGTAATGTCCTTCTTTATCTCTTGCTACTTTCTTCATTTTGAAGTCTATTTTGTCTGATACAAGTACTGCAACACCTGCTTTTTTCTCCTTGTTGCTTGCATGAAATATCTTTTTCCATCCCTTCACTTTTAGTCTGTGTATATCTTTGGGTTTGAGGTGAGTTCCTTGTAGGCAGCATATAGATGGGTCTTGCTTTTTTATCCATTCTCTTACTCTGTGTCTTTTGATTGGTCCATTCAGTCCATTTACATTTACGGTGATTATCGATAGATATGTACTTATTGCCATTGCTGGCTTTAGATTCGTGGTTACCAAAGGTTCAAGGGTTGCTTCTTTACTATCTAACAATCTAACTTAACTTTCTTGTTAAGTTATTGTAAACACAGTCTGATGTTTCTTTATTTCTCTCCCTTCTTATTCTTCCTCCTCCATTCTTTATATACTAGGTGCTTTATTCTTTGCCTTTAGTTAGTATTTGGATGGTCTGCTTTCTTTGCTATGATTTTGTTTTCTTTGTTGATATCTTTTTAGTCTAAGGGGTGCTTCCCTCTAGAGCAGTCAATTTAAGATATGTAGAGGTGGTTTATGGGAGGCAAACTCTCTCAGCTTTCGCTTCTCTGGAAATTGTTTAATCCCTCCGTCATATTTAAATGATAATCATGCTGGATATAGTATTCTTGGTTCGAGGCCCTTCTGTTTCATTACGTTAAATATATTATGCCATTCTCTTCTGGCCTGTAAGGTTTCTGTTGAGAAGTCTGATGGGTTTTCCTTTGTAGGTGATCTTTTTTCTCTCTCTAGCTGCCTTTAATATTCTGTCCTTATCTTTGATCTTTGCTATTTTAATTTTTATGTGTCTTGGTGTTGTCTTCCTTGGGTCCCTTGTGTTGGGAGATCTGTGGGCTTCTGTGGAATGCGAGGCTATTTCCTTCCCCAGCGTGGGGAAGTTTTCAGCAATTATTTCTTCAAAGACACTTTCTATCCCTTTTTCTCTCTCTTCTTCCTCTGGTACTCCTATAATGCGAATATTGTTCCGTTTGGATTGGTCACACAGTTCTCTTAATATTCTTTCATTCCTAGAGATCCTTTTATCTCTCTCTGCCTCACCTTCTTTGTATTCCTGTTCTCTGATTTCTATTCCACTAACAGTCTCTTGCATGTCGTCCAGTCTGCTGCTAAGCCCGTCAATCGCTTGTCTCATTTCTGCATTGTCTTTCCTCACTTCCTCCCTCAGCTCTTGCATATTTCTCTGTAGATCCATCAGCATGGTTATGACTTTTATTGTGAATTCTTTTTCAGGAAGATTGTGCATTTCTATCCCATCAGGTTCCCTCTCTGGTGTTGTCTGGGTAAGCTTTGTTTGTACCATATTCCTCTGTCTTTTCATGGTGATAGAAGTGGTCACTGGTGGGTGCCATGTATGTCAGCTGGGCTCTTAAAGACTTTTAAAAAGAAAAAAAAAGAAAAGATAAGGAGAAAAAAAAGAAAGAAAAGAGAAAAAAAAGAAAGAAAGAAAAGAAAGGAAAGAAAGGAAGAAAAACAAACAAAGAAACAAACAAAAAAATGCCGGCCGGGAGTAGATTCTGTGAGGATGCCATAGGTGGCACTGCTGTTCCACTGTTCTGCAGCCACAGCCACGCCATTCTGCAGGGCCCTTTGTAGCTCTGGCTGGGTAGGAATGAATGGGAGGCTGCTGATCTCTGTGGGAAGTCTCAGTGCAGCTACTTTTTTCCAGTCGCCAGCCAAGCGGTCTGAAATTCGCCAGGACTCCCAGCCTGCTGGGCTGAGTGTGCTGGAACAATCCTGCTCCTCCTTTGGTCCCCTATCTCTTTAAGACCAATAAAAAAGTGCGCTTTTCTTTTGTCCCGGGGAGCCAGCTGGGAGGACCCAGGTGCATTCCCTGGCTCATATCCTGCACCCTCTGTCTCTCCAATCTCCGATACACCGCACGATGTGTGTCTGTGCTCCCAGCTCAGATCACCAGGGCTGGTTTTTTCACGGGCCTGTTCTTCCACTCCCTCCCTGTTCTGAATCCTCTCCTCCCGCTGGTGCACTGGGGTGGGGGAGTGCTCGGGTCCCACCGGGTCACGGTTCCGTGTCTTACCCGCTTCACAGGGTGCCGAGTCCTCTCAGGTGTAGCTGCAGGCTGGGTGCCGTCCTATATCTTCTGGTCTCTCTTTTAGGAATAGTTGTATTTGTTGTATTTTCCTAAATATATATGGTTTTGGGAGGAGATTTCTGCCGCGCTGCTCACGCCGCCATCTTCCCGGAAGTCAAACCAACGTTATTTTATTTATCACCAAGAAAAACTAAAATACACTGTCAGTTAACTGTGAGATATTCTTAGTCACTTGAAATTTTTCCAAATTTTACTTTACCCTTATCAAAAGTGCTCTTAGAGACTTATCAGATACTTCTCATTATTTATGCCCCTGATACAGGTATAAAAAATTAAAAGCAAAGTAGATTAAGCTATTTCTATTACTTCTAAACATTCAGAACCCAGCTCTCCTAGATCAGTCTTCATCTCGGAATCATCCTATGGTTTTTGAAACAGTAGTTTCCTCTGAACAATCAAAAGCATTGAAGATGCAGCATTTCTTTAAAGACTGACCAGCTGTTGTCTTCAAGATTTTCTTCTAAGCTGCGCCTGCCGTTTTGCAGTTTTTGGTGAGCGTGTGCAAGCAATGACAGCTGGAACAAAATTGCCACCTGGGTGACAATCATTCCAAGATTCAGCCTCATTTTAGCAATTAAAAAATCAGTGTAAGATCCAAAGATGAAACTTAAGGTAAAAAATTTCCCATAGGATTTCTTCTTTCTTTCATTTTAATTGCTATCTACTAAATTATTGCTATAAAAGATGGGTTGAAAGATTTATACTGTCCACACACATGTACACATACATACATACCTACCTATCTTCTCCCTTCATCTTCCTCATGTATGAAAGCATCAGGGTAGAGAGTTATAAATACCTTCCTTATATACTATTTTGCTTTTCTTGAACTGAGTGATTGGCTTGATTTTTTGTTTGTTTGCTTATTTGCTTGGTTTTCTGTGTACTTACCACTACAGTTCCAAACTTTCTAATAGGATTATTTGTAAATCTCTTAATGTGGTCAGGAAAAATCCAAGTATCTGTCTCTCCCCCATTGTCCCAAATGGAGACCTGCGTTCTGGAGTCTTCTCTCCTCCCAAGCCTGTCAGGACACTCAGTAAGCTATCATCTTGAGAATTCTTGGGAAAACCGCCCCCAGGGACTTCTCTTTAACTCTTATTTGGACTCTCCACTTTTTTCCTGAGTCCTATGCTGCCTCTGCATTGATTTACCCTCTCTGCTTCTCCACTTGATCAATAGCGTGGGCATGTGGAAGCCCGGGAAATGACTTTCCTTCCGCATGTTGAAGCATCTTTGTAAGCTGAAGTCTGGTGCCCTCCAGCAACCTCACTGTTTGTGTGCAAACCCCTTTATGCTCTCCAGGTGTTTGAGCTCTGTCGTGCTTGGGAGTTGATGGTCTTCCTTGATGGACTTGTCCCCGTGATTTATGCTGGGCCCTTTTAGACAATGGGCTCTTTGAATCTGGAAACCCATTGCTTTCCATTCTGGGAGATGTTTGTCTATTTAATTTTTTGATCATTTTCTCTTCTGCATTTTTAAAAATTTCTCTGTCTGTAATTTCCATTTGTCAGCCATTAAGCCTCGTGGGCCAATCTTTTGGTGTTTTCTTCTTTCTTTAAATCTTCCATCTCCTATTTCCCATTCCTTTATCTCTTTGTTCTACTTTCCTAGAAATTTCCCCAAACTGGTTTTCAAAATCAGGTTGAAATGGTGAATTTGTCTGCTGCTACCATTTCAGTGTTCAAGACCTCTTCTTTGCCCTCTAAATATTTCTTTTCTTTCAAACATCTTCTTAGCTCTTTGAGGACAGTAATTATAAGTAGGTGTTTTCTTTTGAAGTTTCTTCTTCTTCCCAAATTGTTTTCTCTGTGTTTCCCTCTTAGTTTCTTTTGGTCTCTCACCTTTCGTTTGAAAGCTTTCTTTCAGATGGCTTGACTTCCTCTGCTTTGGTTCATATTGAAGAAAACAAACAAACAAGCAAAAGAAAAAAGAAAAAAAGCAGGAAAGCTGACTGGGAACTCTGTGGCCAGAATGGGGCTTGTTAAACGCAGGGTTTCCCTCTAGGGTGAGCACAGTGGGCACATCCCAGTGTCCAAACACTTCTGACAGGGAGAGAGGACTGGTCAGTTTTTCCAGAGAAAGTCTCCAACAGTTTCCTGCTAGGTGGGAGGGGAAGGAGGATCGTGTTATATCTAGATGCCACCAGTCTAGGACACAGGCAGGGGAAAGCAGAGGACATGTTGCCCATTCCTGTAACTTCCCTGATTTTACTGTAGCCCCGCCTCACTTTCTGAGCTGCACAGGGGGCCCCAAGTCCTGATCCCCCTGCATCATCGTCTTTGGGAAATAAAGCCATCTTCAGCCCGGGCAGGGCCGGGAGCCGGTGTAGTCCAGCTCCTCCTTAGATCAGATTTTCACGCAGTGTCCTCACTCTGCCCCGGCCTTCACTCCAAACTTCCCAAGTCCCTCCGTTTCCAGTTCCTGGGCCTTCCTGGGAGTCTGCAGCGTGAACAGGCTCATCTGTTGTCGACCCTTCCTCCTGCAGTCAGCCAGCTTTCAGCCCTCTCTACGTTGCCAAACGGTTCCCACTCTTCCCTGTGTGTTCTGTGGTTGATGGCCATCTGTCCTCTGACTGCGCCTCCTCTCTCGGGCTGCCCGGCTGGGGGTGGACACTCCCTTTCGGTTCCTTTGTGTCATTTTGGCGGCGCTTGGGGAGGTAACAGCTTGAGACACAGTGTTTCCATCTGCCACGTGGGGCTGGAAGACTTTGTATTTCTTTTCCCAGTGCATGTCACCACCTCCACCCCCAGTTAAGATGGAACCCGGATCCATCCCAGACTCCTTCTCCCACCACCCCCAGTTGGCCCCTGGCTTGTCTGCTCCCTGCAGTGAGCTTTGCCCCGTGTCCCAGCATCCTCACCCCGGTGCTGTCATTAGGCGACCATCACAGCACCTGTGCGCAGACTGCGGCACGGCTCTGCAGCTCATGTCCCAGCAACGGCCTGTTTTTCACACGGATCCTGCAGTCATGACTCTACTAGGAATGTATGGCACTCTCCTTAAAATGATGTTATGACTCCTCAGGCCTTGAGGATAAACTTCAAGGTCTTTATCATAAGAGAAACCACTTCTCTGCATGCAAGGCCTTTCCTCATTTCCTCTTGCCCCCACGGCTCGCCCAACCCCCCGACAGGCCTCTGAAACTCAAGGCTCACAGAGAGCTGGCACTTCCTCAGGTGGTCTCCGAGCTCAGGGCCTTGAACCTGGGTCTGCACCTGCCTGAGAAGTCCCCGTTTTCTTCTCTGCTTGATCCTGTAGGACTGTTTCCCTCCACCACACCCCTCACTCATCATAAAGTTGTCATTTCTGTTTGGCGTTGTCCCCTAGAAAGGAGAAGCCCCCGCCCCATTCACTGCCACCTCAAATAATCTGCGTGACGTGCCATGACAATATAGAGTGTGTGTATATATATACTATATATAAATGCATATGTGTATGTATAAATATGCATGTGTACACATGCTTGTATCTATACATATGTATAGATTTACACTAGTATAAGATATATGTTCTTATATTAGTATTTAAGGATACATATATTAGTATAAATATGTACATATATACATGTATAATATACTTTTTTTCTCACAGAAGAAAGTGAACTATTGAATGTTACTGCATTTTTCTACTGTTGTTTAATCACCTAATGTGAAATTCTAACCTTTAAAACAGGGTGGATGGTATGCTTATCTCTCTCTCACAGTTATATCTGAAAATTTGCTTCACAGAAACAGTATGAGAAAGCAGACATAGTTGATTCTGAGGAACTCAAATATGTTACTTTAGAATGCAAAATAAGGTGGCACATAAATTCAAGTCTAAAGTTTATTTTTATTTAAATAATTATATTTTTATCAGTCAGAGAGAAAAAAAATCTACCCTCAGAGTGCTGGCTTCAGTCTCAAGACCCTTCCCAGGGTCTCTTCTGCATGTGCCCCCATTACCGCCCAACACTCTGCAATCAGAAACGCACCCTGATCCCTGTAAAATAGGACCGAGCCTGTGAGGAGAGCGAGTGTGAGTCATGCCTGCCGGTTCTGCCTCCAGCTGAATAAACCCCATTTGGCTTGAATTCTCTCCACCCAAATGGCCCCTAAAGGTGGACGCCAGCCTAGGGAGCTGATGACAGAGTTAAACGGGGTGTGGAATTGCTGTTCACCCCCCCATCTTACTGCTTTGCTGGAGCCTCTCTGTGTGTGTTATGTAAATATCATGTCTTCCCAAATACAGCTTTATAAAGCCTACTGTGAAAACCGGACTGGAGCTGAAAGCTCAAAGTATGTCTCTAACAGAATGGTCTGGATTGTCTCGGTGTTTTTAAACCTTTTTTAATTTATAAGAACTTGTGCAGTTTCAGGTGCTGGGCACCTTGTTGAGTCTCAACACACAAAAAAGTGAGGCCGCCATCTATGTGACGTTGTGTAGCTCGTCCCACGGGTGTAGATGTGTCCTGCTTTGCCTCCCTCCCCTGGGCTTCACTCTCAGCACAGTCTCACTCATTTTTAAAAACTCAGGTCAGATTTGGCCCCTCTAATAGGGCTTCCCAGAGCTTATGGCTGGAAATAATTTCATTCCACATTGGTCCCTAAAGATGTTCCAGGGGTTTATATCAGCCACCTGCCCAAACCTCACCAAAATGATGCTGAGGGCATAAAAACAGGATAAATCCACAAGAACAAGGAGTTTGCGAAAGGAGAAAAATAAGATGAGAGATGTCAACAAAATTTCAGAGCACAGAGGGAAGAGTGCATGAAATAGAAGTGGGTCAGTAAGGTGCCGGGGAAAGAGCGTGCATCTCACCACTGGTGCTCCTCCCTCACAAATGCGGGCTCCAGGCCCCCTTCTCCACACTTCTGCGCCTGAGCCGATGATTTCACTTGCTTCGCATACCTCAAATGTTAATGTGCCCATCAAGTGAGGTCATGTGTGTAAAGAGCTTTGAAGACCATGGAGACCTTCACAATAAACAGCAGTCTTTATTAGCACCATTATCATTCTGCCTTTTATTGTATTTATTTGTTTACATATTTCCTCAAACTATGGGCTCTTTGAAGGCAAGGATTATGTCTTGTTTATATTCCCTAGAGTCTCTAGTTTGCTCAAAATTAGCACTCATTTGTTGAACTTCATTAATATAGACATCATAAATTAATAATACATTCTTAAAACTCCCAGAAAATGTAGATCTAAGTGTTAAGTGAAAGAAAGAAAAGTTATGCTAAATTTGTAAACATAGAGAAAGAAACCTTGTCTTTTGAGCAATAACTTTGTGCTGGAGATGGTTGATTATCATCTAGAGAGCAAAGTTCATAGCAATTCTAGCCTTGACATTTCTGTCTCACAGTAAAATAACCCATAAGGGACAACTCAGTGTTAACATTTTCTGCAGGAATGTGGCATGTCTAACAGGGGTCGAGCAACAAACAGAAGTTAAGCCCAAATGAATGAATGTTTTCATATTCTCCGTAAATCGTATTGAAGATGCTAAGGCTTCTGGAAGGCAAGCCAGTATTGAATTTAACTTGTACCTGGTTTTATGCTAGCAAATTACTTGTATGGGAGGTCTTTTGTACTGCTTTAGCAATTGATGTCAAAATGCATCGTTTTAGTACTTGGAAATGACATGAAGTCTAATAGTGTCTGGACAGTCGCTTTGGGAGACAGATGACAGGTAGACTAAATGGACGCATAGATGTCGCCCAAAAGCACTTAGATCAAAGTGTGGTAACTGGAGAACCGATTTAGCCACAGAGGAGTGGCAAGTAATGTGAATTATTTTATATCATGTTGAATTCACTTCTTTTCATATTTACATTAATATCCTAAGCACTTTATTAGAAAACCAAAACCTTTAGTTTTGACAGATATATCATATTTTAAATAATGATGACTCTAAAATCCATTACACTTTTTGTGTCTGTTTCACTTTTGTTCCTAAACAGAAAAACAGATATATTTGATATGGAATCAAATGGTAAATACTTAGAAATGTAATATTGAGTAACTTGAGACACAGCCTAACGATTTAGAAAAGATTCATGTAGTGTAGGAGACTTTATTGTGAATTGCCACTTAGGAATTCCCATTAAGAAATGCACTACTGAATTTTGAATGAATGAAAAAAAGACTGATTCCCAAGGGTTGCTGCAGTTAATTTTCTAATAGGAGTTTGATTTCGTTTTTTATCTAGGGACTGGGGACTAGTGGCTCTGAATTATTTTTTGAATTTTTGCCCTGACCTATAAAATTATAAGTTAGCTGTTTTAATAATGCATGCTGAGAAGACAGAGTGAGAAAGGGAAGGGAAAGGGGAAAAAGAAGGAAGGAAGGAAATTTTCCTAATTAGGAGACATTGGTCATTTGTTTACTTTTGAAAATGCATTAGCTCTTTCAAGGATATAGATTACTATTTCCTAAATTAAGCTTTTAATATACTCTTTAACTATTGATGTCTGGTGAGTAGTTCATTATCAATACTTTGTCCATAATAGATACTCAATAAATTCTGAGATTAAAAATAATATACTTCTGATTATTATAATTAAAATATTTCCTTTATCATCTCCTAATACAAAATATGTTAATCTATAATAGGACCTGGATTAGCTATTTCAGTGTGTGTGTGTGTGAGTGTGAATGTTATCTTTACTATAATACTTTGATATGATTTGTTTTTGTTCACATGAACCAGGAACCTTAATACCACAGTGGAAATCCATATTGGACATTCATATTTCATAGTAAATTGCCTGTTCTTGTTCTTAACCCTCATCTTATTAGTATTCTTCCTTTTTATTGACTTGTTGAAACTATTTAAGACAGAAAGTCTTTGTTTATCAAATCCTTATACCTTTTTTGTTTGAATATTTAACTTGATTTATGCTCTTTTTTATATAGAACTTTTAAACTTTTACATAGACAAATCCTCACCAATCTTTACTTTAGATTCATTTTCCCAGGTTTCCAAAATAATGCTTTTGAGATTTGGTAAGAATTTTAAGTATGAAATAATTTTCAGAAGAATAAAATCTTTACAGAATTAATTTGAATTCAGGAACATAATATGTGATCATATATGTACATCTTTTGCTTTCAGTAAAGCTTTGTGTGTTTTTCTTGCTATTGTTATTGTTGTTATTAATTTAGGGTCTACATATTTCCCATTGAAGTTTTCCTAGACATTTTGTATTCCCTTTGGTAATGTGAAATCATTTATTTTCACCAGATTTTCTGAGTTTTTGTCTCTCTGAGGTTTGAGATTTTTCTATAATGAATTTGTACACAGCCAACTCCTATGGTCACATCTCCTAGTTTACTGAGGTTTCAGATAACTTTCTTGGATTTTAAAAATAATTTATGAATAATGATATTTTCCTCATTTCCTTTCAGTATTTATTTACCTACATCCTTTTCTTCTTTTATTCCATTTGCTATAATTTTTAGAACAAATTTGAGCACAGATGATGACAAGTTTCATGGAAGTTCATCTATGCTACATTCCCAAATTGTATTTTATGACACAATAGAGGGGACCTGGGAGGTCTAAATCAGAAATATAAATAACATTTACTCAAAGAGCATAGGATTTCTCTGCCACAAACTTGAAAAATACTACATTTACTGTGCCATCCCCAGTGTTTCCCTTTTTACTACAGATTTGCTATATATACTTCATTGTGTGGATGGGAGGGCAGGAGAAGGTTGAGAGGACAAGAATACACAGCCTGTAGGACGACTCCCCTGGGCTGCTGTGGGCTTCCTTAACATTGGAGGGAGAGATAATAAAAATGGCCAATTGATAGGAATGTCCCTAGCTCTGTTATTAAAAGTAATTCTTGGAAAGTGTGTTATAATGACAGTTGACGAATCTTTATGCTATCCATCATTTAATAACATATATTCTAAAATAACCCCATATCTTAGGCTTTGAAAAAGAAAACCACATTATATGGAATGCAAGCTAATGAATTAGCTATTGAGCTAATAAATTAGAGAAAAATAATCAAATTTTACATAGAATTCATATAATGTAAAAATCTTAAACATGTTTATGTTTGGAATCCAGCCTCTCATTGCTAAACAAGCCAATTAAAATTCTTAAAATTCAAGGCACATAATGCAAAATGAATGTTTATTGTGCATACGCCAGATCTTAAACAGACACACCAATCTCACTGATCTCCCCTTTCTCTCTCCGTTTGTAGTTCTGGTCTCTCCTTCACAACTGTATGTGTCTCCTAATATAGAACCTTATTAGAATTTTAGGATGACAAATATAACTTTGTCTTGTATACACCTAATTTTTTTTTGAGTATATGGTTTATGGTTTATATTTATATGTCATACACTAGTTTCATTCACCCAGAATGTGTATGAAAGGCAAAACAAGTCATTTATCTGTTCATTTAACTAACAAACTTTTGAGCATTTATAACATGTCACTGTGTGAGGCCCTGCAGGTACAAAAACATATAAGTCTCTGTTCTCTTCCCTCAAGACATTATAGCCTAGTAACTTATAGAACAGTGGTCAATAATATGCTTTTCTGTATCATTTTATTTTGTTTTGATTACTGACTCTGAGAACCTGATGAAAACTATAGCATCTTCCACCTTTTGCTATAAGAAAAACACACACAGAATTTTGCATGTTTTTAAGTAGGTACATGAGCTACTTTATGTCAGTAGGAGCAAGAGTAGAAACCTTTGCCAGGGAATATAGACAAATACTCTCTAAAGAAAGGATAGAAAAGCCCCTGGGTTTTTTGCCTTTAGGAGGTAAATGAATAGCTGCAGAGGAGATAAGCCTTCAAATGTCTGAGGAATGATTTGCTATCTCTAATTTTCAAGGCATCATTTTACCATTTTACCATTCCATCATCCTTTCACACTAGTTGCCAACAGTCTTTGCTCAGTAAACCCTAACTGAGCAGAAATGTGAGATATGATGTTATTCACAGAGCATGGTCTCCTTCCACAAGAAATGCCTTCAGCTACAATAACAGAAAACCTAACCAACTGAGACTTAAAATATAAGGACATTTATTTCTTACTTATAAGGAGTCCAGAGGTAGGTGGGGTGAGGGTTCCACTTAGGAACTCACCAGTTTTGTCAAAGGCAAGAGCTCTTTCTGTCCTTGGGTGTGTGCCCATCACCTCCTGATCACTGCAGCCGCAGCTCAGCGTACCACCTCATCACTGCCAAAAAAATCAAATCGGAGGAAAGGTTTTTTTTTGTCCTGAATTTGTCTTCTGGAATCAGGGAAGAAAATATTCCCCAGAAGCCTTCCTTGTGCTTTTCGTTGTCTGGGACTAGGTCACATGAACACTCCTGAACTAGTCCCTGTTCATAAACAGGAGTGGGATTCCTGTGACAAGTTGAAACTAGTCAAAATAAACTCTCTGAGTCAGAGCAGCCTACTGCCAAGAGATGAAAGGCTCTCAGCCTGCATCCTGAACCACATCTTTAGTAGAGAAAAAAAGAGGTAGATGGCTACTGTGTAGACGCAGAACACTACCTGCCAAAACTTTCACAGAAATAGGAACATTGTTTCAGTAAAAGGTTACTAGCTCTTAAATGATCAAGAAAATAATCTGGTACAACCACTTCCAGGTAAAGATCACCCACATGCTCAAGAGGGTAAGAACCACTAGGAGATTATTCTGCAGACTTTTTGTGTGCCAGATACTCCTGTGGTTCTCTGTGAATATTGCTGGGACCTCTGGTAGAGGTAAGGCAAAGCAGATGCAAAAGGAGACTGCATAGGAGGAAAACAAGTGTAGGGAGAGAGGAGAAAAAAGAACCAGAAAACTGAAGATCAGAAACAGACAAAGAGAACTGTACAGTCTGAAGAGTAGAATGTCAATGGTACAGTTGCTTTTCCATACAAGTACTATTACAGATAAGCATCTTCAGCATATGTGAATCTCTGACTTTCCGATGTAAATTCTTTTAGTGTTTAAAACTTTTATTTCCAGAAAGTTCTTTTTTTACTACCAACCATAGTAGCACTTTTCTCTCCTCCTGTTCTGCCTTTTCCAGAGGTAAAGAACAACTTGGCAATCATTTTCTAGATAATACTAGTGAAGATGGTTGCTGTTCCACCTCATACCCAAGGCGAATGTACCAAAAATGTGTTGAAGGGCAAAAATAGGGCACTGATGGTGCCGGGTATTGCAAGCCTTGTGCTGCTGGCAGTTCTGATGCTGTGGGGATCTGTGACCCCAAGTCTACACACCTCCTGTGCCTCTGCTGTGCCTCTCAGCCACCCCCTGCCCCGACCACTCCACATGAGTTGCAGGTGTTTCTTGGTGCTTCATTTCAAATGCAACTACTTATGTGGATTCAAAGTTGTCATTGGAGGTCAGACAGTCTAAAAACGTGATCCAGGGAAGTTCTTTCTTTTTCCACTTTCCCTCCGTAAGTCAGATACCATCTCTTTCCTTTTTGCATGATAAATACCTACATTACCATGTGAGAAATCAACCCTGTGACCACAACTTCTTTGACGCCCCTCCCATGAAGAGGGGGCTGCCCTTCCCCTGCCCTTTGGATCTGGGCTGGCCCACAACTGCTTTGACCAGTAGAGTAGAGTGGAAAGCACAGTGTGCCAAGCCGAGCCTTTAAGAGGATTGCCAGCTTCCAGCTCTGTCTCTGGGAGGGTCTTAGGCTGTCAGGTTAGAGACCCAGACCTGCTAAGGCCACCGTGTTGTGAAGAAGTCCAAGCTACCCACTGGGAGTGGCTGTGAGGAAAGAGAAAGAGAAAGAATAACAAAAAGAAGTGGATGGCTACTTTGCTTCATAATAGAAAACCAAGCCAAACCCACTGGTAAACCTTTGTAACGTAAACCTTTCCTTTTCACTTGAGCTCACATAACAGAGCTCCTCTGCTTCTTGTCTGTGTGTGTGGATTCACACAAGCCCCACCACACCCAAGGTTCCTTTGGAATATCTGTATGTCGGTGGTTTGTCAAGTGCAGGATGACCACCATGAACTTCTCTCGAAAGGTTCTACAGTATTTGCAACTGACAACATAGTCTTTAATGCTCACGTAATATACGAGTGCAAGAATTTGTGCTATTTTATCTGACACAGAATAGAAATGTATGTATAATTATTTTGTCACTGCTTTATAACTAAAGTTGCAACATGGAGTCAACAGTTATAAGGTAAATTTAGAGTTCTCACAGCATTGTTCGTCCTTCTGAGCAGCACAAAGGATATTCATTCAGTGCTGTATGTTCCATCCAATTATATGCTCTCTGGGCCCTTTCTATTTCAATTTGCTCATGTAGATAAATCAGTTTTATCGATCTGTGCTCATTTAGTTATCTCCCAATTTCTCACCATATCTTTTTCACTGTTTTCCTCTCTGGAGCTTATAATTTCATGACCTATTTACTAACTTTATTTTTGTATTCCCTATTAATAATTTTTTTGTCTTCTTCCCTAACTAAAATTTTTTTATCTTTAATTTTCTTTTACATCTACTCACACTTCCAAAGTATAAAAAAGGTATCAATTATTCAAGTTACTCAGTAAATCTGAAAATTCATAACTTCCATGCAAAAATATTCATACATTTTAACTGTATAAAGGTTATGCTGGAAATAACTGAATTGGTCATGTTACAAATCAAATATTTGGCCATGCAATAAAAGGCCTGAGCAGATAATAGATTCCAAAGCAGACAATTTGAGTTCTAATAAAAATCTGAGAGAGAAAATACATTGTTGTCCTTTATGGGTATCCTGATATTGGAAAGAAATGAGATGGCACATTAGGTTGGAAGAGAAGGCAGAGGGGTGGAAGGCGGCCCTTCCTGGAGGGCTGGCCTCTCTTTGCCTTTGGGTTCCCTACTGTCTTCCCCCCGTGACGCCCCACCTCCTCCCTTTCCTTCTTTCTCTCCCTCTCTCTTTCTTCATCCCTCTCCTGATAGACAGGGCCGGGATGAATCTGGGGGAGTGAGCCGGGCTGAGGGCATAAGACTAGTGAACTAAATCCTGTTATTTTTCACATCTTGGCAAGTTTTCAGCTGATTTGTGTATATACTTGGGGTGAAACCCAAAGGTCCGTCCCACCCTTTGACGTGTTGGGCCTCTTGCGGTGTGATCCGCTTTATAACCCTCAGTCCTGCAGGCACTCACCCTCTTGGCTCTGCAGACTACTCCAGCTTCGCATGTCCAAGCGGGACCCTACTCCCCTCCGACCGGCCCTTCCCCTGGGCTTTCCCCTCAGTAAAAGGCACTGCCCATCAGCCAGCTACTCAGAATAGGCAGGTAAGGGTCACCTTGATTCTTGCGTTTCCCTCCTCCCCAGTGTGCAGTGCGTCAGCAAGCCCTGGTGGCCTATCTTCCATCTCTCTAGATGCCACCATCCCTCACCTGACCACGATAGTACCTTCCCAACTGGTGACCCCGCTACTACTTTTGCTCCTCAAGGCTCTTCCAGAGCCCAGGCTTTGGGGCCACACATGTGAGTCTGAACACCAGCCTTTTCCCTGATTAGTTGTCTGAGCCTGGGCAAGTTCACTCACCTCTCCATGGCTCAGAATATCTGAGAAATGGGGACAATAACAGTGCCTCCCTCAAACTCAGTGATTTTGGGAGGACTGAAGAGCTAATACAAGTAAAGCACTTGGAATAGCTTCTGGGACACGCTGAACACTTGGTAAACATCGACCACTATTATGAATTCATAATTATTTTCTATACCTTAAGGACATGGAGTCCTTCTAAAACGTAAAGGATCATGAAAATATAGCATGGTTGTGTAAGATGTTAACATTAGAGGAGGCCCAGGGAGAGCTATCTGAGAACTCTGTACCATCTTTGCAAATCTTCTATAAATCTAAAATTATTTAAAAGAAAAATGTTTCCTAAAATAGAAAGTGTATCACATCACTGCATGTGTATGATTCCCCAATACCTTCTCCTTACCCTTGGAGTTGAACTTGAACCCTTTAGCCTGGCCTATGAAGTCCACCATGATCTACCTCCAGCCCACACCCCTCACCTGCAGAGGTTCTGCCTGCCCTCCTCTCCCCACGTCTCTGAGGCATCAAGCTAGCCTCTCAGCAAGGCCTTTGCTGACACTCTGGTTCCTCCCCTCTCCCCACACATTCCCTGCTTTTTCTTTCTCTGTAGCACTTAGCATTATCTGGAAGGGGTTTTTCCTTTTAATCCATTTACTTCAGTATTATCTGACTACCCAGTAGAATGCAAACTTCATGAGGGCAGGCCCTTTGTCTTAAACATCTCTATTCCTCATATCAAATCCAGGCATTTGGTAGTTGTTCAATGTATATTTGTTGAAGGAATAAGTGAATAATCAGCACTAAATGATATTCATATTCTTTCTATATCAGTTTTCTTTTATTACTGGTCTGACACTATATGGTCATAAGAGAATGCTAAAATTAATCAATTTAACAAATGTGTTATTCAATGAAAATTAATGTATTGTTTCTTTATATATTAGTCATTAATCTTTAAGGTAGAAATTAGTCTCTGCATGTCCAAAATAAACCTACCTACAACAATCACAAAACGTTATCTCAATATAAAGGCAAGGCTTTGATCACTTTTTAAATTCATATTCAATATTCTTTTGGAAAATACAAAAGTACCTTGTCTTGTGTTAAAAAACAAAATTCAACTGAGTAAATTTAAAGATGTAATTGGCTTTATTCAATGAATCATGAATCAGGCAATATCCAATCTAGCAAACAGAAGGGAGCTCTAAGGAGCTCTACAAAATAGAGGGATTTTATGGGCAGAAACAGGGCAGGATAAGGAGGTCCTTAGCCAAAGAAAAGAAAGAAATGTTTCAGGCCAACTCCTTTTCCTCAGCAGAAGGGCTGGGGGTCTTCTCCTGAAGACTACCTTGCTAGTACTGATCATAAAATTCCAGACTGATTGGTTTAAAAATCCACTCCTAAGAGAGACCAACAGGTTAGGTACTAAGGCTAGGTAGGGATTAGCAAATGTGACTCCATTTGGGACCTTTTGTTTCTTTTCCCCTTTTTGATCAAACTCTCAGCCTCACCGAGGGATGTGATCAACATTTAAGGCACTGGCGCCAGTCACAGCTTTTGTTGATCTCTGCTTTTCTGATGAATCTCTCTGCTGTTTACAGGTCATGACTTCAGGCTCACAATTTTTAGCCCATGGTTCTCTTTGTTCCTTTTTCAGTGTTCCAGGCTTAGGGAGATCATTTGCTTGGTGGTTAGCAGCAGCAAATGGACATTTGAAGCTTCAGAGAGAACAGAGCACAGCAGGGAAAGAGTTACACTTTCAAAAGCAGGATAATTCCCTGTGTTTGGAATGCACTTAAAAGACATGGTTCCTCACAATGCAAATCAATCAAAGAAAGATCCCCCTGGAGAAGTCACCATTTTAAGCCAAGCGGCTTGCTCTGTAATCTTATGCAACTGAGTTTCAGCTTCCCTAGAAGTGTTAATCCGGGTACATAGACATCTCTTTGCTCAGCTAAAGATAATCAAGGGATATTGTTTTATCAAAACAATTTTGTGCAGAAAGCCTAAGGGTTTTTGTTAGGCAACTATTGCTCTCTCAGTGAATTCTGCAATATTTTCGAGAGTTAAAGAGAGAGTCCTGGTTATAACCTCATTTATATTTACTGCTAACCAGGGCAGTAGGGCCCTGCCAAACAATATGAACCCTGAATCATGAATGCTTCCAGTAATTCACCTTTGAATCTATGGCTCAGGACTAGAAAGGTGACAAATACAGGGGCCAGTAAAATTTTAAGCATCTGTTCACACACAGGCAGTTTTATTCTGGTTACCTTTTCCTTGTGTCCTTTTCTTTGCATAAAGCCTGGATGCAAAGTTCTCCATGTCTGGGGTGTTAAACAAAGAGAGAAATAGACCAGGCATCTCTAGCAGCATGGACAGATCAGAGGTTCTCATGACAAATCCAGCAGTCTGAAAGGTTAGCCCCCTTAGCACTGGCTTGGAGGATACAAATGATGGCATTATATTTCCAGGCCAATGCCAAAGTAAAGAAAAGGAAGAAATGAGGAAGGAGTTCATGCTTGGTTAAACTAAGAAGTCTTGACCCATTACCTTGGGAGGAAGCAGTCTACCTTGATGTCAACTACTCCAGTACTGGCACAGGACCAGATGGCCGGTTGAGTCTTCTTCAGTTGTGAGATATGCCCCCAAAGTTCAGGTCCCTGAAAGTTGGCTGCCATCCTGTTAATGAAGAAGACCTGGTATAGTTTCTTCCAAGGAGATTCAGAGAAGTCTTTGTTATTAGTGATTCCAAATCAGAAGGGTAGGAGAAACTGGCAATATTAGTTTGGAGATTTGTAGCCAAATATTTGAGGAAACTAGAAAAATTCAGAATGTAATCCAGTTTACAAGTATGTAACAAAACCTCAACGATGATTAACAGGATTTGAATTAATATAGACAAAAGTAGAACCACAATTTTTCTCTCTACAGTTATCCCCATTTTTTTATCAAAGGTAATCACAGTAAAACTAATTTGTTTAAATTAAACTTGGCTTGGTTATTTTTGTAAGTGTAGCAAGAATTGACCATGTAAGCTCTTTTTAAGATTGCATTGCTGAAACTTTGTAAGCCAGATAACAGCTGAATTTTAAAGTCAACCTTAGTTCCTTAAAACTGTCCTATCTGAGTCTACTCACATTTCTTTCATATATGACATTCTAGTCAAAGCCTTAGTAATATAGCCAATATTTCCAGTTGTGACCTGTTATAAGGAAGAGAGAGTCTCATGTGAACTTATGCCAATAACTAACTATATTGCCATCAAAAGAACAGTCGAGTTTCTGAATTCTGGAGGCATCAGGTAGGGAGAAAAAGTTAATGTTCCATCTTACAAAGGGATACTTTACCAATTTGCTAGAAGTCATAGATAGCTTAAGAAAAGCATTTCCTTAAATCTGGAAAAACAAAGCATAAAGAATCAGAAATGTTTTAAACCAAGAGCCATGAAAACTATAATCATCCTCCTTAGTTAAATCAGTCCCATGTAATTAATACTTGTTCTGCTTGAATCCAGTTTTTCCACTAGCTCTGGAAATTCTTACCCAGTTCAGTACTGTGATCTTAAAGTTATCAGAAACCTGTATTTGTCAAAATTCCTTTCCATGAATACCCTTGAAAATAAGGCTCTTTTGAAACATCTGATGAGTTCTGTATAATATAATTGACAAGGGCTTTTTTAAAAATTTTATGACAAACAGCATTTTATAATTAAAAACTGGAATTATGACTAATTATACCAAAACATGTAAGAATTTTAGGAAATTTATATAATTTCTAGAACACTTATATTCATAATGTTTATCCCTACAATATAACTTAAGAAGGCTTATCATCACTTGTCTGGCTTCCCATGCAGTTTAACATATCAAATTAGCCTAATTCCTAATTTGTTTAACATCATCCTTTTTGTAAATGAGAGAGAAAAAATCTTTTGAGATGTTCCAGGAATTCTATTCAAAATCCTAAAGTTAGTTTGAGGTCAGAGGAACTTCATTTTGAATTTGATTTGGGGAAAATTTGTCAAAAATATCAAAAGGTTTAAAACACTTGGTCAAATAGGATCATAGGTCACTGTGAAACTGATGCCGGGGTTCTTGTTTGCCGAGTCGAAGAATGAACTTAGCAAACACCCACAGTAGGAGATCCAGGGACAGGCTTTTATTGAGAGATACAGTGAGAGGACAGAGCTGCTGGCTTGCACCAGGAGGGGACAAGAGAGTTCATGGTGGTGCCTTGTCTAGGGGTTTTATAGGCAATTCAGGATTTTGGGGAACTGGATAAAGGCTTAAGGGTATGGACTTGTTAAGTGGTCCCTGCATATTTAGAATTAACTTAACACAAGCAACTTCCTGCTCTGATGATTTCTCCCTGAGATACCAGCATCTTGGTTGGGGAGCATATCAAACAAGGCCACCTGCCCAACCCCCAAGGTGGGCTGAGGTACTGTTTGCTAAAGAGTAAGTTAAGAATCTTACTTCTTAATTTCCTGTGTGTTAAAATGCAATCTTATCTTTAAGGTGGAATCCTTCCTGCCTTTGACTATGTTGTTTATAGCTGGGTCTGCATGCTAAATTAGTTGCCCAGTTTGCAAAATCACCTCCTCAGATCTTAAGGAGGAAAGACAGCACATAGGCCTGGGCCTTTCAGCATGCTAAGGTGAATCTTACACATGATTACAAATGATTAGCATAATAAAAACTTGTGCTACTCTTCTTTATCTGGGTAATATTAACTGATCTCACTGAAGAATGACTCTAGAGCTTAATGTTTAACACAGAGTTTTGGTAGGGGGTTTCCTTACATGTAGTTACATTGCTCTGACTGTAAATATCCTGCCTTGATTTTTCCAGAGGCTCTCACCCTACTTTGACTACACCCACGGTCCCTGTCTCAAAACAATACTTAGTTATGTATTTAAGGAAAGTGACAAAGACTTCACAGGCAAATATAGAAGGTTTCATACTTATGAGCAAAACTTGGCTCTTTTAATATCAAAAAGATAGATTTACTTAGTAATCAAAGACTTAATTATGACAACATGAAGTGCAGAATATTATATAGCTTTTTGTTTTCTAGGCAGGTTACTTTTAGGGCAAAGAAAAATCCTTCACAATTATTATCAAGAGGACACCAATAACTAAGAAATTTTTGTCCGTTTAATATTAGAGAGAAAACCAAGTTTTAATTTTGCACCAGTCTACTTTTGACATTAAAGCTCATTCACTTATATAAATTCATTCCAATCTTAGCCAGGCCTTAACACATTTAAAAAACTCCTTTCCAAAGATTCCTGTTCCACAAACTTTTTACAGCTTTCTTTTTCTTCAACAAAAAATTTTATTTCCTTGCATATGGAATGTTTCCCTTATTATTTCTAGTAGCTTTCATTAAATATATTAAGGTTCTTAATCCTTAGAAACCTTAATTTCTAGTGAAAACTAAGAAGTAATTATGAAATGATATTCCAACACTCTTTAAATTGGAAAATGTATGAATGAATACGTGGCATAATTTCTAGAAGCATGTCTTGTTCAATTTTCCAATGTAGCACTACCATTTCCAAATATCTTTTAGTTTCTCTGTAATAAGGTAAGCCTTTGTTCAGTAATTAATGTTTTGGCTTTTTAACTTATTTGGCCATTACCTGGATATTTAATGACTACTCATTGTCTAATTTAACTTAGCAAAACTCTAAGGTTTAAGATTCCAAAAAGATTTGGGGAACTACTTAAGTAGACATGAATATTGCTGAAAAGTATAAATTTTTATCTTACATCTATTTAATTTACTTGTTCTTTATCATTATGTTTAGATTAATCATGAAATTTTCATGAGACTTTAAACAGCTAATCATAATCTTAAATTATTTTTTTTGCTGACAAATTTTATGTTAACATGAACTCATTCAACCTTTAATAACCATACACAGATTAAAAGTGGTATATTTAATGCTGATAACTCTGAAGACATGCATGCTTTAATTAAACCAACAAAATTTAACGAGCTTTAGTGCTGAAATTTTCCCAGATCACAGGAAATTGAAATTCATCTGGATTAGGTTTCTATGTGGTTTCTGAAAATTTAATATATAAAAGCATTTAATTTTCTTTAAGCCAATTAAATAGAGCTCTTTTACAAATTAATTTTGGCAATACCATCCAGAGGTGGAAAATACCACACATCTACACTGTTTATATAGACAAACATGAGCAGACAGACAGACACAGAGACCTTATAGCTTCCTTTTTAAAAAATTACTGACATGAGTTAGATGCAGTAATAGAAAACTCACTGGTTGTAAAATAATTTGGATCTAAGTTATTTTCCTGGTGGATAGAATAAGTTAAGGCTACCTGCTCCGATGACTAAAGCTTTTCCTAAATATTTGAAGAGAGGACACTTAAAATGTTTGTTTGTCCTTGATAAGTCAAATTCCCTCTGACATTCCCTTTTTTTAAAGAGTTACCTGCCATAAGTTTGCATATCAAAGACATGGTTTAGATAAAAGTTCTGGAGAAGACCTTGGGCAGAACATTTGCATCTCAAAGGCACAGGGAAAGACTACAAGCTCCTTCTATAAGGACCTTTGTTTCCTGAAGGCCAGGATTTTTATAGTACTTACAAGACTATTGAGATAAATGGTAGAGGTTTTGGGATTGGTAAAATGCAATGGTGGATGATAAATTATTTCTGGAGCTATACCTCTGATTCTGAAAAAGCTGCTTAATTCCTCCAAGAATGGGGTTGTCAACTAAATGAAATCAAGGGCTAACACCCATCCACCAATGTTGGAATGTTTTTCTTTTCCTGTGGATACATTTAGCTAAGGGGTGAAGGCCTACAAAAGTGATCAGGCTCTGAATATTGGTTTCCAGTTTAGCCAAATTCCCAATCATATAGTTATCAAATCCTTTCAAATATTGATCACGTTTCAGCCAGGACAAGGAGTAAATATTTCTGCAATATTAAGACAACTTCACGGACCCAAGAGGCATCCTCAGAGCAGGTGGGAGAGATACTATCTTCCCAAGATCTAGAGTCACTCCCAAAGATAAGCCGAAAGAAAGAATTGACCTCGTGCATGTCCCCAGGCAGGCATAAAGCCAAACCAAGTTCTTAGGATATAAAACCAGGCAAGCAAGAAGGCAGTCGCTTTCCCTGGGAGATAGAAGATCAATAACCAATTGGTCTGAACTTGGAAAGGAAGGGACAATGTGAATTTTATTTCCCTCTCTCAACTGGGCTCAGGAGGCATTCTATTTACAAAAACTCTCTGGGTTTCAGAGATTCTTCAACTATGACCCTGAGTTCAGTTTTTGACCCAGAAGTGAAAGATACCTGAAGAGTATTGCTTGTAGTTTTGGGTGGTCTTATTTTAAAAGGTAACTGTTTAATGGTGGAGAAGCCAGTCAGACAGAGAACTACAAAACTAAATATTCAAATAAATAAAGAAGCACAGAGAGGAGCAGTAGGAGTCACTTCACGCTTCAAAATCAGTCTGTAGTATTTTTTTTACAGCTTTTACCTCTTTATCATTAGCTTTTTGCAAAGAATGTTTCAGTGAAACTATTATGAAATTTTGAAAAATACAGAAGCTTCTGCGTGCTGATTAAAATAGGTGCATCATTCTGTTTGATTTGAAACCTTTACTTTTCAAGTTCACTTTTTAAATGATCTTATCTAATTGAAACATTCTTCACATTGGCCATCATAATTCTAGGTTGTCTCTAGCAAGATTTTGCCATTTTTGTAAACATCTACATCTTCCAGGACCACAGATCCATACATAAAATTATCAGGTGTGCCAGAAAGTGGCATTCTCAACTCTGGATATAAAAGATCCCCTTTCCTTTAGCTAGGCCTTTGCGTTTCTTGGAGTCAAACTAATACCTAAGAGGGATGCACTGGGGAGTTGGGAATTGTGGGACGCTTTACAGTGTGCCTTTTTGTAAGGAGATTTCTTGAGGTTGACAGGTGACCTAGTCAATGTGACGTGTTCTATGACCAGCTTATCCTATCATGAGCATCTTCTTGAAATGGCAAGCACTCTAATATCCTCTAAATGCTTAACCCATGCCCGCCAATTTTTGGAGCTTTCTGGCTTCTGAGATCCCCATTGGCAATAGCCTTTAATAGACTCATTCTAGCTCAAGTTAGACCCAGTCTGACCCCAGACCCAGTCTGGTCTTTAAATCTGACCTGAGCCAATCCGAGACCCAGTCCAACTCCAGCCAGTAACCAGTAACAATTCCCATGGAACTCTGGGGAAAAGGATTGAGCCAGCAGACCTCAGCAAATGGGAATGGTGGGCTAATTGCAAATGGAGAGCTCCAGCTTGCACCAGCAATTCCCAACATGGAATCTAGCGAAGGATTCCAAACGAATGGGGAACTGCAGACTAAACCACAAGCAGGTCCCAACACAGAATCTGGGGATAGAATCAAGGCTCAGGTTTTCCACTCAAAGTGGGAATTGCTGTCTGAACTACTAGTAGTTCCTAATGTGGAATCTGAGGGTTGAGGAGAGGATTGAACCGGTAGACCCCTAAAAATGGAGACTGTGGACTGATTCCAAACAAATGGGGAACTGGAGCTACCACCTAGCATGAAATCTATGGATCTGGGGACAAAATGAAGGGCTAGGGTTTCATATCAAATGGGAAACTGACTGGAAAACCAACTAAATTGGGAGCTCAATACAGAGAGCAGAGTTCAGAACTGAGAGGACTTACCCACAACCCTCAGAAGCCATGAGAAAGACAGTGAACTCAAAGGGTTCGCAAGGTATGCCTGTGTTTCTCATTGTCCCTGTGATGCCGGGGTTCTTGTTCACGAAGCCGAAGAATGAGCTTCATAAACAGTCAAGGTAGGAGAGCAAGGTACAGGCTTTTATTTAGAAATAAAGTGAAAGGAAGGACAGAGCTCCCGGCCCATGCCAGGAGGGGACAAGAGAGTCTGGTGTGGTGCATTGTCTAGGGGTTTTATAGGCAGATGAGGATTTTTTGAGAACATGAAAAAAAGTTTAGGGGTGCAGACTTGCTAAGTGGTGTCTGAACATCTAGAATTAACTTAACAGGAGGAATTTCTCACCCCATCTCTCTCCGGGATACTGGAGTCTTGGTCTAGGAGCATATCAAAAGGCAGCCTGCCCAACCCCCAAGGTGGGCTGAGGTATTGTCTGTTTGCTAAAGAGTAAGTTAAGAATCCTGCTTCCCAAACTTCCTGGGTGTTAAAATGCAATCTTATCTTTAAGGTAGTCTTTCTTGCCTTTTAATATGTTGTTTACAGCTGGGTCGGCATGCTAAATTAGTTGCCTGGTTTGCAAAACCACCCCATCAGATCTGAAAGAGGAAAGACAGCACATAGGCCTGGGCCTTTTAGCATGCTAAAGTGAATCTTACAAATGATTAGCATAATAAAAACATGTGCTACTCTTCTTTATCTGGGGAACATTAACTGATCTTACTGATGAACGACCCTAGAGCTTAATGTTTAACACAGAGTTTTGGTAGGGGGTTTCCTTGCATGTAGTTACATTGCTCTGACTGCAAATATTCTGCCTTGCTTTTTCTGGAGGCCCTCCCTCTACTCTGACTACACCCACAGTCCCTGTCTCACCTGCGTATGGAGGGAAGTTCACGTCAGATCCCACTGCTGCCACCAAATCTCTTAAAAACAAAATTAAGCTGAGTAAATTTAAAGACCTAATCAGTTTTGTCCAACAATTCATGAATCAGACAGCATCTCACATAGCAAATAGAAGGGAACTCTGAGGCACTGTACAAATGGAAGGATTTTTGGCAGAAATGGGGCAGGATGATGAGGTTATTAGCAAAAGAAAAGAAAGGATTTTTTTCAGGCAAGGTGAAGGAATCTTGGGGGGAGGCTGGGGGTCTTCTCATGCAGATAACTTACTAGTGCTGATCAGGAAATTCCACACTGATTGGTTTAAAATTCCACTCCTGGGAGAAGTGGGAAACTGCAATTAAGTTAGATGTTAAGTCTTGGTGGGGCTTGGCAAAAGTGACTCCTCTAGGGGCCTGTTTCTTTTTAACCCTTATAAAAAGTCAAGTTAAAATATGCATTATTCCTTTTCTTGTTCTCCAGTAGAATACTTTATAGTTAGAGAAAAATGATATGGAATAGAATGTACAGTCATTGGAGTTTGTTGATTTAGTACGCCATTTGAGTCAATTCAGAGCACTATTAGATTAGATTCCATAGCAATCAAAAGAGAGAACCAGCCTTACGTTTAGATATTTGAGTCATTGCACAGACTTGATTGGATATAGTCCAAATTATCTGTAGATGTTAAACTCAGACTTTCTCAGCTGTGAAAAGCAAAAAACACAGGCATGCAGTGAGCATCCTGCGACCTGAAGGCTCTAGGGAGCCATCCCATGCGCCACCCAAGGGGATGGTGAGGCTGGCTAATGGGTTTGGCTGTTACATCTGAACGTCATTTTCTTCAGGTCTGGTGAACTTGAAAATAAAGCAGACTTTTCGCCTAATGACATTGGATTGCTTTTTACCAAAGGCAATGTTTTTGTTTTAACTGTTTATTTTGACATGATTTCAGACTTAGAGAAAGTTATAAGGCTAGGTGAAGCAATTTCCCTATACTCTTCAGCTAGATCCCAAAAGGTTAATAGTTACTTTATTTCTCTCCCTTTCCATATACATGCATACATTGACACATGACTTTCCCGACTGTTTGAGAGTAAGTTGACAGCATGATGTCTCTTTACTGCTGAAGACTTGAGAATGTTTCCTCAATATAACGGTAAACTGCTACATTTCCACAATACAGTTACCAAAAGGACATTAACAATAATACCGTACTCTTATCTAATATACAGATCTTATTTAGGTTTCACAAACTTGTCCTGAGTACATACCTTCCAGCTCATATATTGCATTTAGCCACTCCATCGATTCTGTCCCCCCATCTCATCCCTTCTTTCCTTTTATGACATTCACATTTTCAAGCAGGCCAGGCCAGTTACTTTGTAGAATGCCCCTCAGTTTGGATTTGTCTGATTTTCCTCATGTTTAGACTTAAACTCCATTTCTGGCAACAGTGTTGTGGGAATGATGGCGTATACTTCCCAGTACATCGTATCAGTCGGGGCAAACAAGATGAGGTTGCCCATTGCGGGCATGTTACCTTTGATCCTTTGCTGGTGCCAGATTTCTTACCTATAAAACTGATATTGGAATGTTTATTTAATTAGACATAGAATGAAGCCTGAATAAATCACAATTGCTTTTCAGAAGTTAGTCCTCTGCAATAGACTTAGTGTTTCAGGAAAACTCAACAGAAAACATACATATGAGTAAAGAACAAAAAAGATTATCAGTGTCTGATAATCAGACAAAAATATCTCTAGGCATCTCAAAATATATCTGTGCTCCCACATTCACTGCAGCATTATTCACAATAACCAAGATATGGAAGCAACTCACATGTTTTGAAACCCAAAGATATGGAAAAAAAAACCCATCTATTAATGTATGAATAAATAAAGATTACTGTATACATAATGGAATATTATTCATTCATGAGAAAGAAAGAAATTCTGTCATTTGTAGCAACATGGATGAAGCCGGAGTATATTATGCTAAGTGAATTCAGCCACACAAAGACAAATATTGTATGATCCCATATATGGATTCTTAAAAAAAAAAAAGTTAAACTCATGGAAGCAGAGAGTAGAACTGTGCTAACTTGGGGCAGGAAGTTAGGCTCAATGGGCAGTGGGGAGATGGTCAAAGGGCACAAAGTTGCAGTTATGCAGAATGAATAGGTCTAGAAATCTAAAGCCGAGGATGATGACTGTAATTAGTAATAGTGTATTGAACACGAATATGCTAAGAGAGTAGATCTCAGGTGCCTGATCATGCACAAAACTGGTAACTATGTGAGGAGGTGATATGATAACTAGCTTGACTTTACCAATCATTTCACTGTATCAAATCATCATGTTATACACCTGAAGTATGTCCAATTTTTATTTCAAAATATATGAATAAAAAATAATAAAGTAAATTTTGCAAATCTGCAGGTAGTTCTCTCCAAGAAGCAAAATCTTTAACAATTCTTTTACACCAATTAGAGGATTTGGTATATGTTCTTCCTCTTTCTGACATGTAAAAGTTTTTGAAAACTGAGGCCATGAGTTGTCTACCTGAAGTGGAAAATCAAAAGTTAACAAGCTTTTTGGAAGAAAAATATCTCTATTTCCTTTCAAACTTCTACTGTTGAAATAGAGACAATCCTCACAGCCTTGATTGGGTTTATTTTATATACTGGGTTGTACGCTGGATTTATTTGAAGTAAACTTTGTTTTTCCCTAAGTTCTTAGACTAGAGTGAGATGCAAACTTCTGGGGAGGAAGGAGTTAAGATAAGGCGCTTCTTCTGTGCCCATCCTGCAGGAGACCCTCTTGCAGGATGCCAGTAGGTGCTCCCTGCAAGGCGCCAACCTCCTCACCCTGCTGCTTTTGTGTTACTCCTGCTAAATTCTGCAATTGTATTTCAGAAGCAGTTTTTTGATGACAAACAGTATACTCTGTCTTCATGTTGTTGAAATGAGAGGCATTCCCTTCTAGGGAATACACTTTTTCCCATTCTGTTCATTCTAGACATTCCATAAGAAATCAAGATGTAAAACTCTGTGCTACAAATGACTTTCTGTGACAAATGTTGTATCTAAGTTATGGCTCGATAGGATTGCTAAATAAAATCCAGAATGCCCAGCTAACTTTGAATTTCAGATTAACAAAAATATCTGGGACATACGCTAAAAAAAAAAAAAAATTCTTTGTTTATCTGAAATCAAATTTAACTAAGTATCTTGTCTTTTTATTTGCTAAATCTGAGAGTCCTAGGCTTGTACCAGAAAAGTCCTGTGCTACATCCAGAAGTTATTTTGGTTTTATTTTATAGGAATTAGGGTGTCCCTCTCTTGGTTCTGGTCACTGGGAAGAGGAGAAACAAATCTGTGGCCCACACGGAACAGAGCCATAGGCCTTCAGGGTTACACTTAGCAGTCCAACCCCACCTTCCAACATGCTTTTTTTTAAATTGCTACCATTTTCCCTTCACTGCCCTTCCCTTAATTAAAGAACAACATAAAGAAATCATCTTGTATGTTGCAAATACCCCTAAACTGCCTTCTCTCCCTTTATTGAATGAGTCATAGGATGGGTTAAAACAACTACATGCATACTTATTATTGACATTCATAGAATAAATAATGTTTAATCCTAATAATTATTAATAGTTTACATAAATTATATTAATTAATAAACTATTAATAATTTCTAGTAGTGCAGTCATAGTAAGCCTTATAGAATATTTCTATATCAGTTCCAAGAACTGAAATTTTACTTTGAGTTTTAAATCTAAAATTCCAAGTCCAGGCCATAATATTACATACTTCTAGTAACATTAGGACTAATTCTCGTCAAGGACTGAAATGAAGAGATATTTAAGAGCCAAATAGATGTTGCTGCTAGAATCCAACACTGGGAATATTCTCCATATACAGGAGGTTCATGTATTCAAAACATCTTTTAAAAAAAGAATCCGAGAAGGCATCTGTTCTTAGAATAGCATGCATATTACCATAAAAGTGTCCAAAAATTTTCAGGTTAGTATTAAAGTACTCAGTAGAGTAATTTCTATTTGAAATATGTTTTGTTTTATTTTAGAGTTGTTTTAGAGTTTTATTTTAACAAAACTTGATTTTTTTTTTCCTTTTGTCGGTGAGGTAGGATTTTTTTTACTTAATTTGAGGAGGAGCTTTAACTTTTTATTTGGAAATAATTTCAAAATTACAGAGAAGTGAATAATGCAAAGGACAATTGTATGCCCTTTACCCCAAATTTACCTGTTAAAAATACTTTCTCTCTCTATGTATAGTATATACATGTGAACAAATCTTGATTTTTGTTTCTGAATGGATCTCCATTACACAGACACATAATGATGCCTTAATATTTAAGTTAATTACTAGCATCCTTATAACACCCCCCTCGAGTTTCCTACTTTTAGAGGAAATTTAGGAATTGCTAATTTTAGAGGAAATTTAGGAATTGCTCAATTGTATCCTCGCTGCTTGCTCTTCATAGCCTTTCCTCACCGGCTGCCACACCCCAGTAAGGAGGACTCACTCTCCTCTGGCCCACACTGCGGGGAACAGACAGCAGAGCCGCCTTTTTGCTTGTCTTCCATCTAAATTACATGAGTATGGGATTCATGCAGGCTATAAATCCAGTCAGAATAAAGCCTTTAAGTGGTAACCAATTTTGTGGCATGTAAGTGTCATTGATTAGTTAACCTGAGAGTGTTTTTATAAACTGACTTGGATTAGTGAGTTCTGAAAGCAGAGCTATCGTAGGCCCTTACACAGTGGTGAGTGCCATGAACAAGGCAGTGAAAATTAACCCATTGGCCCCACCTGTAAATTTAAATCACAGCCTTTGAAACAAGGCAGCAACCTCAGTACATGTAGTTTGCTAGTGTGCATGCTATACTATCTCAACCATGGAGACCATTTTTTTCATAATTGGTATTGTTGCTCTAGATCCAGGAGGCCAAGGTGTCATGAAGAGCTACAGGGATGGCAGGCTTTGTGAGGATGCATGAGACACTTTGCAGAAAGGCCAACCTAACTAATTCTCCAAAGAGTTTTTGTATAATCCTGTTAAGATGAATTTAGATTTAATTTAGGGAGTTATAGTTCTCTATTATAAAACATAATGAGAAATATGCCTTATTTTCTCTAGAATTTCATATCTAGAGAATACTGGAACCATGCTATTTCAAACATAAAAGATGCAAGGATATTCTACTAGAAATACAACAAAAAATTTTTTTTCCAGTAGAGATAGAGATGTGAAAAAGGAAAATGAAAGGAATAGATTTCAGTCCTTTTTTTTTTTCCCCAAAATCTCCTTTAGACACAGAGCTTAAGGTGTTAGCATAGAATAAGTGCTTGCACCCTAAGGACAGGGTGATTTCATTTCTCCATGAGCATGTCATCAAGGTAACTCAGGAACACGGCACACAGAGAAGAAAACCAAAGCTCAGTTCTCAAGTTCTAATAACTTATGTTTTATTGTGGCAAAAACCCAACATACAAATTAGGCATAGAATTGTGTGTTGGGGCAATAATTCAAGGGCTCCTTCCTTACAAATCTGCCTGTGGGAAACAAGAACATGATTTGTAGAACATGGGAGAGTTGTAGACCCACATAGAGGAGTCACTGAGATTTCAGATGTGTGTTGGATTTGTTACCTGGCATGGATGACCTTTTCTGTGTTGAGGCCTTAGAGCTATAGCCAGAGCCATCTTGCAGGGGTGGAGGGGAGGAGGAGCTCCCACCTCCTTAGTCTGGTTTCAGGATCGCTAGGGAAGGCCAAATGTCTGTCCAACCTCCTGCAACAAATCCTGAAATGCCAATTTCCCTTTGTGTCTTGAAATGTTGTCTATATACATACGCACGTACCTGGAGACAAGAAATTCTTAGCTCATTTGAGCTACAATTTTATACCTATTTAATTGACAACCATCTGGGAGAAAGTTTCCATTCCAGGTTGATACCTGAACTTCAAAAAAAATTAGCCATGGATTGGATGACTTTTAAAACCTTATTGATATATTCACAAAACTCAAGAGACCAATGTAGCAGATTCTATGTTGGCTTCAGAAAAGAATCTTTGGTTTTAATTTTTCCTTTTGGTAGAGCACATCTATCTGCAAAAGAGGATTGACTTCTGTTTCCTAACAGCTCATCTACTAATACTGATAATTCTTTATTTGAAATTACTCTGACATAGCTGTGATGATTTCCAAAGCAAGACTCAACCATCCATCACCAAACGCTATGATGCAGGGCTAAGCCAGTAGAGGGCTATTTTTCACGATTATGAGAAAACCCAGGCTCACATATATGAATCTAATATATCAACAAAACCTTCTACAATGTGCATCTTGTAGATAGTGTTTTCTCTAGGCTGTCGGTGAGCATGGAACGGTGCTTGTGTGTTTCAGAGAGAGGGTATTAGTGCTTAACTCACACTCGGAGGCTTCCTCGCTAATGCCAACCTGGATAGGAATTCAGACTACCAAAAAACCAGAAAGATGAAATAACCTGGATTTTTTTTGCTTCCAATTTAAATTTTGGGAAGAAAAGGCATGGGATTCTGAAGGGTTCTCTTCGGTTTTTCTCTGAATAACAAATTGGGTTTCACACAAATGGAAAAGCCATTGTTGACACTCATAGACAGAGCTGAAGCAATACTTTCTTTATGAAATAACACTGCATGGCTAATAAAGCAATCCCAGAAGTCAAGCTTATGCTGTTTAATTTGTTTCCATGGTGTGATAGTGTGGTTCTGACATGCTGAAGAATTGCTGCATAGAGACCCACCACGATTGTTGCTGAGCGCATTTTCCATACAACATTTGTTACTGCACAGCTTGGGCTGTCTTCTGAGAAGCAATATCCTAAATGAAGCTGGGTGCAGAATCCCCCGAATGTAGACTAGAACTGTATATCCAGCTTCAGCTTATCTCAAACCTATTTAAATAGGTATTCATTGCACATTATCTACTGGATAGGACAGCTATTGTCTTACAATAAAACCAGGGAGTCCTCCACATTTCTTTCTCCCTTCACATGGCATTGTTAGGGGGTTATGTTAAAGGATATTCTTATACTAACAGGCCAGCCATGGGGTTTGCAGTATTTTTTTTTCCTTTTGGCATGTAAAAATTTTAATAGAAGCACTATTACTGTGTTAAATTAGCTAATCTAATCAATACAGATACCCATGCTTTTTAGACTATATTTAACGTCAGATTTTGCATCACCATTACACCCAGAGCGTGTGGGGGACTACTTTGTGAGTCAACAGCTAAAAGTAGGAAGGTTGATCTCTGGTGTCCTATTTGATTGGAAGCTGGCAGGACAGCCTGTATTGAGCACACACATTTTTCATAATTATGTTGCCTGCAGGGTTGTCACCTGTCCTAATTTGATCTGATTAGAGTAACATGCAAAACCTGTCCTCATTTCTCTCCACGTGGAGTGGTGCCAAGCTTCATCTTAGAAAGGAAGAAGAGGTGAATATATGTAAAATCAAGGAGGCAGGAGGGAAATGATAAAGCATCAGGCAGTCTCTACTCTGGGAAGGTGGGAGACATGGGCCTCACTGCTATTGGGTATGAAAGCTTGTGGACACCTGAAGAGGGTTCTAACAGGCACTGTCAAAATGTTCAGTGCAGTAATACCTTACCACAGGTTGCACTTTGGAGAATGTATCCTATTTGATCATCTGAATGGTCTGCACGTATACATGTACAGGTGACTCAGTGACACACATCATCATTCAGGCTTTGGTTAAAGGATACTGCATATGATAGAAAGGTGAGCCACTGTGAAAAGTGATGATATCTGTCTATATTATTTGACATGGAAAGATATCCATTCATATTATTAGGTAAAAAGAACAAGATACGGAATTTCATGCATAGTATGATGTCACATATTTTAAATTGTGTGTGTGTGTGCATGAATGCAGTAAGAGAGTTTTCTAGAAGAATGTTCACAGAAACATTAATGGTGATAGTTTCTGGGTAGTGGAATTGCTAATTTTCATTTTGTCTACTATTTTAATACTTTAAGTGAGCAGGAAAAAAAACTGTTGAAAAATGCTCTTTTAAAAATAGGGAGTTGTAAACATTAAACATCTCCTTAATCTCTCTTAAGTAGGGGGAAAAAAGTCTCTGGAAATGATCCTCTGGCACCAACATTTCTAGGAAAAATACATACACCTTGTTGCTATATCCCTGCTGGCACTGAGCCATTATGTGACCCAATTTTCTTCTTAATGTCTTGTGCCAAGATGCTGCTTTAAACGTTCTCTTTTGAGAGTAGCATAATATCATTTGTCCTAATAGCTACCTAGTTGTGTACCTATATAGCTATTTTTTCTCATTTGCCCTGAGAATTTATGGAGGATGCAGCAATGGTGCATGTATTCAAGGAACTAGATGTAACCCGTGCCCCCTGCCCAGGGAAGCACGGCGTCACCAGACTGATGAGAGTCAAACAGAGAAGGTCTCAGGTTTTCTGAAACACTTTACAGTTTGTCACCTCAGAATTAATCAGCAAACCGTGAATCTATTTTGGCTTAGGGTTTTCAAGATCTTGCAGAGTTCCTTTTTGTGTTTTGAAATAAAGCATCTAAGTAAAAAGTTGGTAGTTGGAATGTCATCGTGGGTCTCCGGGTTGTTCCCGAGTCTTTGTCCCGGCACCAGGCCCGTGCTGGGCCGGCCTCCACTGACACGGCTATTGAATTCACCCCAGCCTGGGGTGGCTGTGGATCTGAGTCGTTAGATGCAGTTCTGAGCTTAGTTCAAATGTTCATGACGCTTATGAAGGCTTCGTTTTATCTTATTATGAGTTAATAACCATGTACAAACCTAGTGTTTTCCAGTTTTGATTATGTCTGCTTTACCCAACATGGTGATGTATAGACCTTCAAGGAGTGTTTTCAACTCAGGACATTCTAACTTGTTTTATGATAATCTCAATATTTTAACCAGATTGCTGGTATTTTATTACAGGAGTATTTCTATTATAAAATAAGATGGATTATCAAAAGAATTGGGTTGTCATTGCAAATTCTGCGTTTTAAAATATATCTTTTAAAATAGTTTTTCCTGTGAGCCAGAGTGCCTTTTAGACAAGGGACTTTGCACTTTAGCAAAAACCACCACATGAAAGTGACAGTCCTATGTGACCTAATTCGACCTTTGGCAGGGGGTGTGGAGCACTGCACAGAAGAGTCAGGAAAACTCCTCCCATGATCTTGAAGAGTGTAGGCTATAAAACAGATAAAAACTGGATACATTCGAACGTGAGTGAAGCCTGCTGGGAGCCCCATAAGCAGGAGATGACCTCATTAAGATGCGTGTCCTCCCCTCTCTGCTCAGTGACTACCAGTGAGTGAGCTAACTCACGCTACTGTTCAGCCCCTCTTCTGTCCCAACCCCAACCATAAGAAGGCAGAGGACCTGTGGGGGATCGGGGAGCAAGTCAAAATTTCTTAAGGGTCTTTTCAATCCACACAGCCCTCCCATCCAGACCCAAGTCCCCACCATCACATCGACCATGTCAGGCCCCCAAGAGGTGGAAGCCTGTGTAGCCTGGAATGTTTCCAGATTGTCTCCTTACCATTCTTTCACCTCATTTGCCCACAGAATGTACCCTCACTCCTGGGTTAAAATCATTACACAACAGAACGGATGTATAGCTGTGAAATGAAGATGAAGGAATGGGTACAGGGGCCTCAGTACACCAAAATACGAGTTACAGTTGTGGAGCTCTTGAGTCTACTGATGGTCGAGGAGATGGACGTGTCTCTGGGAGAGTGTGGAAGGGCTGAGTGCCTGGCCACGGACAGGGAGTGGTGCCCAGTGCCTGAGGGACCGCCAGACCCCTTCTGCATAGAAGGGCACCTGTATATAAAATAGTGCATGTATATAAATATATATATACATACATAATAGTATGTTCACTTGTCATCTGTATTCTTTTAAAACCTCTTCATCATGAAAGTTTTCCAACAAAGAAAGTAAAGACAATAACTGTACAATGAACGTCTGCACACACTACTTGGCTACAAGGATCGCCACTTGCAGCCACTTTTTCAAACCTCTTTCACTCACTGGATTATTTTGAAGCAAATGCCAGAGACCATATCATTTCATTCAGAGTTACCAACTGATAAAGATCTGTTTATTAAACATCATCATGATATCAGTGCCATAGCTCAACTATACCTTAAAATTCCTTAATATTATTAAATATCAGGCCACTGTTTAAATTTTGTTTATAATCTCATGGTTTTTTACAATTCTTTTCAAGTCAAGAGTCAAAAGAAGTCCATACATTGCATCTGATAACTTGTCTGATGGATCTCTTAAGTCTCTCTCTCTAAATTCTTGTGATGTCTTTGTTGAAGAAACTAGGCCATTTGCCCTAGAGAGTTACCCATATCTTGAATTATGTTTCTCCCCAATGAGAGTTATATAAAGAGGTGGTTCGTAAACTGAGCCTACACTTAATATCATGGAGAGGGCTGTGAAAATTCAGTTTGCTGGCCCCAGCCCATAGGTCCTGACTCCGTGGGTCTCGGGCAGGACCTAGACTCTGCAGCTCTAATAAGTTCCCAGGTGATACTGAGGGTTCTGGTCGGCACCACACTTTCAGAGTCACTGCTGGAAGAAACTCTCTGCCCCACGTATCACCTTTAAATTAGTATCTCTGTCCAAAGGTTTGATCTAGTAAGGGCTTTTATTTTTTATAAGAATCTCCAAAAGCCATATGATGTACACTTAACAGGAGGCACAGATGTCCTTTGTCCATCTACGTGGGACTAGCAGCCATTGATGATTACTACGTAATTTCATTTGGCTTTATGAATTATTTAAATTACAATTGTTCTGTCATTCCTTTTTAATTGATTAGCTGGAGTAGTTTTATGGAAAGAAAGTTTCCTTCATCCACTATTTCATTATTCAGGGGTGCGATTTGTATTTTAAAGACAGATTAAATGCTTAATTTTTCTGCCTTTCACTTACCAGTTTTAAGGATAATGAATTGTTTCCCTAGTATCTTTTAGAGGTGAAAATGAGGGTTTTTTTAAAATTAAGACTTCATGAATTTGAACATTTCTGGTGTCTTTGATATATTATTGTTCTTATTTTTGCCAGTGCTCAAACTGTCCTTCTTTATTCAGTGTGAGCCCTCTCCCTCGGCTCTTGAGTCCTTTTGACACGACCTAGTAGTTTTTTTTTAATTGAGGCATATTGATATATATATACCGTTATATTGGCTTCAGGTGTACAACACGATGATTCTGTATTTGAATATACAGTGAAATGACCTCCACAATAAGTCTAGTTACATCCATTACCATACATAGTCACAATTTCTTTTTCTTATGATGAGAATTTTTAATGCCTACTTTCTTAGGAACTTTCAAATATACAATAAAATATTATTAACTATAGTCAACCATGCTGTATATTACAACTTATACCTGGAAGTTTGTACCTTTTGACCCCTTCACCCATTTTACCCAAATGGGCAAGCCTCTGGTAACCGCCGATATGTTCTCTGTAGCTGTGAGCTCAGATTTTTGTTTGTTTGTTCTTTAGTTTATACATGCAAGTGAGCTCATACGTTTCTTGTCTTCCTCTGGCTTATTTCACTTACCCTAATGCCCTCAAGGTCATCCATGTTGTCACAAATGGCAGGAATTTCTCCTTTTTATGGTTGAATAATATTCCATTCTGTATATATACTACGGTTTCTTTGTCCATCATTGGGCACTGAGGTTGCTTCCATGTCTTGGCTGCTGTAAATAATGCTGCTGTGAACATAAGGGTACAGAGATCTTTTTGAGTTAGTGTTTTTGTTTCCTTCAGAAAAATACCCAAGAGTAGAACTGCTGGTTCATGACCCCAGTGGTTTTTGACATCTTTCCTGCTTTCTAATATGACAAGGTGTTCCAAGCTCATCCTGTACATTTCCTGCCCCAAAGCTGAGAAAAAAATAAACTACAGATAAATAGATAAAGAAAGATATGTATAGATATAGATGCAATATGATGAACCTCCACATACACACCATTCAGCTTCATGTGTGTGTGTGTGTGTGTGTGTATCTGTAGCTTTTAAAGGATAAATATATCATGATATTATACTGATCTTGTCAAGGTCAAGACATGCCAGTAGGTGAAGGCCAGGCTACTTGGTCAGAAGAAATGAAGCAGACACAAAGCCTTGATTTCCTGACCCAAAGTCTCTGTGTGGCTCCATAAGGGAGAGAATCTTGCCTTCTCCACTACTGCCAGACCCCCAGCACCTTCAACACGTATATGCACAACAAATATTTGAATGAATATATGGTTCTCCTCAACACTAATTCTCTAGGGAACATCACTCGAACCCAGGTGCTTGGAGACTGCTACAGTGGAAACACGCGTCATATCTGGCAGATCCTAAGAAATGGGTTGAAGAATTAGACATCAGAAATTATCTATGATAAAAAGAAAAGAGCTTGAGAGACCATTTAAAGAAAATAGCCTGAATCTATGCAGCCAGAGCTGATGTGGGAATTTGACAGCCATTTGGTTAGTGTGCTTAACATCAACAGTACATTTTGAAAAGTCAGGCCAATGCACAATAAAGAAAATCTAATTCAGGGTCTGATATATCTGTCCATGTTCTCTGCACCAACCACATCACCCAGGTGATCACCCAGTAGCTGCTTCTCTTACAGTGACAAGGGGTCTCAATTTGCTAGGCAGGCTGGCGACATTGGTCTGACTGGAGAGGCCATAGCCAGCTCTGCCTGCTGGGGTGGGTCTCAGGCCAGGTGCAGAAACTTCCCCAGAGAGCGCTGGCCTCCAGTGGAGGAGTCCACAGAGCTGGGGGCTGTGGTAGGGACCCATAGGCCCTGTCTGCCTGGGGCACCAGGCCTCAGGGGACAAACTTGCAAAGTGAGTACCAAAATGATAGTCACAGGTTTTAAATCAATTTCCTTTGCAGATACGTATTACCCAGTTGGAACAAGTTCTAATCATGATGCGTGATGACTATAATCCCTATATATTGTGAGTGTTTTATAGCCACTCAGAAGTTTCATGGTGATTTTAATAGTGGGTTGGGGATTTCAGAGACTATTAGATGTCCCCCATGCGTCACTCAGGGAGAGGAATGGGCGCCCGTCCCCAGAGTGGCACCACGCTGGAGTGATGGGGGATGGCTTGTGGGTACAGAGGGGCATCTGTTTAGGTCACAGGATGCCCCTTGTCCAAGCCACAGAGGCCAGAGGGAGGGGCTTGGCTTGGCCGACTGGGACAACCGTCAGAGCTAAAGAGAGGGCCGTCTGCTCCGAAAGCTGAGTGTCTCCTGTGACACAGCCAGTGAAGCAAGACCCCGAGAAGAAAGCCACAGCATACAGACTCTGGTTAAGCCCAGTTTGAGAACTTTAAATAGAGATCTTTTTAATGTGAGGTGATTGCTTTTTCCTTTATCCATTGTAAATATCAACAACCAGAGCACCTTAAACATACATAAACAGAACTAAAAAAGTAATTATCACCCATATTATCCATTAAGTGACTATCCCACCGATATTGTGGCGAACAATCTTCCAGTATTTTTCCAATAGACATACAATTATTTTACCAAACAGAGTCATCAGATGCATGCTGCTTTGAAATCTGATGTCTCTATTTCACACTGTATCATAAACACCCACCCTCATAATTAAACAGTCGTTTGCAGTATCATTCTAGTGGCAGCGTTACATTCCATCCTTGGCCTCTGTGTGTTGGCGTGCTCAGGGCTCAGACCTGGGCCTCCTCTCTACCATTCTCATTCCCTGCGCCATGGCTGTACACAGCACCTATGCACAGATACCTCCTAAATGGATGTCTCTCTAGCTTGAACCTCTTAAACTCCAGACTGGAATGCTGTGCCTTCCACGCGTACATGGATAATAGGCATCTGAAATTTAAAATATTCGGAACTGAGCACTTGAACTCCACACCCAAGCCACCTCCTCGCAGTCTCCTCTGTGTCAGTCAGTGGAATTTTTCACCTCCCCAGGGCTCAGGCCTAGAGCTTTGCTGTCATCTGTGACTGGGTGCCTTCTCTCACACCCACCTGAACCCCATCAGCAAATCCTGTCACTCTGTCTCCAAAGCATAGCCAGATTCTGACCAGTTCTCTCTTCCTCCTCCCACCACCCTGCTCCAAGCCTGGGGGTCACGACTTCCAGCGCTCTCTGCCTCCATCCTGCTTACTACAGGCTATTTCAACGCAGCAGATGGAGTGCTTTTTTTTTTAACTAAAATAGATCATGTGATTCCTCTACTTAAAACCCTCCAGTGCCTTCCCTTCTTGAGCTTACTAATTGCTATTAATATTAATCTTACTAATAGTAACAGCCCAAGTCCTTGCAAGAGGCTTAACAGGGCCCTGTGTGCTGGGAGGGAGGGCTTCTCTGCCTGCAGCTCCCTGCTCCCCCGCCAGGTCGGCCCACAGCCCTGACCTCCTCCACATTCCTCCGTCCCCGCACCTGTGCCTGCTGTGTCCTCTGCCTAGGACACCCTTCCCCCAGCAGCCACGCGCTCTACGAGGGGGCCCCTCACTCCCTTCAGGTGATACCCTCTTGGAGAGGTTTCTCCGCACCACCCCTATGAACTCGCTTTTCCATCACTCCCCATCACTACCTCACTGCTTTGCAGAGCACACACACTTCGCATCCCGTTATTTACTTGTTCATCTCTGCTCTGCTCTCCCATATAGAACCTAAGTATCACGAGAGCAGGGGGTTCTGCTTTATTCACTGCTGTCTTCCCAGTCCATAAAATATACAAGAAGTACTGGTTGAATGAAAGAACCTGAGTTAATTTAAGTATATCCAGATAACAGTTCATATTTTTTCTATAAATATGTTATCGGTTTTCTCTTCCTACTTAAAAACTACAGCGTAAATAATGCTGAATAGTGAAAAATATGGAGGATGAATTGTTTGATTTCAGTCTTCCCCACATAACTATTCATGAATAACATGGTTAATAGTAAGCTGGATAATAAGATGAGACAAGTACAACAGAAATGTATTTTATGAAAATTCTTTTTTTTTTTACGCATCCAAAGTAACTTTGAGTGTCTAAGCTTGCAACCCTGTCATATATTTATGCCACATAGGGTGTGAATGGGTGCACCAAAGCCTTCCTTCTTGCTGGTAGACTGGCTGTTAAACATCTATTTTCCAAAATACAACAGCTTTATCTGTACTGAAGCCCAGAGTCATTGATAAAGCCTGAGCATAAAAAGCAGTCCTTTTATGTCAGCCCTCACTAACAGTCCAACAGTCAAGCGTCCCCGTCCCTGTCTTTGAAGTCCTCAGACAAAATCCCAGCCTCTGAATCAACATCATTTGGACTCCGTCCTCTCCCGCTTCAATCACGTTTCCTTTCTCTTACTCATTACTGACGGCAGGGGTACAGCGCTTTTCACATGACCCACAAACCAGACTCTAGTTCCTGTTGTCTAATGACTCAGCCCTCAGGCTGGTGCAGTGTTGGTCATTTTCTTACCATCATCCGTTTTAACACAGTGTCTGTTTAACATATTATCTCTGACTCCAGATCTCATGGGCCTCTTCTCTCTTAACAGTTCCAAAACAGCAACTCCTGTGCTTTCGTAGTTATTGGACATGATAGTTAATTGACATTTAGAAATAACCAAAATGCAAGCCCAGCAAATACTCTGGAGACCAGCAATCTGTGAACATGAACCACATGAAGCACAAAATACTGCAGCCACCCCTTGGATGAGGCTAGAATGGACAGGCTTGCTCACCGAAGTAGCTTTGTTCAAACATAGGAAAGTTCTGAAAGTAAAAATTTTTTCCCGTGAGAACTTCTGAAAGGACAATTGCGGATGGATGGTTTTGACTAAGATGATCGCCAGCTTTGAAGCACTGCCTACATCAGAATCTATGAATTTTCATTTTCTAGTTGACAAGCGCTTAAAGCAAGCAGTCTGTAAGCCATTTTCTTATGGAGGCATACGAGGCAAAAGGGCTGGGTTTCACTGGATTTGCTTTTCTTCAGGCCGCGGTATGGTCAGGGGGGCAGCCCCTCAGGGGCAGAAATCTTTGCCAGCTGTTGGCATGGTACCTGGAAGTTTGCTAAATCTGTTCGAAGGACCTCATTATCTATGGGTTTTAAAGGTGCCCAGCTGAGTGCGTTTGAAAGCTCCACTTTAAAATATGAATAGCAAATTTGGACTCATTGGTTTAACTCTGTTGATGGATGAGAATTACTCATATTTCATCATTTTAGCTAATTAAAATAAAGAATGGTTACTAATTTTCATGTAGGATGATGGAAGGATTTAGGCAATCAAACCATAGTATAATGAACAATATAACTGATGTTGTATGGTTTCGTTTTTGTTTTCTGCCTATCAGAGAAGCTGTTATGTGTCCCTTAAGTTGGATTTTTGATTTTATGTTATTTATCTTATCTCTTCAAAATGTAACTTCCTCCAGCATACAAACTTTAAATATCTAAACTGTGTAAAAGCAGCGATGAATCTAAATGGCAGTACTTAAAGTGCACAAAAAACTTAGCCTGTTTTTTTTTTTAATTTGAAATATGCCTTACAGTAATGAATGCAATTATGTCCACACTAACAGGAACAAAAGAAACAAAATGCATAGCACTAAAGTAACAAGGGAAATTAGTGAAATAAATTTAAAATACAAAAAAAAAATCAGAAACAGAATATAGTTAAGTACTTATAAAAATATAAACTTTTCTCCCCCTTATCCCACCTTATCCCCTAAATGATCTCTCCGTCTCATCTTTAAGCCCCCTTTGGAGTTGTACCAATTCCTAGAATCCAATTACATTTATTTCTTTACTATTGTTTTGGGTATTACTTATTTTCTCAAACTTAGTAGTGCGTAGGTATGCCCCCAAGAAGTCCACCTTAAAGAACCATGCTATGGCAAAGTGTAGGGTTCAGAAATGAATACTTCAAGTTTCCTGTTTATCAACAGGGAGTGGTCCATAAACTTGTATGTCTATAAATTGTTTAGGGCTCAGAATGCTTTCACCCTGAAGAAATCTCATTAATTTAACCATGGTAGTTAGTCACCCAGATGACCTACTGAACCCTATTAATCAAGCTTTTCTGATATGATGTACATAATCTGAGTCTCCTTTTTTGTTGGATCCACTCAGGGATTACAACCCCCCCAGGTCTCTCTCCCCGATAATGGTCACCAGGCCTTGGCATGCTCATTGTATAAACCAACCACCAGGGTCTAAGGAGAACAAGTTCAAGGGGACGCAAAATCACTTGCCATCACTTCCCCTTTCCCTTCTCTCGTTTCAACCAAGAACGAGTTTTGGAGCGCAGCAAAGTGAGTCATGGACTGGGATCGCGGTTCACCCCGACAGCCTCCCACCCCCAGTGGCCACTCCTACCACCCAAATTAAATTCGCAATCTGAGAGAGATGCCAGATGATGAAAACACCTGCCCACTAGAAATTTGAAGTCAAAAACATCCCAATAGCAAGGGAAGAGTTTTATGAAATGTGAGAAGTAGGCAAAGTGCCAAGAATATATATTAAGAACAATTTTCAAAATTTTCAAATTGTGTTGACATCGTCACACCACCAAACTGAGAAAATTTTAAGTATTTTTATGTTTTGTCACATTTTCTATCTTGCCTTTTATACATTTGGTGTCAGTTCTTCCAAATGACCACCAGGATGGATGTCCCTTGCTCGCGTAGAGCGGCGCTTATTAGAGCTACTGTAGCACGAAGTTTGCCCCACTGCCGCTGTGGGACCGTCAGGCACAGAGAGGGGAGGTCGAGGCTCACAGGCGCTGGGCATCTGGTGCCAAGGGCTAAGGCAGATCTTTCAGGTCGGGACCTGATTGGAACTGGGCAAGATTCATGACATAATAGTCAGGGATTGGTAAACACAAGGAGACAAGTGTTTGAACGGAACCTTGATAAGAAAACTGCCGTCTGATAGGGGAAGCACTCTATGCTGTTAAAGGAGATGGCTGCACAGATGAGCAAACTGTCTGGTTAAATTATTTGCAGAAATTCCTTGAAGCAAATAGTGAAGTTATTTATTGCATTACAAGCTTATCTTCCCAGGCAGAATTTTTCTGGAACAAATGATTAAGTCTCCGTTCTCAGCCGCAGAGTTAAGCTGTGTGGATGCAGGTGGTTTCACGTCTCATCTGCACGCAGAGAGCTGCTTGGTTTCCCTCTACACACTTGGTGCTTCCCGCCTGCAGGCCTTTGATCCCTTTCCTCTCCCTTTTTTCTTAACACCTCTGTCTCAATTGCTCGCAGCACATTCGGCTATTTTTCTGATTGTGTGGTGTAGTGATGTGCATTTATTTCTTCTCAAGCTCTCCATAGCTTTCTCTACAGCACCTGGCCTCATACATAGTAGACACACACAGAAATGTTGTTCAATAAAGAATGAATGGATGTTTGGTTAGAATTCACCTCATGCCAATCATATTTATTATTATTAGTGGAATGAAAGCAATTGACAGATTTCTGAGTGTTTCTCACTGTCGGTGAGGCTTACCCTTTAACAGTACTTCATTTGAAGTTCTGGGAATTGACTCAGAAGTGACTGAGTGTGGATTACTACAGCAACCAGAATATGCATCTAAATTATGAAATCAAGAACATCTGAGCTTATTTTGAGCTCGAGAAGAGGCTACATGTGCTTTTTGGGTAGTAACTGCCTCATCTGTAAGTGAGAAACTAAATAAATAATACTTATGGTTCTTTCCAGCTTTTCTTAAAGTCACAAAATCTACACATTTTCATGCCGTCCTTCTCCTATAAGCTATGCTTACTAACATAGTGGCTTATATTAGAAAGCGCTCCTTCTGACTACACACGTGCTCTTATATGCTAATGAGAAATTTAAACTCAGGTCTAGAAGTTGCTGAATTTTTATTCATTTTTTTCTGAAATTGTCTTGATATGCACTTCAAATTTTTCATGTAGTTTTTTTATTACAAAAACTTACACAACTGAATATAGAAAATAACATAATGAACACCATGAACCCACAGCCCCCATCTTTGTCAAATGTCTTGTGCACAGCTTCAGATGACCCTGTTGGGTTCATTAATATTTTTATGTCTCTGTTTCATCATCTGTAATATCAGAATACTAACCATACCTATCTCGTAGGGTTGCTGTGAGGTTAAATGAACTATTATATGGGATGCACTAGGAGTGCTTTGTCCAGACTAAGTGTTCCAGATATGTTAGCTTTTATTTTTAACAACTATTATAATAAATTTTAAAGGCAGACATGAAGGGCCCCCACCCCTTTTCTATGGTCCTGTTTTACTCTCTTGTTCTCCTAAACGTGGTGCAAACTGTTGTGTGATATGGGAAACTGCCGCCCCAGTGAACAGCCCACTTGTCCTATCCAAGGTGATAACTACTCAAGAGGGGCAAACTATCCAGTTAAATTATTTACAGGAATTTTGTATGCTCTCACTATATTTGTATGAATCCATATTATTTAGTCGACTTTCTAAACTTCATATAAATGACATCGTACTATGTGTGGACCATCGCAAATTTTTTCTTAACTTTATGATTTTGAGATTTGTTTGTTTGGTTCATTTCACCCTAGCTAAATTCTTACTAACTCACCTCATGAAAGCCTTTGCTTGAATGTCCTTTTCTCAAAAAGAAGTATTCTGAAAACCTTCTTTAAAATTACCCCACCTTGTTCTTTTACCCCTTACTCTAGTCTCTTATTTTTCTTTTTGACAAAGTGCCCATCATCTTCTAAAATTGTTCATCATTTCCCTATTTACTAGTTTGTTTTTATTGTCTATCTCCTCCATAGAATGAAAGCTCCAAGGAGGGATTTTTGTCTGTTTTCATTTCCACTAATGTGACTCCAGGGCCCTCACAGCGCCTGGCACACAGTGGGTGGTCAGTCGGTGCCTGTTGAATGATTTTATCTCTTCCCCTGTCGATGGGCATTTCACATGTTTTCTATCACAGCAAAATGTTGCCATGAGTGCTCTTGTAAATACTCCTTGTGTAACTGTGTTAAGTTTCTCCCTGGTACATACCTACAGATGAAATTGCTGAGTGAAAGGTGAATATCTTCAAGATTCCTTTTTACTGGCTTAGGATGTCTTAGAGTCATCAAATGTTGGCTACTAAAAGAGAATACGTAAATAATCCCTTATGGACATCAATAACACTTACCAGCAGAGAGAACTTATTAAGATAAGCTTGGTTTTCTTTTTCAAAATGATTAAAACTTTGAAATTTGATTATACCTCAAGTCCTACTCCTGACTTTGAAGGCTATTGCTCAGTCAAGATGTCTCAGTGAATCTCCCTTGGATACCGTTGACATCTGGCTCTCAGACTAATTGGGAAATGTCTACTTCAGCAAAGTGCATGGAGCCCCTTATCAGACTGGCTTAACAGGAGTGGGAGGGAGCTCAGCAAACCCACTTGCAGATCCAGCCTGCAGATGTGCCTGACCCCGTTTCTGCTTGTGATTCAAGGTAGTCATTCAGGGTTTAGCTGCATTATCTTTGATCACACTGAATCATCTATTTTTGATGGCATTTCATCCTTAGCCGGTTTCCTTTTCAAAGTTGTGCTTAAGGGAAAAATAGAAGGTAACTGTAATTGTCAAGCCTACGTTAGGGATTCTAAGCTACAGCCAAGAGAGAAATTAATCCTGAAAGCATTTCACACCAAACAGCAGCCATCTGCAAATTGCAGATTATTTGTGTCATGTGGCCAGTGCCAGTAGCACATCCCAGAGTTGAAATCCATTTCAATTTTCATCCCAAGCCTGGGTGCTCACAGTTTTTCCATTGAACCCAACGCATATCACAATTGCCCCTGTGATGATTTGCAAGCAAATTAAAAGGAAAACTAGCGATTGAAGACTCGTGTGGTTTTTAATGCTTTTCAATGGAATATATTTTCCAAATGAATTTCCCTTACTTCACAGCATGGCTATTGAGGCTCCTGAGGAAATTCAGCAAAAGCTTTCTAAGAGAGTTGTACTTCTGTTAATCTGCCCAAGTTTTTTTTTTTTGTTTGTTTTTTAAATAGCTACCAGTGACTTCGTAGAAATAATCCACAACTCTATGATGCATTTTCCTGAGGAAGTTCCCCATTAGATTGTAAAATGGTCTTTATGATATAGGAACAGAATGAAAAGAAATGTTGATTACAGATACTAATTGAAATAGGCATCTCAGTTTCAAAGATAACCTTTAAAAAACAATAGGATTCAATTCTATCTTCATATGCTCTTCTAAAATAAAATCCTTTATTAAAATTTAATACCAAAAGGCAATTTATTTTTATATACAGTGAGCTCAGAGTTTCAGAAAGCAGGTGCCAGGGGTGAGTGAGGAGTTCAGTTATGGGAAAGAACAATAGAAGAGCACACAGCCCTGTGAACAGGTCATCTGGATACGCCCAGGATGAGATGAAACTCTGACTTTAATGTCTAAAGACAGCAAAGCAGGAAGAAGAGGGAAAACACAGTGAGAGGAGAGGCCCCTCTGAAGACGATAGCACAGTGCTAGCATAGAAAAACCACCCAACGCCTCTTTTTCCTGTTTTCTCCAGCAAAAAGAATGCTTCCCTGTTGGAAAGGGAAGAACAAACAATTTCAGGGGCAACTTGTGTCAAAAGAAGTGAGAACAGAACAAGGAATACACAAATACTTTGAGTGAGGTCTCCAAACACTTCTCTATATAATCTCAGAGTCACTGCCAGGTGTCTTAACGAGTTACCATAAAGAAACAACAGAGTTCAGAGTTCTGGAGATGGATTTTGTTTTGACTTTTTAAGGAAAGAATGAGTTTGATAACAGTTTCAGCCATCTACTACCAAAAAAAAAAATAGTGTGAGCACTTATAAAGGTAGATGTATGTAACCATTCAGAGCTGACTCGGACTCCCTGAAACAATGCGGAAGAAGTCGTGGGGGAAGACGTGCTGCCACCTCTGGGAAACCCTTGGCTTTCGAGTGGCAGCAAGCCCCTTGGGTGCACATGCTGAGCGGGCAGTAGAGGATACGGAGGGCACACAGGGGGTTCTGGGGAAGCAGGCAAACAAGTGTGGGGGACAGAAATAGAAACAGAGAGACAAGGGGCTGAAGCCAGAACCCATGTGCAGAAGAGAGGACGAGGAAGGGAGGGACACCAAGAAAGGTGGAGAAGCAAAGGAGTGGGGAACAGAATATGAAAGGCCCTTAGGGCGCTGGGGACTGACCTCACAGCAGGTGCAGAGGAAAGAGAATGGGGAGCCGCCGGCGGGCACTGCCAGGGGGTGCTTAGCTAAGCAAGGGCACCCCAGCCTAGGGGCCCCTCCGCCTGGCAGCCCACAGGGCTTCAGAATTCCCCACACAAGAACCCTGAGGCTCTTGGCTCCTGAAGCAGTGGCCAAGGGGGCCTCGTGGGGGGGCCTGGGTCGTGGAGCCTGACACTGTGGGCTGCCCTTCAAGGAGGTAGGAGGCTGTGAGCAAGGGAGGGGAGGGCCAGCCGGGCCAGCCCACCACAGCCTGAAGCAGCCCTGCCAGTGGTCTGGGAGCTCAAAGTCATCGCCTTCCAGATCCTCATACATGCATATTAATCAATTAAAAGGGTGAAACCTACTTTTAGAAGTTTTTGTTTGATGTACAACTTTCAAATATTCACTTTCTTCAGGCCCACCAGTTCGGGGCTCTTCTCGGGGTCGGCCTCTACGGGGTCACAAATTGAGAGCAGGCATTTCAGAGCGCTTTAGCAGAGGGGCAGGATACGGTGTCAGGAGCAAAGGAAGACTGTGCGGACCCTCGTCCCAATGGTCTGGCCCTGCCTCTCAAAGCCGTGGCAGGAGGTGCCGCCAGCTCACACTCAGGCTCCCGCATCTGGTCAAGCATCTGACACGAAAACGCGAGAGTTCGCTCCACAACAACAGATGAACAGGAGACAGGGATGTTGCCAACTGCAGGTCAAATATGAAATAGGGGAAGGGAAATCAACATCTGCCAGTGAATACTGCAAATTATTTCAGGCAAATGGGTATTTGCCCCAGGAAAGAGAAGGTTAATAAAGGCTTAGAGGCTTGCATATGACCTCTGTCACTCCCAGTCTAGAACTAGTATCCAGAAAGATCCCTCTAACCACAAGAATGCTTCGTTATTAGAATGGAATTCTTCAGAGGACCCTCTGATCCTCTGATCCCGGGAGCTGGAAGTCTGGAAACAGAGTCTATAATGCAGCTGGCAGGGATGAGAAAGGGAGGGAATTTGCTACTAAGGGAGGGATTGGTCTAGAGGGAGTAATAGCTAATATTCCTTAACGACTAAGATATTTTCATTCTTTAACACATGACAGCATACTATGTAAATCTGTCTGTAATCACTGAATGAATTAAATGCCAGCAAGTCCATAAAACCTGAGAATTAGATTTGATTGTCATTTATATAAACAAAATCATCAGATTGCATTTGGCATTTGTGTGCAGCTCTGTTAAGGAAAACATTTTGACATTTCCACAATAGTCCGAGTGATTGCCTATCAGGGTCCCAATCAAACCGATTCAGCAGACCTGGCCTCCGCCTTCCATTGATAACAGAGCTCTATTCTTGTGGAAAATGGGCTCTATTTTGACAAGGCCAGTTGGAAATGGAACTTCTAAAGAACTGTTTCTTGCTTGAGTCATGGTATACTAGTATTTTGTGTTTAAAAGTTAACATTTGCACCTAAAATATAAAATAATATATTCCCAAGATCTTTTAAAAACCATGCCAAGGGCAGATAGGCTCTCACTCACAGGTCCTTACATGGACTCACCACAGGCTTGGAAGGTCATCTGTTTTCCAGTGCTCTTGTTTGTGAGAATTGGAAGGCCCCAACTTTCCCCTGAACTTATTTATTCATTTGGTAAATGTTTATGGAGCACCAACTACCCCAGTGCTGGGCCCAGGCCCTAGAGAGAGCTATGAGCAGGTTCCTGTCCTTGCGTCACCTGTGTTCAGGGTGCAGAAGTCAGGTATTAACAAATTATTACATACTTAACTGGAATTGTCATAGGCACTACACATTTGGGCCCTTACAATGCTCTTTAATTTAATGAGTTGCCATTGATATGAACTTTATTTGTATGCCACCCCATCCCCATTGAGTGCATTATCTTTTTTAGCAAGTATGAAAATCTACAATATGTCCATCAAGACTGGCTCTAACACCGCAGCCCATGCTCACTTGCCCTCCCTGTTCACGTTTGTACAGTTGCTCCATGATGGACTCTTTTAACCTCTGGAATTTTGTTTTTGTTCTGCGTAAGTTTTTGGTGTCTGTGCATACAGATTTATGATGTCTCTACAACAAAATATTTTCTCCCCCAAACATAAAAGTGTCCTCAAGGTAATGAGACTAATCTTATTAATTTGCAAGTTAAAATAACATAGTAGGTGAAATTCTGGGCGTGTGGCATTTTTATAGCAAAGTCTAAAATTCATTATTGTTAAACCGCCATCACAGGGCATAAGGTTGTTTATAGTGCGTAGAGTCTGGGGTTTAGATGTAGAATTTCAAGGTAGAATTGTCAGGTACTCAGCTCTGTCATTTGCCTCACTTAAACCTGGGTGACAAAAGTAGGTGATGTATATTACTGAGCCACAAATAGAAAACAGAGCCCTCTCCCTTTCCCCCAGGAAAAAGCAGATCGCTTCTGGTTAAGCAGAATTACTACTTGTCACTTCTCTTCTTTGACATCTTTGTGAAATATTTGTTTTTAAGCCATAGCTTGTTTGCCATAAGGACCCATCTGCTGATGGTATACCAAGTGGGTGCCCTTACTGGGCACCATGACGGACTCGGAAGGCTTAACAGAAGGTACTGTAGGCAGTGCTAGCTGTCTATTTTATCGGAAATTGGGGTTTAGTTTCCCTTTTCATGTTCGGATATGTGGATGTTTTTAGGGATCTAGGGCTGAAGTTATTTTCATTATTGCCTCTTTGTGAGTATAAATATGTAAAGGATGCAATTTGAAATGACCAGTGAGAGTTAAAAAAAACTTCCCACTAGTTCAAAGATAAAAATGTCCCAGAAAGCTTTATGATAGCAAATAAAAACATCAAATTGCTTATTAATCATTTTAGATTATTTTGATGAGTAAATGAATAAATTAATAAAAAGGTTAACAAACTTAAAGCTTTAAATGTTACTAACCGTACTTTTATAAGCATATGTGTGAATATATATACATTATACACAGAAACACAACCATATTTGATAACCTACTGTCTTTGAGCGTATTGTCATAATAACTCTCAATTACTTCATTGAACTCTGAGCTCCTTTAACAAAATCGGTCTCTGGACAGCAGGCCTTTGTTTTGGAGAAGGCTGTGGCCTTCACAACGATGACTCTTCTCCTCCCTCGGCCTAAGCCACAAGGTGGGGTTCTTGGAGGTAAAGATCAGGAAAAGTCCCTAAATTCCCTAAGAGCTCAGCGCCAAGGGCTTCTTGCTCTCAACTCGTCCACATCCAGCTTCCAGCAATCCACTGAATTTACTGTCTAAGCTTTCCTCCCACTTTCTGGTTCTAGAGCTTCCACACCACATAAGCAGGTCTGGCTGGGACTCACTGGGGTTACCCGTCTATCCAGAGTTTAGGGAAGTACTTTGCCCCGTGACTTCAGTTCTCGGACAGATCCAAGAGAAGTTGTTATTTTCCATTTGCCTCAATTGTTCTTGTTGCAGGGGTGAGACTAATACCTTCCAAAACCTTTACATGTTACCGTTAAGAAAAGAAGTCCTGGCCTTTATTTCTTAAGACAGTAGTTCACACAGCAATTCTTTCAGCTGTTTCCCTTTTAAATAAATGAAATTTTTAAAAGAAATAATAGAAGCAGTCTTTAGACATGAAGAATCCATTCATGTCATTAGCAATAAATTCACCTCCCAATTGTTTTTGCTATTCCGTCTTTCATATGCATTCAGAACTGCTGTTTAAAGTCAAAGTTGCAATTATTCTTGGGAAAGGAACTGGCATTTAGTGGAACTGGTTTATTATCAAGAGCATGTAGCTAGCTAGTGCAGGCCCAGACCTTCCACCCAGGCCAGGATGACCATAACTTGTTTTAAAAGGCATGAAACCACCAATTTTGATATTTCCCTTGTGTGGTTCATACCTCCAGTTGCTATTTTCAAGTGGTGACAATGGCTGTAGGCTATTCTTTTGAGAAAATTGGATAAAAGGAGAAGGAAGGAGATAGGGTGGTAACTATATGCTCAAGGCTGGATTTTTGCTGAATTTTCAAAGGGGAGGATTTGAATATATATAAAGTTTAAAGTGACCAAGCCCCAGAGCCGTGTAGTTTGCAGGGCGAATGAGTGGTGAGTTAGACGTCAAGGAGCGGAGTGGGGCAGGCCAGGACAGGTGAAGACTGACCCACCTGAGGAAGAGTAGCCCTCTCCCCTTTCACCCCAGAGGAACGGAGACAGCTGGCCGCAGGGGTCGTAACTGGGAAGGGTCTGAAGCTCAGCGATGGTACCCTCAAAAGTCAGCACAGGTGGGTTCTCTGGAAGTTGGGTCTGGGGTGCAGGATGTTTCCTGGGACCCACTCCCGGAAAGGAGGGGAAGAGAGCAGGATTGGGCAGAATAAGAAGTTAAACTGCCATGCAGGCCCGACACAGCTTCAGCCAGCCGAGAGCAAGTGCGGCCCGTCGGCACCCCGTGTTGGGACAGAATAGCTGGTCCCTCTACCCAGTCGGCAGATCCGGGGTCCTTGGGGAGGCGTGCCCGCAGGAGGCAGCTCTCTGCAGCTTAAGAAGACCAGTGGGCTGGCGAGGCTTCTCTCCCTGTCCTGCAGCTTGGCCTCGAAGGGGGTCTAGGCCCCTCATCTCCATGCTCAGCATGATAGCTTTGCATTTTTGGACCTGTGTCAGGTGAGGTTGGATTTTGAGAATGAAGTGCTGGAGGTTAATTAAGAGGAGTGGTGATGATTTGGAAGAGTTCCCAAGGGGGATGGGAGAGGGTGCCGGGCAAAGACAAGTGGAGGGCAAACTGCCCAGAGGGCTCAGAGGGGAGTAGGCCCTGAACCCACAGCCCTACCACTGTCAACAAGACGCAGCTTCAGGCAGACGCCGTGAATTTCTGTTGGGTCTTCCAGTCCCATGTTGCTGCTCCAGCTGCAATTGGCAGAGCTGGAACAGGAGAAGGGAAAACGTGGTGGTGATGACCCAGAGCTGGAGGTTGGATACGGGCGAAGCAGGTCCTGTATAAGGACAAAGGAGTCATTGATTCTAAGCATCATCACATCTTCCCCTGGATCCAGGCTGGGAAGAGAGGTGAGAGGTCAGAAGAAGTCCACTTAGCCAGTGAACAACACACAAGCAGGGCTGGAGACAGAGCTGAGTCCCTGGGATGAGGAAAGGGGAGGGGTGGGGTAGGCACCCCTCCCAGATGCCCTGACAGCAGAGCCAGGTGCAGAGTCAGCACACGGTAGGTGGCACATGCGTGGAGCAGCTGCCACTGGGCAAGTCCTACAGTTGGCCCTGTTCTGGGCACAGCTGATACAGCACTAATGCAACAGCAGAGTCCCTGCACTTGTCACCTTTGCCCTTCAGCAGCAGGAGACAGAAAATAAAGGAGATGAGGTGTTGCAAGATGATGAAGCTGGGTGCCCTGGAGAATACTCTGTGATGGGACGGTGAAGACAGGCTGCGGTTTCTCGTAGCACAGTCCCCAAAAGCCTCCCTGGGAAGGTGACATTTAACAGGAACTTGAGGGAGGTGGGGAGCACTGCATGCAGACATCGGGGCCAGGAGCCTCCCCAATAGAGGAACCAGCATGCACAAAGGCCCAGAGCCGCAGCCTGCTGGGCTGCCAGGGACAGAGAGGCAGGCAGCGTGGCCCAGGTGCACTGGGCAAGGGAGAGCAGCAGGGCAGAGGTTGTGCACCTGGCCAGGTAGCGGCGCAGGTCCTAGGTCAGGGCAAGCACCTCGGCATTTACCCTGAGTGAGATGGAAAACCCATGGAAGGATGGCATGCTCTCTGATGGACACACTTTACCAGGAGCCTTTTAACCATTGTCTGGAGGAGAGGCTGACAGATGGGCTGTGCAGGCATATGATGCAGCATGGCGAGGGGATGCTGTGGTCCAAGCAGATGGCGGGGTTTCAAAAGATGATCCATTGTGTGTGTGTGTGTGTGTGTGTGTGTGTGTGTGTGTGTTTGGGGGGTGGTGGGGAGGCAAAGAATGTGGAAAAAATGAGAGCACACCACCACCATTAACACAGTGCTGTATCGCCTGTGTGCCCTTCTCTCCTCCTGCCAACCCCACCCATCCACGAGCACTCTCCCTTCTCCCCACCCTGCTGCGTTCTGCATGCATGTCTCCATTTCTAGTTTTGTTACTTTAAAGCTCCATCTTCACACCACTTTAGTGTCAGCCCATTTCCCACATTGATGTTCCTGCGATGAGCATGGTTCCCGAGAACCCTCCACAGTCTTCTTAAATCTCTCGACCCCTTACACCTCTTCCCATCTGACTATATGCTATATCCATCCTTGCTTATTATATTTTCCTGCACCTACCAGGTGCTCCAGGTGATTATCTAGTCTTCTGTAAAGATGTTTACATTTGAGCCATCACTGACATCCATCCTTTTCGTTCTTAAGAGAACGCTAGAATACAAATTCTGAAGGTAGGCTAATTTTAAATTCTGTTTCTTATTTTACCTAGCATTGAAATAAGTCAACTCAGTTTTTCTCAAATTTGGGGAATGTAAAGGACCACTTGTAAAGGAAAAAAAAATCCTCTAAAACTTTTTAAAATAAAAATTTTAAATAAAAATGTTTTAAATAGTATTCATAAATATGGCCAGATATAAATTTAGATATAAACATTTTTTGCTTATAAAACTGGAAAGCCGAAACGCAAGTTTATAAATTAAATATAAATGAAAGCGTAAAACCAAACGTATTCAAATTCAAATGAACTCTGTGAATTCACTGTGGCGATGCTGTCATCTCGCTGGAACTGCCTCATTGCCCATTAGATGCACAAGGCCCCAACTGGTGGATGCAGGTCTGATCTCAGCTTATCCATGGCCTGTGCTCCCGCCTCTTTCCCATATGACCCTCGCCCCCAACACTGGGTGCCAGGCCACAGGACCCCCACTTGGTGGGAGTGCATCCGTGGGATTCTCTCTGCCTCTCTCCTTTCCTCTCTGTCTCTACCAAAGGAAAATACAGCCCTCATTCCCGAGGAGATCTCAAACTCAAGCTCCGACATGAGGCTGAATTTCTACAGCCAACCAAATGATCCAGAAAATACTTTTACTAGTTGTTTTCAGCTCATTGTCAGAGTAGCAACTCCGACATGAACCCCTTCTCAAAAAGAACCTGGAGCCCACAAGCCCTGTGGCCTCCACTTGGAGAAACACAGCTCGAGACTACCCTCTAATGCTATGGGTCTGGCTTTCCTTCTTTATGGTATTGGATGTGCCGGTGGCAATTAACTTAGTACGTTTTCCATCAGAATATTCACCTCAGGATTCCCACTTATTTTCTTGGACTATTGTCAAGTGATGGTATCAGCTGTTTACATTTTGTTTACATTTTTAAAATCTTCGGTACTACATGCATGAACCACTTCCTCAGAGCATGAAATGCTATATCAAAGACTATATCAAATACCATCTCAAAGACTAAAACTGTGTTCCAGCATTTTACATGACCACAATATTTCAGAATTAGAGCTAACCCAAATTCATCGCTAAGATATCCTGCATACTGGCCATTTAGGTTTGAAAACCTCCAGTTATTAGCTTAGAAGGCAGTGTATCCCATTTTTAAATTAGAAATTTCTTTAGGTTGAACCAAAGTCAACTGCAGTAATTTTGACCTGTGGGTTGTAATCCTGCCATCTAGAATAAAGCACCAATCCAATTTCTCTTGCAAAGGATCACTCCTTCACCCCTGTGGAGACCACAGGCCCCACCTTCTCAGCCTGCCCTACCCCAAATGCCCTCGGTACTCTCCCCATTCTTGCATCACTCCCCTGAGTAACATGACAAACAGTTAAGCAATTGCTCATTTTGCATACAACCCAATTCCTTAATAGAAACTTCCACAGATTATGTAATCCATAGATCCTTATCTCACGCAAACAGGCCTATATATCAATTTTGTTTCCCAAGGTAATATTATAAATGACTATGAACTAATACTCTAGAATAAGTCTATTTAAAAAAGACAGGCTGGAACATATTTTAAGTGATAACTAAGCAGGCACTGGCATATATAGAGATATAGATATAGATATATGCATGTATATATCTACATGCACACACACACACACATATATGTATGCATAATTTCTTTACTTACTTATGTCTTTCTACAACTGAAGAGAGAAAATGTAAAAGCTCAAATGGGCTCTGCCTGCCCGGCTGGAAGGAGGTAATGAGCACCGAGGCCTTCCAACCCTCTCCCCAGGTCTCTTCCATAGTGACCTTCCCGAACCCTCTGGTCTGGACCAAACCTCCTGGAGGAACCAGGCAAGGTTCTAGCCCACAGCCGAGTCCCATGAAGATGGGGTGCCCAGCCACCCTATCTTCATTCTTAACTCTCTGTGTGCAGGACCCCAGCCTGGCAGGATGGGAAACAGGATGTGATACATAGTGAAATGAGCCAGGCCTCACCAAACTCCCTCTCCGGCCCCATAGAAGTAGGGACGTGACATGCCCTGGCATAGCACCCACAGGCCCCGCAGAGGCCAGGTCAGCTCAGGAGGGGAGAACGGGTCTGGGCCGGCCCACAGGCAGCTCCTGCCCAGAGTCCCCGTGGGGGCCAGGCAGCAAGCAGAGCTCCCCAGGAGGTCGACTTTTTGGGGTTGGTGAGAATGTGTTTTGTGGGTGGGTGCTGGTGTCCTCCCACTCAGCGCTGCAGTTCATAGTCGTCGTCGCGTGTAAAAGCACACTCCTGCCCAGAACGGGAATAACATGTTTGTGATTGATTCTCTTCTCTAACAGCTGGCTGCCCCAACTCTTTGATTAAAGAGCTCCATCACTTCAGGATTCTGGGAGAAGAGCAGGTGAGTGGGCCTCTCAGAGGCTGTGCCAGAAGGTCATGAAAGACAGACACTAACGAGACAGTTTGGGCTCCCTCCGGGGAGGCGGAGTGTGTCTCCTGACCCTCGGCGCCCTGAAATGGGGAAAAAAGCCACACTGGGGCCGTGTGTGAGGACATTCTTTTTCTCTTCTATCCATCAGCCCTGACAGGTTATTAATTGGTACATCTGCTACCTGCCAGAGCATCTCATCTGAGGACGCCGGCAGTAAGCAGGCTCGACGTAGTGGCAGAGAAGCAAACAAAAAGTGCCGAGATGAGCTATGCCTAAGGGATCCATCGTCGGGGACAGCCCTGATAGTATGATGTCCCTGGGTGGGTGTGTGGCGTGTGGCTCTTTTCACCAGATTGTTGGACTTTGTGTGTTATCGGTATTTCACTGCAGCTGCATGCTCTGTGGATGTGAACATGTGACTTACAGACAAAGGATGGCCCATTTAAATTAGATTATCTAAATGCTGTGTTGTGCTCAGTGAGACATGTCAGATTTTAAATAGATGTGCTAAGTAAATAATTCAGGGTGCTAAATTATATATGTGTGTGTGTGTGTGTGTATGTAAATACACACACACACACACACACACATATACTTTTCCTTTTTAAAATTAAGTCTCTTAGTGCTTATATGGAATTACAGACTCCATATCATTATGTTACATCTCGATGTCAATTTATCTTTTAAATGCTTACATCAAATCTCTGACAACATAGTGGCTGACCTGCCTTACTCTCTCATACTGATTTTTTCTCCCAAAGTTAGTCTTTGCTGGTTCTAACCCAAGTGCATGCAGATGGAGGTGTGACAGCTCTGCTTCGTCGACGAGCTTTTGGTTTGTGTGTTTTCTTTGGCATGTGTATGTTGCAAAGTTGGACTGCCCATTTCCAATATGAGATGAAAACAGAGAGGGTTTAATCAGAGGAGAATAAAAAAAAAACTGGAATCATTCCCACTCCCTGAATTAACAGCTTTACAGTATGTCTCCTTCATTTTTCGTATTGCAAATTTCCAGAATAGCAGGCATAAAGGTCTAGTCACATAAAAGCAAAATCAGTTATCCCCCATTGCAGGTAAGAACTGGCAACTGATTCCCCTACCTGTTACCTATTTATGAAAATTCCTGTATCTCACAGACATTTTCCTGGGAAAGCCTGAGAAATTTCTTAAAGTAAAAATCATTGACTGTTACCCTGACATTTCTGCTCAGATAATGGACCCTTCTCTTCTCACTTGTACCAATATTTGCAAATTATTTCCATATTTATTCTGGAGTCATTGGGTGATTAGTAGGAAAAGAAGCCAACAATAATCATCTCCTTAGATTTGCATAAAATTCAAGCCACTTTTCATTCTCCTAGAAATTCGATTGACCTGTAATCAAATTCAGTATTATTCTGATGAGTTGTGCAACATGGCAACAGCAATATTGATCTTTATTTCCTGAAAAGCCACAATTCCTTCCTTCCTTCTTTCCTTTCATTCAGGAGAAAAGAGAGATTGAGGGAGGTGGGGACCAGCAGCGGACTGCAGAAGGAGAGACGGGGCACCTCAGAGCCTGATGGTTTGAATCAGTGTAGGAGGACTTTGGAAGGAGACAGCAGAACTCAGGGCTTTGCAGGACAATGCTTAGTGATACAGAGTCAGAGTGGAGAAAACATTTGAGGGACCTGCGGGCTCGCGGTGTCCTCAGGCACGAGCCCATCTCCATGAGGAAAGAATGAGAGACATTGAGAATGCACTGAAGTTACAGAGCAGTCACTGCTTTCTAACCCTATGGCTGCTGATGGACAGGGTAGGGACAAAGGGATGTACCGAGTCCTGGGTGGGCTTGGGGCTGGGGTCAGGCCAGAGAACCAACAGGGGAGCCAGGGACCTCTTTGGTGACCGATAGAAACAGGACACATGGTCAGAGATACTTCTATCCTGATGATACAGCACAAAACCTTGTGGCCTCAGGGCAGATGGCGGCTGAGGCTCCGAGAGGAAGCGGAGACTTCCAGTCCGCCGCTCCTGTCAGTGGGGATGAGCGGCCTCCCCAGGAACCGGCAAACTCTCAGGCTCTCTCTGGATTCCTGAGGCAACTTGTATTACCCGGTGGAATAAAATCTGTATATAAATGTGTGTCACAAGTACCCCTGGTTTTTCCATTTGTAGAAAAGGAAGAGTAATGCTCAGCCATCTCTTAGAAGTTTGTAAATAAATAGGATTGCAAAGTGAGTTGCATATATTAAGTGCTATACTAAAATGTTTCTGATTTAAATACTACTTATACTCCATCCATAGATTGAACTAATAGCAACAAAGTAGACACTAAACTAAGTGTAATGTTCACTTAAAAGTGAATTGATAAAACCTACACAGATACTGATTACTGAATTCATTACTGGGTGGTAGAGATGCTTACCAGCTAACTAATTTCTTTGTATGCAATTCCTTTCCATTTTCATTGATCTTTAATAAACCATTGATTTTTGAGATCTGGGTTAAAAATAAATCATTAAATGCTATAAATCACTAACTTCCTAAAATAAAAATACAATTAAAATTCCTTGGGATTTAAAATAATACATTTCCTATAGCCTCTTGGTCCCGTCTCTGATTTATGTTTACGATTCACATTCATAAAGAACTTTCCCCCTGCCCCCAAGTCCAAACTACTTGGCGAAGGTATTTTCACACTGTAGCTCCGTAACACTACTCCAAAGTTCTAGGGGAGCCCTAAGGAAACCAAATATGACAATTGTAGGTGCATAGAGTTTGAAGAGCCTTCAGAAGAATTTTAAGACTTTCCACCTTAGCTATAATCACTAGAATTTTAAGGAAATAACTTTCATTCATTCGACAAACATTTTCAAATAGACTTCTGTACCATTGCTCTGCTAGGGCTGGATAAAATGGTAAACAAAGGAGTCACAGGAACAAATTTGGTAAATGCTAAGATGGAAACAAACAGTGACTGAGCTGCAACCTATTTTAGATGAGGAGTCCAGGAACTCTGAAACACAAAGGCTGAGTGGGCACCCACCACAGCACGAGCTGGGATCACAAGAGTTGGGTAGAAGAGGAAAGCACATGTTCCGTGCTCCCCAAGGAGGCAAAGGGCTTTTGCTCTGTGTGAACAAAGTTAAATCAGTGTGGTTGGAAGATAATGGGGCAGTGATGGAAGATGAAGACCATGTAGACCACATACCCCATGACCAAGAGTTTGTGTTTCATTTTGAGTTCAACGGGAAATCCTTGCAAGTTTAAGCAGGGGGCTAGTGTTTCCCAAACTACACTTGAAGGATACCAGTCTCGTTGCAGTACGGCCATGGTCTGGCTTAAGGTGGCTGGCAGAAGAAATAGAAAGAAGTGAATATTCAGAGGTAGAATTAAAGGTCTTGGTGATTGATTGGCTGTGGGTAGGGGAAATGAAGGAATCCTACAGTTCTTTTTTACTGAGATGGTGAGATGGTAGGAAGGTGAAGATGGAGGCATGGAATCCAGAGCTCAATTCAGAGCATGATTGTCTTAAGCATTGAGAAGGAGATTAGTTAGGATTTGGATGTATGAGTTGGAGCTCATAGGAAAGGGAGGTCAGGAGTCAGAGGTGGAGAGAGATACCTAGAGTCACTGGTGTGCAGAAGGCATTTTAAATCCATGGCCATTGCCAAGGGGAGATAAGAGAGTAGGGACCATCACTGAACCCTGAGCACCAACATTTGGAAATTGGGTCAAGAGTGGCCACCAGCAAAGGACACTGGGAAAGTGCCTCAAAGAAGAAGAAAATCCAGAGATGTGTGGTATTGAGGGAACCAAGAAAGGAAGTGTTTCCCAGAAGAAGAGATGGTTATTTGTGTTGAATGCTAATGAGGAGCTGAATAAGATGAAGTCAGTCAATTGTCCTTTGCAAATGGCAACCTGAAGACCACTGGTGACCACAAGAAGTTTTGTTAGAGTTTAGAGACAAGAGCCAGAATTTTATGCGATGAAGATTCAACAGAAGGGGAAGTCACTTCCCTCCAGAATTTTGCTAAGAGAAGGAAAAGAGAAATGCAATGATAGAGGGAGGTTTCTTTAAAGATTGAGGAGGCTTGAGCTTGTTTTATGCTCACTGGAATGATCCAATAGACATGGATTACTTGGTGATGTGGGAGAGAGATGAGCTAACCAAAGAAAGGAGGTACTTTAGAAGGTCCGAAGGCATCAAGGCAGAGATGCAGGAATTGACCCTTAGCAAGAGGAAGGTAACTTTCTTTGTTGTGAGAAGACAGAGTGGAGCGGATGGGTGTAGTTGTACTGGCGGGAAGGGGGCAGTGGCCTCTGATGGCTGCCTGAGGGCAGACACGTGTTTACTGCTGTACCTTCTCCACGTGGAGGAGTGCTTGACACGTAGAAGATGCTTGGTAAGTGTTTGCTGAATAAATAAATGCTTCACTCATGACTTGCCTCTTCTTGGTGAGATGTGAAGCTATCCGGATAATGGAGGAACCCGGTATTGTCGTCTCAGGCGTGTCTCTGGCATTAAGGCGGCTTAGTCAGACCTCACTCCAGAACATTTCCTTGGCGTCACGTCTTGTTCATTTCAAAGTTAGATATTCATAAATTTAAAGCCATCTATTACAATCCAGAAAGTCTTTGAAAAAATTGCTTGGGTCATTACAGTTCTAATCTGTTCATTAAATATGCAACGGAACCGCCCCATTTCATTGCCTCAAACCATGGAACTTCCAGACAATGAAATGTCTCTCTTCCCCTTCCCCTGACCTTGGAATTACCTTGGAACCAGGATAGTCACCACGGGCCTGAATGAGGCACCTGCTGGAGAATGACAAGAAGGGAGAGATGTGAAAATCCTGTGTTAGAGCAAAGCCCAGACAGAGACAGGGAAGGAGAGGGCATAGGTGACAGGTGCCCGGGAAGTAGAGACAAATGCCGTGTGTCTGAGGGTGAGGCTCTCAGGCTGAGAGAGCATGGGCACCGCTCACACCATTTCCCAGGGACCACAGTAGAGCGTAAATAACATGCTCTGCTGAGTTGCCCTGACAGGCGAGTGTGCGGAGCAGTCCTGTTCGCGAAGCCTCCAGAAGTCTCTGGTCACGCGCGGGCAGCGAGGTGAGGCCCGCTCCCCGCTCTCCGCCTCGCCTGGCTCTTCCTGTGGTCGCGGTCGGGGCCACAGCGTGGAGCACAGAGAAAGGAGCCCATCGGTTTCGACCTCCTTTCCAGAACAGTCCACAGCCACTGGAAGTTGAGATATTTTTGGCATCATGTCATCTGAAACATCTGAAAAAGAAAAAAAAAAACTTAATAAATAATCCAGGATGCAGTCTGCTGCTCTAATTATGTTTCTAGTATTTTTGACCCGTTCCCTCCTACATTTGATCTCAGCCATCCTAAGGATTGTTTTTTCTATGCAGGGAGCAAGGTCCAGCCCTTTCTCTATCCAATTTACTTCATCAGTCGATGACGGATGTCCAGAGATGAAGAAAACATTATTAGCAACAGAACAGAGCATACAAATAGCAGGGTGGCAGGCACACCCAGACAGCTGCCGCCAGCTCCCCCAGGGGCTAAGTACCTGCAAATAAAGAAAAATAACATGAAGATGACCAAGAATTTAAGGAGTGTTTTTGTTTGTCTGTTTGTTTGTCTGTCTGCTTGTTTGTTTTGTGGGGTTTTTTTCTAATACCTATAGAAAATAGGGAATCCTCTGCATAGCAAGGGAAAAGGATCAATCATAACTCTGCGTTCCTCTATAAAGTTACTTTCGAATTTTTTTTATCCACAGAGGAAGGGCTATAATAAACTGTTTTTCATTAGTTTCTAAAAGATGACCAAGGAGCAGTGAGCTGAAAGGTTTTTTAATTAAAGGGGAAAAAAATGAAGGAAAGAAAGTGGAGGAAGCTTGGTCCTGTGGAAGGGGTGGCAGTTAGAGGTGCAGCCCTGACTCAGTTTCCTGCGTGTGTGCCCTTCAACAAAGGGCTGGACTCCACAACTCAGGTGTCACCTGTCACTTCCCAGGGTGGACAGAGGACGAACCGTGTCGGCAGTGTCAGCACAGTCAGCTGGCATAGAGTATAATTCAGTGAACAGCATCTCTGATCAGGATTTCTCTCATCCAAGGGAGATGAGGAGAGCAGCCCGGAGGGAGTCCCCAGTTGCTCCCGGCTCAGACTTAACAGAAGTTTAGGTGGAAAGTGAGACAGGCCGCGCCTGGGGAGGGGTTGCATCTGTAGCTATACCTGAGTGCCCCCAAAAGGATACTCTGGAAACTTCTGCAGCAGAACAAAACAGCCTTCCTCCCTGCTCGAAGGGTCTGCCAGGCTGCACACAGCTCCTGGGTTACTGACAAGCAGTGACTCATTTTGACAGAATGTTTGCCAGCTTTCCCAGATTTGGGCTTTACCTAGTATCCTTATACTTGAAGTTTTCTTGCAGTTTTAAAATTTAGATTCCTTCTTGCTTCCTTTTCTTAAGAAAGCATGTGATTTAAGCATCACAGTGAAGCTGTGTGTGGCCTGCTATATGGGATAGGCCTTTTGAGTGGTTTTGCGGTGGTGCAGGATGGTTAGGAATAGGATAGTATGGCACACTTCCTCCCCAGCCTGACCCCTCGGGTGACCACCCATACTCAGCACACGGCCAGTGGCTGGCGTGAAAGGTGATGCTAACCAGCCCATATGGGACTTGAACCTGTGACCCTTGCTTCAGTACAGAACAATATTCTACACAACCGAACCCCTCTAACTACCTACAGACTACCAAAATATGACCTTTATTTGATTATACTTTCCATGACTTATTATTTAGATTCTTCAAATATGAGTATTGATACTTTTATTAATTCTATACCTTAAAATGAATATTTCCTGTTCTTAAGAGAATCCAGAAGCTCACATAAAGCCTGAATAATTTACTCCCTAAATAAATAAAATATAAACCACAGCAATAGTCAAGATTTTATCTAGATGAATCATACTAATGGAATGTTTTCATTATGATCTAATAAAATGTATATATTTTTTTATGTTTTCCCTTAGGTACGGAGTAGTATGATTCATTAATATTAACATTTATTCCCAAAATGTTTGCAAATGTGATGTTGTCAACTCTAAATTATCTTAGTTATCTGTCTCTGGATTATCCACTTCATGAAAGTATGTCTAGAAATTTGCAAACCAGTTTTAATTAATAGCTTTGAACAGCAGAAGTTGGCAAGTAAGCGTTAACATATCTACACGTACACAAGCACGCATACAAACACTTGCCTTGGTTCCAAAGACAAACATTCCGTAAGTGATTTTTTAGAGAATTTGCTACTTTTGAGCTCACCTAATAGAGTCTATACCGACTGAGTCCATATTGCAAATTAATCACATTCCTCCCACTTAGATCTGTTAATAAAATGCTAACCAATATTGATAAGTAAACAAAGCCCTTGGACATAACACAAGTAGTAATTATGGATCAGTGCCTGTTCCTTTTCACCAGTTGGGGTCCATTTATCACTATTGTATATATTTTACACTCAGATGAATATATCTATTCTGTTCTACATAGTGCTAATCCATCACCAGTCTCCTGTAAGTATATGGTAGGGTTCTTTCAGAGCAGGCTCAGCCTGGTGCTGGAACATAGTTAAAATGTATGTGGGGAAATGTGAGACATAGCTTGAAGGGAACTAGATAAGGACTTCTGCTAATAACATATACAGCATACGTGTCTAAATTATTTCCTTAGGGCATTAAACTCTGTGAATACTAGCATCTTATTGATGTACTCTAGGTCAAATGTTTCTCTTGTAAGTTTCACAATGTTTAAAAAAGAGTAATGCATAAGTAGGCATAAGTTTTATTTCAGATGTTGTATGTACTTTTTAGTCATGAAAAATTGCCAGGCATGTAAGTTAAAATATCTGTCTTCCTTTGCAAAAGGATTTGTTTGTTCAAGTGTATATCATAAATACAATGAATGTAAGTCATTTCATATAAATTCCTTAGCTAATGCATGGAAAGAGGAGCAACATAGTTCTACATGTTCCATCCGTATTTTAAGGCCACTACGGCATGCAGTCCGCAAGAATTTCTAAAGTGTTAGTAGACATCGTAGGTCAACGTCTTCCGAGGTAAAAGCGGCTGTCATAGAAGTAAAATTGCTTAACTTAATTAAATAGATAGGTGATCTCTGTCATCAAGTTAGAAAACAGCAAATTACTTAAGAACAATTTATTTAAAATATAAAAACAATTTATGTAGTTAAAACTATCCTACATCTGTCTGTTATTAATTCCCATTGCCACTGATTATTTCATTAGAAGTCTTTCATTAAGTGCCACTTAATGGAGTTAGATTTCATTAATTCATTCCACCATTTATTGTGCACCAACTATGGACAAGACCTTATGCTGAATTCAGGAGCTATAAGTACATAAAAAGATAGCAAGAGAGAGTGCAATGGATCTGTAGGAAGCTCTGAAGGGACTGGAGCGCTCAGGTCCCAGGGACTCACAGAACTTTACCAGCCAAAGATCTCAATCAGGACACTGAGGAGAAATTTGCTCAAAATGGAAAAAGGTAAAAAGAAAGAAAAAGTCCAGTTAAAAGTGAGGTAACAGAATTGACAAATCACAGGAAGTGAGCCCCCATATTTTTGAACGCTGCCAATAAAAACGGAAGAAGCTCTAGAGTCATTAAAAGCTATACTGAATCGTACTTCCTTTTAAAATTTCAGACCTAATTCAGGGAAACTAAGTAACAGAAAAGAATAAGGTAAGATCCCAACAGAGGAGAACAAACTTAAGTCCCATACAAAGTTTTTAAGAGGACAAGGGCAGTGAAGAGCAGAATAACACCCTGAGAGTCAAAGAAAGTAGGTCAGGTGGGCAGGCCCACAAAATCAGGTGAAAACTAAAATAACTACCTCAGAGGAAATTAAGAACTACACAAATACAAATAAGTAACAACAGATACTGTCTTAAGAGAAACAGTGCAAAGGAAGAAACTTCTCAACAATGAAAATAAAGTAAAATAAAGAATTCCAGAGATGTTGATGGATTTAAAAGTTGGATAAAGAAGATCCAATATGCGTACACAGGAAGTCCCATGGGATTAAGCATCCTAGCAAGAGAATAGAGCAAATACTAAAAGTTAAATTCAATACAACTTTCCCCACCTTGTGAAATTGATCACAAAATGACCAGCACCGAGATGTATTCTAATAAAACCGCTAGTTTCTGAAGAAAAAGGGGGAAAAAATTTCTTTGAGCATCTCGGCAAAAAGAATTCACTTGTCAAGGAAAATAAAAATCATATTGTCACCAGGCTCGTCCATAACAGTTTACACCAAAAAACATGGAGTAAGACGTTTGAGATAGTCAAGGGGAAAAAAGCGTGAGCCCAGGACTCTGTATCGGGAGACATAAACGTTAAGGACCAGCAGTGAGCTTAAGTGTGTGTGTGTGTGTGCACATGTACACACGCACATAGAAGTAAGATAACACGAAAATTGGAAGAAAAGCATAGTATGAAGTGGCCATATGTTTCAACAATGTAGTAGAGAACATTGTGGCAGGAAAGTGAGAGCATATGGAAATGTATCTAAAGTTTTTAGTATTCATATTCATGGTGTGATAGTCTTGGTATTACTGTAAAATCCTTGTATGGACCATGTGACATTAAACAAATGAGTTGTTACGGGATATTGCAATTCTGTCATCCTGTGTGTTCTTGAGAACCAGTGTGGAAGGAAGGAGATACAGATGTAAAATAGAAAATATTAAGTAGAATCCTTGTGGTTCTGCAATCCCTACCCTCTTAGCAAATTTCAGGTATACAATATAGTATCATTAACTGCACTCACCAGGTTGCACATTAGGTCTCCAGAGCTTACCTTACAAAACTGAAGTCTCCCACTCATTTTGGACAAGCTAAGCGTAAAGGTGAACAGTCCAGTGGCATGAAGCAGAGCACACCAGAGTTTAATAAATATTTACGGAAATCATGCACAGTTACGGGAGGGGATGTTGTGCACCAAGGGCACGTAGGCTGGGAGTGACCAAGGAATGTGTCACCTCCTCACACAAGTCTGACAGAGCCTCTCACCTGGCTTAGTGCCAACTTCCACTGACTGCTCTTGCTGCCAAGTGTTGGTGGAGAAAAACAGATGACTCTACTGACGAGTTTCCCTTTAAATTCATAATCTCTCACCTCAAACGGGCTCTTAGTGCTGCCTAGGGCTAGAGCTAACTCCCTTCATCCACTCCTTCTCCCTTTGTTGTTGACGCCTTTCTTCTCAAATTCCCAAAGCCGCCTCTGCACCTGCTCTAGCTGACAATCAATTTGCTTGTCACTTCTCACTCATTCCCTTCAGCATATGAACATATTGTTATTTCCATTTTCAAGATACTGTTTACAGTTCACAGCCCCCTTGAGCTGCTATCCCATGTCTCTGCTCCCCTTTTCAGCCACACTCCTAGAAAAAGTGTCCATTCTCAAGGAATTCCTCCCCCCCAGTTCTCTCTTAACTTCACTCCAATAAAACTCTTGGCTCCTGTCAAGATCACATGGCATCTACATTTCTACCTCCAGCCTGTTTTAAGTAACTGACTTATCTGCAGCCTTTAACACTATTTATCATAACACCCTCCTTGAGATATGTTTTTCCCTTGGCTTCCAAGAACATCGCATCCCTCTCATTTTCCACCTGCCTCAGAGGCTGCTGTTTTCCAGTCTCCTCTGCAAGCTCCTTCTCTTTTTCCCTGCAAAATTTAGACAATCTCATCCTGTCTTGCCATTATTGACATAACACTGTCAAATCAAACTTAACAAGAACTATAGATATAACCCAGTGCCAAACTTTAATAATAACTTCAAGGATGTGGGTAATAATGGAACACAAACAAAGCACAGAGAAGTCCAGCTCACTTACCACAGTTCCATTGATCCTTTCTTGGCATATACCATGTACTCTAGGCAAGATTTAATAAATGAGGTCTCTGATAAGTTCACAGAATGATCACTAACATAAAACATCTTAATTACATAAACTGTCACATCATCACTTGATGAAATGTCTTCATCTTATCCCATGATAATCACATAGCTATGACATTTTTCAGAGAGCCTTGCCCCGTAAGTTCATATATTCTAGTTTACTTACCATAAAGAATCATAGACCAAGTATTTTCTGCTAAATGCATTCCATAGATAAGAACTTTTCTCTACCAAATGCCATTGTATGTATGCACTGTTAGCATGTTTACAAGGAGATTTGACCAAGTAATCTTTCTTTTTTTCCTGGGAGGACCAGACAAATGAGAAAATGGATGGTACCTCTGATGTTTTCTTTCCCAGTTCTACATGCATTTATGACTTCAAAATCTACGACCTACATCTTTCTCCTAAACTCCAAACTCACATATTCAATTAGCCACTCAACATTTTGACTTAGCTGTGTAATAGATATCAAACTGAATACGAACACAATAGAAGTAATGCTTCCTTTTCTCAACTCCCTAAATACACACACACACACACACACCTTTCTTCTTCTAAGTCTTTCCATCTCGGTAAAATTCTCTCTCTCACTCGCTCTCTTACCCGATCTCTTTCTGTCCTTACTTCTCCTCAGGGAAAAACATTACATTCATGCTTGACTCCTTTCTCTCTCACGATGTATCCAATTTGCCTAAAATTTTTGCCACTTTTACCTTCAGAATACATCTACAACTCAACCGCTGATCCACACCTCCTCCACTACCTTGCTGGTTCACGTCACCACGTTCCCTCAGGCGAATCACTGAAGGAAACTCCTACCTGCATTTCTGCTTCCTGCTTCCCTCCTTGCCCCCAAGAGTCTGTTATGAACATATCAGCCACATGGCTCTCTTTAAAAGATTAGTTAAATTATGTCACTCTGCAGCTCAAGTGTCTCCAGTGGTTCCCACATCTCAGAGTAACAGCGTTCTTGCAGTGGCCTTCAAGGACTTAAACATCGAGCTCCACATTAACTCTCTGACTTCGTCTCTGTTATTTCTCCTCTGTTCACTCTCCCTCAGTCACTCTGGCTTCTCTGCTATGCCTCAGAAGAGCAAAGCCCATCCTGACCTCTGGGCCTCTACCCTGCCCCATCTTCAGCCGGGAAGGCTCACTCCCCGGGGTGGCCACATGGCTCCTTTCCTAATCTCCCTCCAGTGTTTGCTGAAAGACACCTGCTTTATAAGGCATCCCCTATCTCCTAACCACCTCTTAAAAATTGCAATTCCCATATTCCCTGGGCTCTCTCTCTCTTCTCTGTTTTTTATTTCCCTACCCATGAAATATTATACAGTTGAATCTTTCAGAATGGATTGTCGTAGTCTTGTGGATGATAGCAGAAATGTATGTTTTGTTCCCTGCTCTATCCGCACTCCCCACTGTAGGGTCTGGCACATAGTAGGTTCTCAATAAATGTTGTATCAGTTAAGTAATTGTTGAGCAAATCTATTTGACTTGATCTGAGTTTAGAGAAGAATATGATCAAATAATGCGAAGAACAATAACATATGACTGCAGAAAGCAGGACCTTGGATATTGCCCTGTGGTGTGTGGGTTTTATTCTGCAGGCCGGAGCATTGAAGAAAAATTGAGCCAAGCAGTGGCACAAAGAAATGAAGTCAAGATAAAAGAGATCATGCTTTAAGAACAAGAATAATGATGAAAGGAAAATTTTGTTCTCTAACATTAGTCTCCTCATCAAACTGAATATCCTCGGTGATACAGTGTGGTAGCCTGACACTGTTGTATGCACCATGACTGTGTTTACCAGGACATGTGACCAAGTGATCTTTATTTTTTTCCCGGGGCCAGACAAATGAGAAAATGGATGGTACTTCTGATGGGATATTGGGATATTGGGACCTTTTTTCGAAATAATTTAAAAAACCCATAGACTCCTGAATAGAGGCATGAAAATATACCACTTAATGAAATTGATAATTTCATTGTAAGTGTCCATAACTTAAGATACAGGTATGCTCCCTAACATGTACATGAAATAAGACTGTGAGATGCAGTTGGTGGAAAGTAGTATTAAAAAAAAATCAAATTTTGGAAAATTATTTTATGAAGACAAATTTTTAGAAATACAAAGAATAAAATGCCTCACCCAGTTTGCCAGTTGGAACTGGGAAGCCTTTCTCTACCTTGGACTGTACTTGACCCACCCCACCCCACACACCATCAACTATGAACATCTTGGCTGAAACAGCACACAGGAGTACTGTCACTTATAAAAACTCCTGTTTTTTTACAGTACAACCGGTACCAGCAGTATGGCGCTGAAGAGTGCGTGCTACAGATGGGGGGCGTGCTGTGCCCCAGCCCTGGCTGCGGGGCGGGGCTGCTGCCCCAGCCGGGAGGGAGGAGAGTCACCTGTGAAGAAGACAACGGCCTGGGCTGCGGGGTGAGTACCAAACACACCCCTGGGTGTCGATGGGTGTGTGTGTTTGCTCTGACAGATTGGATTGGATTATATATTTGTTTTACTTTCATTTCCCTTTGGACTCAGACATCTTTGAATTGATGTATAGGAAAAGATATATTTTAAATTCTTATATTGGATCCCAGATATATATATATAATTTGGGTGGGGAAGGAAGAGTGATATTAAGATTTTTATGTGTTGTTCGTCATTACTGTAAGACATTGCAAATCACTGGAACAGACTTTCAAACTCTTCTTCCAATGTTTGGCTGATTCAGAGCAAAATGTGTTATTTCTTCAGTGTTGGTTTTAAGCAGATGGGAGTGAAGAAGAGAGAGAATTCCCCGTCAGTGATGTCTTAGCAACATTGTTTTCCCAAGTACTTCAAGAAATAAAATGAAGATTAATATGGGAAAGTTGAATGTTATTGTGTCATAAAAATCATTTTAAATAAAGAGGAGTAAAACTAAGAGTGCCTCTTAGGGAAGCAGCATAAGAAACATGGAAAATGTTTGTTCTAAGAGGTCAACCAATTTGACCTAGACAGCTTCTTGAATAAATCTATGATTGCAAGTGGATGGTGAAGGGATGAGGGAAGCAAAACTCAACCACACAAAGGCTTACTAAATTATAGGTTTAAATGACAAACGAATATAATCCTGATACTAAATTTCATGCAGGCAGGAAAAGGAAGAAAGTGTATGTGCTTATAAAATGCTATTGAATTTTGATAGGAAAACATTCCTTTTAAAATTGCAACTTCATTGCAACTTCATGAGGAGTTTGTGGAAGAAATGCTGATGGCAGGGGCATATTTACCCAGGCGTAGTTTTTAGCTAAGCACTGTAAGTCACCTATGTATTAAGTTGGCATCTGTTGTCCCTAGAAAAACTTAACGATCTGTCATGCAGTGGGGCTCACAAAGCAATAAAGGGGTGGAAGAGGAAGTTAAAAAATAATGAGATACCATGATGCCTAAGTAGAAAGAAATACCCCTGAATTAATCATTATGATTGCATTAGAATGAAAGCTCAAGTCCTGTTTGTTAGCTTGGAAATTATGGAAATCAAGCTATACTGTCATCATCATTTACTGTATTATCCATACCGATTGTGCATGGCCTCAGCAAGCTGCCAAATCCCAGAATCAGAATGCTCGAGAATGTTCTCTCTTAAAGTGAGTTATAATAGCTTTTAACTCATGGCTGAACTGTACGCTCCTGCCTGCTAATCGCCTACTTTGTTCTATTTGCTAAAGTGGGATTTTAAGATAACTTCATGAGGTGGAGAGTTTCTCCAGCCCATTTTCTACATTCAGTTGTCCACCTAACTTTACAGAACTTCAAAGGATATCTGTAATTTTAAGTTTTGAACAACTTTATCTTCCCTTTCTTACATGTTGTGACATTGTTAGCAAGTCACATACACGTTTAAGTTCCAAATCAGGGGAAATTACTTTGGAAGTGAATGGAATTGCTTTAGTACCTTTGGGTTAAGACAGTTGAGGGCACACCTTACCTGAAGGAGGATTAGTTTCTTCAGGATGTTTCTTTGACCTTTGGAAATCCTAGGTAATGAACTTTATTTTATTTTTATTTGTTCTGTTTTGTTGTTTGGGGAGGTGTGCTTGTCAGTTTGTATTTAGTTATCCATTGCTACATAACAAATAACTCCAAATTCTAAACATTAAATCAACAAACACTTACTATATCCTAGCATTTCTGAGGGTCAGGAATCCATGAGTAGCTTAGCTGGGTGACTGTGGCTCGGGTCTCTCGTGACATTTCAGTCAAACTGGGTTGCAGTTATCTGAAGGCTTGACTGGGGCCGGAAGATCCATTTCCAAAAGCTCATTCACATGGACTGTTGGCCAAAAGGCCTCAGTCATCACTGGATTTGGGCAGAAGGTCATATTTCCTCACCATCTGGCCCTTTGTTTAGGCTGTTTGTCCTCAGGGTGGCAGCTGAGTTACCCAGACCAAATAATCCAAGAGAGAGTGCAGAGAGAAAGCCACAGTGCCTTGTGTGACCTGATCCCCGAAGGGCACACCCATATGTTCACTTCATTCCACTCATTAGAATGGGGGTACTAGATCCACCCCACCCTCAAAGGGAGGGATATTAGGCTTCATTTTAAAATGGATCAACAAATTCATGGGCCTATTTTTGAACCACCAGTTTGCAATTTGAAGAAGTTGAAAAAAGAGCAAAAGGAAACGGTTTTCCGCAGCAGGCACTTGGCCCCGTGCTTTCCTTTCCTTCCACCTTTGTTGCCCCGATTCCCAGGATCTTTGAGGTTTGGACCAATTCCCATTGCTCTGGCTTGTCAACAGAAATTAATTCACCTCATCAGTGCCCTTTCCCTTCAAATCCTCAACTTTCCCAAAAAGATATTAACCCAGTTTATGCGCCTTTTGGGATTCTATAGTAGTTAAAAAGGAGATTGAGTTGGCTGCCTTAAGTTCAAATTCTGGCTCCTCAAAGTCTTAACCTTTCTGTGCCTTAGCCTCTCCATTTCTGGAATGAGGCATATTATAGTAACCCTGCGTAAGACTGTTATGAATATTAAATGAAATGATAGATGTAAAATGCCCAGAATAGTCCTGGTAAAAATTGCACTTTTATTCAATAATTGATCAAAAGTTCCATCAATATTTATCAAAGGGTTACCTGAAAGACCCAATATTCAAGGAAAATTACTTACAGGACATTCATTTGATCCTCTCTTCCAGATATTCCAGACTCAAACAAGTCAAATTAATAGGGTATTAACTACTGGGCCCTCACTATTTTAGGCCTTCAAAGAATTACTTTTCCTACATGGGACTTTGGTGCAATGCCATTTGTTTATATTGCCATCTCTGTGCAGAAAACTTGATGCACGTGGTTCAGGACATCCCAATGGACTTTCCTATGAGCAGCCATGGGGTGTATTCCAAAATGATCTTCACAACAGGAGCACTTATGCTTGTCCTGGGAAAAGTTGTCCTGAAGGATGTTGGAAATTGTACAACTATTAAGCTTTCCCTCTGAAAGCTGGCTGCTGGAAGACCTAGAGCACGCTGTAGGCTGTCTATAGTATATACGTGGGCCATTAATAGAACGGACTTGGACACTCAGGTGTCAGCTTCTCTTTCTTCCTTTCTCCTCCCCTTTTCCTGATGTCTGCTGTTTTGCTGTGATTTGTATATCCTCGTAAGCTGCCAATCTTTCATGCATTTAAGAGTGGTAATGAAAAGCTGTTGTGTGGATGAAATTGTGGATAGTTTATGTTGATTCAGAGGCAGAACAGAGCCCACTAAGTAGAAGGTAAAAGAGGATGAATCTTTGCTCAGCATTTGCTCTAACACCATGGATAACCAAAAACACAGGCTGCCTCAGGGAGTAGTGAGCACGTGAGCCCACACCAGTGTCCAAGGAAAGTCGTGATAGCAAAGCTGTGGAAGGATCACGGAGTCTTAGATGTGGAAGAAGCCCTGGACACCTTTAAATTGGATGGGGCTTGGCTGCAGTTTACAGGTTTATTGAAAGATATCCGCAAATCCACTGGCGCTTAATCTTTCCTCCACTTACAATATTCAAAAAGTACAACTCTTAATATGTGGGTATCCAGGAAATCCTTGATGTTACAGGAAACGATCTCTCTTGTGTAAAAATGTTGAGAACCAAGTGTCCTGTCAGTCACAGAATTCAAAACTAAACTGTAGATTGTGATGTGCCCATGGACACCCATTTGCAAAGCTGAGGACACCGATATGCTGAGCTGTAGGCCTGATGGTTCTAATCTCCTTGTCAGTCACCCCCACTGAATGCCTGAATGACACCCATACACCCATGATTGCTGTTATGTACAGTTTCCATCCAAAGAAACAGACTTCAGAGTTTTTATTGTTTCTGGCTTCTCTAAAATAGGTGCTAAGGTTACTACATGACTCTCTTATTCAAATATATAATAATATCCTTTGGAAAATCAGATTACCTGATCCTTTGCTCTTCTAGCCTTAGCTGTCACCCAGACAGCAATGTACATTTGCTAATAAATGAAGACAAGGGTTTACATTTAAATGATAATATCAGACCATCTAGGAATGGCCTGATAGATAACCTGATGATTGTAGCAACTTTATTATAAAGAATTATTTGAGCTAAAGTGCCACCTCCCAAGAGTTAGTTGAACTGTTACGCTTGTTTCATGCCTTACATTCTGTCCTCAGTCTTGATATTCTTGTTCTCAGTAAATTCATGTACTTGGAGTTCAACAGTCATGGGATAAATGAACAAATGAATTTTAACAATGTAGAAGTAATATGAATATGCTATCACTTTTATTTTTAAGTACTAATCATCATTTATCCCATTATTAGAATTGCTTACCTTGCCTCAACAAAAACCTCTTCAAAAATATAAAATATACAGTATTTTACTTGTACACTAACACATAATGCACAATTTTACTTGTACACATAATACTTTTTCCTATTCTTCAAGAATACACAACAGTTCAGAGCTCTACAAAAAGCCACTTAGGAACCTGAAAGTACTGGCAGAGTCACATAGCTTACATTGCCTGTCAGAGGCTCCCCAGCCTAACACAGAATTCTGGACATCTGATATCACGAGCACTGAGATTGTAGTTTTGACAAGGCACAGAATACTTCTACACTGATAGACAAAATTCAACAAGGAATATATCTGGGGATCAAATAGCCTGACCTCACCCTCTGCTTACACTTGATCATATTTTTACTACTGCTCAAAAAAATATTAATTGATTTCCTAAGGAACTGATGTTATGCATTATTCTTTCCTCTGGCCTTAATACTACTCATCAGAACAAGCTCACTAACTTTTCTGACTCTGATGTAAAATGTTGACATGTCTAATACTGGAAAACAGCAACAAAATATGAAATACATCATACTAACTGACCTAGGACTCCAGGAAGCTATGGCAATCAAACCTTGTGTGTTTTTGTAAATAAAACATCTTTATCGTATTTGGTTTGTTTGGGGATATTATATGTCTGAGAGATACTTTTTAAAAATAATAGTAGGAATTAGATGAAGAATTTTCTGTTTTAAACTAGAAATCTAGGGACAAGATTTACTAACAACCGCAAAACAAAAATGTACACATTTAAATGGAAATCAGACATCTTTAAAAATCGTATTACTCACCATTAGTTAAGAAAATAAGATGGAATTTCTTGAGGCATCTGATAGTTGCTCCTTCCTTTAACAGATTCTGTGCATTGCTTCAAGGCAGTATTTTAGAGGAGCTAAATACTTGGGCTCCTCTGTGACACAGACCTCTTCCAAGCCTTATTAACCAAGTTTGTTTTATTGCATTGTTTTCCTTGAAGAGGGTCTCAAAAATTATAGAACCTAAAGTTAGAAAGTCTTTAGCAAACCTGGCTCCATCAAATCTGTGCAAAGATGGGGAATAGCATGCTATGTACAAAGAAATTTTTGTTGAAAATGGTGATTCTGAAATACTTATAACAATAGTGCTAATATATTGTTGAAGATTTTAGTTAAATCAGAGTCCAAGCCTCATTTTTAGCCATTATAGGAAAGGAATTGATGAGGATGAAGAGAGATACCTAGGCTTTCACTCAAAGATCTAAGTAATTGTTGACTTTAAAGCTTAAATTAATAAATAAATGGGGAGCCCTGTTTTATTCAATATGTGGAGCTCAGAAATAGAAAGCAAGCAGATGGTCAATGTTTAGTAATATAACAAAGGACAAAATGGTTACTTTTCCTATTCTTCAGGGATATTTTAATTTTATAAAAATACATGATTTAACTAAATTATTAGTGAAGCATTTTGAAAATTTTGTTGCATTCTCCCCTTTTTAAACAAAGTCTGGAGATTAAAATCTGTGCTCTGAATATATGTAGTTCATATTGTGATGCTTTCAAGGAGAGAGGACAGGTGTTTTTTTCATGATACCTAAATGTGGGTTTCTAAGCATTCAGCTTCTGACTGTAATCATACCTTGCCTGCCTCAACCGTCTGGACTCTCTACCATATAGAGGGTGGCATCGTATCTTGTTGACACATTAGTTTTTTGATATACAAGATGTTCTTTATCAAAAGTATTTTTAAAAGAAAATTAATGTTGTGAAATGTCAGCAATATGCATTCCATGTTTATTTGACATGTGTCCAAAAATTTAATTTAAACTCTAAGATTGGCTCATTTTCACATTGGAAATAAGTCTTGCTAGACTTTCTGTGTGTGAGACAGCTTGAAGTGCAAAGATAGAAAGCTTTAGAGAATATTTATTTTAATTAAGAAACCGTTCACAAGTGCACCAACAAGTTCTGCATGACATTCTTCTGGAAAGCATTTATCAATTGGCAAGTGTTTCCTAGAGAGTGTTCTGTAGTTTGGAATAGAAATATATATTTTCTTTTTCAATACAGACCACTGACCATCTCATGTCTTTAGTTATTTTTTGTTAAAATAAAGGAACATATGAAAAAATTATGCTGTTTCAAAATGGTAAGCTCCATTTCTTTGAATAATGTGTTAGGAAATCAGCTTTTGTGGCACATTGAGTAGAGAAGGCTTCTTTAGCTCTGCAAGCTACAGAGAGCTCAGAACATTGCAGAAAACAGACTGCTGAACATCACATAATTTCTGTTCATGTATTTTGATCCTGCTCTCACTTCAGTCTAGGGCTCTGGCTGTCTAATATACTAGCCACTAGCCACAGGTGGCTATTTACATTACAATTAAATAAAATCCAAAATTCGATTTCTTGTCACATAAGCCACATTTCGAGGGCTCAGTGGCCACACGTGACTTCCAGCTCCTGTGTAGACTATGCAGGCAGAGCATATTTTGTCCCCATCACAGTGTGAGCCTGCAGAAGGACCAACCCATCACCCAAGGAGCAGTGCTGGCAAGCTCAGAGTTTCCCATGTCCCAGATATAAGCACCTTGACCTCTTCGGTTCTACTGAAGAAGAAAAACCTTTCTGGAAATTAAAGCAATTTCCTAAGTTAAAACTTGTAGAGCAGCGTTTTCCAAAGTCAGGTTCGTAGTTCACAGGTTCCTGGGATGTCCTAAGAAGGCTGGAGAGGCTGGGCAGATGGCCAGGACCCAAGCGCTCGGAAACACGGGCTGAATTAGGTTAGACTGAGCTTTGCCTTTTTTTGCCAGAAGATCAAAAGCTCTCCGCATGGAAACATGCATTTTGCCTGAACAAGTAGGATACCACATGCAGCTCTTCCTAAGCTCTTTAAACCAAGAACTGCCTTTTCGTTTTGTGTGGTACATTTTATAAGACAGGTGTTTCATGGAACAAGTTGGAAATCAGATCATTTGCTTTATTTTTTTAACTGCATCGTACTGAATAGCAAGCACACTGCCTCATAATGAGCCAGCTAAACCAAAGGCTCAGAGCATTAGACTGCGACATTTTCCTCTTTGTAGAGAAATAATGAAGTATGATTTATTAAAACTGTATGCCATATTTGTCTTAGGTGCATTTTTGAGACTACATATTTTTATAGTGAAATCTTTTTATTTCTTAAACCACTATTGCTATACGATTTTGGGGGTTTAAGATCCACAGAGAAGATAGGATGAAATTTTATGATTGTGTGTGGCTACTAACATATTTTCAAATGGTTCCTATTAAATGAACATGAGGGATTTTTAAACTTCATAGAATAAAAGATATTATGGTAAATAAAATATTTTCACATAGTAGGTGTCAAAATATGACTATCTCATAAAGCATAAACTGTACCGGACAGTATGATGACAAAGGAGCCAGGTGGTATTGATTTTCCCATTTGCTCTGCCGTCAGGAGCTGTGGGTTAGTGGCCAGAGCAACCACGTGGGGCAGTGCCCGGGCCAGCCCAGCCGGGACGCCCCTGCTGGGGCTCTCCAGAGGCGGCCGTTGGAGCACCCACCCAACCCACCCACCTGGCGGTCTGAATGTCAGTCCCTTCTTCCCTGTCCTTCCCAGAGGCCACCAGTCGTTCTTGGGGACAGACAGTTAAGCTCCATCTCATTACACTAATTATTTTTGACCCCCTACCATTTCTCGGGCCTTCTATTGTCTGGTCGTAGAAGCCTCGCAGAGACACATGATGGCCTCCTCCTGGCCTCTGCTCTCTTTGTTCCCTGGGATCTCCCCCGGACAGGAGCCCCCTGAAGGCGCTGGGTACCCCCATGCCCGCATCCAGCCACAGCCTCCCCATCCCTCCCTCTGCACTGGCATCTGGATTGTCCTTCACGCAGCCTTTGGAAAATGCCCCACAGATGTGATACTGTTCACTGTAGTTCATTCACTACACTTTCTGATTCTCATCTGGTCTGTCATGGGGTCGTATAGACTCAGGATTATGCGTGTGGTCATCAAAGCCATCCTCTTTGTTCTCTCATTGTCCCTTTTTTTATGCTATTCATAACCATTTTTAAACATATACTCAGGGGCATGAGGTTCATCCATAATGTTGTTTATCCATCACCACTATCTATTTCCAAAACTTTTCACTTCCCCAAACAGAAACCCTGTCCCCATTAGGCAGCAACTAGCTCCCAGTTCTCCACGCCAACCCCCCAGTCCCTGGTTACCTCTACACTACTTTCTGTCTCCATGAATTTGACTAACCTAGATACGTCGTATAAATGGAATCATAGAATATATGCCCTTTTGTGTCTGTTATTTCACTTAGCATAATGTTTTCGAGGTTCATCCTTGTTAGGTCAGAATTTCCTTCCTTTGTATGTGAATAATATTCCATTGCATGGATATGCTACCTTTTGTTTCTCCCATTTTCTTTTAAAATTTATTCAGCGGCAGTTGACCTTCCCCTGGATCAAAAGTCAGACAGGCTCTCTGACTTTCCGTCACTCATGAGTAATGAATTGTCTTAGAGTCACAGTTGCAACCCAACTCTCAATTCCTAAAAGTGCCTTGTCTCAAAAAACAAACGATTTGAGAGAAAATCTTCTCGCCCTCTGGCTACAGCCCAGCCCTTTGCGCCACACCCCTGTGCACTTGACCTGGGCCCTGCAGGGGGCTGCTGTAGCTCATGTGGTTACTCAGGCTTCATCAGTTCCCCCTGTAGCCTTGACTCATTATATTGATCTTCAGACTAAGGTTGACAACATGTGCAGAATATTCACTTTACCCCCAAAGACCTCAGAAGTGTCCACTGAGTCTACATCTAGATGCCAGTCTTCAAATTCCTGTGCTTACAATTAGTTTGCCTCAAATATAATAAAATTAGTTTGCTGACATTTCAGCCTCATCACAGGATTACCCCTGAAGACCAAAGTTCCCTGCTTCCAGCTGGGCGACACATCCTAACCCCACCCCTGTAGGTGTGACAAGACTGTCATCCTGCGGGAAATATCCCTTACGAACATAATCACAAAGATTTGTCAAGATGTTTGGGGAGGATATCCTTTGTAGCATGATTTTGAGCACTGTTTTATAATAGATAATATTTTGGAAATAATCAAATGTTCGATAATACCACAGTGGTTAAATATATGTTTGACATATCTATATAATAAAATACAATATCCTGTTAAAAAGGATGGTCAACCTGTGGGCCTATATGGAACAACTTTTTTTTTTTGTATTTTTTTTATTAAGGTATTATTGATATACACTCTTATGAAGGTTTCACATGAAAAAACAATGTGGTTACTACATTTACCCATATTATCAAGTCCCCTCCAATACCCCAATGCAGTCACTGTCCTTCAGTGTAGTAAGATGACCCAGATTCACTGTTTGCCTTCTCTGTGCTACACTGTTTTCCCAGTGACCCCCACACCATGTGTACTAAACATAATACCCCTCAATCCCCTTCTCCCTCCCTCCACACCTGCCCTCCCACATCCCTCCCCTTTGGTAACCACTAGGTCCTTCTTGGAGTCTCTGAGTCTGCTGCTATTTTGTTCCTTCAGTTTTGCTTCATTGTTATACTCTACAAATGAGGGAAGTCATTTGGCACTTGTCTTTCTCCACCTGGCTTATTTCACTGAGCATAATATCCTCCAGCTCCATCCATGTTGTTGCAAATGGTAGGATTTGTTTCTTTCTTATGGCTGAATAGTATTCCATTGTGTATATGTACCACATCTTCTTTATCCATTCATCTACTGATGGACACTGAGGTTGCTTCCATATCTTGGCTATTGTAAAAAGTGCTGCAATAAACATAGGGGTGCATATGTCTTTTTGAATCTGAGAAGTTGTATTCTTTGGGTAAATTCCAAGGAGTGCGATTCCCAGGTCAAATGGTATTTCTAATTTTAGTTTTTTGAGGAACCTCCATATTGCTTTCCACAATGGTTGAACTAGCTTATATTCCCACCAGCAGTGTGGGAGGGTTCCCCTTTCTCCACATCCTTGCCAGCATTTGTTGTTCTTAGTCTTTTAGATGCTGGCCATCCTCACTGATGTGAGGTGATATCTCATTGTGGTTTTAATTTGCATTTCCCTGATGATTAGTGATGTGGAGCATCTTTTCATGTGACTGTTGGCCATCTGAATTTCTTTGGAGAATTGTCTCTTCATATCCACTGCCCATTTTTTAATTGGGTTATTTGCTTTTTGGGTGTTGAGGCGTGTGAGTTCTTCATATATTTTGGGTGTCAACCCCTTGTCAGATATGTCATTTACAAATATATTCTCCCATACTGTAGGATGCCTTTTTGTTCTGTTGATGGTGTACTATACCATGCAGAAACTTTTTAGTTTGATGTAGTCCCATGAGTTCATTTTTGCTTTTGTTTCCCTTTCATGACTTACATTCAGGTCCTGGATCCATTTCCATTTTACTTTTATGTATGGGGTTAAACAATAATCCAGTTTCATTCTCTTGCATGTAGCTGTCCAGTTTTGCCAACACCAGCTGTTGAATAGGCTGTCAGTTGACCATTGTATGTCCATGGCTCCTTTATTGTATATTAATTGACTATATATGGTTGGGTTTATATCAAGGCTCTTTAGTCTCTTCCATTGGTCTATGGGTTTGTTTTTGTGCCAGTACCAAATTGTCTTGAGTACTGTGGCTCTGTAGTAGAGCTTGAAGTTGGGAGCATAATCCCCCCAGCTTTATTCTTCCTTCTCAGGATTCCTTTGGCTATTTGGAGTCTTTTGTAGTTCCATATGAATTTTAGAACAATTTTCTCTAGTTCGTTGAAGAATACTGTTGGTATTTTGATAGGAATTGCATTGAATCTGTAAATTGCTTTAGGCAGGATGGCCTTTTTGACAATATTAATTCTTCCTATCCATAAGCACGGAATGCATTTCCATTTATTGGTATCTTCTTTAATTTCTCTGATGAGTGTCTTGTAGTTTTCAGAGTATAGGTCTTTCATTTCCTTGGTTAGATTTATTCCTAGGTATTTTATTCTTTTTGATGTAACTGTGAATGGATTGTTTTTCTGATTTCTTTCCCTGCTAGTTCATTGTTCGTGTATAAGAATGCCACAGATTTCTGTATATTAATTTTGTATCCCGCAACTTTGCTGAATTGAGATATTAGATCTAGTAGTTTTGGAGTGAATTCTTTAGGGTATTTTATGTACAATATCATGTCATCTGCAAACAGGGACAGTTTAACTTCTCCCGTGCCAATCTGGATGCCTTTTATTTCTTTGTGTTGTCTGATTGCTGTGACTAGGACCTCCGTGACTATATTGAATAGAACTAGGGAGAGTGGGCATCCTTGTCTTATTCCCAATCTTAAAGGAAAAGCTTTCAGCTTCTCGCTGTTAAGTATAATGTTGGCTGTGGGTTTGTCATATATGACCTTTATTATGTTGAGATACTTTCCCTCTATACCCATTTTGTTGAGAGTTTTTATCATGAATGGATGTTGAATTTTGTCAAATGCTTTTTCATCATCTATGGAGATGATCATGTGCTTTTTGTCCTTCTTTTTGTTGATGTGGTGGATGATGTTGATGGATTTTTGGATGTTGTACCATCCTTTCATCCCTAGAATAAATCCTACTTGATCATGATGGATGATCTTTTTGATGTATTTTTTAATTCAGTTTGCTAATACTCTGTTGAGTATTTTTGCTTCTATGTTCATCAGGGATATTGACCTGTAATTTCCTTTTTTTGTGGTGTCTTTGCCTGGTTTTGGTATTAGAGTGATACTGGCCTCATAGAATGAATTTGGAAGTATTCCCTCTTCTTCAACTCTTTGGAAAATTTTAAGGAGGGATGAGTATTATGTCTTCACTAAATGTTTGATAAAATTCAGCGGTGAAGCCATCTTGTCCAGGTTTTGTTCTTAGGTAGGTTTTTGATTACCAGTTCAATTTCGTTGCTGGTAATTGGTCTGTTCAGATTTTCTGTTTCTTTCTGGGTCATCCTTGGAAGGTTGTATTTTTCTAAAAAGTTGTCCATTTCTTCTAGGTTATCCAGTTTGTTAGCATATAATTTTTCATAATATTCTCTCATAATTCTTTGTATATCTGTGGTGCCGTAGTGATTTTTCCTTTCCCATTTCTGATTCTGTTTATGTGAGTAGACTCTTCTTTTCTTCTATAAGTCTGGCTAGGGATTTATATATTTTGTTCATTTTCTCCAAGAACCAGCTCTTGCTTTCATTGATTCTTTCTATTGTTTTATTCTTCTCAATTCTATTTATTTCTGCTCTAATCTTTATTATGTCCCCCCTTCTACTGACTTTCATCCTCATTTGTTCTTCTTTTTCTAGTTTCATTAATTGTGGGTTTAGACTGCTTATATGGGATTGTTCTTCTTTCCTGAGGTAGGCCTGTATTGCAATATACTTTCCTCTTAGCATGACCTTCGCTGCATCCCACAGATTTTGCGGTGTTGAATTTTTGTTGTCATTTGTCTCCATATATTGCTTGATCTCTGTTTTTATTTAGTCACTGATCCATTTTTAGGAGCATGTTGTGAAGCGTCCATAAGTTTGTGGTATTCTTCATTCTCTCTGAGTAATTTCTAGTTTCATAACTTTGTGGTCTGAGAATCTGGTTGGTACAATTTCAATCGTTTTGAATTTACCGAGGCTCTTTTTGTGGCCTAGTATATAATCTATTCTTGATAATGTTCCTTGTGCACTTGAGAAGAATGTGTATTCTGCTGCTTTTGGGTGTAGAGTTCTGTAGATGTCTGTTAGGTCCATCTGTTCTAATGTGGTGTTCAGTGCCTCTGTCTCCTTACTTATTTTCTGTCTGGTTGATTTGTCCTTCAGAGTGAGTGGAGTGTTGAAGTCTCCTAGGAATACAATGCAATTTTCTGTCTGGTTGATTTGTCCTTCAGAGTGAGTGGAGTGTTGAAGTCTCCTAGGATGACTGCATTGCATTGTATTTCTCCTTTTAATTCTGTTAGTATTTGTTTCACATATGTAGGTGCTCCTGTGTTGGTCGCATAGATATTTATAATGGTTATATCTTCTTGTTGGATTGACTCTTTTATCATTATGTAATGTCCTTCTTTGTCTCTTGTGACTTTCTTTGTTTTGAAGTCTATTTTGTCTGATACAATTACTGCAACTCCTGCTTTTTTCTCCCTATTAGTTGCATGAAATATCTTTTTCTATCCTTTCACTTTTAGTCTCTGTATGTCTTTGGGTTTAAAGTGAGTCTCTTATAGGCAGCATATAGATGGGTCTTGTTTTTTTATCCATTCAGTGACTCTATGTCTTTTGATTGGTACATTCAGTCCATTTACATTTAGGGTGATTATTGATAGGTATGTATTTATTGGCATTGCAGGCTTTAGATTCATAGTTACCAAAGGTTCAAGTTAACTTCCTTACTCTCTAAGAGTCTAACTTAACTCACTTAATATGCTATTACAAACACAATCTAAAGGTTCTTTTTCTTTTCTTCCTCGTCCATTCTTTATATATTAGGTATCATATTCTGTACTCTTTGTCTATCCCTTGATTGACTTTGGGGATAGTTCATTTAATTTTGCATTTGCTTAGTAATTAGCTGTTCTACTTTCTTTACTGTGATTTTATTACCTCTGGTGACAGCTATTAAACCTTAGGAACACTTCCATCTATAGCAGTTCCTCCAAAATACACTGTAGAGATGGTTTGTGGGAGGTAAATTCTCTCAGCTTTTGCTTATCTGGAAATTGTTTAATCCCTCCTTCAAATTTAAATGATAATCTTGCAGGATAAAGTATTCTTGGTTCAAGGCCCTTCTGCTTCATTGCATTAAATACATCATGCCACTCCCTTCTGGCATGTAAGGTTTCTGCTGAAAAGTCTGATGATAGCCTTATGTGCTTTCCTTTGTATGTGATCTTATTTCTCTCTCTGGCTGCTTTTAATAGTCTGTCCTTATCCTTGATCTTTGCCATTTTAATTACTATATGTCTTGCTGTTGTCTTCCTTGGGTCCCTTTTGTTGGGAGATCTGTGCACCTCCATGGCCTGAGAGACTATCTCCTTCTGCAGCTTGGGGAAGTTTTCAGCAATTACCTCCTCAAAGACACTTTCTATCCCTTTTTATCTCTCTTCTTCTTCTGGTACCCCTATAATGTGAATATTGTTCCTTTTGGATTGGTCACACAGTCCTATCAATATTCTTTCATTCTTAGACCTTTTTCTCTCTGTGCCTCAGCTTCTTTGTATTCCTCTTCTCTAGTTTCTATTTCACTTATCATCTCCTCCACCATATCCAATCTCCCTTTAATACTGTCCATTGTGCTCTTCAATGATTGGCTCTCTGACCGGAATTCATTCCTGAGTTCTTGAATATCTTTCTGTACCTCCATGAGCATGTTAATGATTTTTATTTTGAACTCCCTTTCAGGAAGAGTCATGAGGTCGATGTCATTTAAATCTTTCTCAGGAGTTGTATTAATAATTTTACTCTGAACCAGGTTCCTTTGGCGTTTCATATTTCCATATGGTGCCCTGTTGTGCCCAGAGCTCTACTCTCTGGAGCTGCTCAGCCCCTGAAGCAAAGTTGGAGGTCGCAGGGGACTGGTATTGGTGCCTGGGGTGAGGAAAGAGCTGTTTTCTGCCTCCTGGCTGCTATGCCTGTCTCCACTGCCTGAACCAGTGGACTGAGCACACGGGTATAAGCCTCTATGCTTTGCGTTTGTAGTTACTGTAGACAGATCTTCCCTCTGGCTGGCCTAACGCCAGAGTAGGGTTTGCCAGTTTGCGAGCTAGGTGGGGCTGGCCGGGAGAAAGGTGCAGTAGGCTGCATATCATGGAGGGTGTCCTTGGAGCTGTGTAGCCAGCCAGGGAGCTGGAGCACCTGTAGATCATCTAAGGAGGAAGATTTCTTTTTCCTCCTTAAATGTGAGAGTATATATGGAAAAGCTGTCAACCTGCTGGGAAGAGTGCACCCAGACAATTTTTCTACCTGTCGTCTCTCCTGAGCAGTAAGCTCTGTGCAATCCTTACCCCTTTAGCAGCCCTCTTGCTAAGGGCTTCCTTGTTAGGAAGTCTCTCAGACTGCTTGCCTTTCTTTTGTCCCAGAGCACCTGGATATGGATCCCTGCTTTCCACAAGCGGCTGGAATCTCAGTCTCTCCAGGAATTCTGCCTGTCTTAGCTTTCCAATCTGTAATCACTAGAGTATCATGCAAGCACCATGAAATGTAGGTTTGTGCTCCCAGAGCAGATCTCCGGAGTTAGGTATTCAGCAGTCCCAGGCCTCCGCCGCTCCCTCCCTGCTCCATTTCTCTTCCTCCTGCTGGGGAGCTGGGGTGGGGGAAGGGCTTGGGTCCCACCAGACCACAGCTTTGGTATGTTACCCTGTTCTGTGAGGTCTGCTCTTTTCTCCAGGTCTATGCAGTCTGACGCAGTTCTCTTTCCTGTTGCTCTTTCGAGATTAGTTGTATTAATTATATTTTCATATTATATGCGGTTTTAGGAGAAAGCCTGTGTCTCACCTCTCATGCCACCATCTTTAATCTGGAACAACTTTTAATATATAAAATTAAATGAAAAGAAGAAGAGAAAGAAGATCAGTACTCAAAAATGTATCAAACATTTTCTGGGAATAATTAAAGAAACCGTTAGCAGTGGTTAACTTTGGATACAGAAAGTGGAGATGTAGAGAAGGAGCTCTTATTTCTCAGTTATAACTCTATCATGTTTGAGGTTTCTAAACATGTAGATATATTACTTTTACTTTTTATAACATAAAGGATTATCTAAGTTTTTGAGCTACATTTTTCTTCTTAAACTTCTTATATTACAAAAAATCTAGTAATATCATTTGTTGAAAATCAAGGCAAGATGACCAGTAATTAAATTAGGTAGCATTTTACACCATTGCAAACATAAGCCCATAATTTCTCTGTGGTCAGAGGAGGGAGAAGGAGACATGCCTTCCACTGCCTGAAGCCAAGGGCAGGAAAACCAAATGGTGAAGCCTCCCTACTATTCATTCAAAGTTGCTGAGATGCAGGTGACCCAGCTGGGCATTCTTTCAAGTCTTTAATTTGCGTAGAGCACACTCTCCTGTCATCCTGATACAGTTGAATGACATATTTAATAAAAGTGGGAGTAAAGTCTGCCAGGAAATTTAATTTCCATTCTCAAAATAAGTTCTATGAAACATGTCACCAAAAGCACTGAACAGCTGAATACAAATAGGTACATTTCGATTTTTGTGTAGTTTTTAATAGTTTTAAGTAGTTCCTAAATTAAAGAGAAATATATTCTGATGGCACTTTACATATGTCTGTATTCTAAGAATTATATACTTGCCGTGTATTTTACTGTTTTTTTGTTTATCTTTCTTTTTCGTTGTTGTTACACCTATTTCCATTGAGATTTAGAAGAGTTCAGTGTGGCCAGACAGGACAGGTGCTCAGCAGTAAAGTGACAGGAATGCCTCACTGCTCGCCAAACATTCCATTGGAAAGTCTAAGGCTGTAACTTATTAGAGCAGCTCTCCATTAATTCCTGGGCAAAGAGGAGACACTCCAATAGCCAGTCGTCTCCAAGGGTCTATAACAGACCCAGAAACTGAAATCCAAGATCCTAAGAAGTACAGTTGGCGGTCCTCCTTTCTGGCTTTGCATTTCAGTGGGCCAGAGGGTGCTGCCAGGTGAAGACCTCAAACAATCTCTTCTCCCTCTTGAGCACTGAACAAATGAGGCCTAAGAATGGAGACTTGAAAGCCCCCCAGGGAAATCTGAGCTGGCTGGCCTGATCTGGACTCCCGCCTGCCCTACAGACTGGAGTCCCGGGGGAGTTCTGCCGGCACACCTCCCTGATCCTGCAACACAGCCCTTTGCCCACCTGTCCATGTAAAAGTTCATGTTTGAATAGAGGATAAGACTTTCAGATTTTTTTTTCTTGTTAATTTTATGTAAGGATCTTTTTTAGGGAGAAGAAAAAATGAGTTAGACTGCAAATCTGTGGATAAGGCACAGGCCAAATGTGTTGGCTTTGTCCCGTCTGCTCTGTCGTGAACCAGGGTCAGAAGGATAACAATAAGGAGGAGGAATCTTTTCAGGGGGAGCGAACGCCATCTGATACACTCTAGGAGGTAACTGGTCAAGTGGACCTGTTACTGCACTTCCGAAAAGAAAGCAATTTTCTTCCTCCTTTCTGTTGAAGTAGGCCCAGAATGCCTGTTTCTTCCCCAATCCATGCCGCCCATCGCTCTCTTTCAGAAAGAAATAATATTGTTCCTGACATACATTCTCCTTCACAAAGCCTTGTTGGTTATTGTCCAGAGTGCAGTGACAGCTGGTAATTTAATGTCAAGTGATTCTTTTCTCCAGTTCTTCTCAAGGTATTAGCGTTAAACTGACAGGTCTATAATTCAAAGGAAGTGTGAATTAGCTATTCCTGCAGCTACCTATCCAGACAGAACCCACTCCACCTAGAGAAGGTCACCTATCCCTAAAGAATTCTTAACAATATCTTCTGGATGTTTGGTACCGCCTCTTTCCCTCTGCTCACTTGAGGCATTGTTTTTTATGTTTATGAGTGCAAGCCTGTGTGTTGACATGGCCTGATTATTTGGAGGAAATAATAGAAGAGATACTGAGTCCAATCAACTTACAAGCTCGTCTTTTGCAGAAATAGGATGGTATTTTTTCGCTAGATTTTAAAAGAATGTAAAGTGCTGAGAATGGAGGTGTTTCCTTTCATTAAAAAGAGAAACTACCCAGTTATTTATCAGCCTCCTCTAGACCTTTCATGTAAATGGCTTTCTATGTAAACAGGGAGTAGAGAGCAAAGCTATATTCAGAAGATGGCTTCTATCTGGGAAAAAAATTAATCCAAATCAAAGTAAGCTTCTGAAAGATTACTTATGTGAACACACGGCTAGGCTTTTGTATAAACAGTATTGTATTATTGTGAAAGGTAGAAGCCACTTAATCAACACAAAAAAGTTGAAGTAGAAAGATAGGTTTAAAAAGGTAAGGTCTTTGTTAGACTGAATCTTTTTAGCCAGAACTTCCCATAGTGAGCCGGATGGAAAGCACTTCACATCATGAATGTAACAGATTTTTAAAAAGTCTGGAAAATGATATTTGGAGGCTACCTGGCTACCTGGCTGTGTGTATTTTTAGTTTGTTGTTCTAAAGAAACCAGAGATTGTTTTGTAAGATCTCAGAAGAGCACTAAGCTTCAATAATAAACACGATTTAGATAAAGCACGTAGTGGGCATGCCTTCAGTATTCTATACACCCTTTTAAACATCATTGTTACATAATCAGAAGTCAGCAGGACCACCTGCAGAAAGTTAAGACAATCACCGGCATGAAACCTACTCTAAAGGCTGTCTACCTTCCCTCCACAAATAGACCTGCTTGCCACCTGACCCCTGAGCACCTGTCTACTGCCCTCTGGGCCGAGATGCCGCCAGATCACCCTTAGAATCTGTGTGCGCACAGACAGGTTGTAGCGGACAGCGCTGGTTTCCCCACTGGCATCCATCTCCCCCTTTTTCTTACTAACAGAACACGGATTTTTGTTCAAGTGCCCCCCTCTTTGAGGGGTGACCTCCTTCCCTGTCAGCAGAGAATCCTGAGTGGCCTAAACCAGTCCTGCTGCTCCTGTGACCCTTACTCATGATGGTTTGTGGAAGAACCAGGTCCTTTTGGACCTTCCAGCACTGCTCAGTTAATCAGCTCGAAAGCCACTCTCCTGTCGGACAGCAGGTTATTTTCTTTTTGTTCAAGCCAGTTGGAGTGGGATTTCTGTTTCTCCAGCCAAAATCTCTTAACTGGTACATGGCATTATCTTAAAAATGACTTTTTAGTCCCTTCTCTTTCATAAAAGTCTTGTACTGGGATGATGGATCTGCTCCACTAAGTCTCTCATTCACATCAAGTGCGTGGCACAGATGGCTCCGCACACTTCAGCCAGGACCATAGGCTCAGGTAAGAGGAGGACCCTTCGCTCCTTAGGACCAGATCCAGAAGGGGCACTCAGCACCTAGCTCATACCCCACAGGAGAGACATTTATTACGTGGCCAACACGGCAAGTCCAAAGGCAGTGGGTGCCATGTGTCCAGCTGAAACTATTACTAAAAAAAAAGTGCTCGCGGATGGTGGGAGGCTAAAGGTCAGTCGCTCCCCATCTGCCATATGTCCTTTCCATCCTCTTATCCTCACTGAAATCCCAGCCACTTCTTCCCATTCTCAGATTTTTGTCTTTTCATGCAGGAAAATAATCTTCTGTATAGACTGCTCCGTCTTTATTTCTAATAGGACTGCATGCTTGCCTGGTTATCCTTTCTTTGAACAATAGATATTTCTTTAACTTTCTGTATTCAAAGGCAAGAATATTAGACCTCCAACTCTCAATAATACCCATTAATTGTATCCACCCCCTCCATGAAAAGGTGTCCCACAGTAACCTTCTGAATGCATGCAGGTAGAGTTAGCATCCACTATTGCCACAAAGTAAGAAAAGAGGTAAAATTCTTAAAAGTTCCCTAGTTGGACTGAAGATTTCACCTGCTGGTCTTTTTGTTCTAATTTTAAATATAAATGCCCTGCTTACCTATGTAGAACCACACATACCACACATTAGAGCTTTTGGACTTAACAAATTGAATATGAGATTCACGTAGCACGTAGCATACTATTAGCATCTAATTTACATTTCCATCAGAAGTCCTAGCTCTTTCAGCTTTTATTCTACTGCAATCACCAGAGGTCATGCTGTTTTCAGTAACTAAGCTATTCTGATAAGAAACAGTTGCCAGGTAGAAAAAATTCCACCTAGCCTTCCTTTTATTTAAAATTAGTCAGTAATACTTAGAAGGAAAAGCCATTTATTTACTCTACAAGCATTAGTTGACAGTCTGCTGTATATGTGATGCTGTATCAGGCACTGTGGACATGTGGAAATAATGCCACAGGACAGGGCTCACGAAACACATAGTTAAATGGGAAGGTAAGATGTGTGTGTGAAACAGCACACCCATCTGGCAGCATAGAATCATGCCAAATATGTACCATGCAAATTCAGAAGAGTTAAGGGCATCCTTACCCAACTCCCAGGTCACCGTGAACATAGCTCATTGTAACATTCTGCACATTGCTTGTGTGCAGACCGTTTACCCCAATTAACCTGTGGGCACCTGCTGGGGTGAGCAGAACCACATTCTATCTGGCTTTGAATCCTAGGCATACCGGGATATCCGGCATACCATAGCTGTACATCAAATTATCCAGCGACAGGAGGCAGCTTTGAACTACTGAGGAGGGAAGCTTCATGAAGGGCCTTGAAGGATGGAGATATTTTGCCTCTTGGGACTGGAAGCTTTTTAGGCCTAAGACTTTGCACCAGAATGAAGGTACAGAAGACGAGGGCTGCCAGACACCGGAGCAGGTGTGATGAGCAGGTGGCGAGGAGGGGCGAAGGCCCACGGCTCTTGGAGGCTGAGCCGGGGATTTGGCACTTTATCTCACAGCCCGTGGAGATCAGCTTTCAGGGAAGAAACATGATCCCATCTTTTGGAGAAAGTAATTTACTGTCAGTGTGGAGAATGGGTGGCAAGGGGAAATGACCGAAGTCACTGTTAAAAGGTAAACCAAGGCAATTTAAGTTTTCAAGAGTTTATCTGAGCTTATGTGAACTCGAGCCAGGCTGCCCTAAACCAAAAGTGGTTAGACGCCTCCACCGCCTGTCTCTGGGGAGAGGTTTTAGTGAGAAGACGTGGAGGTACAGCAAGGGTATTATTGGCTGGCTGCCGCTGAAGCAGTCGCCTTACTTAGGAACACCTGCCAGCCTGTGGCGGTCACTTGTCCTTCGTTCCATTGTCTCCCGTTCAGGCGCAGGGTCCTTAGCCTTCTGTTCGCAGTGTCGGCTACGCAGTGGCTTCCTGGTTTTATTGCTTTAAAATCACCGTGACCGTTTGGACCAATATTATCTTGATTTAATACATTCCTCCTGACAACAGATATTACCATTTATCCTTTTGTTTTCATACAAGTTTTTCAAAAATTATTGTAGGGATTCTAGCTTTGCAATACTCATTTCACTTCAAATCAACATCTTAGGGCCATGGAAGACTTAGCTCACTCTTTTAGTTTAGAGATTATTTAGAACATGACCGAATTCACAACCACTCTCTGTATAGTGTTTGATAGAGAATGTGTAATAATAATGCAGTATAAATTATATAATATTTGCTCACCTATTTCCTTAGTATGCTTCCCAATTTACTGCCTTTTATTTTTATCGAAAAATAAATGCTTAATATTTAATAGTTTCAAAATTAACTATTCCTCTTTGTTTCCTCAGTATCTGCCATGATACCCAGTTCACATATAATTGTCTTTGAGGGCTTCATATTTAAAAGGCCTGCATGTGTAAACAACTCCCCCTTGTAGTTGTGGACTTTTTTTTAATAATATTTGAGATTTGGCAGCAGGTGGCAAGGGGTGGACTGTGCTGTCGGTGCTCTATCTATTCAGGTACCTCAGCATCCCTGAGTTCAATGAACAGAAGAAAATGAAAGACACAGCTCTTGGAACTAGAGAAGAACACTGACAATGAAATTTCAGGCATACTACCAGGCGAAGAGCTCCCTTCTCTAATCCCAGTTAGTTTCTATTTAGCAAGAGTGTGTTCTCCTAGGCAAATTTATTTTGAAAATGCAAAAGTAAGTGAAAAGCATAACTAACTTATAACAGCCCATATTTTAAATGTCTCAAAGATCATCTGACATTAGTATGTTGGGAATCATGGCCTATCCTGAAACTGACCTCACTATTCCCTGAGCATGCACGCACACACATGCTCACATACCCCCACGCACACACACACACACAGACCCCCCCACACACACACACACAGACCTGTTTGACAAACTAGATCCAGAAATAATTCTCTTACCATTTTACCAATGGAAAACTTACTTGTTCACTTAAGTGAACACTGAAACTTACAAGTTCTAACTGTAGTGCAATTAGTTCCCTGGACACTTGCACAAATCCCAGAGTCTCAAGGCTAAGTTTTTCCTACAGGAAAAAGCATTTTGCACATGTATTATTTAATAGAGTTAATCACAGTGAAAACTTTACATTGGAACCAGTTTTCTGTTTCAGGGAAGAGTATAAAGGTGAAACTCTTTAACATTTTTACCAAAACCCCTTCTTTATTAAAAACTTTTGGTATGTTAAATAACAAAATTCACTTGAGTAAGTTTAAAGATCTAATTAGCTTAATTAAAGTGGGTAATATCCCATCTAGCAAGTATAGAGGAGCTTCACTGAGCTGCAGAAAAAGAAGAATTTTTAAAGATAAAGAGGGAGCAAAGAAAAGGAAATTATTAGCAGAGAATCCACTGTCTTAGGCAAGGTCATCCTCCTAAGACGAATGGAACAGGTCTACAGGAATTTCCTAGTGCAGACCAGGAAGTTCCATGTTGACTAGTTAAAGGCTATATTGGGAGGGTTGGGGGGGTTGAAACTACAGTTAGTTTAGGTGTGAAGCCTTGGTTTGCTAACGTAGGCCATTAACAACAGTGACTCCATTGTTAGGCCTGTAGTTTTTTTTAACAGTGTGTATTTATTCCCTTGGTATACTCTTTACATCTCTGATTGGTTAAAAGACATTTTCTACTTATCTCTAAAAATAAGATGCACTGTAAAAGTTCTGGAAAATTTCTCAAAGTTGTTCTTTTATAGTTTTGTCCTTCTTTTCATCCCTGAACTCCTCAGTTTCCTAAGGCTGGGAAATAGGACTCCAGTAGTCTACCAGGAAGTCTGATAGTCAGGTTTATTAATTCCACTTCCCTCACTGGGAAAGCTGACCTCAGGGCACCCTGTCTCTCCCTGGGATGCAGATAGGGGTGGGCAGGCGCGTAGTGGGTGAGTGTCCTCCAAATTTACACAGCTGCTGGGTGGCTCATGGCCACCGTCACCCTGGAGCTGGCAGGAGCCAGGGAGCTTCCTCACCCCCATCCTTTTCTGTTTCCCAGGCCTCTTTCTGAGCTTGGAACAGCCGCCCCTGCAGCTGGGCTGTGGCTGGCCTTTCTCTCCCACTTCGGGATGGTCAGGGAGGCGGCAGTAAATGCTCGTGGATTTCGTGTCCATGCAGTCCTCCCTATTCCCTGGCCTCGCCCCGTTCCTACAGCAAAGCGTCCTCAGGCCTGGTCTTCTGCTTCCAGGCTCTCCCACTTGCTGTGTACCCACCCCACCCACCCCCAGCCAGTCCTCCTCTGGCTTCCTGCAGGGATGCAGAAGCGATCCTGGCCTGAGCCTGAAGCTGGCTTTCTGGAGGATGGGCATGTGGCCGGCAGTCAACACCCTCAGACCGGCTCCTGGCAGGGCATCTGCACTGGGGGTGGGGGCTGGGGGACAGGGTGAGGGTGGTCCCCAAGCATCTTGCAGCCCCTGCTGTTGGGGGACTCCTTGCCTGCCCAGTTCTGGGTGGGCTTTCTCTGGAGAGGGTGAGGGTGGTGGGAGCAAGCGAGGCTGTAGGCTGCACTGGGTGCCCCAGCCTCCGGCCAGGAGCCAGAGCTCACCAGGGCCCCACAGGAGTTCACTGCCCTTTGTCCCTGTGCACGCTTTCTCCAGGAACGTCCTTGTCTGGGGCGACAGGTGAGGCAGATTAGTTGGCAGACGTGACTTAATACAATCACGGGATGTGAACAGTCTGTGGGAAGGACTCGCACAACTTCTGTGGTGTGCACGTGTACATGTACACACACACACAACTGCTCCAAGGATAAACGAACGCAAAATCCTCTCTTTTGGGGCCTATTTTTTATTCCGCATGTTTCCTTCTTTTATGGTGGTCTTATAGGGCCACCTGCCTTGGGACCCTTTGAGGCCCAGTCATGGATTTCTTCCATCATTGGGTCACTAAAGCACAAAGGGCACTGATTTCCTCAGCAGCTTGTTCGGGGTGTGCATGATAATTTCTAAGGCTAGGGCAGGTGTTGTAACCTATGGAACATCCATTCAAGTACAATCACCAGTATATCAAACGGTGGTCAATGCTGTGTTCTGTTCGAAGTGATAACATATCCTGCAGGCAGTTGGAAATACGGGATTGAAATCCGGGAAGATTTGACAGTTAGCGCTAGAAAGGTAATAGTTGAAGCTCTTCAAGAATTAGTCTATTCTCTGAGTAGAACAGCATAACCGTCCTTTCTCTGCAAAGAAGTAAGACTTCCTAGAGATAGCCGGAGGGTGCCCCAGCTCTGTGGTGGGCGGTTGCTTGAGAAAATGGAAAGCGCAGTTTCTTCCAGGCGTGCGATTGTCCAGCCGGGTGTCTGATATGTAATATGTTGCATAGTCACAAGATTAAGAGGATGCAGAGCCCTGGACAATTTGGGTTGGGTCTGGGTGGAGAATGATACTTTTATACTGAGCCAGACATACAGATCTTCAAGAAATTTCTAAATTACTACCATTATTCTGGGCTATGACTTCAACCCCCTTCAGCGTCTCTCCTCTGCTGTCCGCGAAGCCCTCTTAGGTAAAGCTTGGGAGGGCTACATGTTGGCAAGAAACTCACACGCATGCTCAAAACACAATAAAAAATGTCACATAAACTGTAAGAGAAAATGTCAGATAAAATATAAAACACTGTAAAATGGATAAAGTTTTTTAAAAAGTTTCTTCCTACGTAAAACATTTTCGCCATCCTTTGTTTCTGGAATATGCTTAATGAGCTTCCATTTCACTGCTCCAAGAACCAAGTTAATGTTCCTGTATTATTTTGTTTACACACCGTATAAACAGAAATGGTCCTGGGGGGGATTGACATTAATTATTATCAAATGATCTTTCTCTTCATCATCAAAATGGAAGCAATTATATCTCCATCTCCCAAATGTGACAAACATATTAAAGGATATTTAATTCTTGCAGAGGTTTCTAGCTACAGATAAAAATCAGTTGAACCAGTAACTTTTATAAATGTGTTTTGATTTGCAAAGTATTACTTATGCCTTATTTTGCAGAAGACAACTTACATATAGAGCAGACTCTTTAGAAGAAATTTCACTTAAACCAAGCTGACTTAATTTAACAATAAGTAGACCATATTTAGCTCAGATATAAAGTTTAGATGTTTTATTACTTGAAACTGAAACGGTATGAATTTAAAGAGAAACCAGTCTTCTCTCTGTCCCAGGGCTGTGAGGTTGCAGGTTAGCTGCTTCCCCTCCCCTGTACCTGTTTGCTCAGCGACAAAATGAGGTCTCTTCCATTTCTGATACGCTTTCATTTCCCCAGAGCCGAGCACAAAGCCTCCCTATAATTAAGGCACGAATTGTGCTACCAGGTGAGGATGCTGGCGAGACACAGCACCCAGCCACAGCCAGGGATCAGCGCCCATCCTTATTTCTTCACCTTCTTCATGTATCCACCCCCAACCCTCGCTCACCAAATCAGATGCCGGCTGGTGAGACTGTTGCTTAAATATGTTTGTTTGAACAGGAAGCCATATTCACCTGTAAAGAGGAGCCCCAGATGGAATCAGTGGTGGGGTACGTGTGTCACACTGACACATAATAGCTATTTAAACACCACACTCCTAAATTAAGGCTATTCAAACAAGATTATTCTTGTCAACATAGAAACACTAATTTAAATAACGCAAAGCAGGATTCCTGCTTTCTAAGGTGGAGCCATATGCCAACCGAACTTTACTTCACTCTCCAGTAACATACAGAATAAGGTTTTAAGAAAGGCCTTATGTTTTGGCTTTTTTGTTCAGTTTTGGTTTAATTTCCAAGAATAATCATCCAGCCTCCTACCCTCATGTAAAACTTCACCTAATCATTTAAGACAGAGTCCTTCTTAGGGGATATTTATTTGTTTGTTTGTTTGTTTGTTTTTATTAAGGTATCATTGACATACAATCTTAAGAAGGTGTCACATGAGCAACATTGTGGTTACTACATTCGCCCATATTATCAAGTTCCCCACACACACCTTTACCCTCACTGTCCATCAGCATAGTAAGATGCTATAGGGTCACTACTTGTCTTCTCTGTGCTGTACTGCCCGTGCCCTGGGGGGATATTTAGACCATCTCCTAAAGCAGCAGTTAATATCCTTTTCCAGAAAGACGTTACTCGATGTCTAACCTCAGATCTTTCTTGCCGGAGTCTACCTGCCATGCACTTTTCATGTAGTTCATGTGGACGCCCAGATGTACAGACACCTACGTGCTGGTGGGCCCCAGGTCATCTGTGTTATACAGCAGGGTCTTGTTTGTGCCCCAACCCCACTGGGGCCTCAGCTCAGAGAAACCCCACGGCCCTGTGGTGGGCTCAAGGATCTCTCCTCAGTGGGGACTCGGGGGGCCTCCTCTTATTTCCCGTTGGGGCTGGGGTGCCAACGGATACTCTCAGGGGCTTCAAGAGCGCTCACTGCTGAGACACTAAGGAGGCCACCTTCCCGAAGTGAACGGGGAATCCATAGCTCCTGGGGAGACAAGAGGCCACGTTGCATGCCACAGCTGCAGGACCCCGCAGCTCCAGGAAACTGTTTCTTTACACATCAAGGCGTGTCTGTACCCAGGAAGTTTGCTAGTATTTGTGAATAATCAAAAAGGGGAAACTAGAAAATAGCAATTAGCATAATATCCTGTCTGAAAAATACTTTGCTAAATAAGGTCACAAATGAAACATCATGAAGCTAAGGATTATTTTAATTCTTAGTATGTGTTTTATGCTTATGTCTATGTAAATTCTTCCATCCCCAAATGTGTGCTAAGCCTTTAGTATATGTGAAGTACTTTCTGGGATAAAAAGATTTCTAAAATACTGTGTCAGATTAAGACAATTTATTCAAGTTAATTCTAAATCTCTGAGGACTAACTAAGTAAAATGTTTAAAAGCAGCATTATGTTAAAGGGGCAGTAATGCCTGTGACCTCCTGGAACCTGAGCTGACCTATGACCTAGAGCAGCGGCATTCTGTGGAGGGCCTGCCAACCTCCCGCGAGGGTCCTTTAGCCAGTCGGTTCAGTGGTACTGTTGGAAGACGGAATCCAGCTCCCTGGAAGCCAGGCACATAAAAAAACCGTGGAGAACTTGGCCTAACTAGGAATGTCAAAGTATAAATGGAAACAAAAACTCATCCCAGTAAGAAAAGGGAGCCTAAGGGAAGGCAACACATGTGCTCTATAAGTTTGTATTACCTTAGCCTCCCCGAAACAGATTTTTAAAAGTACCCCCTAATGGGAAATTAATTATGAAAAGTGCTCCCCACCCCATCCGTCAGACAGAAAGAGGCTACAGGACTGGCCCCGCAGGACATCTCACTGTAGATGAAAAAGCACCCCTTCCCCATGTGGGCACAGCACCCTCCAGGTTGCGAGGTCCAGGGAACAGTATGCCCTCTGCTCCCACAACCATCTGGCCTAATCCCTTGTGCGGCACACAATTCATACCACTGTACATGGAGGCCCTGGCTCCACAGTCATGCTTGGGGCTTTATAAATGCTTGTGAATGAGTGAATTAATGTTCAATAATGTAAAATTACATCAGAACCACCACCACTCCTGCCCCAGCCTGTAGTTATTATTGCTGCATTTATAGTTTATTTCAGGATCTTAGCAGAATTTCTAATGGTCACCAGTAGATGAAGAAGAAGCAATTAACAGGACAGGCCCAAAAGAAGAAGTTGGAGAACAGGGACAGGGAAGGGAGAAGAAATATGGCGATAGGAATGATCACTTGAGAGTTTTATTAGTTGAGTTTGTATGTAAGAGAATTTGTGCCCATTGCTCTAGCCTACGTACTTTGCAAAGTATCTTAGATGCAATCATCCAATGAAAGTACGGTACTTACTATAATCAACTGAAATGTATTGAACACGTGTGTGTGGGTATATGTGTGTGTCGGGGCTCTTGGAGGTGGGAGCCAGCAGCACCAGTTTACAAGAGCCAATTATACATGTCTTCTTCCAACTTCATGTAACGTCATGTTTGCAGCCTTGAAAGAGACCAAGACAGGAGTATTTACAGGACTGAATTATTTCAGGATGGATGGGAAGAGGCTGGTTCACCAGTGCACTCTCTGGGTGTGTGATCATTTAATTACATTCAAGCAGGGGTCTTTAGATGATGCATTCAGTTAGGCTGTATATACAGGCGGCTTTGGGTGACAAGCGACTAAAACCTGTCTTTCAGTTAACCTGCACTGTGCTATTATGTATTTGGGCCATCACCATAATTAGATAAGAAATGTAGGTATACATAATAATAACATCCTCTAGGATAGCACAATGCTTGCCAAAACTACTTTAAATAATTATTTTGTCTGTAAACTATTCTATAGCCAAACATATACAAAGCATGTTCAGCATCTACAATTAGGGCACATATTTCCAGGTTAACACAAAACCCTTCTCATAAAATGCCCTGACTGCAATAGTTTAACTATTACTGTCATTAGTGATTCCAGATATTTAGAAATGCCAAGTCCAAGTAGGTGCCCTGTGTCTGCCCAAATTTTAATATTTAAGGTTTGAGAGTCATGCCTCTTACTGCCCCTGATTATCTAACTAAACTTCTCCAGCATTTGCTCTCTGGTCATTTCCCTTCTCTCTGGCTTTATAGTAAAACGTCTCTCAAACTCATTGTCTAGTTGGGACAATATTATCGAAGCATCTTCACATTGTTTGCTTTCTAAAGCATTGATTCACCAAAGAACTCTTTATTTAATCTTTATTATATCTCCATTTAATCTTTCAGAGACACATTCAAGTAATTTAAATTGCAATGACTGTATGACTAAAGTATATATAAAGCTTTGAAGAATGGGATCAATCAGTGAGGTTCACAGGGCTAGAATTTGTTTAAGATGTCTTGGAGGAATGCGGTTTTCCTATCTATTTTACCTTATGGTGCTATCCCCAGTTTTATTGTCTACCTACAATTATTCTCTTCAAGGCCTCCTTTGTCAAGTGGGAACACTTCGTAGAGACAATTCTTTTATAAATCCAGCACTTGCTGATGTTTATGTTACAGTAGATTCATGTCGAGTTCCTAAAAGCAATAAAGTAAAAGTATCCCATACTATCTGAAATAAATGCAAAACATTTCAGAAAATCAGGATTGAGAGGAAGTTTTTCAGTACCTCAGGAATCCAATTCACGTTACTAACTTCCAACATAAAAGTGGAGAGGCATTCTAGCAAAAAAAAAATTAGGACTAAATCATGCTAAAATTAAACTTAAGACAAAAATCCAATAATAATCATTACATTACCAACAGCAACAGCAACCAAAACAGGTAATAGTAGTTTATATTTATAAATGATTCGCATTTCACCAAGGTATGGTTGCAGCAACCTGTAGTTACAAAAAAAAAGAGTAATATAAAGTTAAAATTACATCAGCTACTTAGGGAGACATTTACTGTTCTACCAAAGCCACTCAGAATGATTAAAGTTCACTTGTTTACAAGTCCACTCATCACATGTCATAGTGAAAGACAGTCAGCATTCCCCCTTTTTCCAGTTCAACAATTTCAAGCTTTTGTTTCCTCCGAGATTGATACTTTGATGAGGTGGTGTCATCACCTGTGGCTCAAACCCAAGATACTTTGTGGGTGTGTCAAACCCAGGATACTTTGTGGGTTTGCTTACATTTAATCACAAACATTTTAGTGTATCACCATCTACAAGATGTTGGGGATAAATGTATCTGTCCTTAACGAGCTGTGCACAGGATATTGTGAAAACAGGTTTTTACCAGAGAATAGAACCCTGGGTTCTTCTGTCTACTTTAAGTCAAAAGTCAAGTCATCAAAAATAATATTTTTGTACTAGTGCTCTATTGCTGCTGTAACAAATTATCACGAATTTGGTGGCTTCAAACAATACAAACTTTACTATTTTCTAATTCTAGAGGTCAGAAGTCTGATTGGAGGTTCCATGGGCTAAAATCAATGGGTCAGCAGGGCTGCAGTCCTACCTGGACGCTCCAGAGCAGAGTCTGTTTCCTTGCCTCTTCCAGATAGAGTGGTTCCCACATTCCCTGGCTCACGGCCCCTTCCTCCCTCTTCAAAGCTGGTGACACTGCATCTCCCTGGCTTTTCTTCCACAGAAACTTCCCCTTCCAACCGTGGGCAGGAAAGGTTTTCTGGTTTTCAGGATTCACTGATTACACTAGATCTGCCCAGATAATCCACAACAGCCTCCCCATCACAAGGTCAGAAGGTCCTGAACCCTAAGCAGACCTGCAGGGCCCCCCGCCATGTGAGGTGACATAGTCTCAGCTTCTGGGGACTAGGTCACATACTTCTTTTGAGGATTGGTATTCTGCCCCCCTGCAATATTTGTGAAGAATGACATGAAAAACATCCACCCCTGTAGGCGTTTATCATCACTGAGCCCTGAATCAAGCTACACGGGGAGCTGCTCTTTGTGCTCCCCAGTCTCCTCCTTTTCCACAGACACATTTGTGTAAATCTTGCGCTGGCGTTACACTCCCAAATGGTATATCCGAGGGCATGGTTCAGCGGGGCTGTTCTGTTGACCTTGGCCAGATTCAGCCGATCTGAGATGGGCTCACTCAGTGTCTGCAGCCAGTCGGTGGTTTCGTGGAGGGACCTAGAGGGGACACCCTGGCTGGCTCCCATCAGCTCCCACTGGCCGGCCAGGCCTGCTGAGAGAGAGCAGGAGTGTGCCAGGCCCCCTGCTGCCTGGGCTCAGAACCACACGTTGCCACTGCCATCCCATCCCATTGGCCAAAGCAAATCACAAGGCCGGTCCAGCTTCAGGAGTAGGAAAAGAGATGTGAATACAGAGTTTGTAAAGATATGGACAGGTGGAAGGAGGGAGGTGGGACCGTTTTGCAATTAATCTACCTCAGAGTCACTGAGCACCTGGGTTTGAATTTGTCACCTTTTGAGAATTTGAGCCGAAATTTCTCTCACAGTCCTTGGTATAGGTATGGCCACAGGACTGCACCTCTAAGCTTGGAGAGGAAATAAGGATGGGTCACAGTGGTCCTTGAAACAGAGGGAGTCCCTGGGAATGTGCAGAAATCAGTGGCCTTGTCTCCCAGCAACCACCATAGTGCCAGACACTTCGTGGACATTAAAAGATGACTGATGAGGACTGATAAATGCAGATATTACAATTCACCATTTTTCTGTTTTGCTTTAGCAGCTGAGATTCTCGAGACAAATTAGTAACAGAGAAGGATTTCTGGGTGGAAATTCTCATTATGACTTCATTTTACTATTCTGATTAATTTTTCCATCACCCAGGTTTCACTTTCTGTTTACTTTTATAGCTGCAGGTAATTTGACCATCTCAAGTCCTTTTTAGAATGAGATGAGCCGAAAATAAAGTTTCCAACCCATAAAGTCGATAACAAATTAACTTCTCATTGGTGAAGCCATAAGGCAATGTATACTGAAACAGTGGCTAGTTTCATTAATTTTCTGGGTTTGGTGGTGTTGTGTGTGAGGGAAATTAATACAAAATTAATCAACTTAATAACTGCCATTTTTATATCTGTGTGTACTTGGGCAAGTCATTTAACCCACGTGAGCCCACCTATAAAATAGGAAGAGTAGTAGTAATATAACAACACTGGAATAAGGGGTTTATGATCCAGTGGATCAAGGCACGGCGATCAACATGGTTCCTGGGACTTCGTAAGTGCTCATTCAACACTCAAGGGACAGGCTCTGGGACGATTCAAGGACATGGCTCCTTCCTCACACCCGTCTTGCTAATAACTTGCACGTTGGTCAGTGTCCTGGACACGAGGAGGACAGGCCCAGCTGCACAGACATAAAGGCACCAAGGTGACATGCTTCCTGTGCTCCCAGGTGACAGTCATCTCTCATAAACTACACGGGCCTCGCTCTCAATGTCTGTTTCTCATAGAAGAAAACACGTCTAGGTGATTAGATCTGCTGAATCGGAACTTGATTGAAGAAATAACTCATCAACATGAACCAAAAACGCCCCACTGTTGACTGGGCCCAGCGTCACAGGGCCAGCAGGAATGTGGCTGCTCGCTGTCTCGTGCCAGGCCGTCCCCCTTGGCCAGTGCTGAGTGGGCCAGGGCTCCCTTGACAACCATTCCAGCCTGATTTCCTTCCTGTAAATCTTTTGGGGCAAAGGAAAAAAGCAGTGGGATTTATGAGATTACGGACTACTCCTCTCGGACTAGCCATGAACAGATGGCCGCTGTGCAGAGCCACAGCTTCTGCTCCCAACCTCCCAGCCTCTTGACCCTTTTATTCTGATCATCAGAGAACAAGGCACAAAGAAAGGTATCGGAATGCACAAAGAGGGGTTCGGAGCAACCCACTGGTTGGCAGGCCAGTCGATACAAAGAATGACCACAGGGCTGGGAGAGGGGGCCTTCTATCCCCAGTCCCAGGAACAGGACGGGTTCCCCTCCTCGACTTCCTCAGATTTGCAGCTCTGCACAATTTTATATGCAAGGGGATGACCTTGTACCGTCTATCCCTGACCTCCTCCTGCCCACCTCACAGAAACCCCCACTCATATGCACACATACTGTAGAAAGCCCATGAATGTTAGGCCTTTAGTGTCTTGTTTTCCCAGTGAGGGATTGAAATATCATTTGCTTGGATAAAGTAGAGGTAGAAACAAGTGAAAACAAACATATTTGATGTTTTGAAATGTGTAAAAAAAACATTTTTTTTAAACCAGGTTTTCGAATTGCACATTGAGGTTCCTGTGATCCTGTACATCAGACATGTAGGGACAACCGCCCCCTGACTCGGACAGGCTGCCCCCCGCTCGCACCTACCCTCTGAGAGGGAGCCCATGAACATTTCACTCCAGGAGGAAAACCCTTCTCTTTCTGTACATTGATAATAGGTGGAAGTATAATTGTGAAAGCTTTTAATCTTCAAAACGCCTTTGAAGAAGTATTTCTTCACCTGCACGGAGCTGGGCATGCTTTGTAAAACATTGGATGAACGTGACGTCTTGTACAACAGAATGACATTGCGGTTTGTTTAAGGAAACTTGGTTCTGAAGATCATAATCCTTCTGGAACCTTCAGCTAATTTCAGTTCTTCTGTTGACTCTAAAGACAGGTTTGAAACATCTTCCTGTAAGTACACAGATAACTTTTTTCCATTTGGGAGCAGTTAGTTCAGATCACTTCTGACCAGTAAGAACGGAGCATCTGTTAAGGCCTAGACATTTTGGTGGGTTCTGGAAACATGGGACTAGACCCCCCTTCCTGCTCTCAGAGAGCCCACAGCCTACCAGATAATCCCAGCACACTTTTGGATGGCTGTGATAGACCTGTGCATGGAAAGTCATGCGATTTTCCTGCCTTTTCATTAGATGGACAATAATGAAAATAACGAAAGGGTTTTTTTTATGTTCAGAATAAATGTCACTATTTTTTTACTAAAAAAATGTAATGAGAACTTGCAGCATGGGCATTTTTTTTTATTGTGTATTGTGTTCAATTTTTTTCTCCCAAATTCCCAAGTGATAGAGGAAATATTACTTCCTCATCTCACCTCCCTGAAAGGCCACCTCACCTGGCCACCTCACCTGGCCACCGGTGCTCTCATACTCGGTGACCTCTCTCAGATGACGCTCTGGGGAGGGGGAGCGCCTATGTGTGCAGCAAGGTTTGCAAAGAAGGGAGAGGAACAGAGCAGCAGCACATTTTCAGATAAATGTTTAATCCCTATGCAATTAATTTTTAAGACATGTTACCTCCTTGAGGACACGGGAAACTAGGCAAGGACCTTTTCCACTGTACAGTAAATATTAGCAACGGGGACATTTACAGCAGCACAATACCGGCCACGTGACCTGCCGCATAGCCAGTTCTGGGGTGAAGCATTCATGGTGAGGACCAATCGAGTTATTTTGCCAAGCGTCTAATACAAAGTGACACTGTGGGAAGGGTCGCAGTTGATGTGGATCGCCGTCCTCTGTGAGTGAGCTCCAGTGTGACTCTGCTGTGTCATTTTTTTCTGTCTCTATTGAGATATTCTGCCCAGAAGGAAATATATCTGTATTTTGGTTACATGTGAATACATTTTCTTCTCAGTTTGTATATGAGTCCCGTTCAATACGATCAGAGAGAAACGATATTGGCGCAAAACCAGCTCATGCATCCATGAATACTGCTTAAAAAATTAGTAAACTTTGGTAATCTCCAGATTTTGAAGGTTGTACCTACCTGAAGCTATTTTATTATGATAATTCTTGTCAAAAAAATAATCTTAGCATAATATGTACAGTGCATTCAGCCGTATCCTTATTGTGGTGAAACTAAAATAGAAATGATTATTAAAGTATATGCCAATACACAATTGTGTAGAGAAAAAAAACAGCAAAATATTTGTTCTTACACAGCCTGGTGTTACGAGATGCAAACAAAAGGGTCTTGTGTTTGTTTTTGCCGTGCACAGCGCCAGGGAGAGAGGTGAACCTGACAATTAGAAGATGGAGTTACGTCTTGTATTTTGAAATGTCCTCAGACCTGCTAGACATCTGTCATCTAGCGCCACCCATTCCTCTCTTTATTTGGGCTCACCGGTTTTTTGTCTGTGTTTGTGTGACGGGATTTAGAAGATGTTCTAAACTTGGCCTCAGTTCTCCCCGAATTGAAAGCCACTTGAATGGAAACCGATGCTCAGAGAGCCCACTGCCGCTGTCATCCCTGCTTTACATTTTCCATTATCCTTGGCCTGACTGTTTACTGGAAATACCAGCTTTCTGTAGCCTTGAGACAGTGAGAATACCTTATGCCATGTACTTCTAGAGGCTGTTGCAGCGCCCTGTAGGGCATCCTAGCTGTTGTCCTAAATTGAGATGACAGTGTTGCTCATATTAAATTGCCTTCGCGCTTGGCTTGGCATGCTGGGATCCATATCTATTAATGCAGGAGTGTCCAGATGTCCTGCTAGGAAAGCAATTTGTTCCTCAGTAGGGCATCAGGGAAGCAGCTGGTCTAAGAAGCCATCAAAGGTGATGTTAGGGGCAAGTTGTGTTTTTCTTGATTTAATGGAAAACCTTACTGATCCATCGCCTCACTTGTCCTCACCGCCTGCCAGCAAGGCAGCACAGATCCCTCTTCACCCCTCTCCTCTTCCTCCCCACAGGCTTGGCACTGCTCTCTTGTGGAGAGTCAGCCCTCCACACAGCCTGGGCTTCATAAAAAACATTCTGATGACAACACACACATTATTAATGGATTTTTTTTAATGCCCTGGGGAGGCAGCACAATTTGGAAACCTTCAGTTAAATATCACACTTAACCCCCCACTCACTCCTTTCAAAAGCACCCCTCCAAGGAGGACTTCATGTACACTCAGCAGACCAGTACGTGCCCTCTGCATCCTTCCTGCCATGCTACCCAGTCCCAGTGAAGCTTTCTCTTGAATGAAGCTCAGGACATCCAAGATGCCCGGCTTGCGTGGCTGTCCTGCTGGAGGGCTTGTTCGGTGGCTAATTCTCAACCAGAACACCAAGACCGGTGGCTGGACACCAAGCTCAGGTTCACTGTGTGCTGTGGAGGCTTGTCCTGAGGATGGACCAGACTTCCAAAATGGGCCGTGGTTGAAGATCGCCCACCACTGCCTGCCATCAGAGCCTACGGGCTAGAAGTGCATATAAACATGACGTATTACTGCCTCAACACTCATGGGAAGATCCAGCATACTTTCAAACACAGCAGTGATGTCTATAGTATGTGCACAGTTAAGAGGTAATGTTTCATTTCTCTGAGGGCAGAGTTTATGCAGGTTTTTGTTCAAATATAAAAGTGACATGTTTAAGTCTCAAGAAGCGGGGAGAGCTTCCCAGGACAACCACTGTGTCTTTAATGTGCTCTTCTGGGCAATTGAATCTCTGGATGATTTTTATGGGACTTTATCACCAAGAGGTTTCTAACCTAATTTCATCTTCCTTTTAGTAATTCGTCAGGTCCTAAAGATGTATCAGCAAGAAATTCTTTGAAATAAAAAATGCATTCTTCCATGGTAAAAAATGAGTATGTTTAGTCAAACAAATAATAAATTGCTCATATGTTGTCGTAGTTTATCGCTCTCTTATTCACCATTTTGTCCAGAACTAGCAGCCTCCTGCTTCATCGACTCTTGATTCCATTTTATTTCTATGTGGCTGGATCCTTCCCAAAGCAGAATTCCGTGGTTCTGATGCCCAGTGATGTCACCATATGTGTAACAAAATCTGGCAATTCTGGATCAGCTTGCTGCTCCTGTGTCCATGAAGATTGGTCGCAGTGAATGGACCTAAGTGAATACAATAATACCTCCTTTTATTCTACTTCACTTGATTGCATTTTGCAGACACCGCATTGTCGATATTTTTACAAATTGAGGGTCTGGTAACCCTGTGTTGAGCAGGCCTATGGGAAGCATTTTTCTAATAGCATTTGCTCACTCCATGTCTCTGTCACATTTTGGTAATTCTCACAGTATTTCACACTTTTTCATTAGTACTACATTAGTTTGATTAGTACTAATTGTTCATTAGTACTGTCAGTACTGTATCTGTGATCGGTAGTTCTTGATGTCATGACTATAACTGTTTGGGGGCACCACAAACCATGTTCATGGAAGACAGTGAACTTAATCAATAAATGTTGTGTGTGTTCTGGCTGCTCCGCTGACTGACCATCCCTCATCTCTCTCCCTCTCCTCAGGCCTTCCTATTCCCTGTGACACAACTATATTAAAATTAGACCAATTAATAACCTTCCAGTAGCCTCTAAGTGTGCAACTGAAAGGTGGAGTCACGCATCTCTCACTTTAAATCAAAAGTTGGAAATGATAAAGGCTAGTGAGGAAAGCATGTAGAAAGCCAAGCTAGGTCAAAAGCTAGGCCTCCTGACAAACAGCCAAATTGTGAACACAAAGGAAAAGTTCTTAAAGGAAATTAAAAGTGTTATTCCAGGGATCACATGAATTATAAGAAAGCAAAACAACCTTCTAGCTGATAATGGAGAAAGTTGCAGTGGTCTGGATAGAAGATCAAACCAGCCACAACATTCCCTTAAACCCAAGCCTAATATAGGGCCAGCCTTAACTCTCTTCAATTCTATGAAGGCTGGGAGAGGTGAGGAAGCTGCAGAAGAAAAGTCTGAAGCTAGCAGAGGTTGGTTCATGAGGTTGAAGGGAAGAAGGCATCCTCATAACTTCAAAGTGCAGGTAAAGCAGCAAGTGCTGATGTAGAAGCTACAGAAAGTTATCCAGAAGGTCCAGCTAAGATAATTCATAAAGGTGGCCACAGTAAACAACAGATCTTCAATGGAGACGAAACTGCCCTCTTTTGGAAGAAGATGCCGTCTAGGACTTCCATGGCTGGAGAGGAGAAGTCAGTGCCTGGCTTCAAAGCTTCAAAGGACAGACTGACTGTCTTGTCGGGAACTAAAGCAGCTGGAGACTTTCAGTTGAAGCCAGCACTCTTTTACCATTATGCAAATCCTAGGGCCTTTAACAATTATGCTAAATCTACTCTATGCTCTAGAAATGGAACAACAACAAAGTCTGGATGACAGCACATTTATTCATGACGTGGTTTACTGAATATTGTAAGCCCACTGTTGAGACCCATTGCTCAGAATAAAATCCTTGCAAAATATTACAGCTCACTGACGATGCACCTGCCCACCCCAGAGCTTGGATGGAGATGTGCAATGAGATTAACGTTGTCTTCACGCCTGCTAACACAACGTCCCTGTGAATCAGCATCATTTTGACTTTGAAGTCTTGTTAAGATATAAATTTCATAAGGCTATAGCTGCATAGCAGAGATGGTGATCTCTCTGATGGATCTGGGCAAAGCAAACCGAAAACCTTCTGGAGAGGATTCACCGTCCTAGATGCCATTCAGAACATTCGTGATTCACAGGAGGAGCTCAAAATACCAATATTAAGAGGCATTTGGAAGAAGTTGGTTCCAACCTCATAAGTGAGTTTGAGGAGTTCAAGACTTCAGTGGGGCAAGTAACTACAGAACTGGTGGAAAGAGCAAGGAAACTAGAACTGGAAGTGGAGCCTGAAGACGTCACTGAATTGCTGCATCTCATGACAAAACTTGAACGGGTGAGGAGCTGCTTCCTATGGAGGAGCACAGAAAGTAATTTCTCGGGGTGGACTCTGCTCCTGGTGAGGCTAGGGCAACGACAACGAAGGGCTTAGAATATCACATCAATTTAACTGATGAAGCAGCCGCAGTTTGGAAGATTGAGTCAAATGTTCAACGTTCTGTGGATAAGATGCTATCAAACAGCATCACATGCTACAAAGAAATCATTCATGAAAGGAAAAGTCGATCGATGCAGAAAACTTCACGGTTGTCTTGTTTTAAGAAAGGGCCACCGCCACCCTACCCTTCAGTAACCACCACCGATCAGCCGGCAGCCGTCAACACCCAGGCAAGACCCTCCACCAGCAGGAAGATGAAACTCACTGAAGGCTCAGCTGATTATTAGCATTTTTTAGCAATAAAGTATTTTTAAATTAAGGCAGGCACATTGTTTTTTGAGACGTAATGCTATTTATTGCACACTTAATAGACTACAAGATAGTGTAAACATAACTTTCATAGGCACTGGGAAACCAGGCAGTTCATTTGACTCGCTTGATTGCTGTATTTGCATTAAGGTGGTGCTCTGAAACCAAACCCACAGTATTGGGACCTATGCCTGTATGTCAACCACTTAGAACTCTGCCCCTGCCAACGAGACTCCCCCTGGGCCATCACAAGCTTGTGATTGGAAATGCACTCTCCAGGTAAAAGAGGAGCTAACCGTTTCGCCCCCATGTTGCTGATAGAATTACTTGTTCTGAACGGGACTTTCCTGAGGCAGACAATTACAGAACCTGTTTGCCCCATCATCGCTCAAATTGAAATCAACACTATTACTCTTAACTCAATAAAATTACATTTTTTTCATTAATCAGAAAAAAATAGTTAAACCTGTGGGTCAAATGTGACTTTTACAACTTAAAATGAGAAATAACTTGCTAAAAGCTTCTACTGGGTTTTTATAATAAATACATCCATTGAGGTTATAGGTTTTTCAGGAATCATGTTTCTGCACTTTTCCTCTTAAAGTACCATCTTTGAAACACTGGTAATGAACTGTTCTAAGTTTATGCAGAGTAAAGTGATATGAATGTGGCATTGCGTCAGCAGTACCACAGTGAAGCTTCTTAAAAGCTCAGTTGATGGTTATTTTTAATAATTTCATGCAGTACTTGCAGGTCATTGAGATAAACCACATAATGTTGAGCTTCACAGTCTTAGAGGGAGAAAACATCACCTCATTTGCCGAAAGTATCAAGTCATTCTTTTTTTTTTTTCGGTCCATGTGTGAAAACCCATTAGCTTTTTTTTCTGTTCCTTAAATATCTAGCTCCAGTAGGTGACTGTGCTTAAACAGGGGGATTTCCATTGGCTACAATCACATCAGAAGAGCTTCAATTCCTGATGGGGTAAATGCTAACCAATTAGTAGGGAGGTGCCATCAGAGTCCTAAGTAGTCCATGAGCGTGGAGAAGTCTAAAAACTTGGGAAATGGCAATGAAATCTTTTAATTCCATCTTTACTTATTCAATAGTCAAATCCGTGCTAAATCGAATTTGCTTTAATTCTTATGGCAGTAGGATGAAATAGTGCTTCAAATGAGACACCAGAGAAATAATACAACTCACTCCTCATTTTAAATGATTCTCCTTTAAATGTTGGAATCCCGACTCTCTCGTGTAGGCATCCCACAACTAAAGGCCTGAAAAGTAAGAAACATCTCTAAAGGCCATGTAGCCGTGTAAGATGAAACCCCCCAAAATTATACTGACCATGAATGTAACTATATTGAAATATATGCACATGGGTAAAAACTCAAAGGAAATGAGGAATAAAGAATGTTACTGGGTTGATGTGATGATACAGGTATTTTTGCTCCTTTGATTTTTAATAGTCTGTCGTACTGTTGTGCATTTCCTCATAATACAGAGGAAAACAGATACTTGCATGGCTGTTTGTCTCCTCGGTGCCGTGTATACAATAGCTGTTCAGTAAAGGAAGTTGGATGAAAGTGCAACCGCGGAAGTGCGGCTCCTGAGCACAGTGAATTCACACTTTAACACACCCCTGAGAGAACAGTCGGGACACACTGCGCATTGGCTTACTGCCCTTAGGGATCTGACGAATGGGTGGGATGGCTTGTAGCCATCTATCCTGTGCTGATGGTATTTCCCTGGTCCATCTTTAACTGACACCTGGGCCTCTTCATCTCACCTCCGAACTCTCCTGCCTGAGACCAGGAGCCTCTCTGGCCTCAGGTGCGAGGGCCCCTGAGGGAGCCACCTGGGGAGGAAGCAAGTGCTCTGAGGCGCTGGTCCCTGCGGTGTTCTGAGTGCGCTCGCCGAGCTGGTGTCCCTGCTCTGTGTCCTGTCCTCCTGCAACCAGGGCCTTCCTGGCCTTCTGGTTTCCCCAGTAACTTGGGGTCTCTAGTCTCCAGTACATGCAGCCCCTTCCCCCGGACCCTGTCTCTTCCAAACAGGGTCCCTGGTACCAGCTCCACGCATCATAGAGACACTGCTCCCCCCCTCTGATGCCCGGCTCCCCCGTCCCCTCCACCTGGACACCCTCAGTCACAGATGCACATCCTGAGGACATATGTTCTCGCACTTTCCTTACCTTTGTCCTTTGCATCAGATCTGCTCAAGTTCATCTCCAAAACAACCTATCCTGGTCTTATTCTGTTTTCATGCCTTCCTTGCTTCGTTATGTCCACAACTCCCCTTATCCCTCAATAAAAGTTTGTCCCCCCAAAATTCTTCAGAGTCCCGTACCTTGCCTTCCATATTCTAACCCTGTTGTGCAGCCGAGACCATTTCCATTATTTTTCCTGAGATTATGGCCACATTCAACATCCAATACCTATGTGCGCATCTTGCCCAAAGAGTCCTTGTGCAGTTGTTAGCGTAATAAATGTGTCGTCCTTACCACAAGGTGGCCCTTCCGGTGGCTTATCAAGCACTTCTCTTTCTTTGCATGAACTTACTTACATTTTAGTTTTTCTTACATTAAGTCTCATTATTCTGTTAGCCCTCAGAGCTTCCCTTCTGGAAAGTGTATTTCTGCTTCCATTTGACTTCCAAGGAGGTTAATTTTGGTGATCAGTTATTTTCTCCCAGTTGTTTCAAGCCATTTTGACGGGTTTGGAATGTACTAGTTAATGTTGGCAGCATTCAGGCTTTTTTTTTTTTTTTTTGCTATTAGATATGATTGAACTGCTCCTATTACAGTTTTGGTAATGTCATACTTTGTCAATCTCTTGCTATTTTTAGACTGACATTGAGTAAGTTAAGTACACTTGTTTTCTTAACTCCCATCAAGCCATGGCCTTATTTTAGCACATTGGTCCTTGATGGGAGAGGCTGTGCACAGAGATGAAGATGCAACGTCTGCACGAATGTGTCACGTGGGGGACGCGGAGACACAAGCTGCCGCTGAGCCCTCCCAGCAGGCCCCAGCATTTCCGGGGACGTGATGACGGAGCGGCGGGAGCTGTCTTCACTAAGTGAGACATTCTTCTCCCAGACTAATGTTTGCCATACCAGTTGGCAGATTTTTTTTCCCTCACATCAACCCATCTGCCATTTGTGTCCCACAGTAACCTGGCAACACGCAGCCCAGGCTGTTCTTTTTCATCCTGACCCCTAGCCTGGGAAAGCTGCAATTTAGTGATTCTCCTTTAAAGAATTGTCCAGTCACTTGGGCAGGTCTTCATGTCATGAGGGCTTGACTAGATCGGTGACAGTATGACCGTAATTCCCAGGGTGTCCGGTTGGTCATCATGGACTGAGACCCATCACAGGAGCGGCTGGCGCATCCCCTGCTCGACCTTCCTGGTGCTTTCCTCCTCGAGCCTCTTTGCCAGTTAGCTGGGGGTCTAAATGAAGGAACTCATTTCCAATTTACATCAACAACCCTAAGCCTCGCAGAGCTTTTATCCTATTGGAAGGGAAAATTGATAAATATCAGCATCATGTTATTACCAAAGTTTAAATTATCTGAACTATACATATGCAGAAAAAAAGGATTCTAGTTTGTGCTCATTTTCCTACATTTTTAAACTTCCATCTCACGTGCGACCCAACACGCTGAGCAGTGGCCACCAAACACATGATCCCCACCCTTGAGGCCAGCCTTTCTGGGGGAAATCGTCCGTTTTCTCAAATCTCTACAAAGAACATTCATTTTCCTCCCTAGTAAACAATGTCAGTGTTTATCAGTGTGTGAGAAATGCCTTATCAAATCTGAAGATAAACCATTCCTTTGTTACAGTTGGAGTCCCTTATCCTGAGAGATTACTTCATATTCTACAGCAAACAAAAGACCGGTGGCCTCTTTAAAAATAGCATTTTCCATATCGGTAGACGAAAATCATGCCTGGCTGGCTCCTTTGACATAACAAAAACTCTTCTTAAGCAGACCCTACTACCCACACCCTCTCCTAAAACAATGGCCAGAGAGGGAAGGGGGCCAGTTCCAACCCACTTCCCACGGAGCGGAATCTCCGAGACATTTAACCCAGATGATGAAGGATTATACCTTCTACCATGTGCTTTTAGAGAGAGAAAAAGGTATAGGTTTGCCTTGCTATTATTTTCTTAGAAGTTATCAAAAATATAACTTGTGCTTTAATAACACTGACTCTCTCAGGCCCCTGAATATCTGGGTTGGTTACTTATGCAAATAGCTGTACTGTGTAATTAGTGTAAAGCGTTTTGGTTAAATTGCTTTTCTACACCAAGAACTCTATCTTAGGCCAATCTGTGTAAATAAATGGCACTTGCTGGGTTTAAAAATTAGAATACGAGGCAAATGGCTACATTTCTTCGATAGGGCTTTGCCTTTGTTGACTTGGTCTCATAGTCAGTGACCGTGAAAGACCGATGGGAAGTGGCGATCTAGAACACGGCTCCGTGCTCCGTCCCTGCAAGCTGTGGTGGCTGATTTATCACAAAACTGAAAGAAGGCTCATGCCACAGATTTCTGTCATTTTTAGCTGCCCCACCACATCTGGAACTCCACCCCTAGAGTGTGAAGGGTGTAAGTTCCTTTCCTTTAAAATTTTCGTTTAGAACACAATCATATAAAAATATTCCTGTATACAGACTGTGTTTCTCGGTGATGCATGTCTTCAGGAATTCATTACAGAAATAGTAAAGAAGGTAGAGGATTCATATGTTGGCAAGAGAATGAGCGCGGGTGCTCATGGCAAAGCCAGGCTTACAGGTGTGCCTCCTGAAGTCCACACAGGGTTGAGCTGTGCAATGGCTTTTTTTTTCTAATAATTGCCATTTTTAATTGGGATATTTAACTTTAAATGGAGAGCGATAACTTTTCATTCAAAAATATAAAAGAGGAGCTCTTGCTACATTGGATGGGCGTTCTCGCATAAAAAGAGGGAAAAAAACAGGTGAAGTGGTGGTGCCTCGTCTAAGCCGAGCAGGTGTTCAGTTTGCCACCTTCCCAACCTGCTCCTCAGGCTCCTCCCTGGTTCCGAGGACCCTTGGGTTGGCCACCTGTCATTCTGAGACTCCACCATTCCCTTTGGTCTCCTAACAGATCATCTTCTTTCTGAACGGGCAAATGAACAGCTAATATTGGGACTACAGACTTGTTTCTCGAGCCCTGCTAAGAAAGATCCAGAATGTAGAGTTGCCAAGAAGCAGTTGCAGAGCCAGCACCCCAGTGTCTTGTTACAAAAAAGAAAATTCCCACGTGTTTCTGTGCATTTTTTCATAGAAGCATAACAGCCAAGAACCGTGAAACCATTCTCCTAGTCTGGTCACTTCAGCATCACCCTGTTGTTTAATTTGGGACAAAAAAAAATGTAAGTGGGATGCAGATGAATTGGAAATGATTCATCTGAGAGTGACAAAAATGATTAAAATGATTCGAGTTGCAGAACTGATCTGTGAGGAGAGGCTTGAAGAATTGGATTTATTAAGTCTGAGGAAGGGAAAGCCCAGGGTGGGTTTACTCAGTGTATTAGAGACACTATGTGGCTGATGCCAAGCAGTGTGCCCTGGCTCTGCTGAAGACAGAGTGATTGGAAATGGTCTCACAAGAGAAGAGGGGAGGATTTTTAATCATGGCTAGTGGAGAACGTCAGGGCCGCAAGGGCTGTACTGTCCCTTAGGAGTATTCTGCTCTCCTTGAGACAGGTTTTTTAAGGATAGAGGATTGAAAGTAGTTTTATATCCTGTTCTGCCTGGAGGCATAAATTTCTGCCAGATGACCTTTGGGGGCATTGTCTATTCCTTTGAGTCCACGGACTTAGAGAAGGTCCTGAATCTGATTTTAGCGTATTCAAAAGCAAGTCCGCATCAGCTCCTACACACGAGAATCTAAACTACAAGGACGCACACGTTTTGCGTTATTGAATTAACACCTAGCATCTCAGGCAGTCATGCAATCATTTCTTTTGTAGTCTGCGATTGCAAGCTAACAGTTATTAGTCTGCTGTGGCAGTTAAAACATGGTACTGCTTTTATGCCTGACATGTCTAATGCTTCTATTAGTGAGGTGTCTCCATGGATACGCTTTATCAGAAACTTCACTACCAAAAATAAGAATACAGAAGACATTCTCATGTGTCATGTGGGTCTGTCGTTCTGTTTACTATTATGTACTGAGCACCCATTTATGTACCAGGACCTGTGTTTTGCACAGATACAAAGATGAAAAAATCAAGTCAAGGAGCTCACTCTCTGGATGGGGGATGCCAGCTGAGTGGTGTGAGAAGGTTGTAGAAAGTACTAAAATGGGGTAGGGAAAGATGAAATGCCACCTAAAATGGCCAGAAACCTCAACTGTGCACTGTGCAAGCAAGAGCAGAGAGAATACTAGAGATGAGACAAGGAGAGAAGGGAGGGTGTGGCAGCAGCTGTCGGCCCAGCGAGGGTTCTCCATCCCAGGTCCTGGGGCCCAGCAGAAGCTCGGCTGCGCCCCGCACCTCCCCGAACTCACCCTAGTAGCCCGACCTGTGGGATGCTGGCTAGCAGAAGAGATGGCAGATTTTAATTGGTGGCGGCCACCCCCACCCTAGTCCCCTGAAAGGATTAAGTCAGGTCAAGCAGGGACAGACACATGTATAATGTGATTTAACACTTCACCCTACCCACTGTGTCACAACCGAGGGTGGATGCCTTTCAGGCATCTGGCAGGAGACAGATCACCCCACCCCATAGAGATGAACAGGCTCCCCCGCGCCAGGCCCAGCAGAGACCTTGACAAAGATCATCCACACCTAAGCAGGCCCCTCTCAGCCCCACAAAGTCTTAGGTTGAAAAGGAACTGAAGATCAGTCACCAGGCCTCCGCATTACTGCATCAGCTCCGCACACTTTCTTCCAGGCAAGCACCCAGCTAAGTGGCAAGAAGTCCAGAGCATTTGGAAAGAATTGTGATTTTAAGAGAGGTTTCAAAAAAAAAAAAGGTCTTCCTCAGGGCCTAGGTGACCCTCCAGAAACTCGTACTCATTGGTCTGTGACATCCTCCTTTCAGGGCCCCCCCTTCAGCTGCCCAGCTCTGCTCCCCCAGTGGCTGCCCTGCCCTGATGGCTGACACTCTGCTGACGTTTCTTAAATGCGGCCCCTTAAACAGACCCCACTCTGTACCCCAGGCCGTCGGCGCAGCCCGGCTGGATTAACCTTTCTGGCAGCCTCATCACACGTATCCAAACAGACTAAATTTATAATAGATTCATGTTGCACTTACACGGTCTGAGGGACCCAGCAGGGACTGTGTGCCCAGACCCTCCACCAAGACTCCCCAGGTGCTGCTCCCTCCGTGCATCCCAGCTCCACGTCTCCAGCCCGCGGTCCTTGCCTTCGCACGTGTCCTTCGCCCACTAGGCATCAGCTCCACTGATTCCTGCACAGTGGCTGGCACAGAGCAGCTGTTCAGGAAGCATTTGTGACAAATTAATAAATTAGACAACTAACCTTTAGCTTCCATTGACGTTGCAGTTAACATAATGGGAGTTCCATGGTGCCAGCTCTGTCCACTCCTGTAACAACTCCTGACTTAGGGGAGCAACCCAGTCAACATGCGTGGAATGAAGGAAGCGTCCTCTGTCCTTTTCCTGTCCATGCACATCAGGCTGATACTCCACTCCTACCTGACTGGTGCTCATGAGAGTGATTCTCAGTGTGGGGAAAAGGTATGCCTGGCGGGGGGCTGTCCTGTGCAAGGTCCTGACTGGTCCCTGTGGCAAGTCTGTTGGGCCCCACCCCTGACTCTTCCCCAGGAAGTCAGAGTTCCCACTGCTCTGACGTGCAGATAACATTGTGTTCAGGATTTTAAATCATGCTCACTTCATTTGTACGGTTAGTTTTGGCCAGTCTTTGAGCCTTTTGAGACCCTCTGGATCTTTCTTTAAGCATCTAATTTATTGGTCATCTTATAGCTTCTGACACTTTAAAAGATGAAAAATAACATCCTGTATTTCTTCATCCATGTCATTGATATGGCCTTAAAATGTATTCATATTTTTTATCATGCTGCAGGAATAAACATGATAAAATAATTCACCATAAACTGAGGTTGAAAATACAGATTATGGCTGAAACAAGAGTTATGCCAACCACAGACGGCCCTGTGATGCTTTAATTAAGCCCAGGACATCCTGATAATCAAGGCAGAAAGGAGACATAGCCAGTGACATAATTATCCTGATCAGATTAGAAACAAAGCAATTCCTTAGGGGAAGGAAGCTCTTCCTAACAGTGGATTCTAAATGATTCTCACATCTGACTTTGTTCTGTGGCCACCCTGGGGTGTAGTGAATGAGGTTTGCCATCTTTTTTTTTTTAAATGGCAGCTGCAGTACTTTGTCGCATCAGGCTAGACCGCTTCTGATGTGACCTTCACGAGAAGGGTAGGGGCTCTCGGAGTCGGGCCCTGGAGCATCTGCCTTGGAACCCAATCAGCCGCAGAGAAGCTCCCAACTCCGGCCAGTCAGCTGGCCTCCATAAACTCCCGTAAAGTGGGGGCGATTAAGGTCTGCACCTCGCTGGGTGCTTGTAGCGGTTAAATGAGTTAATAGGAAATGTAAAAAGCTTAGCTCAGTGATGGCAAAGGCTCCTTAGGGTAAACACTGTACTTACCCCATGTGCTGTGGGAACGAACTAGATAATGTATATGAACAACCGTGTCTAGCAAAGAATAACATTCACAAGTGTTGGCTATTCTATGAGAGCCTTTTTTATAAGCTGTTCTAAAAAGATAAAAATCTCCAGAATGACATCAGTGCATTAACCAGTACTCTGCTACCACAGCACCCACGTACCTGCTGTTCTTCCCACTTTTAACCCATCTAGGATTGTCAATAATGTCCAGATTTTCCTGAATCCCATTTCTTTTCTCCAGAAGGGAGATCAATTTGCAATGTATTATACACAACTGGTATTTGCCTCTAGCAGGAAGACACACCCGGAAAATCACTTGAATTGTACCTTCACCATCCGTAAAAGAATAGGATTTCCCATTGATTGAGACATTTAATATATATTACTTAACCCTTGCCACAAACTCGTGAACTACTATTTTCCTAAAACTAAAATGAAGAAAATGTAACTAAAAGAAATGGAATGGCATCCCCAGTGTCACATAGCTACCAAGTAATGGAGTCAGGGTTTGAATCTGGGTCCGTCTGTTCCAGAGCAACTGCTCGTTAACTGCCACACACCATCCTTCCCCTCTCATCCCTGGATGGACCAGGGCCACCTAATCCCCTTCCCAGCACTTTTCCCTCATCATTAGTATCAGTCTGTCCCTACAGTGTCATAACTGCTGCCTTTCTATGAATGCACTAGTACCTCTGGGGTGGTACTCCCAAATCCCCTATTTCTCCTTCCCTGTTTACTGTTACTGGCCTCTTTTTAGGGGTACTCTCATTACTGCAGCCCCACAAATCAGTGCATATAAGTAACAGATAAGATTGTTCCAGGTTTCTAAATGTCAGAAAATATCCTAAAGTCAAGGAATATTGTTTTAGAGGAAGAGGGATGGGAATGCAAGCAGCTTAGAGTATTGAAGAACTTTGCTTTCTTCCTGAGTGTGGTTAGAACTGGTTCTTTACCATCAATTACGTGGATGGTTATAGAAATTGTCCTTTCATTGCTGTTGGTTTTCTACACAAAGTTGTTCATGAGCTTAGCGGAAATACTGTATTGACTTATTTCACAGTTTCTTAATCTCTTTATGTGTCCATTTCCTCAACTGTAAAATGGATCTGGGGTTCAGGAACCACACTGTCAGAAATCAAGCCACAGAGATATATATAAGGGACTAGAAGAGATGTCACAAATCCTAACACTTATAAGAAGCAACAAGTAGCAAGAATGAGTAAAATGAGGGGCATAAAACCTTGATGAACGTAGTTTCCATTTCAGTGCTTAGGAATATTATGCACTCCACCAAGAAATACACTCTTCCTTTGACTGTCAGAAAAACAGCTGTCTGTATTTTCCCACTTGTGATAGGGACAAGCAACAGAGAAACCTTACCCTCGGTGAAACAGGCATGTGAGAGTCACAATAAGTGGCAACTGGCACAGTCCCGTGACGGGGAAGCCACGGAGGCTTGGGCTTGCTCATCCTTCACTTTGTCAAGGGAAGTTCAGCATTCGATGATCGCTTTAGAGCAGCCTATGGGCCAAAGTAAAACGTGTGGGCAGGTCCAGATCCAGTTGTGACCTTTGGACTAAAACTGTAGTTGGAGAGATGTGTTTGGACTAGAGCTTTGGTTTTCAACCCGAGTTCCAACAAATGCCAGGAGGTTACAGAGGGGCAGCCTGAGCTGCGAGACAGAAGCCAGCTCCTCCTCCTCCCCACACAGCCCCCCAGCCACTCCACTGTCGGCTTTCTGCTCTTATTACACAGAGGTGGTCCATGTCAAATTTCACTCAGAAATCGAATTTGGCTGCTCAAATTCCAAACAAAACAAAAGAAATAAATCCTTGTTGTCTTCACAGAGACTGAAATGTGTTGCAGTACCAATGTCCGCATGCTGGTGGCTTAGAACAGCAACGGCTCGTTTCTCATTCATGAGACACTCCGCTCAGGTTGCAGGGGGCTCAGCTCCACCTCGTCCCCTATCAGGGGTCAGCCGGTGGAGCTACAGCATCTTGCGTGTCACAGTCTCTGAAGCAGAAGCGAAGGAAGGCTGGAGAGTGGGACACCGGCAATTAAAGGCTCCAGCCTGGAAGTTACTCCTGTCAGGCCCACGCACATTTCCTTGACCAAGCAAGGGCTCCCTCCTACAAGGAGCGAGACAGCGCCATCCTGTGAGCTGTCGGGGAGCAGAGAGCTGAAACCACTGCCGAGCAGCGTTAATGACCTCCAAAGCTAGGTTACACGGCCGTGTGGAGGGCAGGCTTGAATGCCAAGCTACAGATGGCATTTTTATCTACTGTGAAGGGAGGAATTACTATGGGCTTCTTGAGGAGAGGAGTGACCTAACAAATATAAACACACATACTAATTTTAAAAAGTTTAACGTTCTATTTATCAATCAACGTCACGTGTAACATGACCGTGATTTGTAATCTGAATCAAAATCCCCTTGGTGAGCATAGTTTCCTATCAGCTAAGTAATGAATAGGTTACATCAGAAATTGAATAGCAATAACTTATCTTTTTTCTCCATGCCAATGGAACCAGTCTAATAAAAGTCTTTAAATGACCAACGAAAGAAAGCAGTCTCGGTGCTTATGACATAGATCCTCCTCCTATGGAAAATAGACCCATCTATTAAACAACAAATATCCCCTCGTGGAAAGGGAGGTTTCTTCTATCATGTCACTTAATCAGATGTAGAGGTGTAATTACCGTCATGCAGTTTGGACTAAATATATTACAGTATTTCTCTTAAGTGAAAATAACTGGACAACCCGAGGAAGGAGCCTTTCCGTCTGAGACACCTCGGCAGAGGCTGGAGCTGGTCATCCCTACTGCTGTCTCTCCTCCCACCTTGGCAACAGGGAAAGCAAAGTCCTGGCCTCATAGCATTTGCTTTGGATATGAATTCTGTCAAACAGAAAAGGGTCATTGAGTTCGCCTTCTAAATTGAAAGAGGAGAGAGAACAGCCGCCGCCGGAAATACTTTGTGGTGCAAAGTATTCAGCCTGTGAAGGGGAAATATTTCATTTAAAAATAAAATTTTTAAAAGGTAGATAGATAACCATGCAGAAAATGCAGACTTGAGTAGACTTGAGAACTTAGCCTTGATTCTTTTCAATGGGAATACAGCGCTTCAAAGAGTAATACACATCTGTTACCTCTCCTAATTTATTCTCAGTTCAAGACTGAAGAGCAAGACATTTTTTCCTTAAAAGCATAGCCTTTGCCAGAAGGGTCTGTTGTGAAGGAGAAATCTTTGTGCCTCTGTGAGCTGAATGGTTCTGTCCCTCCCGCTTCCTGTCCTCTGCTCCTCCTTCCCCAGAGAACATGCCCTTAGGATGTGCAAATACCTTTAACTCCTTGGCAAAGTGTCCTGTGCTATCCCACCTGTCTTGAAGATCCAGGTTGGCGCTGGTAGGAAGCTGGGAACTATCCATTCTGAAGACCCTCAGCCTACAAGGCCGCCTCACCCTGCCTGTGGGCAGCTGCTCGTGTCCAGAGGCTGGGGAGCTGCGCCCAGGAGGAAAAGGCATGCAGGGCAGGTTTGTTTGGGTGCTGTCTGCCTGGTGTGTGAGTATCCTAGGGCTGCTATAGCAGCATACCCCAAGCTGGGGGGCTTCAAGCAACAGAAACTTACTGTCTCCCAGTTCTGGAAGCTGAAGTTCAAAATCAAAGGGCCAGCAGAGCCATGCTTTCTCGGAAGCCCACAGGGGGGCATCCTTCCTTGCCTCTCCTAGCTTCTGGTGGTGGCCAGTCATCCTGGGCGTCCGCTGGCATGTACAGGCATCACTCCATGCTCTGCCTTTGTCATCAAATGGCCACATTCTTCCTCTGTGTCTCTTCTCCTCGTAAGGACACCAGCCATGCTGGATTTCAGGCCCACCTTACTCCAGTGTGAGTTTTTCTTAGCTTAACTAATTACATCTGCAACCACCCTATGTCCAGATTAGATCGTATTCTGAGGTGCTTGGGGTTAGAACTTCAGCATGTCTTTTTGAGGGAAATAACTCACCCCTTAACATTTGGGTAGCTAGATCTACCCACTGAACCTTTCCCCTGCGAGGCTCTCTAACATGACCTGAAAAGTGAAGTGAGATCATGTTTTTCCCTCAAACCTTGATGAGCGAGAGCATTTCAGTTACATTGTAAACCCTTGATTTGCGTTATTCTCTCACCAAGTATGGAGCACTTCTATGCACCACGCACTGTGCCAGGTGGTCCCCATCCTCATGGCACTTGCGGTCTCATCAGGACACTGGCATTACGGAACCCCATGCGTGAGTGCTGAGAAAGGGAAAGATCAGGGTGTAATAAGGGGCATCCTGGTCTTAGGAAGGTTGGAAAAGGCTATCCTGCTACAGAAGCCTGAGCTGAGACCTGAGGGAAGAGCTGGCTGTGGCCCCACTAGTGGGCAGGACATCTGGTTCTAGAAACGGTACAAGTAAATTATAACTGTTAAAAATAAAATTCAGTTACATAAACAAAACAGAGATTTCTTTCTCTCTCTCAGATGACAATCCCCAGAGATGACCCAGGACTCCTTGTGTCTCTGTGGGGAAGGAAACACAGAACCTTGAGTTTTGGTGCTCTGCCATCATTCGAGTGTGCCCTCCTCCGCAGGGTTAGGGCTGGCTCCCGCCACACCTGCATGCCCGCCTGGGGGAGGGAGAAGGGAGGGAGTGGGCACACCCCTTTTCTTTTAGGGGCACAACCCAGAAATGGCTTCACTTTTGCTTGCATCCCAGGGACCAAATAGAATCCCATGGGGCATGAGCTCCAGGAGAGGCTGGGAAATGTGGTCCTTAGCCTGATAGCTACGTGCCCAATGTAGACCTAGAATACTGTAGAAGTAGGAAGAATGGCCATCAGCTGGACAACCAGCAGCCACACATGCCCTTAGATATTTTAGCAACTGAAAAATCCTTCCCTCTAGGACTGGGCTATGCAACACGGTAACCACTGGCCGCCCGTGGCTCCTAAACACTTAAAATGTAGCTGGTCCAAGTTGAAATGAGTTATAAATTTAGAATACAAACCTATTACAAAGACTTGGTATTCAAAAACATATGTATCGTTAATAATTTTTGTGTTGATCAGATGATAAAATAGTGATTTTTTAATATATATTAAGGTGAATAAAATTTATCAAAATTAACTTCACCAGCTTCTTTTAAAGTTTCCTAATGTAAGTACCAGAACATTTTATATAATAGGTGTAGCTCATATTTTCTTTCTTATTGTGCAGCACTGCTCTAGAATCTTGCCATCTAGCAGGGCAGCAGATATAAACAGAGTATAAAGTGGGGCACAAAGAGAATAAGTCAAGGACATTGCAGAGGGGTCACTTGCTGCAGAAAGGACATTTGAGCTGGGACCCTGAAAGTATGAGGTTTGCTTTCAGATGCCAGGAGACTCAGCAGAGGGAGGCAGGTGGGCAAAGCAGGTGGGGCAGAGATGCACAGGGAGGGAGGAACGGACTGGAGAGGCCCGGACATGTCCTAAGAGGCCCTGATATTCTGCTGAAGACTTGGATCCTACAAGTTCACCAGAAACAGAATGTTCTTTAAATGCACCTCAGCCAACTCGGGCCTGTCCTGGCGGCTCTCCAGCCCATCTCCCCCGGCCCAAAAGACAGGAATAAGTGTGCCCATTTGAGAACACTGCCCTATTGACTAAATCAAATGTGTGTAAAGCCCTAACCAAAGTCAGCACCTGAAAAGATTCCGTTTCGTTACTGAATGAATGAACCAGTGGATGAAGAAACTGAAAATTCAGCTCAATCTGGTACATTCCGTATAGATTTCAAGTGTTAGATATGGTTTTGAATTGTGAAAGTCATGGATCATTAAACTCCATATAGAAATAGTTTCTGGAATACAGAGCATAAACAGTGCATGGTCTGAAACCTTTCCTGAAGACCCAGTCCCTTTCGTAAAGGGCACAAAAAGGGACGCTTGGCAATATGAGGATGGGAAACATTTTTGTTAAGGCTTGGAAGTGGTCAAGACCATTAACCCTGACCTAGCTGGACGAAGGCATTGGGTGAAGGGTCAGGGTCAGAGCTGACGGGATACCACAAAGGACTTGACAGAGGACTTTTATTTCCTCAGCATCTTCTGTGAATCTCTGCGATGCATCTTCTGTGCAACCCGGGTGGCTTTTAGTTATTGTTTTTGTTTTTTGCTAACTGTCAAATGGTTATGAAAGTTTAAAATGTTCTATTAAATCTGGTATAAAACTAAGTATAGGCTGTGTCTGCACACATCCACCAAAGCAGACACTGTTGTCAAAAATGATTTCACAGTCTCTGTCTCTGTTGGGGGGAAGCATTTGTTTAGTGCTGTGGGCGGGCCCTTTAACATGCTGCAAACAGTTGATTGAAGGGCTCTGCCTCCCCAGGCTCCTGCCTTGTCTTCCTGAGCTCGCCCTGTGTTCTTGCTTCAGGCTGTCACTTCATTAGTCACTTACATGCGTCATTTTGAAGGCATGCTAATTGAGGGACTTCACTGCTAGCTTCTAACTAATCTTTCTGACAGGAAGCTCTGCTCTGCGGAGGAGGAGGGGGACCATGTGCCCTTGCTGCTCTGTGCTAAAGCACTTCACTCTCTGTTTCAACCCAAGCTGGTCCTCGCAGAGTCAACTTAAAAAGGACATGGGACAAGGTTGTTATCACGACCCCTTATCAACCCTTTCTGCATCCCTCCCTGAGAAACCTGTCCCCTTCTTATTCACTGTAAGACACTCAGTTTCTCTGTCCTGGAGCGCTCCTTAGTCCTGCTATTTACCCATCTACCCGTCAGTTCACTGGTAGGTTAACTACTGATCCCTTCTTTCAGGAGCCAGAGTTTGAAAATGATAAAATCTTCCCGAGTTTGACTCCCCGCTCCACCACTTGGCAGCGCCAAATGCTGGGCAAATCACTGCGTCCTCTCCAGGGCCAGTTTTGTTGCTCGGATCAGGTGACAACAGGGGCAGCCTCACCAGGCCGTTTTGCAGTGCTTGCCTCCCACCAGGGCTCCAGTCCTTTTAAGTGGAGATACTGAGGCACAGAGACACACCCACATCACAGTCCCGGTACATTGTTTCTCCAAGAGCATTTGCTTCTCACAGTCACACCACAATCAAAACCCCCTCCTTTTAGAGCAATAGAAACCATCCTTCCAGCCATGTTCAGCCAGGTTTAGTGGGGTCAGCCTAAAGTGACCTCTCTTCCCAAATTCTGTGTCTGCTCACAGAGCTTTCCTGGAAGCCTCGGGGAAGTACATGTATATGGCCCTTGGGCATCTCCCTGCTCTGTCACCCACCCAAGTGCACAGGAAACTAAAAGAACCAAATCATTTCAGAACAATTTTAAAGTAATCAGCTAGGTAACAGAGAGTATTCAACTCAATGATGAAATTTGAACACCGCCAACGATATCTGTCAAAAGGGAAGAGATCTACACAGATTACTAGATGGGCAGATTCCCGCATAGCAAGTACTTCCTACCAGGAGCCTCTGCAAAGGTGACTCTACAATCTGGATAACATTCAGCCATCTTTGTGGCCATGGACACTCCTTAGTTCTCACAACTTCTCTTTCCTTTTCAACCTGGCTGGAGGAGGTGAATGTTTATGTCATTACATGATAATTGTCTTTAGAACAGCTACCTTCTTCCTGGGGCTTCAGGCCACTGCAGTAACAGATGGGCAAGCCGAACCAAGAAGGTTCTGAGGGAATTGGATCCCAGCTTAGTAACTGGAAGCAATCTAGCAGAGCCACTGGAACTCAGGTGCATCCAGAACTTGGGGTCAGCATAATCAGTGTCAAGCAGAGAACTGGGAAGTTCCCGCCAAGCCTGGGGAGAAGCCTGCATTTAATGGTTTGGTTTTTAGGAGCTTTTCTTTCCCTGGAAAACACTGTCATCCTTGGGCTAATAAACCAAATCTTAACAATTCCACAAGGAAATATACCAGAAATGTCATACTAGTGACATTTGAGGTATCCTACCATCAGTAACTCGTAGATTTGATCCCTAGGATAAAAAAAAAAATTGTAATAGACCTAGTTACTATTATATAGCTGTGGAGAAAATGGAAATTATAGCCAGGATCCTTGCCTGGGTATCACCCACTGTAGACCCTAAAGAAACTGTTTGCATATCTATGGGATGTTCATTCGGGACAAAGTAGCTGGTTGGTCATGGGAGTACCAGCCCAGGAGAGGGGTGGAGAGGAAGCACCCATTCTCTCCTTGCCTCGGTTCCTGGTATGTAATTGGTCAGGCATCTGCCAGTCACCGTAGAGATCCACCCACGGAGTCCCTCCTGGAGCTAGAGGCAGGGGAGTAGAGGGCCGGACGAGGCGGGGGAGAGCCGTGCAAGCATGGGAGCAGAAAGCTTGGAGCGCGCCGAAGGGAAACCTGGGGGAGGAGCCAGGAGAGAACGGAGAGTGGCAGCGGGAAGCCGCAGAGCCCCGGTGTCAGGAGAGAATTAAGTCCATGCTGGGGAGCAGGAGGGAGCCATGCCGGACCCAGACACTTGTGTGCAGCTGGGGGACCGCCATGAGAGTAAATGTGGTATGAACCCCTTTTAACCCCCCAGCTTGCCCTGGTCTTTAGTCTGTCTCAATGAATTCTTAGGGACCCTGCCCTGGGTCAGGGAGTCCCATCCTCCCAGAGCAACAATAGTCACTTAAAAATATAGGTATTTATATCTTTTAGATTACACTGCCCTGATTTTTTTTCAGTATGAATATAGTCACTTTACTGGCAAACTAAAATATAAAAAGTATAAATAACAAAAGCCCCATTAAGAAAAAGAAGGAGGAAGACAGGAAGGAAGGAAGGAAGGGATGGCGGGAGTGGGGGCGACAGGGAGGCAATGAAATGTTTATTGGAAGTGAGGATGCTGTTGTGCCCAAGTTGCGAATCCCCGAGTGACCACCCAGGAGCCGAGTCCGATGCAAGCACACAAGGGTCTTTAATTACAAGCTCGCGCTCGGACACCCACCCATCACCGACACAGCGGTTCAGGAGTGAGAGCCCTGAGCCCAGGTTAGGCAGGGGGTTTTATGCATTACAAGTTCAGGAAGAGGGGATTCTAACTTAGCATAAGCTGATTGGGGATTTTGGGAGTTAAACGATTGTTATTGGCTAAGTTTGGCTGGCCTGACTATAATGATGTAACTTGCAAAGTATGTTATCTGTGGTCAGGTGGGTGGTAGTTCTCACTGAGGTCCGTTCATGTAAATGAAGGATGCAAACTTATTCAGTTTTAACTGGTAGAGGTATGTTATAATCAAGAAGCAGAAGCATTGCTAGGGAAACTATCTAGGGTAGGGGTCCATAGGCCCTGGTGGCCATTTGTCCATGTTCTTAAGACACGTACATCTTGTACACCTGGAGCATTGGGCACAGATGGCCGGCCTTGAGATAAGACCTTCCTGCTTTCTTGTGCTCAGGGGACTTTTCAAGGTTTCTTCCAGCCCAGTTTAGGCCCCACCAAGAGATTAGGCACAAAAAACAGAGTCAGCTCTGTTCTGTCTTTCACTTAGGTTCACACAGTCAGATTTGTTAAAATGGCTTCTCTTATGCTCACTCTAGGGTCTCACAGATGCCAGAACTGCCTTTGATTTCCAAGATCCTTTTTGAGTAGTATTGAATACGCTTGTCTTGCATTTGTCTCCTCCAGTGCCCTCATGCCAGAGATACGCCTTTACAGTGAATCAAATGACCAGCCAGAGGTAACTATGGCCTCTTCACTTCTGAGGGGCTGGAGTCCACTCCCATCCATCGTAGTTTCTCTTCACGTTCAGTACACTCTGCCATTTTCTCCCTAGTGGACTCGCTCTTTATTTTCATGTTCCCATGGTCTCTTCCTTCTCAGGATTCACTGTCAGAAATTCCTTTTTGGTCCCTATTCTTTTTCCTGCTCCTCTGTGAACATGACTTGAATTCTATTTATTTTAAAGTTCATGCTAATGACTCCAGCATCTTTCTATCACTTAGAGCAAAGCTCCGGGTCCTCACATTCTGCAAAGACCTGTGTGCTCTGACCTTTTGTCCTCATCCCTATCACTTCCTCTTGCTGAAGATGCTCTGGCTTCACTGGCCCCACATAGTGTCTTTAAGTGAACCAGACTCATCCTCTCTTGTGGACACTACTCTCTCCTCTTGGAACATCTCCCCTAACCACGCACACTGCCTTCCTTGCCCTGAGCTCTCTGTTCAAAGCCCGGCCCCCACCGCCCCACTGCCTGAGACAGGTCTTAGACTGTCCTTTCTCCATGACATGATTCATACTATACCCAACCCTATTTGCTTCACCAACTAGAATTATACTATTTATTAAACTGTCTTATTTATTTTCTGTCATCCCTCACCCCTCTACCCCACTATTTCACAGGAACAGGGAACTCATCTGTTTTGTTCAGAGAAATTTTGTAGGCATTCAATATATATCTGCTCAAGGGAGGGAGGGAAGAAGACGGAGAGGAAAACAGGAGGGAAAGAGACAGAAGGAAGCAAGTGTGGGTGGAGGAGGAGGAAGATTCATTCAATCATTTATTTGACATCCACTGACTGGGTGCCTTTGACACCAGCCATCACACTGGATTCGGGGGATGCCGAGAGCTAGCACGCTGCCTCCCACAGCAAGACTTCAGTATGTACGGATTTTGAATGAACGAAAAACAAGGCATAGTTCCCACCTCATAAGTAAGCTGTATGTATTAATCATGTCAGTGGTGAGGACTTAATGTTCTTCAGCTGACATTTGTTTGTGATTGTGTTGCCAGGCAGCCACACCTGGGGAGCTCTTTCCCTGTTCACTAGGTGCAACCTCAGCCCAGCGGGGCGGGAGGGGCTCTTGACTCTGACTGGGAGAGAATTCTCAATCTGGTCAGAAAAGTGCCAGCAAGAAAGGAAGTAATTAAAGCAAGAGTAGAAGTGAATGTCAGCAGCAGTGCCGGCAGTAGAGAGCAAGGAAAAACGGGGGAGAAAAGGGAAGTCCATTGAACTGCCGCTCGGCATGATGTAAATCCCTTGCCAACTCCTAAAACCTGAATCACCTGGTGTCCAGCGTCTACTTGATCTGCATGTGCAGGAATTATATCTCTATCACCCCAGAGTTTGGGGGAGCCTCAGAGCACTGGATGGAATTGTATTATGTTCCAAGAACTTCCTCTTCCATACCGGCCTGAAATAAATCAGGCAGAGGGAAAAAGTTGTGTGAAAACTAGAAAGCTGAGTGAGATAGCAGAGTGATAGAGACACCTATTACCAGAGGTGCTGGTCTTTGAGTTCTTGTCTTTATTATGAAAAAGAATTCGGAGACAAATGTAATAGACTTATGCAGCAAGAAAGTTTATTTGATAAGACAGTACACACTCAGATGGGAGTGCAGGTGGTCTCAGGAGATGCACTTAAGGGTTTATAGTTTGGGGTTTTAAGGGCCTTTTGGATAGGGGTCAGTATAAGGCATGATGTACACAAGTGATTAATAATCCCTTTGAAGTTTTGTCTTAAGAATTAGGCTATTTAAGTAACTGTATTGATCCAGATCTCGGCATTATTTACCCACATAGGTTCTTGTCCTGGTTACAAGTTACTTAGTTGATTAAGGCAACTGGGAGAAGAGGAGGAAGAGCATATTCATCTATATGGATCAAGTTAAGGAATCAACTGGGCCATTTCACAGGCTAAGGAGATTTTATACTGGCATAACCCTAGTCTCACTGCCCTGTTCTATCTCATTTGTTTGCCAACATAAAAGAGGTTGTTTTATCTAAGTGACCATCAAAACCTGAGTTAGATGCACTACAATATTATATAACCTTAGGATATTATCTAAAGTCTTTTTCCTGGACTTCCAGGCCTATCTCAGTACCTTCCCAACACACACCCTTTATCCTGGACACTTCCTTTCCCATAAGCACCTTCCTTCCTGGCTTGGCTCACACAGAGTAGGGAGCAGTAAGGTGGAGTAGAAAGCATGGGGTCTCAGACCTGGGCTGAATCCCAGCACCTTCACTCAGCAGCTGTGTAACTGAAGCTCTGTGCCCCAATGTCTCCTCTGTGAAAGGCTGAGCAAAGATATGTAAGTCAGAATTTCCCTGAGAATTAAGCAGTATCCATGTGCTGTCCTTCATACCACACTTGTCATAGTCAACCAGCCTAGGTGGCCACTCACCTGGACAATCCTTCTCCTTCCCCTCTCCCCAAATTACACTCCTCCTTTATCACAGTATGCCCAGCCTCCATGAAGCCGACCTTCATCTCCTCTGAACTATTATTCATACACTGACATTTATTGCTTCAAATATGAGCCCTCCTTAATTAAACTGTAATCTCCTTGAGGGGAAAGCCAGGTCATGCAAGCACAAAGCATGTTCTTATAAACCCTTGATTGATTAGAAGTGCATAGTACATTGTTGAAAGATTTTAATGCACAATTAATGCTGCTCCAGTACTTTAAATTCATATTAAGTAGGTCTGTAATATTATATAAATTCTAGACTACTACATTTAATCAAAGTCCTAATTACGATGAGCAGCATTTATGAAAGGACAATTAACAGATTCCCAAAAGAACTGGAAATAGTAAATTGCTAATGGCATCCCTAAGGTTTTTCTTTTTGCACTGATAAATTAAGTAATTTAATAATAGAGGAAGTCTGAACCGAAAAGATAGCAAATTTGAAAGGCAGAAGGCCTGAGTCTTAGTCCTTACCCTGCCACCATGTGACCCTGGACCCGTGATTTCTCTGTCACTGTTAACTCATCTCTTATGTGAAAAGTTGTACTAAGCACTTGTCAAAATATGCCCTAAAATTCTTAGGATCACATAGATGAAGTTTGACTTCAATTTTATCTTTAAATATAATTTAATCTATTTATAAACTATAACAGAAGCAACACATTTAAAACAGAAACTAAAAAAGACATAATGTTGTAGAGACTTGGGCTAAAGTTTCTGTTTAATAAAAGCATCCTGAAATTTCAAAATGAGCTATTAAAAAAAAAAACTACTATTCGCCATGACTGATCTGGGTGTATTAGCATTTGCTTGATCGAGACAACTGAACAAAATATAGAACTAAATAAGATGTGATTACATCTGTTTTCTATGACACTGAATTTAGTAAGTTTGTGCTCACCAAAAATAAATTCAATTTATTTAAAAGATTGGTTTATTTCTTTTAAAAAACTGAGTTTCTGGATAATATTTCATTTGCTAAAACATGAACATCTCTTCTATATAAACTTCAAGGTATCTTCTAACTTGATTCCATAAAATCAGAGTTTAAACCTAATAGAACCTGACAGTATAAGGTGTGTAGTTTGTTTTAAATTCTCAATAGATTAATTAATGTTTCTAAAGTTAAGCTGACTTTTCTATACTTTAAAAGTATGTTTTCTAATCCCATGAAATTTTACTACAAAGCAATTCCTAGTCACCTTGCAAGACAATATGATTGTTCTAAGTCTCCAAATTATTCCAGGTCTGTCCAGAATATATTCTCTTTCTCTCAGAAGACGTCTCTCTACTTGAACTTTTTTTAGCCTCTCAAGTAAATCTTTCCAAGAATGAAAATAGTGATTTCCTATCAATTCATTCCAAGCGGCAACCCCTGTCTTTTGTATCCTGCATCTAAAATTCAGAGACCCTGGCCCTCCTTGTAACCCATCCTATATAAATTAAGGGGGCTTCAGGGAAATGCAAGCTGGCCCAAAGGTTTTAAATAAATATACCTTAATTATGATATTAGAAATATTCTCATTTATAACTTGATTTATTACTATTTACAACTATCATACCATAAAAGCAGCTCAGCTTGGGTGTTCACGTTGTCCATTAGATAATATATGCAGGAGCAAAAATGAGTATGTGGGACTAATATAACATTTTGTCAACTATACTCCAATTTAAGAAAAAGGGTAAAAATGAATTAGAAAGAAGGAAATAGGGAAATACATGGGTTTTATTTTAATGAAAGAATTAATGGGGAAATTACAAGAATTAGCTGACAGAAAAAAACATTTTTTTATACCCACCACCAAGCACTGGATAACCAGGAAATAATAGGTTCTCCAGCCTACTGAATTAAATCAAATTTATTTTATGAAAAGACCTAAGGCTATGTAGTCATTTGAATGGCTGACTTGGTACATAATAGACTCCAGAAAATATTAATAGATGTGTTATAGTCTGAATGTTGATTTATTGAAAATATCATGCTGGCCTATGCATATTTATTCTTACAGCTCATAGGTGACCAATATGCTTGGTCAGTAGAAGTTGCGCGTGACTGGTTCCTTTCCTGCTTGTGCTAGCATGAAGTGAGTCATCTTTCCAGGAAATGGGCAAGGAACCAGTCAGATCCAGGGAATCTGGTCAGTAGCAGAGCCAGGCAGCTAACAGCAGAGACCCTGAGTCAGACCAGTGGTTCTCAACTGCAAGGGATTTTGACCCCCAGGGACACTTAGCAATATCTGGAGACAGTTTTGATTGTCATTACTGGGGGTGCTGCTGGCATCTGGTGGGCAGGGGCCAGGGATGCTACTGACCATCCTGCAATGAATAGGACATTCCCACAGCAAAGAATCGTCCTGCCCCAAACATCAACAGTGCCCAAGTTGAGAAACGCTGAGGCAGGGCACCTGCATCTAGGTCTGACTCTGTCCTCACCACTTGTTCTGGGAAAGCTGTCTAAGCTTTCCAAGTCTCAGTCATCTCATCTTTAAAAGGATCAAATCCCAGGACCTATCTCCCTGGTCCAGGGTCATTGGGAAAGTCAGATTGATCTATGCCTGTTGAGCATTTGGGACACTTAGTTATTGCATCTTAGTTATTATTAGTAATAATAATAAGTATACAAATAACAAGTACAAAGCCTTTCTGCAGATTTGTTGGCCACCTGGAGGTTTATAGTGCTTCTCAGCATTGCAAAAGGATTGTGGGCTGAAGGCCAGTCACAGGCAGTCAGAAAATGGCCATGCGCAAAAACCAGGAAAGTTTTCTTCACACTGAATTCCTGCCAAGTCCTTAATTTGCCACTCCCAAGCCCTAAGAGGTAAATAAAAGAGGTTACAATGAGTAATCGCCTATTTGAACTACTAATGTGCTGTCTATAGGAGGGGAAAGAACCATTAGTGGAATGTCACCTTCAGGGATGTGATGTTTGAGGTAAGGTAGAATCGTAGCTTGTTAAACATCAGCGAGTTCCATGGATGTTCCCTGGGTTTATATGCTGAAAATTAATGCAAGTGCATATGCTATTGGCTATTACCCCTTCCCTAACCTTCTAGAGGAAGCCCGGCAGGATGCCAAGGCAAGCTCCCTGGGGCCAATTAACACTTAGGCATTAACAAATCTTTCAACCACCCTCAGTCTTTACCTTGAGTTTTCAGGGGGAAGGCAAAACTGAGCCTTTAGAACAGCTGATGTGACTATTAGCAGGTTTAAAGCTTAAAGGTGATCATCTCAAAAAGAAAGCCAATTCAGGTAATTAATGTGTGACTATGAAAATATTTAGCTCTAGTTCATGTAACTCTCAGCAAGTCCAGGTTAACAATAGGCGAGTTTTGTGTTTTTTTTGAAAACCCAAATTGCCAGTTGTCATGAATCAGAAATACTATTTGTCTGCTGCACACGTAGAAATTGCTGAGAAGTCCCATGAATTTGGTCTCTATCATTCCTTCCCAAAACCAAATTCACTTTCAAACTTAAAAAGAATCTGAGAGAGAATGATTCTGAAACACCAGACATCGAGATTAAATTCCATGAAGATGCTGAGAATGAATGTCTATAGAAATTCTCAGAAACTGTAAAATGTTAAATATGCCGCACAGTTACTGAAAATCTAAGCTCAAATACTTAAAATGCTTATGAAAGGCATATTATAAATCTGCTATAAGATGGCCTTTTATTTTCACACAAAAAATTTGTGGGAATTCCTCTGCGAAACTCATAAAAACTCAATTAACCTTTGTGCAAAAAAAAAAAAAAAAAAAAGACACTGCCAGAAGTGGGGTCATTAGCCGTGTCCTGGCCTCATGGTCAAGGACGGTCAAGTACTCAGACGAGTCAAATACACTGAAAGTCAGACTAACTTGCAGGGAATTAAGAGTACCATCAAAGGCGTTCTTCGTGCTTCCCTGACTATCCAATATGCAGTTGAACTTTCTCCCAATTTTTTCTAAAATATTCAAAATTATATAGGGAAGAACAGGTTTTTAAAAAGCCAATTCTCAAGCTAACTAGCTAATCTATAATGGCTATATTTCTCCCACAATACTCATTCATATTATTCGTATGTCTACTCACATTCATACTAGTTAACAATTGTTTTCTTGACCCAATAGTAGAGCAAGGTCAAATTCTCTGTAAAGTCTTTGAGGGAGATTATTTTGATCCTAACATAACCTAGTACACTAGCATACCAGCAAATTTTCCTTAAAGAGTCAGCATTACAAAGTGGAATGTATATGTTATGTCACACACTTCCTAAAATGACTATTTGCACCATAAAAGTTTAGATTTATCATTTGATGTGAAAAATAGTTGAGTAACATAAGTTAAATTCTTCTTGTTTTTATTTTGTTATCTCTTTGAATATACAGTTTTCAAAACTGGATGTTTGTTAGCAATTTTAATTGTGACAAAGTATCTCTGAAAATCACCTACCTTTTTCTTTTTGAGTGACCTTGAATCCGTCATTGCTAAATTAGCCTATTATTGCATTTTCTCCCAAAATGAACTTTTTTATTTACCAGTGTCACACTAGATTTCTAAACTAACTGTAAGAAACTGATACCTTTTTCTTTTCATTTTCCCTTCCTTCTTTCCCTTCTTTTTCGTAGCTCAAAGAGATTCCATATCTTGAAACCCATAGTTAATTGACACCTGCTGCTTTTTTTTTTTTTTACCAGATTCACTATCTACCCTCTTTTTGAGACAAATCTTTTCTTTGCCTTTCCTGAAGGCCGTATGACCCACGCCTGCTTCCTTCCATGCAGCAAAGTAGAAGGTAGGAGGGATGATAGACATCCCCAAAGAAAACACGTGTGATTTAAATTGGATGAGCCTTTTTTTCACAATAGCTTTTACATGTTTTGGATTGCTTTTAAGGAATACATACAAAAGACTTCAATAGTGATGTGAATGTGTGTAGTTCAAAACACTGCCTTGACTTGAATATTCCAATATTCTTTGTGATTTATCTGGTTGGAGGGCAGTGCCCACCCCGTTCTTCACGGCTGCTCAGAGCAAATGGCCTCCATCTCTCGCCCCAGGACCCCCACTTAGTTCTGGGTTGTCCTTTCCCGTGTCTGTTGCCATGGAGAAAGCGGCACCATCAGCTTTTGTTTCCAGTTACCAAGTGGTCGTTAGCACGTTGCTTATGAAAATGGTTTCTCTAATGCTAATTAGTTATAGCAATGAAATTAAAAGCTATGCCTGCTTTTCTTTATTGATACTCTTTAGTGTATGCTGATGCAGGTATTTCAGATAAAGGATTGAAATAGCTAATTATACTTTCTGGCAAAAGAAACATTCATTTAGTATGTAATGAGTTACTCTTTCATTCTTCTTTTACCTTCTGTTGAGAGTCCTGATTAGGTGGTTGTCTGCAAAGGACCTGGTATTTCCTTAATCTTGTCTGCTTTCCCCCATGGCTACCTGTCTTGTAGCGCTCTCAAGCCCAGATTCCTCAACCTACAAAAGACCCATTACAGCAATATTAATAATACCAGTGCAATCAGACTCGTTTCTGACATTTCTTAGTTCAGTGGCTGGTAGTCAGCTCTATGTGAAATAAAGGAATTAAGGCCCATTTTCCAGGATTGTTGTGATAGTGAAATGGGAAAATCAAGCTGCCTTCATGAGCATGTGACCCGCCAAGTAACAAAGGACCCTGTACTCAGAGGGACCACCCCGTGGCCTAGTGCTCCATTGTCACCATCTTGAAATGCTGAATAATTGTTTAACAAGGGCCTCTGTATTTTTATTTTCACTGGACTCTGCAAATTACATAGTCAAGAGAAGCTAGGTTACGCTGCAGTAATACTAATTCTCTATCATCTCATTGGTTTAACACAACCAAAGCTTATTTCTTGCTCATGTTACCTGTCCAGGGAAAATCAGAAAGATGCTCTGCACATCCTAGTCACTCAGGGACCTAGCCTGAAGGAAGCTCATTTTGCCTTGGACTTCCCTAATCTCCACCCCAAAGGGAAGGGAACAGGGAGAATGGTGGGTCTTTAAAGCTCCCACCCAGAAGTGACACTTGTCACTTCTGTTCACACATTTTTGTCCAGAGCAACCCCTACGGCCTTATCTAACATTCATTCGGGGGAAGTGCATTCCTTCCCCGTACCCGGAAGGCAGAGAGCTGGGACAGTCAGGGAATACAGCCAACATGGTCACAATACGTGGATTGCCTATTGACACCTGCTGCTTGCAAGCCACACTTTGGAGTACATTTCAAGATTTCACATTTCTCCTAAAACAAACCCAAACCAAATTACCTAAAAGCAAAATAGGCTATCCTTTAAAAGAAGTTCTAATTCTCTTATTTTCCAACAAGTTCAAGAATGCCATGCCTGTCGTCTTCCCTGGGGACGGAGCATATGCTGAGAAAGTCAGTGTTGCAGCAGTGATGAAATTCTTCCTGACTGCACCAAAGCTCTTAACCAGTATCGCTGATGCTTCCATTGCACTTCCCCAAGATGCAAGTGGCATTGCTGTGTGTTTTCTGACTGTAAAACATTATCATAATACATCTGAACAAGATGAAGTACAAAGTCAACCCATGAAGCTGTAGAATCAATAGTATTCACTCATTTTTTTTGTCTTTCTAGGCATTTTAAGATACTTACCCACCCTTGAAAATTTTTTAAATGTTAGTATCATTGTACATATTAATTTATATGTAGAGTTTTATTAAATGCTATATCATGGGCATGTGCGTAATAACTGTAGTTATAACACTATTTTTTTAACGTCATCACTGGGATAATCACCTGATATGCAATCACATGGTGCGTGTTAGGATTTATTACCCCTGTCCTCCCTTCCACAGTTACAGAGGAACTGCCAGAGGTAAACACTCAGCAGTTGCTCTCTTTCCAGAAATACTCTACACATACATAAGCAAATACATATTTTTTTCTTTTTTACCTGTATTGTTGCATTCCATGCATACTGTTTTAATTGCTAGTTTAATTAATTTTATTAATGTATCATAATTTGTTGAATGATCTACCTGTGAATGAGCTTTAAACATTTTTGCTATTATAAGCAACAATACAAAAAGTATTCTTATGCATAAAGCTCCTTGTATTTATTTGGCTATTTTCGTAGAATACGTTTACAGAAGTAAAGTCCTGTTTCTGATTATTAAAGATTATTCTAAATATTTGTCATGTATAATGACTAAATATCATTTCATGAGTATATCTACATAAAGCTTATTTAGTTGCTTATTTGATAAATCATTCAGAATTTTTTGGCAAGGCCACTTACCAGCTATTTTGAGGAGTGAAAGAAATAATCCTTTCAAAAGTATGTTGTAAATTAATTACTAGCATATCTGAAAGTATAATAAGAGTCAAGAGTAATTATTAATATTATTTATTTTATAACATGGCCTGTGTTATTTTAAGTAATAGTAATAAAATCATACAACTGCCATGTTAATGTCACATTCCAGTGGTACTATAAAGGGAGGTATAATGTATATGAATAAATACCATGTAATTATGAAACTATAGGGTGAGAAGTGGTAACAACCATGTCTTGTTTTGCCCAAGGCAGGCTGGTTTATGCCTATTGTTCTGGAGTACTTACAATATGCTCCCTTTCACTCTCAAAATTGTGCAGTTAAACAATAAATCATATGGTCAACCTACCTGTGAGCAAATTAACCAGGCCCAAACTTTGGAAAAGACATCCTTAATCTGTCCACGTACAGTGTCATTTCATTGTCCTTAGAGGATCTAACATGGAACACTTTGCAGTTTTTCTTTGTTAATTCAGCCCACTGTGATGCAAGACAGGTACAATGATGTACTTACCCTGTACCAGATCTGCCCATTTGAGGCCACCTTCCTTACCATTCTTCCTTGCCTGGAGGCTGGCCGGCATCTTCTCCCTCTCCCTTCGATTCCATCGGACCTAATATTATCGCGTGTCCCCTCCTCCCCAGTTATACTGAGGGCCAGGAAGGAGCTGCATGACATTCTCATAGAAGCACTGCCATCATCCAAATAGCTCTCATATTAGTAGTGCTTATGAATTCTAATATAGGACATAAATACCCAACTTCCCTAATCTTCATATTCTCTCATTTGTCAGGAAAATAAAAGTTACTTTTTAAAGTATTCTATATGAAAACGCCAAAGCAATTCAGTCTTTCATATTTTCTGTGATCATCTCCCACATAAAGTTAGATAAATTTGTCCTACTGGGCCGCAGCTGAATTAACCCTGATTCATTAACCTTGTACTGAATGAAATTCCCAACCAAATTTTCAACACCCATACAAGCTACCAATCGCCTGCAAGAAGTATCGTTTGATGTTTTTAACACCTGTAAAGCAAAATAATCTCTTTTTTAAATGCGAGGTAGGAAATTCCCCAAGGACAATAACGTTCTCTAATAATTAACCACACTGGTGAGTTACGTGCTCTTGGCTTTTCCTCAGGATACCTCGCTATCCAGCATCGCCCAAGTTAATTAACAGACATTATGCTCACTTCCTCGCCAGCCTTGCTGCCTAATTAGAACTGCATGTGCTGCTTTGCATCAAAGCCGTTTCCCCTCAGCTCACCCACTGCTGTTCCTCTAAGCCAGCTCTCAATATCCATTCCCTTCCTTTTCATGCTAGATAACTTCCTCACAGAGGGTGTGAGATGGGGAGGCACGGTCTCATTTCGTCGTAATTATGGAGTGCCCCAGTTAGAGCCAAAGAGTGCAGGAATCTCACACTAATTCCGGCACGTCTCCGGTGTTCTCAGAAACTGATCACTGTGTGACTCCGCCTCCTGTGCCAAGGAGACCGTCGTGGCTTCTGCCTCCAGCAGCCCTGCCTCCCCACAGCTGCCCTTCCCCTGGTGGCCTTTTTTAACGGCCTTTTTAATCACCACCATCGACACTGGGGAACACTTCCGTCACTTCTTATGCTGTAAGAAAATGTTTGACATGGTTTGGAAACTTTAAAATAATTGAATTTTCTCAGGGAAAAACATTCTGAACATTTGGTTTCTGTATCTGAGCTAGGTTCTCTTTTAAAACAGTTCCAATTATAGTTTTGAAAAAGCGACCTTACAATAAGACCCTTGGAGAGGAAAATTACCAAATACAGCTAAATTCTTTATTGTTCTATCAGTTTTTTGTACTGAGGTACAAACAACACAAGACACAAATGAGCCACATTCTTTAAATTCTGATTTTCCACTGATGTGTCAGAAGTGCAACTTTTCCTTTGAATCCAGTTATTTTCTTAATAGCAAACTCCTAGTAAAGAGTTCTTAGCTGTTTTGTGCCAAGGACCCTTTGGTAGTTTGTTGAAAACTTCGGACATTATCTTAGAGTAATGTTTTTTAACAGCATAAAATGAAATACATAAAATTCAACAAAAGTCCAGTTATCAAAATAATAAAATTAAATTTGTGATTTGTAATACGTGCTTCTTTACTACTTACTGCATTAATTAACAAGTCAATACATTAAAAACATAAGCAAATTAAAATTAATCTTATTGTCCAAAGACATGTCAGTGCAAAGCATGCTTTGCCCAGTTGGAAGGAGAACATTAAACTGTGGAATTGAACTTGACCCCCCTCCTTCCTCGTACATCAGCAGCAATTGTGGTTAAGGATACCAGGAAGCAGTAAGTTTGTGTCTGGGTCACCAGTGCGAGGAGATGATGCCTGCAGGGGCCCACAGGTTACAGCCACATCACACAGACGGGCAAGGTGTCAATCACATGCAGTCTACTGCCAATTGAAGGGATAACGAACATAAAGGATATTTCAAGCGATCTGTAACAACTCTAATATGATATGAAGGTATCTGTCATTCTTATTTATGACAAAGTCACAGATACCACTAATATTGCTGATGTTTTTGCCTACATTCATAGCTTTTGAAATGGTTGATTTCATGTGGAAGCTAGTGAAATTAAATATATAATTTTTCCCACCCGAATTCACAAACTCTGTGGACTGCCATTAACAGCCCCAATGCTTTAGGAGAGCAAAGACTCAACCTGCGGCTGGAATAGGAAGGATAAGGTGGTGGAGGATGACAGTTGGGCATCCAACCAGCTAAGGGTTATCGAGAGTTGGCCACATACCAGGCACTGTGCTGGGCCCTCCGCAGAGAGACTGATTCATTTCTCACTTGACCTCCAGAGGTCACATGGTGCAGGTATATGCTGGGGCCATCATTCAAATCCATTCTACTCCAGGAGAGAGAGCATGACATAATGGTAACTTTGGAAAGAATGAACTGGTCATGCTCCACTCCCATTTTTGTCTTGGGAAGGCCCTCTGCAGAGACCATGGATTCTGCTTTTTTTCAGGAAACATAGCTCTGCCTGTGCTTAGAGGGGTAGGTTTTCAGTGTTGGAATTCAGTTTTAGAAAATCACTAGTCCGCTTGCATAAATCATATCCTCCAACTTCATTATCATTGATTATAAAGGTGCCTGCCACCTGTCCCTCCTTTCTCTTCAAACTCAGACAAGGATAATGGGTCCGCTTATGGGGTTTCTTTAATCTCCAACACCTTCTACAGTGAAGACTTATTCTCCTGTAAAGGTATTTGTCCCATATAAACAATTCTAATTATTACAGTGTTTTTCTTTATCTAGCTAAACTCAACCTCCCCCATCCCCCACTGTCCTGGAGTACGCAGAAAACCTCTGTCCTAATGTGAAAATAAAAAACATGTTTACACCTCATGGCACCCCTTGCCGTCTGCAGGAATTACCAGCTCTGCCAAATACTGTCATCCAAACAGACATATGTACATCCTTTTTAACAAGCTGAAAATATTAGATTAGGTTTTTCAAAACTTTCTCATATAAGAAGAAACTTATCAATATGCTACAGTATTTTTTTTTTGGTATCATTAATCTACAATTACATGTGCAACATTATCATTACTAAGCTCCCCACTTCATCTAGTCCCCCCCACATACCCCATTACACTCACTGTCCATCAGCGTAGTGAGATGCTGTAGAATCACTACTTGTCTTCTCTGAGTTGTACAGCCCTCCCCGTGCCCCCCAACATTATGTCTGCTAATCATAATGCCCCTTTCTCCCCCTTTCCCTCCCTTCCCACCCATCCTCCCCAGTCCCTTTCCCTTTGGTAACTGTTAGTCCGTTCTTGAGTTCTGTGAGTCTGCTGCTGTTCTGTTCCTTCAGATTTTTTCTTTGCTCTTATACTCCACATATGAGTGAAATCATTTGATACTTGTCTTTTTCTGCCTGGCTTATTTCACTGAGCATAATACCCTCTAGTTCCATCCATGTTGTTGCAAATGGTAGGATTTGTTTTCTTCTTATGGCTGAATAATATTCCATTGTGTATATGTACCACATCTTCTTCATTCATTCATCTACTGATGGACACTTAGGTTGCTTCCATTTCTTGGATATTGTAAATAGTGCTGCAATAAACATAGGGATGCATATATCTTTTTCAAACTGGGCTGCTGCATTCTTAGGGTAAATTCCCAGGAATGGGATTCCTGGGTCAAATGGTATTTCTGTTTTGAGATTTTTGAAGAACCTCCATACTGCTTTCCACAATGGTTGAACTAATTTGCATTCCCACCAGCAGTGTAGAAGGGTTCCCCTTTCTCCACATCCTTGCCAACATTTGTTTGTGTTTTGGATGTTGGCCATCCTTACTGGTGAGAGGTGATATCTCATTGTGGTTTTAATTTGCATTTCTCTGATGATTAGTGATGTGGAGCATCTTTTCTTGTGCCTGTGGCCATCTGAATTTCTTGTTTGGAGAAGTGTCTATTCATATCCTCTGCCCATATTTTGATTGGATTGTTTGCTTTTTGTTTGTTGAAGTGCGTGAGTTCTTTATATATTTTGGATGTCAACTCCTTATCGGATACATCATTTTATGAATATATTCTCCCATACTGTAGGATGTCTTTTTGTTCTACTGATGGTGTCCTTTCCTGTACGGAAGCTTTTCAGCTTGATATTGTCCCACTTGTTCATTTTTGCTTTTGTTTCCCTTGCCCAGGGAGATATGTTCATGAAGAAGTCACTTGTGTTTATGTCCAAGAGATTTTTGCCTATGTTTTTTTCTAAGAGTTTTATGGTTTCATGACTTACATTCAGGTCTTTGATCCATTTTGAGTTGACTTTTGTGTATGGGGTTAGACAGTAGTCCAGTTTCATTCTCTTACACGTAGCTGTCCAGTTTTTCCAACACCAGCTGTTGAAGAGGCTGTCATTTCCCCACTGTATATCCATGCCTCCTTTATCATATATTAATTGACCATATGTGTTTGGGTTAATGTCTGGACTTTCTATTCTGTTCCACTGGTCTGTGGGTCTGTTTTTGTGCCAATACCAAATTGTCTTGATTACTGTGGCTTTGTAGTAGAGCTTGAAGTCAGGGAGCATAATTCCCCCTGTTTTATTCCTCCTTCTCAGGATTGCTTTGGCTATTTGGGGTCTTTTGTGGTTTCATATGAATTTTAGAACTATTTGTTCCAGTTCATTGAAGAACACTCTTGGTATTTTGATAGGGATTGCATTGAATCTGTAGATTGCTTTAGGTAGTATAGCCATTTTGACAATATTTATTCTTCCTAGCCAAGAGCAATGGATGAATTTCCATTTGTTAGTGTCCTCTTTAATTTCTCTTAGGAGTGTCTTGTAATTTTCAGGGTATAGGTCTTTCACTTCCTTTGTTAGGTTTATTCCTAGGTATTTTATTCTTTTTGATGCAATTGTGAATGGAATTGTTTTCCTTACAGTATTTTTTAATGTCTCCCTAAGTTAATGTTAAAATCAAATGGAATCCAGGTAAAGTCTTGCCACAGTAAAGCAAAGGACAACTATCCATTCCTTTATTCTGCACTTTCTCTTTCCATTAATGTTACCTATGATTAATTTAATTTCTGTAGCCACATTATGCTACCAGTTCTCTTTGTTACGTATGCTGCTGTTAAACCCTGGCTCCCACAGATATTTCAGCTATTATACACATTTATTTATACCATTGTATAAAAGTTTGCTCTGTTAATCTTAGATTTGCCTGTGATTTCAGACTGCTGGGAAATGCTTTTGAACCCTTATACTGTTTTTGATTCAAGATCATATAAAATTAATTCATCATTCTGTCAAGGTCTATTTTAAGTTGTTAATGGCAGTGCTCAAGAGGGACACTTTCCTTATTACCACGCCATGGGTCTCCGTTGTTTTCTTTTCCATGTGTTGATTTGTTATCTTGGTTGGGCTGTGTTTGGGGTTTGTATCCCTACACCATCTAGTCTATTGCCTGCACAAGCCCTGGGATCGGGCCAGAGCCATTCAGGCAGGGGGTTCTGGGCTGCGGGTACCTGGAGCACAGGCTGAAGGGGTAACCCAGCATAGTCTCTCCATCTCAGGATCCTTACTTACGTCTTCAAAGCCCTTTTTGCCACATGGAGCACCATATGCACAGGTTCCAGAGATTAGTAGGGGGGAGGAGGACATTATTCTGCCTGTCACAGTATGCCAGGTTTCACTCTTTGGTAGCATTTTGGTGAGGAGTCACTGGGAAAAAAACAGATCAAGCAGTTTTACCTGGCTGATGAAGAGCTCCCATCTGTACCCGGTTAGGCCTTGAAATGAGAGGAAGGGGCTTCGGGTGCAGTCACCTCTGTCAGCTAATAGTGTTAGTATCCGATGTGTCATGTGAGAAGGGCCAGGCTACACTAGTGTGACGACTGGAGTGACGGAGTGAGGGCCTTAAGCTGTTCCCATGAGACAGCCTTAAACAAATAAGCGCTTCTGTGCGGGGGGTTTCTGCTTCTTGAGAGGAACACGCATGACCACGCCAGGGCTGGGTCCTCCCAGTTGGCTGCACGAGTCGTGGCCAGCCAAGTAGCCAGTAGCCCTAGGCCATGGGTCGGGGAGAAGGGGAATGGTGACGTCGCCTGAGGTGGCCCCTCACTTAAACCTTGGCTTTCCTGAAATCGGAGTGCTTGAAAAAATCACAGATGATGGCAGGCACATTCCAGAAAAGAATGAATTTCTTCTTAAGTTCCTAAACATATTAATAAGCACATGTTAATAAGTGGGGAATGAGTATAAAGTAGAAATAAGACAAAGGACTCAATTCTGGTGACAACAAATACAAAAATACAATTCAGTCAGGAAGAGACAGAAAAGAAAATGGAAATTTGAGACAATAAGTTAAATCAGAGGATAGTTATTTAGGTTGTCTAAAGATTCTTTATCATATGAATGGAATCCAGAAGGTGTGTCCCTAGTATTTAAAATACTCATAGTACTAAAAATGTTCTACTTACTTTTAAATGCTTCCCCATATATTTTAGGAATATAACTACCATAATTGAGGAACCCTTGCAAATGAAAGGGAGCTCTGGGGGGTCATTATGGTTGAGAGCTCAGGGTTGTATAAGCCCTCGGTGTTGCTGCTTAGGGTTCAGGATCTGCAGACCACGGGGAGAGGTGGGCAGGTGTGTGCAGTGTGGGCACTCCTCTCACTGGCACTGCCTGCTTGGTCGGCCTTATTCATTCTTAGGAAGGAAGCCTCTTCCCTCCTCTGGACTCCCTCAGCCTCCCCAGAGTCGCCAAGACAACCAAACCAGCGTCCACCACCCTCCAGCTCCCACATTATACCCACGGGTGCCTGCCTGCTGGCCGTGGCTCTGTGCCTGCCCTCAGGAACTCTCTTCACAGACTGCCTCTCCCGGGCCCCCACCTTCTGTTTTCCCAGCTTCGCTTCACCTAATACATTAGTTTTAGGTTTATGATTGGGTTTGGCTGTTAAAAAAAAAAAACCTAGAGGGTAGGGGTTCAGAAGGAATGGCAGCTATTCCTTCTCACATTAAAGAGGTTGGAAGCATGAAATTGAGGGACAGTAGAGGACCTCCATGCTCACCAGGGACCCAGGCTTTTCCTTTCTAAAGCCATCTCCACGCATGTAGCTTCCTAGAAGCCCCACCAAGCCTTCCACTCCTAGCTCCCCGGCCAGCCTAGTACGAGTAAGGCTGGGAAGTGTAGTCTTTCGCTGGGCACATCACTGAAGTTCTGTTAATGAAGGAGAGGCACCGGCATTAGCACTCCTGGCCACTCTTTACACACTCTTTAAAGCTCCTGGCCATGCTTTACACACCCTTTGAAGCTCCTCTCAGGAGCAGCATCTCCAGACAGCCTTACCTATATTCCCCGAGTTAGGCCTAGCAGCTCCCAGTCTGCATTCCCACAGCAATCTGCATTTTAAAACATCATACTGAAATTACCTGTATGTCTTCCCACTGCACTATAAGCTCATGGAGAGAAGCCTGTCAGAATAATCATTATGCCACATGCCGGCACATATGAGAACTCGCTAAGTGTACATTAAACTGAACTCAAGTGAAGTTAATAACTGATATACTCCCTATGGGCTGGAATGTACCTATTTATACCAAATGCCTAGCACAGTGCCAGTCATGTAGCCCACCCTTAGTGACATTTATTGATGAATGAGTAGATGAATTATAGGTAAGACTAGAGGGCATAGATGGAAGAAGTCTCTCTCAAAGTGCTGCTTTCTCAGCACATCTGAAAAGACAGCTAGTCAGCAGCACAAATGGTCCCCTCATCAGCAGGACACCGATGAGCAGTAATGAGAGGCTTCTCAGTCCAGATGCAACACTGAGGAAAAAAATGAAATCAGTGGCAAACAAATACAGCTTCTGGGATGTAGAACACATGGCAGAGAGAAGGTCAGCTTGTATACGGGGTCTCTAATCTAGACAGGAGCTCCAGATATATGTCTCTTGACTAGATTCCAGTCCTTTACCCTAAAAAGAATGCTTTACTCCCACCACCAGAAACAGAATAATAAGAATCCAGCATTATTTAACTTTATTTGAGTGTTCAAGAAAGGAAGCAACCTGTACATAAGACTGAGAAACACATTTTTTTGCTGAGAGAACCCTGAGATTCCTCTCTGTCTCATGCTGTACTTGGTGGCTTTAAAATAAATCTGTCAATCACTTTTAAGAAAGCCTGTCATCGAGTGTCTTTGTATTTCCATGTGACTATGTGTATATGTCTGCTGTAGCAATACGTATGGCTGCACATATCTTTAAGGTTAGCTCCTCACCTTACTTTGAGTGTTTCTCAGTAGAAGGGATGGAACAGCTCAGAGATGTACTGGTTTATCTTTCAATAGGCACACTGTACTTTCAAGTCCTAACATACACAGCCTCTGGGTTAGTTGAATAAGTTGAAATGTTAAAGCTTCTACCTTAACAGATCAGAGTGGGTGAGTGCAAAAATGGGAACTAGTAATCGAAAAGGGAAAAACTTTAAAATATTTTCTAGATGCCCGTGATAACAAGTCAAACAGGGTATATATTTGAGGGGATTTTTTTTTAACCCGTCAGAGATCTGAGATTGAAAAGGAAGCTAAATGAATTTTAAATTACTAGAAATGGCAAGCTCTTGTTAGGAAAGACCCATACTTACTTTCAAACCTGGCAGGACAATGGGGAAGGACACACCTGCCAGAAAGAGGAACTAGCTGAACTTCTAAAGGTCATTTACTAGACATCTGTGGTCTTAAGTAACAAAGTAGAATCTGAAAGCGCCCTAGCCAAAGAATGAATCTGAACCCATCAGGAGTGGGTTTGCCAAAGACTGGGGACCTAGCAGGAAAACAGAGAGACACCCCTGCCAGGAACACCATTGCCTTCACAAACTGCTAGACAATGGCTTCCAAAGGTCAGGGGCAGAGCAGGGGTGGCTGAGAAAAATGCCTGTGTGTAGTCCTGACCCTTACTGAGTGCACTGCAGCGGCCCTTCAGGTAGCAGCAGGGACATAGATCTGTGGCACAGAAAACCAGGAACAGCACATGTGAGCAAAGAAAATTTCTACATTTTGACCAGAAATCTGGCATCCAAGCTTAAAGCAGAAAGAGATCTCCTGTGGTTAGAAAAGTTGGAGCCTAGGCTGTCAAGAATAAAGAGATCTCTGACTCTGGTGGCCATAATCAGATCCAAAGCCCTGCTGAAGGTAGAGACCCGATCCTGCCCTCAAAATATTTGAAACCAGTCGTGAGCTGAATCTAAAGTTGCAACAAAGCCCAGATCCATCTCAGGTATAGATCAGATTGACTCACCTCCCTACACCAAAAGTATGAAAGGAAAACAGGCATGCCCTCTTCAGGGAGAAAATGTAATTTATCTTAGTTCTTTTACACACAATGTCTGGCATAAAATTTTTTAAATTACACAAAATGCAAAGAAGCAAGAAAATGCAGTCAAGAGAGAAAACAGTCAATAGAAGTAGAACCAGCTGTGGAAATGAGGATTATTAGACACAGATTTAAAAATAAATCTGATAAATATGTTAAGCCATATATTTTAAGTGATGAAAGTTTTATTTAAATAGGAAGTTTCGGTAGAGAAATGAAAAAGAATCAAATGGAAATGCTAAAAATATGTTTTCAGGATTGACTAAAGTCTTTCAGTTGGTTAACAGAAGACTGAAGAGCAGAGAAAGTATCAATGATCTTGAATAGAGGTCAATATAATCTGTTCAAACAGAAACACAAAGTGGGAAAAAGTGCTGAAAATTCAACAAAGCACCCAAGACTGCAGGATAACATCAAACAGTCGAACATACATGTAATTGGGATCCAAGCAGGAAACTAGAGAGATAATGGAGTGAAGACTTGAAGACATAATGGTGGAAATTTTTCCAAAAATTGATGAAAAACATCAAATCACAGATCCAAAAAGCACTACAAGTTCCAAGCAAGAGCAATACACAGAAAACCATGCTAAACAAATCATAGTCAAAATGCTGAAAACCCAAGATAAAGAGAGAATTTTAAGAGCTGCCAGAGGAAAGGAGATACATACAAGGGAGCAAAGATGAGAATGAGGGCTGATGTCATAAAAAAAAAAATGCAGGCCAGGAAACAATGGCATAACATCTTTATAGTATTGAAAGAAAAAGAACTGCCATAGTGAAATTCTCTATCAAGCAAAATACATTCCTCAGAATAAGGGCCAAAACTCACATTTTTTCAGACTGACAAAAGCTGACAATTCATCTCCAGCAGACTTGCATGAAAATGTAGGCTAGATGTGAGATGATAAAAAAAAGAAAATCCTAATATTAAGAAGTCATCATTACTCAGAGAAGCAAACCGTAGAACATTTCACCCCTCAAGATGAGCTACAACAATAAGCAAAAAATCCCACAGCCCAGTCGGTGGAGCCCTGAAGCGCGGCGGCCTGACACAGATCCCGTTCAGGCGGGTCTCTACTACATGAATGAGTAGTGTAATACTCTTGTCCCTGCTGCAGCCCCTTTTTACATGCTCCACAATGCTTGAGACAATGACTTGAAAAGCTAAGAGATCACAAACATTTGGCCTTAAACTATAACATTTCAGTCTGTGGGGACTGAAAAATTAGAATATCTGAATACCAAAATGGTCAGAAAAAGTATTTAGTAGGCATGATGCAGGCTGACCCAAGGGTCCTTCAGACCATGGCAGTCGGTATCTTCAGAAAGTGTTACCAGATCCCAAATGCAGTCTTTCCAAGATCAAAGACAGGCAGGATTTAAACGGCCAATTTGGGGTTTCTCATATCTGCTTGGACTCAGTTGATCTCTAGGAAACATTATTCTACAGCAGGTTAGGGAGAGAGGTGGTCAGAAGAATAGGCCAAGTAGAAGTGAAGAATAATAATTTTGAAAACTGAAAAGGTATTGCCGTCCTTGATCACAGGGGGAGGAGACATCAGAAGAGATACCCACTGAGGGTGGCACTGAGCTGACAGGCACCTCCCAGAGGCTGTGCTGGACCTGGATGCCTCGGGTATTCTAGGCGTGGCAGACCTAGTGCTCTACCCAGAATTCTCATTAGGCACAGTTTTCTTCATGTAGTATTTATATAAGTAATTTACTCCATGCTTTCCTGGTATTTCTAGCTGATTATCATATATTCCACACAGGACTAAGATCTTTGTATCCCCTTGTTTATACTAAGTCCTCTCTCTAAAAACAAACAGATTCATCAAAGGATTGAGGAAATTGATATTAAGCCAGTTTTAAACAAAAATCATTGATTATTTCAAGAATGCCAACTTTGGGATGCAAAACATACTCTATTTTTTACTGCTACCATTCTCTAGACAATCAGAGTAATTTTTGCCAGCTGCAGAATGTTTTAGCAGCAATTCTCAACTAATTCAGCTTATTTTTTCAGCAAGTCAGCCTCTGCTAATGACATATTAAATTTTGATTCTTTTCTTATATGATTACCCTGGGGAGACATTCAAAATAGACCTTTTAATAAGGGTTAGCTATACTGCTGCTAGAACCTCACGGTGTCATTTTACTTGAGAGGATATTTTCCCAGAAAGACACACTTTAATGGCTGGTCAAACATACTAACCACCTTATCTTTGCTTTGGGCCATATAACTAATTTAGATAGTCATTAGCTTCTAGGTAATGGAAGAGCATGTGCTACAATATTAACGGAATACCAAATCAGGCCCTAAAATACCTCCCTGTGTGGACAGAAAAATGCCAGCTTATAAAACAGAGAGAGCTGGAAACTCAGGTCTTCCCTAGGCATTGTGATTAGAATCAAAGAACGTTGTGTAGGTAAAGTTGTTAAATATACATGACCATAGGCTGACTTTTGATCTGATCTCTCTAGATAGACTGCACTTTGATCACCCTAGGAGACAGTCCACAGATGCCGTCTAAATACTGTGCAAAGATGAAGACAAATCATACAGATTTAGGTCCTTCCTGATTAGTGCCCATCTCGCTGCAGCCTCTGCCATGTCTGACGCTGTTGACTGCCCCCTCCTCCACCAGCCTCTGTAATACCTTCTCACCTGCCTTCCCAGCCCCTTTTCAATAGTATCTTCAAGGTCTACATCACAAGCTCACCTTCTACCTTCCATTTTACTCTTGGTGTCTTTATGGGACCATCCTGGGTCCTTCAGTCTTCTTTGGGCCACATCATTTATTTCTGCGGTTCTGATTCCTGGGATAGTTGATGTCTCGAATGAGATCACTCTCTTGAGCCCCGGGATGATACTTCAAATTACCTACTGGGTTTCTTCCACTTGGGATTCTCATAAACATGCCAAATGCAAGATCTCAGTACTTGAACTCATTTTTCCACCTCTTCCATCACCCACGTGCAAACCCGCCCCACCTCCTCCCATCTCACTCTTTGCAGTGTGTAGCACCTATGATCTTACCTACAGCAGCTGATCATTTGCTGATTGATTCCAGCAGTAAATGTTTCTTGCATCTGTCTCCTCTTTCCTATTAACTCAGGGACCCCCTATTTTTTGCTTCAACTTCTGTAATAACCTGTCCTCTTCCCCCCTTCAGCATGTTTCCCCACTACTCCATCCTTTATATCACTACGCAGAAATATGGTCATAATACACCCCATTCAGCGATTCCTGACAGACTAAATATCTAAGCTCCTGAGTTTGGCCTAGTCTGTTTTCTGAGCCCTTCACCCTCTGGCCTCATTGTTCACATCTCCTCTTCTTCCACCATTCCTCTCATTTCCAGCAACACCTTGTACTGAACACATTGAATCCTTTCCAGTTCTGGAACTCACTGTGTTCTTTCAGATTCCCAGAATTCTTCATATACTGCTCCTTCCTCTGAGCCATTGGTTAGCAAAAGTCTTTCTCCTTCTCTGAGGACAAATTTGACCTTCAGTTCTGTTCCCTGGAAACCTGATAAAAAACGACTCCTGATTGGTACGTTGAATCTTAATAGCTAGAACTGTGAATGAAGGGGAGAAGCCACAGCTTCCCTCGAAGGCATGCTCCTGGAGGTATCAATCAGTTATGGCTTCTCTAGCTGGAACTTAGGTCCATGGAATTCTTACTAGCACATTTGGGACCTGGAGTTTCTATCCTAGGTCGGCTAACCTCATTCACCAATGTGATCGTGTTCCCCAAACCTGAGTGGTCATTGGAATTCAAAGACATGTTCTCTGACATTCCCTGCTGGCATGTTATGCTTCCTGTCCTATATCCTTCTAAGGAATCCAGTACCAAGTGTGGCCTGTTACAATCCTGTGACCCTAAATGTCCAGTCGGACCTAAGACCACCAAGAGGGGTATTGCACCTCCTTTGCCCATTACTCCCAAACAATGGACAAGTCATTCTTCAAGTTCTTGGTCAAAGCCACTCTCCTCTATAAACTCACAGTGCCCATCAAGCCCTCCTTACCCAGATATAAATAATTCTTTCATTGCAAACACTGTAACTGCATAAAATAGCACAGATCCGTTTTATATAAATTTTGGTTGTGTTATCTCCAAATCTGTCCTCCACTCTAAGCAGAAAACTTCTTGAGGGCCAAATCAATTGCCACTCATATTTGTTTCTACTGTTCCTGCACCGTGCCTGCTGCACCCTATGGGCACACAATCACGTTGATGATCAGATGGCTGGTGGAGCAATTGAAGGAAAGAGGGATACATGATTTGGTGCATGAGTGTGTCCAGCACAGTCAGCGGCCATCATCCCATCTTCATGGAGTAAGTGGTACCAAGGAGCCGGTTCTCAAAGTACTGATCTCTGCTGACCCAGTTCTGGGCCTGTGATCTCCCACAAGAGGGCAAGTCACTGAGAGCCTTTTGTTAAGCTGCAAAAGAGAAGGAGGCAAAGATAAAATGAAATTTAACCATTATAATTGTAGCAAAAGGTACCACATTAGCCAGCTTCCTAAGACCCTAAAGAAACATAACTGTAAGTTGAAGTTCTAAACAGAGGTGAGAAAATCAGGAGAATATCTCATTCGTGAGTGAGTTCCAAGGAAGATAAGCAGAGGTGGATTTCTGAGAAGCAGGAAGGTGCTAGTGCCCTGCAGGCCAGAGGCTCCAGGCTTTCCTATAAACAGATCAAGGGATTCCAGAAAATACATCCTTCTCACAACTTTGCTGCACACCACTAATAAAAAGCTTGCCTACATTTGTAGGCAGACCCCTGATTCATTCTAGCAAGTGCATAGCTTGGACTTTCTCAAAAATAAACTAAAACCAAGTGGATGATTTAATTTACAATCTATTCAGGAATTAATAGTCACCTCAAGTACATTTCTGAGAATATTCTCATGATTCAGAGAGAATATTGCATCTACTACAGGTTGCATACAGGCAGGAAGAGATTCCTTCAACACACACACTGCCTGGTTTGGTTGGGTTTCCAGCGTAATGAAGCTGGGGCATAAATCTTACCTGCAAGGTGGTGGTCACCTAGTGCAGGAGCAGGTGCACCATGTCTGCAGGGATGGTCCTTGTTCCCTGGCCTCCAGGCGTCTATGGCACTGCCCTACCCGTGACCCTGTCTGAACAAAGGAGGCACTTGCTGGCTCTAGAAAACTCAGCCTTGCCTTGAAATCACTCCTGGTGGTGGTGTTTTTGGTTCTTGTTTTCTTTTCTATCCTTCTTCCATTAAGATGAAGGGATTTGAGGCTATCCAAGTAACGATGGTCACTGTAGCTTTAAAAAGATACCAAAATGGCTTCTGGTGATTGAAGGTTTAGACAAAAGACCCAGTGAGTCAGCTTAACCAATCAGAATTTCTGGCTAAGTCTTTCTCCTTTGACAAGCTTGCCTACCTAGACAACCGCCTGCAGGTAGCCCAGTACTCAGCAGACGTGGAGTTACTGTCATAGGAGCACAAAGCTAATAAATTTAGTCCCCATTGCTCTGTGGGAGAAGGAAACATGCATATATTTTAAGCATAACCTTTGTGCTTAATGGCTGAAATGCTTTTGTGCCTTAGAAATGCTCCTTTGCTATTAAATCAAGGGTGATCATATTTCATTTAAATATAGGAAGGAAATAATTGATGTTTTCACATTAGTGAGCATTTGGTCTAAACACTGGCTCTGCGTAAACAGCGTGCGGGCATTTTAGGAGACAGGCAGCCAGTAGGAGGTAGACAGACTGCTGCCTCCACCACGGTGGGGGTCACAGCGCTGTGATAACTCGCTTCCAGGTTCGCATCAGCTGTGCTGAAGGCCTATCTCTCCAGGCGCACCAGACGCCCTAGGAAAATGCTTTAGAATTCTTCCTACTTAATAATTAAAATTTCAATCATATTCTCCAATAATGACCATGATTAAAGAAGGACAACACGTTTTTAAAATCTGTAAGTGGCATGAGAGACACCCGACCTTCTTTAGACAGATAAGCACCTGCACTCAGATTTATTTACGTTCTATTCCCAAAGATTTCCAGAAAGGGGGCTGCCTTTTTTAACAAAGGAAATTTGAAAATACAAAAAGCCGTATTTCTCTCTTTGTTCTTCTAAGTATTCTTATAACAGACAGTAGTCTATTTTTCTCTCCAGAGTTTTCAGCATCCCAGGTAATTCAGAAGGTAGTCATTTTCTGCAGCATAGTTCAGTTTGTGTCGCATAATATCCCACAACCTCTGAGATTCCAAATCACACAGGTTTTCTAATTATTATCATCCCCTTTCCAAATAGCTACAAAGGCAGGACAAAAGAGGACGGCCTTTTTAATAAAGTTTTTTGTATGTGGTCGCCTACAAAGTGTTAGTCCCCTGATCGTGCAAGTTTAAATAGTGTGGTGAAGCACACCCGGACCTGGGGATTTCCAGTCTCTGTATTTTCAGAACCCAACCTCCCTCTAGAAATACATTTGTACCTGCAAATAGATTTTTTATTTCTCAATTGTGCCATCTGCCCTTTTTGGACCTTTGAGGGCCACATCTTCAGCCCTCAGATCACAGGGCACTCGTTTATCCTTCATTGATCCATCTATCCACCACCCATGCATTCAGCAACCATCCAGTATCATTGTTCCTAGCACTTTATATCAAGGAATTGATTGAAATGATTGGGAGTGCTGGCAAGTCCAAATTCTAGGGCAGGCCAGCAGGCTGGCAGTTGGGCAGGACCTGATGTTAGGGTCTGAAGGCAGAATTTCTTCTTCCCAGGGAACCTCAGTTAAGGTCGTTGAACTGGAGGAGTTTCATTCATCTCCTTCAGTTACAGTCAGCTGACTGTAGGTCTTACCCCCATCTACAGATACCTGCCCAGCAATACCTAGGGTGGTGTTTGGCTAAATAACTGGGTACTGTCTCACACACACACACACAATTTATAAGAATTTCTCTTCCATAGTGGGTAAGAGCAAGAAATAAATGGAACCAAGACTTTAAGCCCAGTCTGACTGCAGAGCGCTCTTACCAGTACTCAGTACTATTCACTGATTCAAAGTTCAAGCCCTCGCAGACAATAAGGAATTGACCAGTATTTTTTTTTTAAACACCCATCCGATGAATTCTTTGAATGGAATGACTTTAGAATTTGTGACTGAATTATCAACCAAAGCCTTGAGAGATGTGCAAAATGTAATTAGATACATTTTAATATCTAAAAAATGTGTGGGGTCCCATATAAAATGTGACAGAATACAGGATATTATTGAGTCTAAAGATCTTGAGATAGAAATACATTTACATCTGAAGATCACAATAGCATCAAATCCAGTCAAGTGATTTTGCCAACTGGGTGGGGACATTATATCTTTGCCTCGGATCTAAGGCCAAGGGCCGCATGCCCATCTCCTTTGAGTTATGGAATTATGGAGTTATCACCATGGCAACCATATAAAGAGCTCAACGGGACCTACATGGGTCACCATGAAGAATCGAGTCAGTCACAGGTAAAATTTCTGTTTATATCATAACTTGAAGCAAGCTGAGAAGACAATCACCAAAATTATATAGGAGCGTAATCTAAAAATTATTGTGCGAGATGATGCAATGGTTTCCTTAGTAGCTAATCACCTTTTACCTTTGTAAAGATTTGAAATTAAGTAGAGAAATGTTTGAGAGAATCAAAACCAAAGAACCAGTACAGTATTTTAAGGAACTTATATATACTCGGAATTTTACAAACATTTAAAAGAATGTGTTTAATTAAGGAAACAGACCTTACGTCGAAACACCTAATTAAGTCATTGCTGACTTAATTAGTCAATTAGGGCCATGAACAGGTGACACCCTGAAGCTCTCCTGCCTCAAAGAGTAGGAAAGGGTACATGGAGGTTTCCTCTATGCTCTGGCTATGCTTTTCAGGCCACTTACGGAACTTTATATTCCATGTAAGTCGAACGTTTAGTAAAAAAGTAGTGAGACTTTTAAGAGAACTTTTAAAGCTCACCATAGTTATAATTTTGATTTATCCACAAGTTATTTAAGTCCTCAGAAAAAACTTAAATTTTAAATCTGACACTGGAAATACTTAAGAATATGTGGAACTTATAAATGCAGTTCAGAATATTTGAGGTTTTCTACACAATTAAGAGAATTATTTTGAAGGCTCCATGTGGACGAACCAAGAGATTCGTGAGGACTGAAGCAGTCCCCTTATTCTCTAAATCTTGCTCGTGGGCCACCTAGGGTCACTGTGTCTGCTGCCCCCCTTTCCACCTCGGCCTGCACAGGGCCCATCCCAGCCCCTCCAACATTTATCTGTGTTGGACACGACCACTGTCCGTTACGCATTCTCCTGGAATTGTCTTGCTCATGTTTTTGAGACAGGGAATCTGGTCAGAATGTCTCCTATGTCATGCCACATCACAGCTCACTGGCCATCTAAGGATGGGTGGTCCCACAGAGCAGAGGCTGGGCACCAGGGTCCCTCAGAGGGGCCGTGAACAGGTGGCATCCCCAAGCTCTCTGGCCTCAAAGAGTAGTAAAGGGTCCAAGGGAGTTTCCTTATGCACTGTCTGTGCTAATCAGGGCACTTTGGGAACTTTATATTCCATGCTCTGCACCCAGATAGAGAGAACTAAGAGGAGATGCTCCCCAAAAGCCTTTCCTTACCTCTTGAGAACCGTATGGGGAAGGCAGCTGCAGGGAGGCTGAGGGATGGAGGCAGAGTCAGGAGACCTCTTCTTGGCTCTGCACCAACCAGCAGTCCTGGGTGGGTGGGGCTGCGGGGGGGGGGGCAGTGCGTCTGAAAGGAGGCACCAGGACACAGCGAGGACGTTCCGTTCCCCAAGGATCCCTTCCAGCTCACTCTGACTCCCTGCGCCTGTCCGGGTAGGCGGGAGGAAGGGTAAATGACCTTACAAACCGTGAAGTACTGCTGGTTTGGGAAGTACAACCAGTGCCTCTGCCTCTGCCTCTGCCTTCCCCCAAGGCCTCGCCTGCCACCTCTGGGAGGCCAAACCCCTCCTGTGGGTTTTAACTCCGTCTCTGAGGTCTAGACGCCAGTTTTCAGCAACTCCCCGAGCACATTTCCACAGCCGTACTGTTCACCACGTCGTGCTTAGCAGTCAGCTCATTTTACTTTTGCTTTGACTTAGTTTTCTGTGGAATGTGAATATGAAAAAAGGAGAGATTTCTTGTCAAGCAGACATTTCACGTGTGTTTTCTGAATTGCCTCCTTCCAATAAAAAAACCTTGCCATGGGGCACATGATAAGCCATGACAGAGCGTGTAAGAACAGATGAAAAGAGGTCATCTATTTTTGTAAACCCTGAAACCTAATTTGTTTTTCATGTTTGATTGACTGGTTTTCTCCCTGATCACTAGTGTTTCAAGTTGTCGTTGAAGGCAAATGACCTGGGTTGACGGTTTTTGCTTAGAGGGCATATACTAAATCATGGGGCAAGATCCACACGTCAGATTTTGAAACTAGGATGTTACTTCTTGATATTGACAGAATTGACTGAGCATACAAATGCTAAATTGCAAGTATAAATCAAGTAATTGTAGCAATAATACACAGCACTTATTTTCTGTCAGGTTGGTCCAGATCAATAACCACCAACCATTTATCCCAGCTAATGCTCTCGCCTGAGCCCTGACTGCCTCATTCATAATGTCCAGAAGTTAGCCATCCACCCCACGGTGATGACCATCTTCTCTGTATTGACCCTTTATCACTTTATTTTGAACAGACAAGATCTCAGACCCACCATCTTTGTAGTGTGACCTTGGGGAGAAAACAGTAGATTTCTGAGCTTTCAGGAGACCCAAAAAATCACCCTCTGCTTTGAATGCTTTTATTTTAAAATAATACACCCACTCATTTGGGAAGGTTAACTTGAACTCCAGCTTATAAGGTTTGCCCAACAAATGAATGTAAGGGTACAGGGACAGCTAAGGTCCTGAGTCCCTCAGCTTCCCAGCTGTCCAGGGAATGCCTTTGCAGCCCCAGATGTCTGGCACCCACCCTGCCCCCAGTTCAGAGGAAGCCAATGAAAGAAAGTCTTGCACATAAATATGTACCAAAAGTGCAACTAGTTGGATGGAAAAGATATACACACACTTCAGAATAGATGCTAATTCTGTAACCTTTTACTTCTTACAAATTTGAAATGTAAATGTCCGCCCACCAAAGTCAGCATTTGTTAGACCTGAGACAGGGGTCATGAATACCTATGACCTTAGTCTCTGTATTAGGAAAAAAAAAAAAAAAAAAAAAAAAATATATATATATATATATAAAAACATGAGTTTGAACTATGATCCACTTAAACATGGATTTTTTTCAATATATAGGAAAAATCTGGAAGAACTGTGAAAATTATGAAAAAGCCTTTTTTTAGCTTACTTTTGTAAGAATATAGTATATAATACATATAAAAAACAAAACATGTTAATTGACTGTTTACTTTGTCAGTAAGGCTTCCAGTCAACAGCAGGCTATTAGTAGTTAACTTTTGGAAAGCCAAAAGTTATATGTGGATTTTTGACTGTTCAGGGGGTCAGGACCCCTAACCCCCATGTTGTTTAGGGACCAACTGAATAAAGACATTGAAAGAAGGATAAAAGGGGTGGGGAATAGTCAGAAAGATTTTTTCCAAAATTGTTTTCCTTGCAGGAGTTTTTTCTAAACTTAAGCCGATGCTTAAAAGAGAAGTTATTCATACAGAAAACAAAATGTAAATTCATTTCTACTGAGTTCAGTTCTGAAACGTGTGGGGGATTATACTGTCAGGAGTTTAGAAGTGAATTTTAGGTTTTAGCCACAGGAAACCCTAGATTTAGCATGTCATAGAAAACTGAAGAATTTAGACACTCAGGGAAAACTGGTCCATGAACAGCAGTCACTTCTCTAAGTGAAAAAGCAGGGCCTGGTTACCTTCACAGCGACACTTAGCTGTTCGGAGCGGGTAGGATGTTGCCATAGTAACAGCTCAGTGTGGGGTGAGAAGGAAAATGGGATTTAAAAAGGATATTTTCCTTTTATCGGGTTCTTTCCTTAAAGATCGTTAAGAAGTCACCTGCCCTGCGCTGCAAGAGAAGAAATCCTATTTAGCCTTAAGAAATAAGGCCCACCTTTGCACCTGGGCAGGAGAGATTTGGCTATAGCGCGATTTCTAAGCACACTTAGGAATATTTGGTAGGTCTTTGTTACTGTCATTTTGTGTGTGTATGGCAAGAGAATGGATTGATAGATGGAATCAAATGGGAATGTAAAGAAATGTAAGGAGCTGTCCGCCGTGCAGTGCGGCCCCCCACAGATACTCCCTCACTCTCGACTCCCCGTTTCCTGTGTAGGAAGGTGGGTATAAATGAGATAAGGATAAATTGTTTCATCTGTGGAGAGCTTTAATTTGATAGAAAGGGGAGGCCTCATAAATCACAGAGAGAAAAGAGGCTTTATTTAGTTTAAATTTTAAAGTATAGTTCAGGTTAACAAGGTTAAAAATGGGTTGCTTAGGAACAGGTATGAGCTCCTTCCATAACCATCAGGCTCTGGCAGCATGCTATTCCTTGGAAGCTTCTAAAGGAAGTCCAAGCTGGCTCAGCCGCCAGGCACCAGGGCCCCAAATCGAGGTTCTACCAGGACTTGCCTTCCCGTTGCTGGTCAGAGACCCAGGCTAAGTCTCTCTGGGCCACTGGCTGGGCCAGCACCTCCCAGAGCCTGCAAGTCACACGTGGACACCAAAACCTCCCCAAGGGCCCACAGCCAGGATGCTCTGTGCCCGGCCCCAGGCAGCCTCCAGCCCCATCACAGCAACCCACTGTCTTGGGTGACAGCAGAGCGAGGTGGGAAGTGACCATTCCCACAGCCCCCTTTGTGGGAGCAGCTGCTCCCGCCTGCTCCCTGCTTCTACTCTGGCTGGCTGTGAGGGGGGCCCCCTCCTGCCCCGTCTCCCCAAAGAGCCCTTCCAGAACACTGGGCTCCGATCCCTGTCCAAGGCTGGAGGCAGGACGTCACGCTCAGCTACCTTCTCACTGAGTGACGGTGGGACACACCTCCCCAGAGGGAGACCCCAGGGCCTCAGCTCCAGGCCTGGTGTTCCATCCTGCTTGGCTGGCTTCAGTACGCTGTGCCCCTCAGATGCAGCTAGGGATGGGCTGGGCAGCACAGGTGGCCCTGAACTCCCCTGCCAGCCACAGGGATTGCAACCACTGGATTCTCAGATGCTTTAAAGTCCAGGAAATGGCACCGGCACTCCCCACTTGGGACTGCCGTCTGCCCTTATTCCCAGTCAGGGGGTCCGTTTGCGGGAGCGAGGGGAGGCGGCCCTGAGATCTCAGCCCTCTGTTCACACAGCCTGTGCTAACCCTGCTTGACCTGCCATGGGAGGTGGCTGAGCCCCTCAGCTTCCCTCCCGTGTCTGTTCTGACCACCAAAAGGTCGTCACGGTTTGTGTGTCACTGGTCAGGCAGCCTCCAAATGGTCACCGCAAGTTTGGCTTGGGCCTCCCTCGCCCCCCAGTGGTGAAGGGGGGCAGGTGCAGGCCCTTGGGCTTTGGGGAAGCTGAGCACATGGGGCTTCAAGGATCGCGGGCGTCGGGTGGGGGAGGCATCAGCCCTGACATCAGGCGGCTGCTGGAGGCGCCCCTGGAATCCAGAAGAAAATGGAGGCAGGGGCTCCTGGAAGTAAAAAACAGAGAGTGCACCGAAGACTCAGATTAAAAAAGACCGTGCTAAGAATAAGTGAAAATGCAGGCTAGAAGGTTTTGTTTTAGAGTCTTTCTTACTAAATATTTTTGTAAATATTACTTAGCAAAGAAGCAATCAATCCATTACACTGATAACTTACACCTACCTCTGGCCAAAACCTCAGGAAGGCTTTTTCCAAAGTAATTGAAATGCAAAATAAATTACATGAAAAGACTCTGCCCATACAGCCTGCCAGGAGTGGCATTCCATCCATCACCGGAACAAACGTCTCCCCCACCGCGCGGCAGCCCTCACCCGCAGCTCACCGCGCTCAGAAGCCCTTGGGACCGCAGACAGGCTGAGCGCGGCGAATTGGCCTCTCAGGAGGAATTCGGCTTTTCAGAGCACAACCTCAGGACATAATTAATATCTGTTGATTGACGGCCTGCTGTATGTGTCCCACTGACCAGGGTGCCACGGGGACTTTCCAGAGCGTGGCAAGCCCGCGGTGAGCCGCTAGTTTACCATCCAAGTAGAAAAACGGAGGCTGGAAATGGAAATGTTGTCAGCAAGTCCTCCACCTACGAGACTCAAAGGCTTACGCGCAGCCGTGTGCATTCCTGGAGGAAGGTGGCTCGGTGCTTTGGCTAAACACGGTATAGATCATGTTCTTGTTAGTCTGAGGTGTCTTGTGGGGGACCTGAACCATCTCTTCCACGGCGAGGACAGCTGGGCAGGCACTGGGAGCCTCTTCCCGGCACGTGGAGGCAGCTCGTGGGGGAAGGCGTCTGGGGCTGGGGTTCCCACCTCCTGGGGCCTGGTCTGGTCTACCCCAACCCATGTGAGCCCTGGGACTCATGGCCCCCGCCCACAGGCGTCCTCTGGGTCTGTCTAAAGCCTAACACGCTACCTTGTAGCTCCTTAATACACATCGAACTGAATTTCACACGCATCAAATGTTAACAGACCACTCACACCAGCATCTCCGCCGCCCCCGTCGTGGGAAGTCACAAGACCCTTGATGACCCCAGCCAAGCAGTGCATCCGTCACCAAAGCTGCAGACCACCAGGAGGGTGTCCCTGACAGCCAATGCCCAGGTGGCGCCACTCTGCCCATGCCCCCTGGACTCTGCCTCCCAGGACACCTGCTTCGGCAGGGTACTGTTAGGGGCTGGGGCACATCAATTTTGAACAAAGGTAATACACAATGAACTTTACCTACAGATTAGGAAGATTTGGGGGGATACAGCAGGCCTATGACCATTTTTAAATACTGGTTGTGTAAATAGCAGTATTCACCCAGTACTCTTTGGACTCTTTATGATTAATGATCTGTATGGCGTGACTTAGAAACCTACTGGAAGTTCCTTCATTAGAACATCATGAAGTCTAGTAAAGTAATGAACTTTATCTTAAAAGGGGCATTGAACAGTTACTCTTCAGAGGGTCCCTCGTGCTGTCATATTTCTTGCTACCGTTAAACTCTGCAGCTTTCATTTTTCCAGTGTCCAACCAGGTCCCACCACCTTGCGTGCAGCGAGGCACGTTAGCACCGTACAAGGCCACGGTGTCGGGGGAGCTCAGCTCCCTGATCCAACCCCCACTCATTGTACCTTGAGCAGGTCAGTTAAACTCTGAGCCTCACTCCCCTCGTCTCTAAAGTAGACATATTGATAACTAACGAGCAGGGTGGCCATCAGCCTCAAACGAGACATAGTTTATGTTGTATCGATAACAGAGAAGTATACAAATGTTAAGTTTAGTTATTGTATCTCTAGAATTAAAGGGGAGAGAGCCTCCCTCTCCCACCCTGAGGGGCTCTCCTTAAGTGTCCATCTCTGCCATCATTTCAGCGGCATCCTCAGAAAGCACGAGTGAGTATGTGCAAGTGGGACGCTGAATGAACAGCTACATGACACGTCACATTCAACTGGGAATCCAGCCAGCCCGGGCCCGGCCAGCAAAAGCCATCCCTGTTCAAGGTCACTGTCTTATGAATAAGCAGTGGCGCCCCCACAGGGAGCCCTCCCCCCAGGGCCTGCAGCCTTGAGCTTTTAACACCATATTGGCCCCATTCACTGGGGTATACTGGGTGTATGGATTTGCAAAAGGATTCAGCCTAGGACTTTTTTAATCATGCTGAGGTGTGGATTTGAATAAAGGCTATTTGTTATTATCACTAATAGCCCCTTCAATGAATCGGTACTGAATTTTCAAGTGGAGAAATAATTCCTCTTCAATTTCTAAAGAAATTGAAGTTTACTTAAAGATGATTAAAAATCCTTCTGACAGACTGAGAAGGTCTCTCTTCTGACTGCTATGATTTTAAATAATTCAGAGCTAGTTTGGCACATATATGTGTATTAGAGTAGGGATGAAAATAAAACTGATTAGTGTAGCCGCATCATCTCACTGAATGACGACGTTTGTGTCCATAGATTCTGCCTGGAAAACCAGAAACTCGTTGGCATGGTTTCCCATCCGAGATTCCAGTAGGGCTGTCTGCTTAGCAGACTGGCACAGGCAGAGACGCCTTTCGTCCACCTCGCTGAGAGACGGTTCCTCCCTGTGAGCATGCTCCAGAGAGCGGGGCACAGCAGGCTGGGCAAGGCAGTGGGCGGGTAGGGCCAGGCAATCAGCCCTCAGGCAGCCGGCGCAGTCCCAGACAAAGAAGCCGCCCCGCACACACAGCCCCTGGAACTGTGGGAGTGAGCAGGGACTCCTAGACCCCAGACTCTTTCTCAAACAAACAAATCGAAGATATTAGTGAAAGTGTGAATTTACAGGGCTCCCAGCTAAAGCCTGAAACTGATAAACATGAGCTTCCTTTTAAACCAGATCACTGATGACTCAACCCTATGACTCTCTGGAGAGCTGGGCTGGTCCCCTGCTCCCTCTTCGAGTGGCTCCTCTAAGTGTGCTCCCGTCATCACTGGGATGCTCCTCAGCGTTACCCTGCACACAGGCCCTCTGCCTTGGCTTGGCTAACACCCCCACACCCCACAGAACCCCTGCGGCTGCTGAGCTGGTATAAATCCAGAGCTCCTCTGGGATACTTTGAGCTCAGAACGTTTTTGTTAGGAATACCTTCTACATCTTTTCAAAGGAGATTTTTCAAAAGAGACCCCATCTTTCTTTTTGTCCACTTGACACTTCAGTCTTAGATTTTCTAGAGACACCATATTTAGCCCCGGATTTGTATTCTGTGAGGGGACCGAGTTTAAATATTCCAGAAGACAAATGAAGAACCCATGAAGAGGCCAGGGCCATTCTGCCGTCTAACTGCGGGGCGGAATCACATTCGGGAGCTAGCAAGAGCTCCAGTGGCTCTGGAAATTTCCCCTGGGTTTCAAAAGGACAGTTTAGATCCAAGCAATCTCAGAATGTGTTTCTGACAGGTATGAATTTTTAGTGCCTCACCTCTCGTCTACCGCCCTGTCTGTGAGGTAGAACTAGGACTTTCTTATACACACCCAGCAACTCCCAGGCCCTTGGAGAGGACCCTCTGTGTCTGAGGCCACCTCATCCCCAAACGGCTCTATTTGTCTTGAGATGTGGCCTATGCAGGGGTGGCTGTGGTTCGGGCCAGTAGTTCTCACCCTCAGCCTCAGGTGTTACTGATAAGTGGGACCAGGAAATTCTGCACTGGGGCCCTTCTGGGCACGAGAGGTTGTCCAGCAGCAGCCCTGGCCTCTGCCCACTAGATGCCAGCATCAACCCCTAGTGGAGAACCAAAAATGTCTCCAAACATCATCAAGTGTCCTCTGAGGAGGTCGGGGGTGGGGACAAAACTGCCCTTGATTGAGAACATGCACAGGGGAAGGAGTGGAAACCCAGGGCCAAATACTGCTGCTCGAATCCTGGCTCAACTACCTTTCGGCTAGATGACCTTGACCGTGTCTATCAGAGCTCCTAAGCCCTGCCTCAGGAGGGGACCATGAGAATTAAAATGATGGGGTAGGTTTCAGTGCGTGTCTACTGAAGCCAGAGAGTCCATCATCTGTTTTTTAGTTAATGGCAAGAATTATGTGAAGATGTGAGGTAAATAATGAAAATCCAGCTTTTTTATTTCACCAAAGGTACACTTCTAGCCCTTGTGCACAAACTAGTTTGGTTCAGGGTAGATTTAATGCTCTTTGAAATCCTGCTTTACCATCGGAAAAGGAAGATGTTTAACTTCAGGTGGTGTCTTTTCTGTGCCCCTTGGTAGCAGCTCCCACGCAGTTAATGGCGCCCAGATAATTATAGATGGAGTTGCCTTGGGTTGTGAGCGTAGCTCTGGGTGATGGCCACTGTCATTTATCCGCCCTATTTGCATTCGCACTTATTTGCATTTCTACGGCTCCCACAGCTGACACTTGTTTTTGGATTTTGTGACTCCCAAGCCCTTTTCTGATTGCCCGACGCCTACTAGAGAGGCTCCCCGTCAGCCTCCTCCCAGCTCTGCCCTCTTTATTTCCTCCCCGTTTTTGGAGGGAAGCCAGTTGTTGGGGCACTCGAATCTGTTGTGAAACCCCAGGCATAATGAGTCATTGTTCTTCGGAGGAGTCCGTGGGCAATGGCTTCCTTTCAGCTGTGACATTATGCAGGACCTTGTCTCCTTTTCCTCCAGATTACACCTGGGGACCCACTACATTTTGTTATAATGACAAGAGTCACCTTTCTTTCTCTTCCACAAAGTGAGATTGACCTTCTTTCTGTCGCTGAAAGAAGCACAACTTAAAAAAAAAAAAGGCTATAACGATCGACTGCCATAGCCTGAGCTGAAATTACTAAACAAAAGAGCAGTTTCCATGTAAGAATTTAGCTATAGTGCTGAGAACACACAGCCTCTACCTGTTTAAGCCCTTCGTATGCTTCTATTTCTTATAAATAGATGCTTAGATGGCTATGTCTTGTCCTGCTCCCTACAAAATGGGCATTAGGCAGTTTAATAAAACACATATTGTTATTTTTCCTAAGCTACTATACAGACAGCATCCCTTAAAGAGCCTTATGCATGACCACCATTTGGATATCTAAATTTATATAGCACTTTACAACTTACTAATCCTTTAAGAACATCCAGCATATAGTTTCCTCTTGAGCCCTGCACTGGAAAGTTTCTGTTTCCCTTATGTGCACCATTCTCCCTTCCTGTGAGAATGACAGTAAGAAATCCTGCATGTATGCAGTGGGCCTTCCACCCTACAAGCTGTGTATAAGGTTTAATGTCATGCTCCGTGTAAGCGAGTTTGTAAGAAAACAGAAACACTGCCTATTCCATATGATAAGGAGCCTCCTAGGGGCCCATCTCCCTATGTGGATTTTTTAGATGATGTGTCGTATTCACTTTGCTACATTCTAACTCAAGGAGCATCACTGCTCTGCCCTAGACAGAGTCACCCTGACTTCATGCATCTTCAAACGAGTTCTACATTTAGAAGAATATGGACAGACAATGATGGTACCTATTACAGGAGGATAAATAAGCATTTACCTACTGAGGAGTCCCAGCCTGCACTGGGTAGTTATTCTAGCGTTCCTACTAGGAGAAAGTGTAATTTATCTAATATTCATGTAACAACCACTTCCAGAATGTAATCAGATGTACTCCATGTCTCCATGGGGTCCTCCCCCTCCCACCCCAGAGAACGAAACCCACATGGCCAGGAGCGCGCCGCGGCCCCCACCCATACAGCGCCCGCCCTGCACCTGCCCCGTCGGAGGCATGCTGGGAGAAGGGGTCAGCACCCCTGTGGGCCCCCACACACTCCCGTGAGGGAAGGGCTGCCTGGGAATTTTCATGTACAGAAGGATTTTCATTCATCAAAACTTTAAAAATCCAGAAATAAAGAGATCTGTCTGGAAAAGTAACAGTTTTTACATCAGCTAATTTGAACATCATTCCTACTAAAAGCAGTATAATGCAGAAAAAACAAAGACTCTAAAGCCAGAGAAATCAGGATAGGTGTACTGCCCGCTCTGTGGTGAACCATGATGTGACCTGTCCCTTGATATACCTGATGACATCATTTCCCCAGTGGAAAAATGGAAATAATAATAAGGCCTACACCATTATACTGAAAAGTAACCCATTTTATTTTATATTAAAAATGAATTAATATTTATAAATACTAATATTTGTAAAACTGTGCAGAGCAAGACCTCAGTGCTCTTTATGAAACATAAAAATTAATTCGTTTACCTTCCCCCTAACCCCTGGTGTCAGGGATTATTGTGAATTAGGTAGGACGTTTAACAAGCACAGACTGATAAAAAGTAATGTACAATTACTCTGGGAGTTGTTTTAGGGCAGCGGGAAGGTAGCCATTTATAATGTATATCAAAAAGGTTGCTTGTGAATTATTATCCTGCAACATCCTTTATAATAAAATAATCTCTCTTTTTGCTGGCAAACCTTTATACTCCACCCAGTTTGCCTTTGTTATATGGAGCTGTACAGAAGTACAGATATTATTCCTTCCCTGCTGTCTCATCCAGCCCTGACAGGTCACGTTAACCTAGTTACCAGTGGAACAAAAATGCAATTGGCCAAAGGTTGTATTTCTTTGTCATGGGTGCAGGAGAGTGAGAGAACATGCCAGGCAAGGGCTTTCAGCAAATTACAGCTGCGAAGTTGGGCATCTTCCCAGGCCTCCTTTCTCCTTCTGCCCTCCCCTCCCTCCCAGAAACACACACACACCATGTTACCCTTGCTGGGGTGTCTGCCAGATTCGTGTTCTTTCTTGTTTTGTTTTGTTTATTTTTAAAGATGCATCTGTAACAGAAAGAAAATGCTACTGAATTTACCACAGCATGCCAAGCAATTTCAGAGGAGCTTGGAGAGTTCATGTATAATAATGCATTAGAGTTTTCAAAGAGCTTTCTTTCCCTATTTCAGCTGAAACCCTTAAGAGGTAGGCTAAAGGTGTTTTGTAAATCCTCACTTCACAGATGAAAATATTAACGTTCAGAGAGATGAAATGACTTGCTCAGCAGTTACATGGGTAGTAAAATCAAGGCCCCAGTGTGTGTTTGTTCTAGAACAGTCTACATTGCGGCTGTGTTAGAGCACACCCCGGAAAGCATTCTGTCTTGAGGGATTGGGGCCCAGTTCCTGCAGCTGGGGAGGTTCTGACAACAGGAAGAGTCTGGGTGAGAAGCAGAAAAGCAGGGGAATTCAGTAATAAGTGGCAGGCAGGGTCCAACCCCCAGCCCTGCACAACAGATTATTAGCCTGGGATAATAGCAGAGGGAAGAGAGGATACAGGAAAATTCAGATGAACTTCTAAATAAGTCAGCTTTTCCCCTATGATTTATGGCCATGTTGAGCTGGAAGAGCAGACTAGCAAAATCTCTTACCGTATAGCAAGTGAAAAAATGCTCTCTAGCAGGATGCTACAAAGCGGCGGTCCTCAAATTGTTTTCCCTAAATTCCCCCCATTTAAAATTTTGAAAACTGTGTACCTCCTCACAGGGTTTTAAGTTGATCTATACATTTTTTGCTAGGTATGAGTATTTGCAAGACAGCGAAGTTTCTGGACTATAAATACTGACAGTTTATTTTCCAAGAAGGGAAGTAGCACTCTTAAATGACTGAAGTAGAATTTACACACTATGGGGATTTGACATCCACACCATTCATTTTATAAATACGTGAACAAGCTCTTCTGTGCCAGCGGGAAATTTGTATCACACCTTTTTCTCTCAGCATCTCCGTTCCACTTCCCTCAGTCCCTGATGGACTATGTTTTTATGTGTGAAAATGTCTTATTGATCACCTAGCATATATCTCTCTTGTAAAAATATGTACAAAATATTTAATTTTTTTTAAATTTCTTAAGAGACATGAGGTCCTCAGTGTTAATATTTTTCCGAATTGAATTACCATTAAAATGATTAGTGGTAGAAAAAAATTTTTTTAATTAAACAAACCAAAAAAAAAACTAGTAACACAAACAAAACAAAAAATTAACCATTTTTGATGAATTCTTACTAGACTAGAAGTAAAGTGTTAATGGGAATGTACATATTAATGAGATGTTGTGAATAAATGTTACTGGCTACTAGGATGAGAGTTCAATATGCATTTTCTCTATTTTTAATTTTTATTAATTATAAGCACTAAAGAACTTTGCTCATAGAAATACATTATAATAGAGGTCTTTTTCTAGCAATATCATCCCATTTTTAAAAACTCATTGCAGGTACAGGCCAAAAAGAATCACATAGTGGTCTCTCATCAAAATCTATTTTTAATTTTTAACATTTCTGGAAAAAAGAAACAAAAGAACTTGTCCCCAGCCAGCATAGCAATTCACTTTTTTAGTTTCTGGGAAATATACCAAAAAGGCTTTATGAAGATCTAATAAGTAACTATTAATTATACCTTTATTTTGTAAATTTAGAAACTCTGTGTTTACTTTAATGATTCAAAAAGGATTGAGAAATCTAAATATTATTTTCAATACACCTTTGCCAATAAAATATCTTCTGATGAAAGTATTTAGCAAACTCAGTCCTCCTCATCAAGCCAATCAACAAAATCCAAGTAGATTAATTTTTTTAATCTAAATAAACATGCTACTACGAATCCCAAATAACACCATGAATGTCACTAAAAAATAGAGATCCACTTTGAAAGATGGGTTATGAAAATCAGTCAAGATCAAAATGATTTAGAAATCTATGAATCTAACCATTTCATAGTGTTTACAAAAAAAGAATAAATGTATCTGTCCTTGCACTTATTTTGTGATAAAGGAATATTTATGTAGCTGAAATTATGTCATTTATGAAGGCAGGATGACCCGCACTCCTTTGATAGTGCCTATGTGTGCGTATATTGACCGCATTCTGGTGTTAGGCATCTGTGAATAATTAAGTAAGAGTCATGTGCATTAATTCAGAAAGGACTCTATTAATCAGATTGTTTTTCTACATATTTAAAGAACGTGAAAGGCATGTAGTTATACACAATATACATACACAATACACACACATATGTGCATGTTATATATATTTGATTCACAGACAGCATATAATTTAAAATTTTTGTTAATAGGTAGAATAGGAAACACTATAATATGAAACACAAGTATTGTCTGTACTTGGATAATTATTTCATGATGTGATTTAAAATAACAAGGGATTTAACTATCTTGTTAAATAATGCACACCAAATCTAAAAGGAGCCATGTAAAATTTTTATCTGCAGGTCTGATCCAGTACTAAATGTAAAAACTTGGTAGTCTCTGAAAATATTTAAGTATGATTAAAAGAACGAGTTACTTCAACTGTTCAAGATGCCTTTCTGCCCAGCTAATGGTATGCCCTGGGAATGAGTATGGAGACTGGTCCATCATAATTGCCTACATGAAATGCATGGGGTGGGGAAAGGCATTTCAGCCCTGAGTATTTCTTAGCCATTTTCTCTTTCTTTGCACTCAGATTCTTTCCCAAGATCAGTAAGGAGAAAAAAGACATTAAGCTACTAAACAAGAATTAACTAAAAATCTCTATCTTTTCCACTGATCACATTATACAGTATAACTGGTTTTAGAATATCCTAATGAGGGACGAATTTCCCCACTTTAACACCTGCTTCATGCTTACCTGCAGTATTGATAAGACAGGGAGACAGCTCAAGTCCTCAGGTGGGTGTTAAGTGCCTGCTTATTCCCTGAAGGAGGCTTTGCCTAAATAAGATTTTAGGGTCCTCCCTACTTGGTGCCTGGGAGATTTTTCCCCCTAAGTGAAGTGGGACTGTGGTGGGCGAGGGGTGAGTCTCGCTTCTGTAAAGGAGAAGCCTGTTTTAAAAGAGGAACATGAGAAAGGAAAACCCGCATGGCAGGATCAAGTGCGCCTGGAGAAGGAGGCTCTGAAATGGATTTCCGTGAACTCATGGCCCTTGGGGGCCCTTGGGAAGTCCTCTCACCATGCCCCAGGGGTCCAGGATGCCTGTAGGAGACCCAAGGACCAGAAACGCAAGCACCTATCCAAGTCGACACCATCCTCAGGCCGTCACTGCTTGATATCAGTTGGCGTGTTGTCATGGTCTCACATAGCTGCATCTCATGGGTCCAGAGACACAGCTGGAAGGGACCCTAGAAATCTGGAACAGATCTCCCATTTGAGAGAGAGGGAATCAGAGGCCTTGGGGCTCAGTGACATGACAGCTGGAATCGGAACCCCATCTGGACCCTCCTCTTCAACACATTGCCCGGATTCTGGGTTGGTGGGGGATGGCACTGAGGATTAGAGTCATTTGGCAGAACAACGCCTGCCCCTGGGTTTGGGCTCTAACCCCCAAGTGCTACTAACTGATGGGGACCAGGGCGAAGCCCCGCGGGAGCTCCGACTTCAACTGCTTCTTCTAATGATCAGGCCCGGCCTCAGCAGCACTCAGAGAAAAAGGAAGACTGAAATGGGTCTTCCTCCTCTCTTTTGTATTATATGCTACGTTATATGTGTTTCAGGAATGTTTTGCTGTGGTATTTTTCAGTATTCCCAAAACACTTTTTGCAAATGGTCCTCTACATTTTCCAAATACCAAAGGTAAGCCCAGCGCTGTGTGTAGAAGGGTGATCGATTAACCTCACTCTGGAAATCCCCGAGTACATGGTGGTCACCTGTAGGGAAGGCTTTGGGAGAATGTGACTTGGAACAGGAATAGATGGGACCACAGTCATGGCTCTCAGAGCTGTGAATCGCTGGGAGAAGAGCCCCAAGCTCCTCTGTGGGCAGCAGAAGGCCTCTTTGGTTTTCCACCTTCGGCCCCTCCAAGCATCCTTTAACAGCCAGCTCTGAGAACAGAAGCAGAGCTCCGTCGGGTCTTCCGGCCTAGAACCCTCCCTGAAAGGAAGCTAGAATGCAGAGGAGGGAGGGGTTGTGTGCCTGGGGAGAAGAGCCAGGAGAGGGTCCTCCAAGGGTCCCCCACAGTTCTGCATGGTTTGTGAGGAGAGGCACTGACTGCCCTCTGTTCCCGACTGTCTTTCCAAGGGTATTTGTATATATAGTTTTGGAAGATAGAGTTACTATCCTCCTCCAGAGCAATGGGTTTGCTTATAATAAAGAGAGTGTCTTCCTCTCTGCTTACCACCCATTATTAAAGACTCGGGTTCCCTGAGCTCAGGGTTCCCCACCTGTCGCCACCCTCTGCAGGTGCAGGTACCCTCTGGGCTGCCCCACAGCACACTGGGAAAACTGGGATTGGGGGAACGAGCCCGAGAAAGAAGACATCACTGTGGGTAATACGGGGTAGGGTCCTTTGCCTCTGGCCTAGGAGTCTCTTCTCTTCTGCCAGCCTCTAACTTGCCAACTTGCAGGGAGAGCAAAACTCAGACCCGTCACACTTCTTGACAAGAATTACAGTGCAGTTCTTTGATAACAGCCACCTGAGCCGTGAACATTTCCAGTTACGGGAAGGGCCAACCACACCGAGGGCCCGTGATTCTGCATTCCCAAGGAACAGGCCCACAGACTGAGCCCGGACTCCACTTCCCCCTGCACACCCGCAGGCCTGCCCTCTTCCTGGGTCTTCCTTTCCCCGTTGACCCCCTTGCTGCCCAAACCTGAGGCATGGCTGTCACTCCCAGTCTCTCTCTGCCCTCACTGTCCACGTGCAAGTTCTCCCCGTTTCATCTCACGTTTTTCCTTGGCTCCGTCTTTACTCACCACAGCCCACCTGCCCGATCTCAGCAGCCTCCTTTCAGGGAAACGGCACGACAGCCCACCTCCCTCAAACCCATCCTCCGCCAGCCGCCAGAACCCAGTGGCAGGGCTTGCCGGACCTGGTCTCCATGCCCTGCATCTGGCAAAGTCCCGCTCACCCCAGGTCTCAGCTCGGGGAACCAGCCCTGCCCCTCCATGTGGGGGCGCTCTGTCCCTCCCTCCTCCCTGTGTGCTCCACTGCACCCTATTTCCCGCACCCAATATTCCCATCTGATGACCAGTTCCCGGAAGGTAGAAACCTTGACAGTTTTATTTTCCACTGTATCCCACCACCCAGCCCTGCATCTGGCATGTATCACACACACTTGATAAATGTTTGCTAGGTGAATTTATGAATGGAGAAATTAGTAAATGAGCAAGAATATGGATATTTTATCTTATATCTTATGTAGTATGATTTTGATGATGGGAGCATTCTCATTAAAGGAAAGGTGTATATCTCAAGGAACATTCAGGTCAGCAAAGGTGCCATGGTAGGTGTCCTGCCTAAAAGAATTATCACTTTGGATGAATCTTAAGTGACCTCTTAGTCTTGAGCAAAGATGCCCCCCTCTTTGAACCAGCTACCCTGAGCAGATCTAGCCTTCCAGTCTTGGGGCACAAGTGTATGCCTGGCCATCAGGGAGGAGGTGGGAGAAGCCAGACACCCCTGGCTGTGGGGCAGCAGGTGCTAGGGGCCTGGTTGACAACACTGGCAGATGGCCTTGTGTGGCTCACACAGTCCTCTGCCTGAAAACACGGGGTTTTACATCTGTGCAGGCATGCACACACACACACACACATCAAGATGGAATTTTCAAAGGTAGAGGTACTCGTGCAGGAAAATAAAAGACAGAGATGTGGCGTGCTTTTCATTGTGAGCCTTGTTGTATGTGTGAGTTGCTGACTCTTCAACAGGCAGTAACAGTTGACAGAGACTTACCTGTCGGACAAGTGGAAAGACACAGAACACAGCGAGCCCTCCAAATGATCAAACATGGCCACAGCACAGCACGCATAGAAACACGAGGTCATAGCGACCTTCCTGGCCCCTGCCCACGATGCCAGCTGCCATCTGGCTTCCTGTGACACCACGTGACTGATGAAGGCAGCAGAGCCCAGTGATTCCATGATCCCTCTGGTCCCCTAACCCCAGCTTCCTGAGGTGCACCTCTGCCTGTCTCCGCCAGTCCCGACAGAAATGTGACACTAAGACACATCTGCGCCTTCTCAGATGCCATCCGGACAGCACTCTGTAAGGGGAGCTGCAGGGGCTCGCTGACCACGGGCAGGGTCCTGTAAGGCCATCACTGATGCATTTCCTTCCAACTCTGAGTGGAAGAAAGAACATGGCCTGTGCTGTGCTGGGATGGAGGTTTATGGCTTGGAGGAAATGCTCCCCAAGCCACAAGTGCTGGAGCGTGTTGGGCGCAGAGCGCAGCCCGCGGTGAACCAAGCTCCTGAGAGAGGTGCTCAGGCTGCTGGAAACGCACTCCTGGGGCGACAGAAGTCTCACCCTCAGCCAGGACCCTCCGAACCCCTCCCCAAGCAGATCTTCTCTCCAGTGGCAGAAACCTCTGTTTTTGGGTGTGTAGACGGGAGTTCAGTCTGAAGTCATCCTGAGAGGTAACTGGTTTGCTGTATCAGAGAAGCCAGCACAAATTGCTGAATAGCAGTTTATGTAAATCTGCACAATGCGAGGGAGATGGATAGATAGATAGATAGATAGATAGATAGATAGATAGATAGATAGATAGATAG
>JAQQAC010025709.1:5962331-6086959 GCA_029783875.1 Phataginus tricuspis
TAGATAGTTGATAGATATAGATTGATGATAGAAAGCTAGATCATAGATGGTAGAGATATAGATGAAAGATATCTTATATCCATATCTCAAAGCATCTTGTAATTGTTTCTCTTTTACATACATGTCAGATTTCATGTAATAATTGCTAACTGAGCAGCTCTGACAAAAGATAGGCTTATGATATTGTCTCATAAATTTAGTGGTGTTTTAAGTAACTCAGAGGAATAAAGAAATTCTTGAGTCAGTCCTCTCTGAATTCTAATCCCAGCTGTCTTCTATATGCTGTTGATCTTGGTTAAATTATTCAACTTTCACATGCTTCAGTTCTCTCATCTGAAAATGTGAATGACTATCGTGGCTAGTTAGGGTCACTGAGAGGATTGAACCAGGCAGGTCCTATAAGGCACTGGACTGGGCCCATAATAACAAAATAATATAACCGCTGAGGTCCTTGAGCGCCCCCACTTGGATAGTCAGAGACGATGGACATTTTCCTTTCTCCTCCTTTTTACTCTTCCTCTCCTTGCTTTGTTTTGGTTTTAATTTTCCCCTCCCGTCTCACATTATCTTTACACGCCTACAGCTTCTTCTGCATTAACTGCCTGAACAGCTCGCTCCTCCGTGTTAATTCCTCCTAACAGCCACCTGGGGAGCACACCACTCTCATTCCCCCCACTTTTGGAACTTGCCTCCGGAGGGATGACGGGACAGACCACTGTAGTTCATAGAGACCCTGTGGGAGCATAGACACCGTGTGAGGACGGGGAGACTGAGGACCTGGCAATGTGTCTGATTTATGTTATTCATCAGAATTGCATTCAACAAAGCATGAAGTCTTGACTATTCGAACGAAATAGTCTCCTTATAATCTTTTATGGGCATATTTGCCCCAGACGCAACTGCAGTCTGGACTCCCAGTGAAAGCAGTTGGCGGGTGGATGAGGAGCGGCCTCTGGCATGCCGGGCGGGGGACTGACCCTCACCCGGTGCATCAGAAATGAAAATCAAGTTAACTTGAGGGTCCTCATCTCAAAAACTGAGGGCAGTTGAGAAACTTGGAGCCCAGCCTTGGATACACATTGAACCATAGACCTGAGCCATCTCTGCAGCTTAGCCCGACGCCTCCTCAGTAGCCATGGGAGCCTCTCTGTGAAGGGGCTAGACAGCATAGCAAGTATGGTAAACATTCCTATGGGGTTTTAATGTACACACAGTGACATTTCAGAAGCCACATTTCGGCCTGGGGTAAAGCAAAGGCATAGAATAAAAACCACAGTGTTATAGGCACACGCCCTCCTTGCTCCAGCAGAGGCAGGGGAAGCCTGGGCTCTGTAGTCAGAACCGTCTGTGTTTGAATATCAGCTCTGCCACTTACTAGCAGCATCAAAGTAGTTATATTAACCTCTCTGGGATTCAGTTTCCTCCCATGTTAAAGTGTGTGTGTATACATGACAGAGACAGAGACAAAGAAATGCCTACCCCAGTAGAAAGGTGCCCAATGAATGCTGGTTCTCCCCGTAGAGTCACAGAAATAGAACCACCCCCCAGGTATCATTTACCTAAAATAAGCATATGATTAAGCTGGAAATTCACCACCTCTTTCTTAAATGCTTCTGGATGTAGAAACTCCCATAATCTCGCTCCACAATGCTACCCCACTTTTCAGAGTGTTTTTAACATGGAAGTTTTTCAGATCTTCGCAAGCATGACGGAGAGCAGCTTCAGATCGCCAGAGGCCCTTCTAGCTACTCCAGAATGAGTAATACTCATTCCTAGATCCTGGAATTTCTTCTGATACTTTGATCATTCCCAGTGGGCTTGTCTGAATCCTCTCCAATCCTCCACTCCCCATTTTGGTGAGACGTGTGGCCGTGATGCTGTGATTACTCCCCCAGGGAAAGCCCGCAGTGTCCTGGCAGTTCCTCCATACCTCGCTCCAGTCCGCGCGATACCATCCCACTTTCTCAATGGCCATCTCTGGCTTGTGCATATCTAGTCTGTAGACTATTTGAAAAACAGAAACTTAATCATAAAAATTGTATTCATTCATCCAACTGCTATCTATTCAGCTCTGCCTATATATTGTGGGACTTCTCTAGTCAATAGATACGCAATAGTGAAACCCAGAGTCCCTGCCCTTCCACAGACAAGTAGTGGTGGCAGATGGTATCCACCGAGGGAACAAACAGGGTGCAGTGAAAAGGACTGGTCGGCAGTGGGGAGGTGAGGTAGGGCTGCTCTGGCCAGAGTGCTCAGAGAAGGCTTCTCTAAAGAGGCAAGGTTAACCTGAGCAAACTCTGGAACTCAGCCTGAGATTGACAAGAGGCTGTATCTGTAAATGCTTTGCTTGGCACTGACCCCAAATCAAGGAATTGTAAGATGTACTTTGTCATCCACATTCTGGAGCTTGACAAACACAGACCATCCACCATTCAGAGAAGTGTTCTTCATGCATGGATACGCGTACAAGGTTCCCTAAATAAGATTCAGACGGTTACAATGCGTAACCGAATCACAGCGTGCATCTCCCTATTATTCACATGTAAGCTCAGAATTATGCAACATCTATCAACTGTTATCCACTTGCATGCTGACACCCTGCACGTGGGGAAGCAAAGAGCAGGACGATAACCCTTCAGATACTAGATGAGGAAAATGAACTCCAGTGCCCCACTGTTCATTTGGGACCGCATTTTCTCAGATGAGGACGTCAAGCCAAATTCATCAAGACTGTCATAAATTGAAGACACTGATTCCCCCCCCCCCCCCACTGCAGTTGTCAGGTCCACTCTGAGGGTAGCCTCCCTCGTTGGCGCTTTTCTCACTTAGTGCAATCCTGGGTTTATAGGAAATACACCGCAAATGAAGTGTCTGAATGGATGCCCAGCTGCTCTCATATTTTGATCCACACACTGGAAGTCATGTGGCAGTTGATGTCTGCCATTGGTGTTACTATCATTGGCATCATCCCAGTTGATTTATGGGCATCTAGAAGGTGAAGCCAGCCTACAACTTCTCACTTGGAAATTGCCAGCCTAGAAGAAATAGCCTTAAATATATAAGTCATTTGCCTCCTGGACAGTTTTTTCCTGTTACTTGTTATTTCCTCCCTCCCTCTCTCCCTCCCTTCTTTCCTTCCTTCCTTCTTTTCTTTTCCAGGTTTTTTTCTTTTTCCATAATTCTTTCAGTACAGAGAAAGGAAGAATATTAAAGAAACAAGAATATGGAGCATAAATGGAAAGCGTATATAGGCAAATATAATCACTAGCCACAGAAAGAAAAGGGATAGGCATAAAGTTAAATTCCACAGGACTGATTTCTATTTTTGTTTTCTGGGTTTTGGGGGTTTGATTGTTATAGTCTTGACTTCCACTGGCGAACAAAGTTGGAATCATTGGTTAATGTCTTCGATGTGGATCCTCCTCCAGTTATCGCAAATGATTTCTTGGGAAAAATACTACCCTTTACTGTGTATGTTTCTATCGTGATAACCTATTAACAGAAACTCCATATAGAAAGTCCAAAACAATCTAAGATGTTCTTTTTCAGCAAGTCTTTACTTCTAAAATTCACTAAATCCTAAGCTCTTTGTCCATTATCATACCCACTCTCTTCGCTAAGAACATAACAAAAATACCACTGATTTAAATCTCTGACTATACTGAATCCAGGATAAACCAAACAACCTATAATTTCAAGAAATAGAATGCAAAAATTTAACTTCTTTCTCGGTTCTTTACATGGTTTGTTCTGTGTAGACCCAGCACATAAATTCTTTGTATGCTAGCTTCATGCACACTTCAGTTTCTCTCTGAACATCTAATGTGGTCCCTTGAGATCAGCGTATAGGGTGATAACCAAGAAGCAGGTTCGGCTTTCTGGTCTAGCCCGCCTTGCTCACGGGGTCTCTCATGCTGTGGCATGAGTGCTGTGAGCATGGAAAAAGGACTGTCCCCTGTAGACGTTACAATGCACTCACTAAGCACCCTGGGCTGGTTTTTCTTCATTTCTAGTGTAGATGAAGGGCTGTCACAGCATGGGCTCAGGGTGCTGGTGAAGACCTGCTGGTTAACTCCGGGCCACTCCCTTCTGACCACTTTTGTGCAACTTTTGGGTAGAAATTCTACACCCACTAGTTGTTTAAAAGGACTGGTGTTTGCTACTCCACGTATCCTGAGTATCTCCATATATGATGAGATTTAGTTTGTTTAAATTAATACTTAAGCACCCAATGTACGTCCTGATTCAAAACAGCAATGAGTAATGCCCTGACTCTCCTCCGTGGTGGTGCAGGGGCCTCAGCTTCCCCGGAGCTACCTGGAGGATAAAGGCTCATCCTGGTGAATTTCAAGTTATCCTCTTACCTCACCACCCAAAGGTACAAGAAAAAAAAGGTCTTCTTCTCTGTGGACATATTGCTACCTAGGCATTGTCTTACAAAATTAAAGTTAGCGAGGAATAGGAATTTCACAGCAATGAGAATTTCAGGGAGTGGATTTACAACCCTATAGCACTGAAGAAAATCACAGATTCTATAAGCCCATCACCTAATATGGCAAAACAGAAAAAATGTAAGACCTGCAGTCCAGCAAACCTGGGTTCAAACTCTCTCTTCAAGTATGTCACCTTGGACATATAACTGAATGTCCCTGAGATTTGGTTTCCTCATTTGTGAAACCAAGATACTCATCTAAAAATCTTTTTAAAAAACCTCTCATCACGTCAAAAGCCCATCAGCTGTGCCTGGTGCCAACAGTTTATAGTGATTTGTATATTGTCACTTTAAACATATAAACCAAGTGGCTTTAGAACTCACCAGAACTTAACCTGTCCACATGTAGAGGTACTTCTTCAACTACCTTGTAGGAATGTTGTGAAGGTTAAAAGAAATGCGAACCGCGTGGCTAGCACGTTGCGCAGCAATGGTGGCTGTCCTCTGCGTTTAGCGTGGCGGTAAAGCCCCTCTCCCTCAGGTTCCCCTGCTGCCACTGCCCCCAGTGGTCGGTAGGGAGCGTCCTCTCTGCTGCTTGGACTTAGCCTAACAGTGCTAATCCACCCACAAAGGAAGGCTATCTGGCCATTTCTTCCCTCCTTCTCTTTCTGCCTAAGACTTAAGATCTCTAAAAGCCCCTTAGCTCTGCACAAACGAGAACGCACACCGTTGTCCTTGTGCGCCACACCCTCCCCCCAGTCCTGTCCCGGCCCCTGCCCCTCCCTCCGGGGAGGCCTCGCTCCCACCTGGGTCCCTCCCACTGTGCTCTGTGCTCAGCCGCGCTCACCCTCTTCAGCCCTTCAGATGCCTTCACTTGCTCCCTTTCCAGGACCTTTGAGCCCTGCTCCGAAGCACCCCCCCGAAGCACCACACTGACTCACTCCCCTTCCTCTAGACAAAGGCCACGCTGGGTTCAGCTTTCCCCTGGGGCCACTTCAAGGACGCCTTCCCTAACCGCGGAACCCTTGCTAGGTGCCTTTAACACAGAGGCTGGCAGAACCACGCATCTTGTCTTTAGAGACCCTGTCATGACACATGCATTGGTGTGATTACTTGAGCCTCTGTTTCCCCATGTGTAAAGTGGACATTTAAGGGGGAGTCTAAGTGAGAGGCATGTGCAAGCTTATGACTCCATGTCCAGTGCACATCCTCAGGTAAGGATCACTATTATTATTTTCATTACATACATATTTATTTATTGAACAGTTTCTGTGTGAAAATAATCCTATATCCTTGCTTTAAATGATGTGTTCGCATTTCACGTAGTTTTAGAGACTTGCTTTAATGTTTCATTTCTAAGTATCTATGTTTTTGAGTGTATATTTCTATGTAGGCATCTGTAGGAATCATTTTGTGACTTATGCTGATTTCTAGAAAACTCCATTGCCTGTATCTAGAAATGCCAGTGCACTTTATAAACAAAATCAACCACTAAATGTTTATAGGGTCAGGCCGTTAGATCTGAGGTACAGATACAATTTAGAAGGAATTCTTACAATGGTGCTAAAGTTCTAGAAGCAAATACTATCTGGGAGGCCATAGAAAGAGTGAATTGTTGTTCACACTTCAGCTTTGATTTGGAGACACCTGTGAAAGAAAATAATCCTTTCCCAATACTTACTGGTTATTTTATTTCCAGAAAACATGCTTGTTATTTTAGCCGAGGCAACTGCCCTGGCTTTCTGGCATGGTTTATGATAAATGAACAGTGACACCTACTGGTTAGGGGTGGTAATACTTGTTTACTAAGAAAAGCTACATTCTCACTTGGCTGTGTATGGTCCCAAAAGTAATGCTGAATGTTTTGATATCAGGGAGCAAAGAGCCAACACTCAAGTTTAAAAGCAAAAAATCAAACTATATAGAGGCAGATACATGAATATGGACAAATCCACTTTCTGCTATGAAGATTGCTCTTTTCTCCTCCAACAATGTTTTTTTTGTTTCCCCCATAAAAGTAGGCTTGTCAGAGCTGCTCCAAGTGATTTAGTTCAAGGGCCAAGCGCACATGTTTGGCTTGAGTCACCTGCTTTCCTTCTCTACATTGATTAAACAGATAGGCAGGGACTGCTCCCAACACAGCATTTGTCTAGTTCATGACATATTAATATTTCCAAAGTATATTTCCCCTGTTTGTCACTTTTCTACTTGTTTTCACTGATACGCAGCAATGCCCTTTCAGCTGCCATTGTCAACTTAACAGGCACCTCTTCCTGGTAGTTTACATCAGAATAAGCAAGTCCAGAGAGGAGAAGTCTGGGCTGACGGTGGGGAGCCATGTACCATTCATGCTGCCACAGAACACGCGGGGTAGAAAAGGAATGGTCCCGGGACTCAGACCTGCCTGGGTCCAAATCCCACCGAGGGAGCCAGTGACGCTGGCCTGACGTCCTCGGCGGCATCGGCGCCAGGTCTAAAGCAGGCCAGGAACTAGGTCTGGAGTGGAAAGTGGGTCTGTCAATTCCCCCAGCTCAGCTTTGCCTGGGGCCCTGTACTTGGGGGATTACCAAACATCATTCATTCACAAAAGCCTCTACTGCCATCCAATTTTGCTTTACTGTTAAGGAGAGGTTAACATCCACAGGGGCAGAAGGGAGGAGTAATTGACGGCCAGTATCTCCAACACCCTGTTCTGAAAGTTATTTACCCTGACGTTCTCTAATCTGTACAAATGTGTCATCTGCAAGATTTGTTATGACAATTACAGGAAACAATAGATATGTTACCCCCAGCCCAGGGCCTTTTCTCTTCCTCCTTATAAGATACAAATCTCTTTCTCAGAGTTGTAGGGAAGGCAAATTTGTACTTTAAGTCAGAGACTAATTCAGTGAAGAATGGTCACACAGTCATTAGGTGACTTTTACAGGCCGCTGGGAACGAGTTGCCTACTCTTGGGACACAGGCACGTGAGTCCTGTCCTCCCTCTAGACCAGGGTCCCTGCTTTTCAGGCTCAGGGTAGGAGAGCCTAGCCCCATGGCACACTCTTCCCTGACCATCTCCCCAGAGCCCTCTCCTCGGGCTCCCGCCTTCTTGGTGACCTCATCCCAGTGCGTTAGCGGCTTCTCTGCAGATGGCTTCCAACCCCAGATCTTGCATCCCGGCCTCCCTCCAAAGTCTGCAGCCCTGCACTTGCAATGCCCGCTGGACGTCTAGGAGGGGGATGCCTCAAAGGGAAAAGCCCTGGCAGGAGGGACAGTGGTGGCTGGGTAGGAAGTGGGGACCCATCAGCGTCATCGCAACGTAAAAAAAAACTGGTCCAATCCCTCAGCCAGACCGTGGGAAGTCTGACTCTTTCCAGCCAAATGGTGAGAGGGGCTCAGAGTCTCCAGGACGTAGTACCTGGAAGCCATTTGTCTGTCTCCTACTTAGAAACATGGGTCATTCTTTCTTGATTATCGAAGTAAGATTAAATGCCAATAGGTAGCACTTATTTTTTTCCTATGTGATTATTCTGAGCTAATAAAGAACACTTGTCTCTCGTGAGGCAGCAGGCAGTCATGGACAGGGCGGAGAGGAAAGGTGCTAATGAAGGGTGGGTCTCGATTTCTGTCTGTCTAGGTTTGATTTGCATGCCAAGAGCTGACTGGCTAGTCACTGGAATGACTTTGGATGAGTGTTTAATGACGCTGGCCTCTTTCACACATTAATTCAATAAATATGTATTGGGTGTCGTCTGTGCTCTAGGTATTTAGCACACATCAACAGCCAAAAGAAAGAGAGATGCCGGCCCTCACGAGGTTTCATTCTGCCAGGGGAAAGAGTCCAAGAACAATAGGCCCAATAAATAATTGAATTATCCAGATGTTAAAGTAGAGTTGGCACACATTTTCTGTAAGGACCAGGCAAAGAGTGTGCTGACCCCTGTGTTAAAGCGTGGTAACCACTAACGGAGAGAGAGAGGCGGAGTACGTAGGCGGGAGCACCGCCGTCTTACGCAGGATGGTAAATGGCAGAGCAGGACTCAGCACACGGGGGTAGATCAGAGTGAACTTACGAAGGTGGGATGTGAGCAAAAAGACCTGACGGGGCGGGAGTTAGTGGAGTGAGATCTGAGATTTCCAGAGCTTTCCAAGCCAAGGAAACCGCTGTACCGAGGCCTGTGTCATGTTCTAAAACAGCAGCAAGAGCCTTGTGGCAAAAGCAGACCATGAGGGGAAGAAGGAAATGGGTGGGGGACGTGCTGAGGACCCCTGGCTTCTACTGAGGGAAATGTGGGGTCACCGGGGAGTGTGAGCAGGATGGCAGAGCCAGACCACATCTGGGCGGTCCTGCTCCAGCTGCTGTCTGGGTCTAGGTCTATAGGGGCAGTGGACTCCAGGAGCCCCTGGGTTACTGCCGTGGCTGGGGCAAGACATGACCGCAGCTTAGAATGGAGGGGCAGCCGCACTTCCAAAGGGTGGAATGAGAGGTGTCAGGGGAGAAGAGGTAGGACACCTCCAAGGATCTGAGGGCCCTCGCCTGCAGCTGGAGACGGTGACAGTGCGACAGGGCCGTTTGGAGGCTCACTGAGATGATTCCGACAAAGGGCTAGCCGGTGCTTGCGGCATGGGGACCGCTCAATAAGCATTATCAGGGCCAGCATCGTGGCTATCGTGATGGAGTCACTCAAACCTGGTTTGAGTCTACGCTAAATCACTTACTAGCTGCATGAACTTCAAAAGGTTCATCATCTCTCTCAGTCTCGATTCCCCACATCTATAAAATGAGTTTAAGAAAAAAATGAGCCCTCCTATATACATGGTCGCTGTGAGGCTTCAGGGAGCTTTTGCTGGTGCCGAGCAGGTCGTAATTACATTAGCACTGGGGTCTGGTGTTCTCAAGGCAGTGTTTTATTGAGCTGAGGAGCCATGCCCTTCCCCAGTTCTTAGAAGCCACCGTGTCCTGTCCTTGGACCACAGAACTTGACCTTCTCACTGAACCACATTCGTCCGTCTGTGTAAGTCATGCCACACCTGCCATGGTGGAAGTTTAGTGACATGGTGGTGGCCATTTCCGTGGCTCTGCAGCATGGCAGGCTCGGCATCCTTCCCTCAGCGAGCCGCCAGGTACGTTTAGGTAGAATAAAGTAAGCCGCTCATGCGCCTGGATCCTTCAAAAAATGAGAAGAGTCCTGTGAGTGAGAAGAGTTAGTAGTTCAAACAGAAACCCGTTAATTTCCAGCCCCAGCGTCCCGTAGTCTTTGCCCACTGAAGCCTCCTCCCCATGCCGCTGGGCCCCGCCACCTGCCCCACAGATGCCACCCTCCGGGGGGGGAGAGTAATTTGCCACTCGTGCCTTTTAAGCCTTGCACTTTATCAGCAAAAGATTGCCTCACGCCATAAAAAAAATCATACCCTGTGAAACAGATAAAAAGTATTGAGGAGTGCACCATTTAACAGAAGATAAAATACCTTTTGCTATTTTTTAAAACAAGTCTTAACCAAAAAGCCAGAAGCAAATAAACAATTATGCAGCTAGTCCTCTAAACAAGATTTGCACACTCAGTTATTTGCGCCGATTAGGAGATTGGCGAACATTTATTTCCAGGTGGTACTTTGCATTTCAGGGTGTTGGAGTAGAAACTGTGGGTGGCAGCCTAGGACTGCCTCAGGCTGTGAATGCCCTTGAACTGGACTTGGGTCAATTTAAACAGGATAAGGGAATATCAGGACTAAAGGTAGAGCGCCTAACTGCTTCCTTCAACAGACAGAACCCTGAACACAGCAGTGAGGCTCTGGACACCCTGGGTGCACAGCTGTAACGCTTTGAGAGAGAGAATGCTGGAAAGCACTTCTTTTGTTAAGTGTTGGGTCTCCCCCTGTTTAGTAGCAGAAGGAACAGTTTGTGCCCAGAGAGGCATTCGGAGCAAAGAGAGAGAGACGTGGGAATTAAAGCCACACCGTGCGGCGCGCATCGGCCCTGCCCAGCTTGTCCTTGGAAAAACACTGTGAAGGAGTTTGCTTTCCCAGCTTCCCGTCGCTTCCTCTCCCCTTTCCTTTATTGATGTTTGTCTCCTTTTCCCACCTCTGCCTCATCAGTTCCCCGCCAGACTGCCCCCTTGAAGGCAGCAGGAGAGAGAGAGAAGAGAAGGGAGGGATGGTGAGGCCGCCTGCCTGCTTCCTGCACAGGCCTTCTCTCACAGAGAGGTTTGCCTTTTAATTAAAAAGTGCATTCTGGAATTAACTTCCTTGGACCTGGGGTGATTCAACAGCTCATTTGCCGGGCGTTGTCCTTGTCCCCAGGGATGACCACAGGGCTCCCTTCTTAGCCTGACTAACGTGGAAGGCCAGAGCCAGAGAGCCGCTGCCCTTCATGGTGCTTCCCGCGGGGACCCAGCACAGCTCTCCTGCTGGGGGCCCTCCTCTGCCCCCTGCATGCCACCCCACTACCAAGGGTTTCACGGCCCTGCCCGCTGGCCCACAGCAAATGTTGCATCTCTCCTGTCCCACGGGGCCTCCTGGGTCTGGCCTGCCCCCCTCTCCTGGGCAGTATCCCACCTTGGGTTCCAGACATGGCTGGCCACATCTCTGGGCCTCCTGTAATTCTCCCAGTTAACCTGTGTCGATGTGCTGATGAATGGCTAACATCTTCACTCCCTGGTATATAATATACATATATATGCATGTATGTATGTGCGTGTGTATGTATGTGCATGTGTATGTATGTACAAACTTTAAGTAGCCTTTAGTCTAGTGGCAGGAGACTCAGCAGAGCAGGGGGCAGGAGAGGAGAGGGCAGGGCCCTGGCCGTGGCCGGGGAAGGCATATGTGCTGGGGAGCTGGGGAGTCTGGCACAAACCTTTCCCGACCAGGCCTTAGAGGCCCCATCCGGGGAACACAGTGAGTTTGCAAAAATAAAGAGCATAGCTGCCCTGATTCGTGGACCTCTCCTCAGGCCTCCTCAGCACCCGGCCTCCTGTGTTATTTCATTGTTTGGAAAAGGTAATGTCATTTCCACAGGAACCTAATTTGCTGCTGCCAGAATAAAGCTTAATTCTGAAATATTCTAGTCCAAGACACAGGCCCTTAAGTGAGGGTAGATGCAGAGCGTGGCTTTGATTGCCATCCTACCTCCAGTACGGATCACAACACCACGCAGAGCTAATTGCCTAATAAGCATGCACTGAGTGAGCGGAGGGATGCATGTGTCCCAGGCCGAGAGCTTATGTGCACTGGGCTTTCACAGGCAGCCCGTGTTTACCTCTTCAGTCCTGCCTGTCGCCATGGTACCCAGGCTCTCGGAAAGAGGGTCTCTGGGGTCCCATCAACAAAGAGAGGTAATAAATCTTGCCTCACAATGAAACGGGAGCTTACAAGTGTCCTGGAAAAGCTGCAATGGTTTATATTATTGCTCACAGTATTAACTTATTGATCTGCACAATAAAATCAGCTAAGGGAGGCAGCATGTATGCACTGCCTTCTTTCAATGCAAGGAAATGGTTTCAGAGGAAGAGGCCCCTCCTGTGGGACACCAGAATCCATAAACGTCACCAAGCCGTCGGGCACCATTCCTGTTATTCTTGCAGGTGGATGATAAGTTGCTTTGTTTGGTTTGGGGTTAAGGAGTCTCAGATCCTTCTGGGAATTAAACATCCTTGATTAGTTTTCTGTGCTTGGTGCTACTGACATCTCTAACCCTTCACGTGCCCCTTTCATGAGCACAGATGAAGGATTTCAAAGGCACTTCTTCCTGGCCCTCACAGTTAGAGCCCAGGTCCTCCGCGCGGCCTTCCTCCCGCCCTCCCGCATAGCGGCCCTCCCCCACCCCCATCTGCTTTCTCCTAACCAACCGTCTGGTCCGTGCTGAGAGCCGGAGAGGAGGAAATTGTTCCCTCTCGCCATCTCCGCAGCGGAGCGTGCGGCCAGCCCGGCCCCAGGGCTCGGGGGGAACCAGCCCAGGAGCAGGGCCTAGGAAGCCACAAGGGGGGCTGTGCAGAAATGGAAGCACAAACTGGCAGCCTGCTCGCGGGTGGTCCAGGGCACCCACGCTTTCCGAAGGGCTGAGCGCAGCTGCTTGCAGCCAGCGGGGTACACGTGCTCCTGCAGGCCAGGAAAGAGCTGACAAAGAAGCACTCCTGTAGGTAAAAGCTGGGCTCAGAGCAGGCTGCAAGGGACCCAGCAGGCCACCTCCTCGGTACGAGGGCAACCAGCTGCCATGTGGCTTGTGCCACACACAGACACTTGGAGCAGCCACGTCGCCATGCACAGCACACACCGCACCCACATGAGACACACTCACTTGTATTTGCACTCACACACACGCTTCAGATGCCTGCCCCAGGCCCTTTGCTACTCCCCGTCCCAGATGCCATCACCCCTCCGCACCCATCTCAGCGAGGCCAGCCAGCACTGGAAGCGCCAAGAGCGGAACACCCAGCAGGTCCCCTGCGTGCCCTGGGTCTCCACTCACGATCTTTGTCATCCTGGCCCAGGAACCAAAAAGAACGTGGGTGGCCAGCTTAGCACTTTCATTCATGGTACAAAAAAGGCAGAATTTAATCTTCCTGCTTCAAATACTCCGTGAAATATTTTTCAGTTCTGCTTCTCAGCTGAAAAGCAAAATAGGGTAAACTTTATAGAATGAATCTGCTACCAGGTCTGTCTAGATGCACAGCAGCTCTCCTGATCTAAGGGCGCTGCAAGAACATCGGTGATGGACAGAAGGCACACTGCCAGCGGGAATGCGTGCTGCTCTGAGCTGGTCCTGAAGGCTGTGGGAGGATAGGGCTCAGATAGGAAAGAGAACTGGTTTCCAGCACGTGATTTCAAATCCTTAGTCCACGGACGGCTGTTTATTGCAAAATATCATACCAAGGTTGGAGCTTTCTTTCATTTTTATAGTGACAGCCTTACGTGATTCCATGGAACCTTCTGGCCATCCGAAAATATCCAGCAAGCATACAACCTCCCTTTGAGCTGAGAAGTGCTCCCAGTATGGAAGTCCTTGCACTCTTGGAAAGGGACCACCCCAAAAAGACGGGGTCCTTCCCCACTTGGATGTACTTATTAGTATCAGCACACTACACTGTTATGCGCCATTTGGTGATTTATTCTTGAAGATCCTACTCCTGGAGCCATATAGCCATTACAGCCTGGCGCATTAGAAAACACGCAATGGTCTAATCGAGAGATTCTCTGTCCAGCATGCTGTAGTGTGGGAGGGTATTATTCTCAACCACATAACCACAGCATTCAAAAAATCGGCTTTCCCAATACGGTATCTGCAAGACCCGCTGTATGCTTGGGAACCACTGTGGGGATAGTAAATGGGTAAGGCCACTCCAGGGTGCGTATGATTTCTTTAGCCGTGTCCTAATATTTTATTTTATCAAAACAACAGTAAGAGTCATCATTGTAGATTATACTTCTGGATTCTCTAACAGCCGTGGATGACCCGAGTGGTATTATATGGGTACAAAAACATTCCTGCGACCGTTTTTGCCAACAGCCTTCACACAACCCTGTCTTCTTCCCTCACATCCTTCCTGCATTCAGTATGCATCTGCCCACAGCATCACGGACCCTCCTGGCCGGCAGAGTGCAGATCTGCCCATCAGCCCTCAACAGTGCTGGTCGATGGACCCAGCCCACACACTCATCCAAAATGCTGTTGTTAAATGAAAACTGAAAGAGGCTTCATAATTACATAATCAATGCATGCTCATCATAAAAATGTTAGAAAAGTGTAGGAAAACTAAAAGGAGGAAAAAAAGAAAGAAAGCCACCATCATCCCACACAGCTGGAGATGGGATTTTTTTGACTCATTGCTGTAGAAGTTCTTGGATATTTTTTACACACACACATACACAGTTTTTAACAGAAATGGGTTTGTGCCTGTGCTGTTAGCACTTGTCTCTCTCAGTAGTGCGTTGTGAACATCTTTGCATTTCTCTAAAGGCCAGCTTTAATGGTGACCTAACATGCGTTCCTGAGGCTGTGCCATGATTTATTTAAATATTTATCCTACAGAATGGTGACAGTTCTCCTGTGGCCTAATTTTTGCTACTTTCCTCATTTGTTTTTCTGGAAAAAAAATTCCTGGAGGAGGAAGTTTGAGGGTCAGTGTATGAGAATGGTTTTAAGGCTTTGCCTAGAAAACGTTCCTTCAGTTCTAGAAAGCACATTTTTGTATATGTTTAAATTTCTGCCAGCAGGACATTTTAAATCAATGTGGATGTTCACAAGGGCAGGGTTTTGCTTTTCCTTTGTCAAATTGTTATTAAGTTTAAGGCACTTTTTACAACTAATGTCCTCTTAGAATCAAGCCATCCAGCTTGATTTCCCTCCAGGACAACAAATGCAAAGCACATGGCCCCTCCTGCAGGCAGAGGGGGCTGGCCCACTGCCCCATCCCCTCCTTTTTCCCCTTTGCTAAATGATAAGCAGTATTATTTCTCATTCATCAATTCAGCATATTTCTGTATTTGCAATTCATAATTACCATTTACATATTTGTTAGAAATTATAATAATTTGGATATGACTTTGACTCTCCTTAGTGTAAAAATATGTGAAGCCATGCTTATAAAAATATAAAGAAATTTAATGATGATAGAGCATGTGCATTATAGAGGCTTTTATGTAAAAAATCATTTAAATTGAATTAATCTTAAAGTTAAGTCTTAATTAAATTCCTCTATAGTCCCATTTTATTAGAAATAATCAAATGAACCTAATTCTTGGTTGACCGATGTACATAATGTCCCCAACACAGTAGGAAGTTTTATCCTACCCGGAGCACCCAAACACCCTCCCTTCATTCCAGCTGCATGTCCACGGTCCTCAGGGATGATGTCACCGTGCTGGCATTGTCACTCGTGGTCTGGAAAACGATTACAGATCAAATTCCAGATTGTGGTGACAGTGTTGAGCATGACTTGGTATGGAGCACAGATTGACAGGAACAAGTTGTATTTACATTTCAGCACTGCTGGTCCCTGAACGTGAAGAGAGAAGAATCCATTTCACCTGAGCAGAATGGTAATTACTGAGGGATAAAGGAATTTAGAAACTTCTTATTGGAAGTCAGTTTATTGCCATTAGCCTAACAGGCATTTCCTTTGAGCTACTGCCAAGAAGCCACTTTGCAGTGATAGGTAAGGCGTTGCACTCGAAGTCCTGTTGATATTATAAAGCCTGACTTAGGTCACAGATCAAAAGACCAGAGTAAGAAGTTCCTATCAAGTCACAGATTTAAGCATTAAAAAGGTTTGTATAAACTGATCTGATATCTCACTCCAAAAGAAGCCGGAACCAACCCATCTTATGTTTTTGTTCGATTTGAGAAGTAGAAAAAATACACTGATGGAAACTCCAGCATCCTTGCAGAGAGCATCAAATGAAACTTTATGAATTTAAAAAAAATGAGAAAAAATGAGCCACCAAGTGGGAGGATTTCATTGTAAATGCAAGAACTGTGTCTAATCAAATTGCAAGTACCTGTAGGGAAAAAATAAGACCAGGACGTCATGAGGGTTATTCCTGTCCACAGACACCTTACTGGTGTCTCGTTAGTGGGTTTTCTCCCCAACATTAACTTGTATCAGATATATGTTTATTTTAGATTCTTGAGACTAACTTAACATTCCCCTTCAGCTAAGTAAAGTGTATTTTTCAAAGTTATCAGAAGCAAAAATCTACTTTAAAAAACGCGCACTATGTAACTGCCACATTGAAAGTCACAGGTGCAGATTTGCCATTAATCCTTCTCCTGATGCTTGGTTGCCACTTCCTGAATTGCCCCAAGGGCATTTGGAACTCGGACCATGAGGCGGCCTGGCTGAGAGTCCTCGAGGACGCACAGTGGCCCTTCATTCGCTGGAGCCCTGCCAGCAGTACTGGGTCTATGGGCTCACGTCCAAGTCAAGGAGCTCCGTGGCAGCAGCGCCTCCCACCGTGAGAGCAATCTGGAAAAAGAGGCGCAGGAGCCTCTGAGAGCAAACAGCAACTCATGGCCGCTTTCCCCAAATCCATTCTAGACCTTGTCCTTGTTGGCAAAGCCAGTCCCATGCCATGCAACTTGCTCTTGGTCGGTACTAAAGTAAAGGCCTGTGAGATACTTGCGAACATAAATCAGTATTCAGGTGAAAAAGTCACAGAGCTGAAGGACATGGTAAGAAGCAGTTTCCTTGCTCAATTTTCCTGCCTTCAATGAAAATAAGAGATAATAAACCTGTGTCAGACCATCCCAGCAAGAGGTTTCTTTTTTTTTTTTCTTTTTTTTAAGAATCCCAAGGAAATTATACTTTTCTGATGGAAATCCAACTTCACACTCATGTTGTTCAGAAGCCTGTTGCTGCTGACTCTGGGAGGTGCCTGGTTCTCTGCAGCAGTAAAGGGTGGGTGTGGTCATCCACACGGCCTCGTGGTGTATTTGGAATAAGCCTTTCACTCCTTAGGCACGAGCTTTCCAGTGAGGACTACTTCACTGTGACGCAGGTCATTTGCAGGGAGTGATGCACACCACTGGTCCTTTTCCTACAGAAAAGTCTTTCTGAACATGGAGTCATAGACATGGATCATTACAGATATTGTAAACAGACAGGGAAATTCTGATATATTTTGTTACCTTAACTTTTGATCTTAACTAACTGGAACTTGCTTATGCCATTGGGGTCACTGAGACAGAAAACCGTATTCAAGCTCTAGCCGGGCTCATGGATGCTGATAACCATTGGCTCCATTTGTAGGACTGTCCCGTATTCATCTCAGTTAAATCAATTTACCCTTCAAGACCAGAAGTGTCACCGGGACTGTAGCATTTAGCCAACTTCCTGGAGAGAACAAACCTCTCCCGTCTGCGGCAAACCTAACCCCCGTCGTAGCACCTGCACTAAAGTTGATTGTCAGCACAGGGCTCTGTTTCCTTCTTACCTTGCTTCCTTGAAAAAACCTTTATTAAGCATCTACTCAGGGCCAAGTGCTGGGATAGCAGCCCTCAGAACACATGGGGGGGCCTTACTCTGTTCCCCTTTCAGGGAACTTGAGCCTAGAGGGGGTGATGGATAAGGGAACATCCAGTGCAAGTGATGGGAACGGGGCTCCAGGTTAACTACAGGGCAAAGCATGCGGGAGGAGCAGCAAGCTGAGTCTTGGGGTCAGGGGAGTCCGCCCAAAGGGCTTTCCCCATTGAGAAGCAAAGCACCACTGTTAAGAGTTAGCTGGGCAAAGGTGGGCCATGCAGGGAGCTCAGAAGGGAGGCGCGGGTGTGGCCCCCCATAGGCCAGCCTCCAGGAGGCCCAGTCGTCCCCTCTGTGCTCCTGCCCTGGGCCCTGAACTGCCCAGCACAGGGCAGCCTCCCCACAGATGCCTGTGGCATGGAGGAATGGTTCCATTCAGAACAGCAGCTGACCCCCTGGGCAGTCTGCCGTTCCTCCACCAGACTGGAGCGGAGGCTCCCTTATGAGCTATAAACCTTTGGAAAATTTGACCCCAGTCACAGATAGACATAGAAACTTAGAGAATAAGGTGTTAATTATTATAATTATCCCTAAAAACATTCATTAAATGTCCATTGTGGTTGGCATAATCTAGGGTGTTGAGCAATCCTTTTAAATACAGAATAATATTGTGCCACAACATGAGTCAGAAGGCCAGGAGTAGAGGGGCCATTCCACTGTAATAAAAGACGATAAATCCGCTCTGAAGGGCCCATGGCTCTAGCATTCTCTGCGCCAAACCAAGAGGGCAGGCAGGGGCCCTGCAAGCGAGCTGTTCACACTTTGCTGTTCATTGGTGTTGGACGCCATGAGCCTCTCGTGTGCTCTGGGACACCATGTGCTGGGAAAGAGGCAGCAGTGCGGCTGACATTTCACTTCACTCTGCTGCAGTCTGCTGTTATCTTAGCAGCTCCAAGACTCAGAGTCCAGGTACTCGCTCTTCAGCTGCTCTTAATTAGCTTGCTTTCTACTTCCTTAGCAAAGCAATAAAATCAGGGGAGAAAGAAACCTAGGCAGGGGAGAGAGTCTTCCAAGTCTGGGTTTTATTTTACTTCAGTTAAAACACTGCGAGGTGTGTGTTGCTGCAAGATAACATTCTTCAGGTCACTGAAGGCCCCCGGCTTCTCCTCCGCCCGGGGTGCCTGGCCAGCGTGCAGTGAGGAGTCTTACAGGGCCCTGGCAGGAGGAGGGGCCGTGGGGCGACCTCAGGGGGCATCGGCTCTCTAAGCGTGCTGGGCTTTCACCATCATCCGCTGGTCAGGACAGATGCCTATCGGGGAGGATCATATGGGAAAAGTTCCCGCCATCATTAAGCACCCTGAGCTGTGACCCTTCTTTCTTTCAGAAGTGTTAGAACCTAAACAGAAGCATTAGCTGGCTCAGCTCTGTGGAGACTGGTATGTGGGTGAGCCCCTCAGACCCCCATCTCTCATCTCTTCCCTTCCCCTCTGAGCCAGAATAGTTGTGAAATAGTGCAAGGTCCAAGTCCTTGGGCAGAGAACACCTGAGGCCCAGTAGAACCTTAAATAGAGGTGTTTAAGGGTAGGCCACGGGCCCACAACAACAGGGTGTGGTGACGCGCACATGGGAAGCGTTGGAGTTTTCCAATTTGTTTCAGCTTCTGCCACTAATGTGTGCTTAACTTCAAGGATGAAATCAAGCCATGATTCTAATTTTTTAAATGAATTTTTTGTGAGGTATAGTCGACATCATTTTATCTTAGTTTCAGGTATACCACATGATTTGATATTTGTATATATTGTGAAATGGTCACCACAGTAAGTCTAGTTAACATCCGTCACTATACATAGCTATAGAAACTTTTTTTTCTCGTGATGAGGACTTATAAGATCTACTCTCTTAGCAACTTTCAATTATGCAACACAGTTAACTAGAGTCAGCACGCTGTGCATTACATCCCCAGGACTTAACTTACTTTATAACTGGAGGTTTGTACAGACAGTGAATTCTGTGGTGCTGCATTATTACTGGCCTTTGGTAGGGGGAACCTTTGCCTAATTCCCCAGGACCTATCTACACTCCTGCAAATGAAAGGCCTATTGCTAAAATCATGTGGGACTAAGGCTCCCATGCCTGAGCCTCCAGTCTGACACTTCACACTTAAAAACAAATACCATTAATACAAACCCCTTGGTCGGCTAAATTATGAGACTGCAATAACACTGGAGCAAACTGGTCTGACTAGAACTGTGGATTTCTATGACTTTATATTTATTTATTCATCCTATAATATCACTTAAATGAAGGAAGGTGTTGCAGACATTAGAAACGGATATTTGTTCGCAGAAAGTCAGATCAACGGCCTCCTCTGTGACTAATGGTCTGGATGCCGTGTCCCTGGTACTTGATTTGACAAGTGAACTAGCAGGTGAATCAGGCTCCCAGAAACACTGGGAAAGTCAGAGATAACTCAGGTCAGTTCTGATTTTCTGGCATTCTTTTAACAAATAATTCACAGTGTGCGGCAGGAAAATTCGTATGCTCTCCCCGAGGACAGTGACACCACATTTTCTTTCATTTGACTGATTTTCTGTGTTCTTCAGACCTTTCCCAGTACAAAGTCAGTATCCCAAAGGCTAAGAGTTAAGGGCATCACTTATTAGGAAAAAAAACGAATTTCTTTCCATTAACACTCTTAATTTTCTTATCTTCTCCATGCCCCCTGCCTCACTTCATCCTACTTCCTTATACCATATGAAAGGTGTTCTGCTGCTTTTTGGTCTGTGGCACTTAAGCTGACCATCATCTAAGCAGCGCTCAGACTAGAGGGTCCTTCCAGCACTGTGCCATCTAACGCAGTGGCCGCCAGCCCGGGAGGCGGCCGAGCGCTCGGAATGCACCTGATCCTAACTGAGACACCACGTGAGGGTAAAACACACGAGATTCCCAAGACTTCGTGAAAAAAGTGAAAAATAACACTTTTTATATCGATTACATGTTGAAAAGACTTCTTTGGATATATTGGGTTGAATAAAATACCAAAATGTCTTTCACCTGTTTCTTCATTACTTGTTTAATGTGGCAACTAGCACATTTTCCATTACTTCTGTTTCTGCTGGACCAGAGCTATTTCAGACTGAACTTTTGCCAGTGGTTTCAAAAACAAAATGGCAAATAATGCTGCAGAATCACAGTAGCAGAGTCAATTCCAGCTGGGGTTTATTAGTAATGCATACCCAGTATCAAAAATCGATTTTCTGAGTGCTTTCTCCCACCTCCCCATGCCTGATTCTCTAATTAGCTGTGCGGTGGGTGCTCGAGGCTTTCCGGCTGGTGGGGGACCGGCCAGATTGCTGGAGAGCCTGTGCTCCACAGCGCCTGCTCCTGCCCGGCCACCCGGGCAGGACCCCACAGCTCCGGCTCCCGTCCCCACCCCGCACCTGGGGACAGTCTCCCGCCTCTCCCTGGCAGCTGCAACTCCACGGCCCAAGCCACAGAAGCTGTCCTTTCCTGACCCCCTCCAGCACCGGCCTGTCCAGACACTGCAGTGAGTGCTTTGGGGGGGGGCGCCTGCCATTTCGGCCAAACCTAGTCGGGCCTCAGTTTATACCCTCTACTTCCTCTTGGAGACCTAGCCTGACAGCCCAGGCTAGTGGGTGCTCACACCCTGTGCTCCCCAGAACTGTGCCCACCACCACAGTAGGGCACAGTGATACAACTCAGGTCAAGAAGACTGCCCGAGAGTGTTTCCCATTCTCATCACGTAGCCTAGTACCCGGCATGTGCTACGTTCTGGATAAATACTTGTGGCGCAGATGGAGAGCTGGGTAGAGGAAGGGAGGAAGTAAGGAGGGGACCAGGACTCACATGAGACTGGGATTATGTCTTCGGGATCTTTGTGTGCCCACAGGGTGCCTGGCGCACAGCCAGTGTGCTGGTACGTTTTGGTCCAATGGATGAGCTAGGGCAGTGCTTCTAAACTCCCTTGTGCACGCCAGTCGCCAGGGTTCATGCAATCTGGGCAGGGCCAGACTCGGGCTTTCTAACAAGCTCCAGGTGACTCTGACACCACTGGTCTGGGGGCCACATTTAAGCGGCAGGGAACCCGAGGTGGTGCTCTCGCATCAGTCGGGTCCCCAGCAAAGCTTCTTTCAACTCATGTGTCACCTCCTGACTGACATGACTATTCCAGGCCTGCTCCCCGCTCAGCTCCCCACAGACCCCCGCCTCCACAAGATTAACAGTTGGTATTTCATTGGTCGGGAGCAGGTCTCCTTCAAGCAGCCTTCTCATCAGCATATTGCCCTCTAGAATTTTGCCTTCCCAGCAGCCTGAAAAGCCCTCCTCCCTTCAATCCATGATTCTTTGAGAGTGTTCAGGCTCCCCGACCTTGACTTTCTCCAGGCCTTTTCCCCCACGACTACCTCCTCTCTTTCTAGCATCTTCCTTCCCTCTTTTCATGTTCTTTTTCTGTTTTCAAATCAATTCAGATCCCTCTGTCGGGATGCTTTCTCCACTCCATCATCCCTGTGACCTTAGCTTTTGAATCAGGCTAAAAATTGCATCATTGGACTGAATTGTAGGCTCGAAGGTCATGAAAGACACAGAAAAACACTGTGACCTTGTTGGCTGAGGCTGGGGGAGAGGGGCAGGCACAGGGCATGCTCCCAGGGCACAGGGGAGATGCTCAGCACACAGCAAAAGTTTGATAGATTGTGAGTGATTGATTGGCTGGCCATGGACAAGCTGCGGAATCTCCAAAGACAAGTGTCTCTGTGGGGCACCATCCGGGCCCTGCAAGCATAGCTGGCTCTCCCCAAAGCTGACCCTCCCCAGTGGCCTAGGGTCGGGCCCAGGTGTTCACAGGAAGCACTCGGTCTCCCTGCTAGCTGCTAGGCTAAGAGGACAGAAGGATGCCCGCAGGCACATGGGACAAATTGGGCTCAAACCACCATATGGCCTGGAGTTCACATTTTGACTGGCAGAGTATAATCATTTTTACAGAGTCTAGTGCCTTGCTACAGATTGTAAATGATAAGGTCACAAGGATTAGAGAATTATACAGTTAAAAATTATAGAAGGCATATGCTGTGCATTTTACTAATGAATGGCCATATTCAAACATGTCTACTAATGAATGGCAATATTTGAATGGGTCCACTAATGAATGGCAATATTTGAAAGTGGTGTTGAATTTGATACTCTGTGACCACGGCTCCATTTCTGGAAGGGGCCAACTGCTCCATAAGGTCTGGGAAATGCTGATTTTAAAGCAAAATTGAGCCGGCCTTGCTAGATGTTAAAGGGAATTTTCAGTTAGATAACAGAAATTTACCCAACGAAGTTTGCTTAGATGAACGTGGGTGGGGTGAACTTCATCATCAAACACTTACAAGACTCCCAGCTTGCAGCCCATCCTCCTTTAGCCTCAGAAATGAGGGACGCCATGAAGGGGAGGCCAGGGCTGAAGCATGTTCTGGGTGGGCATGGGGACCATCAGCACAGGAATCATTCTTTACAATGGTTAGAGCAAAAAGAGAGTGCCAGAAAGTGGGGGATTTGGGAGAGAAGGTCGCTGCCATAACCAGCCCATCTCAGCTCCCCAGCCCTCCCCGCTGCTGCCCTCAGTGCGACGGTGCACCTGCTCGGAGCCTGCTCTGCTCGCAGTCTAGGCCCAGGATGCAGCCACAGGTGTTGAGCCCCATGCTCCCTGTCTCCTCTCGCCTTCTTTCTAACCTGGACCTCCAATTTGTTGACTGTCAGTATTTAAAGCCACAACCTAAAAGTTTTCTGAAGGTGGGCCGAATCTAGGCCTGTCTGAAAAAGCAGACAGCAAGCAGATTCCATGTGTCAGGCATCTCAGAGCCAGGCAGGAACAGGGAGTGACAGGTGGGGCCGCCCACGGGCCCCTCATGACACTGGTTCAGCTGAATGGACAGAATTCCGAAGTGAGTCGGTTATTCCTTTAACCAGAAACCTATCTCTGCAGTGATGTCATGCAGATAAAGAAGGTCTCAGCACACGTGCTGTGATTTGTTTGAGATTCTGTCCGTGGTCTTATGTGATGAAGGCCATCCGTGGTAACACAGCATGCTGGGGAACAGGGCTTCACACCTTGCTGCTGGGCGTGGGACAAGCACATACCCCACCCAGAGCAGCTTCACAAAACAATCAAAATTTAAACTCTCCTGCCCTCTGACCCAGCTATTCCATTTCTGGAAATTTATCCTACAGATTTCCTTCCATGTGTGCAAACCACCCCATGGAGAAGGGCATTTGTTTGTACTAGCAGAAACTGGAAAGCACCCACACTCATCCCTAAGGGGCTGGGTAAGCGCACTCCGGCCGTCTCTCCCCAGGAATACTGGGCCACTGTTCCAGGAGAATGAGGCTGGTCAGCACGCAGTGACAGGGAGCAGGCGATAAGGCAGTAAATGGGGAAGCAAGGTGCAACACAGTCACTGTGTACCAACTTTGCCTTAAAATAACAGACTCTAGAAAAATGCATAAACTCTGGAAAAATACAAACAAGCAAAGTGATTATCTCCAGGCAACTTTTAGCGGACCAAACAGGAAAGGAGGCTTATTTTTGACTATATACCTTTTTGCGTCCTTTCAATTTATGCTGTGTGCATCTATTACCCACCCACCCCCAAAAAAATACATCAACTATTTTTTAAATACCCATGACTGTGTGAATTATATCTCAATCAAGCTGTTAAAGGGGAGTAAGACTACATGGCCAATAAACTCTTTTAAGTTAAAAAAAACTGTAAACACTTTTAAGTAGGATACAAGTTTAAATATTTGTCTGTAAGTGTAAGATCGGCCAGTTCAGTTCCCACCAGTACCACCGGGAGCACCCCCTCACCGTCTGGAGCGTTAATGATGCTCCCCTCTCAGTTTGAGGTTCAGAGGTCAGCCCCATTGAAAGTAAGCCACGAAATGGTCCCTGCGTCGCGTGAGCCCATCATCTCTAATAGGTTCCTGGTTCTCAGACAGATGGTAATAAAGTTTTCCACTTGACTCACAGTGGCCATATAAATTAAGACTCTGAACAACCGAAAGATTGAATGGGCACACACATCACATGACCATTGATGACATCATGATGATGTAGGAAAAAGAAATTTTCAGAGTTCTCTTAAGAGCGCCCATGAATGGAAAATTAAAGGAAAATAAGGCCCTTTTCATGGTAGCAAACCTAAAACAAAAATAATTGGCGGGATGGGAGGGGTAGATGTCCCAGCATTTTGTGGGAATCTAGGTGGCATTGTTTAACCATCCTTGATGATTTGGATAGAATTTGAAAAATACAAAGAAATTCAGCTACTGCACTATGTTCAGCTCCCTTAAAATTATTTATTTTTAGCTGTTTGGAGATTGCATGTAAAAGGTTGTCCGAGTCTGTTTGCATGTAGAGCATGGCACAGTTTAAGACTGCTTCCCACCATGAGATTCTGTGATTTTGGAGATGTTGTGTACTTGAAAGGAAATAACCTGACTTTCTTCTTTTCAAAACGGTGTTTTAGGGCGTTGTTGTCTAACACCACTTCTGTGCTGTGGCTCTGCCTTGTGAATGAGTTTTGCATATATCAGTGGCTGGTCATCCATGGGGAGCCTCACGCTTTGAGTGCACTATTTTGAACACACTGAGGCCAGATCGCATATACCACTGCTGCCATCTTCTGGAAAGCCATACACCTAAAAGAAAAACATTTGATCTCTTCCCAAAGTGCCAATGTGTGCTTCATGCTTTTGATATTTCCCTTGACTCCAGTAAGGGGTCCTGAGATGTGTTTGACTATCTCCTGTTCTTTCATCACAGAACTTCAGAGCTGTGGAAGAAAAATAAACGGCCCATGGTAAAATGCTTTTATAGTAGATGCTGTCATGACAGAAAATAGGCACAAAGAAATTTGGGCTTTCATACAGAGATCATTCAACTTGAAGGATCAAATCTTTATTTTGAGGGTTCTTACTTGTAGGTACAAAGGGGCTCTCAACTTTATTATTGATCATCAGCCACTTGAATGTTCCAATTGCTTTGGAAGCCGTTCATTTGATTCCTTGTCATGTTTCCAAAGAGGAAATATACATACCTCTCCTTTTGAATGTCTCCATTATTGGAAATCAAACTCACATCAGTCAAATGGCTTCTCTACTGACGTGCGATTGAGTGTTCAACATGGCAGGCAGTTCACACACCTATATGGTCGTACAAGATTGTTTAAGGTGATCGGCGATAAAGATCTCTGCAGCTGTACAAGCACAGTGAGGCCAGCATCCCTTTCCCCGTGACGGTCATGGGAAATCGACAAGCTTGGCACTTCCTGGGAGACCTTCCGTTTCATTCCTGACTTTTATCCAACAATAGGCTTTATCGGTGTACTGGGAATTGCTTTAATTAACAAGGTGCCTTACTATATCAGCTTACCTTTCTGTAGAATTTTATTACTTATAGAGCATTAGGAACTCTATGAGAAAACCATTTATTATGTTTACTATCTGCCAGAAACTGTATTAAAATTTTTTTTAAATAAATAAAAGAAAGAAATGTTAGGATCACACAGATAATGAATGATAGAGAAAGGCCTCTGACTCCAGGTCTCTCTGACTTCAAAGGCTTTACTTTTTAAACACTAAATTATATTTGTTTTTTAAGTTATAAATATCAACCATGTGATTTCATGAGTTACACTAGGCTATTCTTTTATATGTTGCCTGAGCCCAATATTTTATTCATCTAAAAGTAAATAATACCTATTAATTGCGAGGCAAAAATATGACTTGAATGGTAAGAATAGTTCGGCTATTACTTATGAAAAAAAAAAAGGATGTCGTATTTACAACTTATTTTCTCTGTTATTGGCAAAATTGTAGTTCAGACTCTTTCCATGTTTGTTTTTAATCCCAAGTACCCACAGGACAGTGCTTAGGGTCCAAGACCAGGACAAGTTCCTCACTCCTAATAGCATGACTGTTTCCCTTCACTTGATAATGAACATGCTGATCTAATACATTTTTGTCTTTGGCTTAGCTGTATATAGTAAATAGTTCGTTTTTAACTTTAATAGTTGTTTTTAAATTGTATATCTCCTCTTAGGCACCTAGGATGAGCTAATTACTGCAGTTAATTGAGAAGCTGGCACCGACCTCCCAGGCAGCTAAGCCAAAGACAAAAGTGTATTGGGTCAGCATGTTCATTGTCAAACAAAGGGAAACAGTCATGCTATTAGGGGTGAGGAACTTGTCCTGGTCTTGGACTCTAAGAACTGTCCTGTGGGTACTTGGGATTAAAAACAAACATGGAAAGGGGTTTGAACTACAATTTTACAAATAACAGAGAAAATTCAAATACTTATTTTTAATTCAGTTTGCAAAAGAATGACCTAGTGAAATATTTTTCTATTGGAGCTGAGCTATATCCATCAGGATTCCACCAGAGGCAGAGCAGCAGGAGATGATATAGGCAGATATATAGATATAGATGGTGTAAATTTAAATATTTAGCTATAGATATATAGAAATGCTCAGCTGTCCACATAGATCTATAGATAGATGATAGATAGATAGATAGATAGATAGATAGATAGATAGATAGATAGATAGATCTCTATATCTGTATATCTATCTGTATACAGAGAGAGAATGATTGCAAGGAATTGACTTATGTGCTGATGGGGCTGGCTAGGCAAGTCCTAACTCCATAGGGCAGGCTTCCAGAAACAGCAGGCTGCCTCAGCCTGAAGCTGTTATCACCAGACAGACTCTTCTTCTTGGAAAAGTCTCAGCTCTGTTCTTAAAGCCTTTTAACTGTTTGAACCAGGCCTACCCAGATTATCTGGGATCATATTTCTTCCTTAAAGCAAACTGATTATTGACCTTCTAGGCCTACACAATACCTTCACAGAAATACCTAGATTAGTATTTGATTGGATAACTGAGGACTATAGCGTAACCACCTCGACAAATACGACTAACACCATAGGATTTAAGATAATACTGTCCGTGCATATTGCTGTCTAATCCGATTTAGAAATGGATAGAATTTAGAGAATCAATGTTTCGAATATGTACTACTTTTATAATTTTTAAAGGCTTTTTAAAACTTCTTTAAAAAAAAACCTGCAGAAATTGATGGCATTTCTCAGATCTATCTCAAGAGAAAATAATCCAGGAAAAGTCTGCTATGTAAACGTATGGTCTCCTGATTCAGTGAGTATTTCCTCATAAGGTTAACTTAAGAGACCCTCAGCAAATGTGAGACCATAGTTAATTAAAAGTGAGTCCCTGTGTAGTCCCTACTTTATTGGTTAAAACAAGCTCCATGTGCCCACATAAGAGACACAGACAGGTCAGCAGAGTGACTGAAAATCCTGGAACCAGGTCTGTCTCCTCCTCAAGCTCTTTCTCTACAAACATCTGTGCCACTGGCCCAAAACATTATCTCAAGGAGTTTTGTGTCTGTTGAGGCCAGAGTTCCCCAGACTTCCTCTCTTCACACACACCCACCCTCCCCCACCACATGGCTCAGGAAGTTTTTCATGATGCTCCAGGCCAAAAGAAATGCCTAACAGTTTCGTTGATTAAATATGTAGGTCTGAATAACATAAGAATTAATATCTTAGCAGCTAAAGAGTCATTTTAAAAAATTGTTTGCATAAACTAAAAGAAAAAAGTATTGTTTTATTCTGAACTTCATATCCTGTTCCAAATAGATGTTCACAGAGTAGCTGTTTTGTTTTATCACAGTAACCTCCAAAAACCCAGCTTTACAAAGATATGTCATCCGAAGGAGGGTCATCATTAGCCCCGCGGACAGCCTTAAGTTAGCAGTTCGCAGTGCCCAACAGATGTTGAGTATCACTGTGTTTTCATCAAAAATTTAAAATTCCCCACTGCGCCTCTGTGGGTTTGCAGTGGCACCTCAGAGCGCTTGAATATTTAAGTAGGAAGGCCACTCCATGATGTATCGACATGTAAGTTATACCCTCTGAATAGAAAGAAATCCACAAGTGCATTAATGTTAAATTATTACCAGCATATTCTTGCAGCTTTTACTTGCCTTTTGCCATGCTGGAGTGGTAGGGGCTTAATTTGTACGTGCTTTTTCTTTTCTGTTTTTTTTTTTTATAGTCCCTTTTTTAGTACCAGTGTGGAAGCGAATTTCATGTCTTTGTGTCAGGAAAGGCCTATTTATTCTGACAAACTGATCAACCTCCAGGGTGTTCTTCTACCATGAAACTGATTTTATATCTCATCCACTAACTAATAAGATGTGAAGCGTTTTCCCTGTCACGCCAAGGGATCAGACTTGCTTCCACAGAAGGCAGTGGGGCGAAATAACATAGTGAGCTCTTCTCAAAGATTGAGTCAGGCAGCCTGCGTTTTTTTTTTTAATATAGCACACGAGAGCAGAGTTCCGGGTCAGAGGCAAACCCATAGATGAGCAGAGACATCAATTAAAAATAAAAAATCTGGAGAGAAAAGCCTAAGATCAATTCAATCCACTAGTCCCTGGATTATTGTTCAGTTTAAGAAAAATAAAAATGTCAGGAATTAAAAGCTGGTGGTGTCAGTGAATTGTGTAAGGACAACCTCACACAATGCCCTCGCTCACCAACCTGAACCTTTAAATACCATTTATACCCACAAACTTTGGGTCAGGCTCTTTGCTGTGAGAAGAAATAAGATTCTAATACTCTGAAAGTGATGACTAGAAGGTAGACATAGCATATCTACCTGTAGGAAAGGTCTTATCCTGATAAAATACTTGCCTTTCTGGTTTGGTGTGCCCTGAGATTAAAATAATTTTCTGATGAGTTATTAAAATAGAAATGGGACATGGGAAGGAGGGAAATCTGGTTGTGAAGCAAGGAGAAATGGTGATGCATTGGGGATAAAGCAGTTTTTTCTATATCCTGTTTGTTTTTGAGGCTTTTTAGCAGTTTTCTCATCAATCTTTCCTTAAGCAGAACTGAGCTAACTCCCTGGCTCTACAGTCACTTGAGCACTTCCAAGCCTCTGGGAATTTTTTGAGTCATCCAGACTTTTGGTACCATTACTTTATCAGTTACCAATTGCTATGTAAAGAACACCCCCAAAACTTAATGATTTAAAACAGCAACATTCTTGTTCCTGTCTTGCCTTATTTTGTTTTTGCCCACAAACCTGTAAAAATTCCTGTGAAAATAGTTTGTTTCTGCTCCATGTGGCATCAGCTGGGGCGGCTCATATAGAGCCGGGAAGATCCACTTGGAATATGGCTCAGACGCACGGCTGGCAAGTCGGTGCTGGCGCCTTGCTAGAATCTCAGCCAGGGCCGTTGGCCAGGGGCTCAGCTCCGCTCCACAGGAGCCTCTCCCTGGGTGGCCGGGCTTTAAGAGCAAATGTCCCAAGAGGCAGGAAGTGGAAGCTGCCAGTTTCTTAAAGGCAAGACCCAAAAAGGGACACTCCCACTTCCACTGTGTGCTCTTAGTGAAGCAGTCCACCCCTGTCTAAGCCCAGGAGACGCAGACCCCGCCTCTACCTGGGAAGAGCATTAGCTCATTCGGGGCCTGTGCATAAACCCCCAGCACTGCCCACCTCCCATACCCACTGACCATGCTCTCTTCTCTGCTCGAATATCTTCTCTGAAGACACTCTCTGTTCTGGGACGTGCTGCTCCCCAACAAGTCAGAGCAATGTTTGCTGAAGGGAGCCCGTTTCCTCACGAAGCAGCTCCTCCATCAGCTGTGAAACGGGACGGGGAAAACAGTCCCTGGCCAGCCTCTCCTTAAAGCTCAGGGTGTGTTGCATGCCAGGTGTGGATGCAGCACCCACTGTCTCGCTGACCGCTCACGACAGCCCTATGAGATAGTTATCTTTGTTATCCTGGTTTTCCAGAGGGGAAACTGAGTCAAAGATGCCAAGGTAGCTTTCCCAAGGTGCAGCTGATGGGATGACGACTCCAATCCCGTTTGTCAGACCGCAGAGCCCACACCTCAGCCACCCCAGCAACCTCCAGAGCACAGCTGGTGACAGGGAAGCAGTTCTGCAGGAGCCCCGTAATTCGAGGCCCGAGCAGGACAGCTTCCTTCCCTGGAAGGTGGAGGTGGAGGTGGAGGGCCCTCGACCCCTGGTCTCCTCCACCCCCTGGTGTGTGAGCACTGAAAGGAGCCTCACCACCAGATGAGAGGGCCCACACCAGCGCCCCCATGAGCATCCTGGGGCCGCCAAACCATAGACTGGGGGCTCGAGCAACAGGAATTTGTTTTCTCAGAGCCCCGGAGGCCAAAAGTCTGAGGACGAGCCATCGGCAGGGGCGGCTCCCTGTGAGGCTCTCCCGCTGGCTGGCAGGCGGCCGCCTTCGAGCCGGGTCCTATGCCCACCTCTCAGTCCATGAGTCGTCTGGGTCCCAATCTCCTCTTGTAAGGACACTAGTCATACTGCGCTGGGGCCACCCTAACGACCTCATTTGACCTTTCTTATCTCTTTGAAGGACCTTTCTCCAAATACAGTCACATTCTGAGGTGTACTAGGGGTTAAGACTTCATCATATGAATTCTCAGGGGACACAATTCATTTCTTCTCTCCATAACAATCTTTCAATATAAAAACAAGTCTGCTAACATGGATGTATACATCCTCTATGTCTGTAAACAAATTTTGGATGTGAAATTCTTCAATGAAATCATTTTCTTCACATTCTAACACCAATAATTCTTTACCACAAGTCTTTATTTGCATTACTGTCTCCCCTGCTAGACTAGAAACATCTTGAAGGAAGAAAATGTGATTCATTCATCTCTGGAACAGTGCTTCGAACAATAGTGAACAATTCTGTCAAAATATAGCTATTTCTCTTTGCAAAAAATAATTTGGCACAGAAACCATCACATAAGTCAGAAAAATGAATATAATGAGCTTGGAAAAGGAAAAATGTGCTCTGGCCACATGCAGCCAGCAACGCCCTCCCTAACACACGTGTGTTCTTCCGCAGTTTGTCTTCTGCCGGGACTGCAAAGAACCATACCATGAAGGCGAATGCAGCGCCCCGTTTGAAGCCCCCGGAGCAGTAACTCAGGTAGAGCGCTCTTCTTTCCTCAAAGCAGAGTTCACATGGGTGGGAGGTGAGGGCTCTGCCCTGGAGCTCATAGAGGTTCCAACCTGAAAAAACAAGAACCGGTGGACCGCCTACAGCCATGGGGATGGGGCTTTGACTTCTCCCTATCACAGTCCTTCCAGAACCACCCACCTCCTCAGGAGAGAGCCGGAGACTTCCCAACGACCCTTTAGGAAATATCCTACTTCGGTGATAGTTTTTCCCCCAGAGTATATGGAATAAGGATCAGGAACATAGCATGATTTGAGGAGTCTTTGAAGAAGAGATAAAAACAATTTAACAATCTCTAAATCAGATAAACCAACACTCACCCCGCATTTATTTATTTTTCCAACAGTGCCTTTGTTTAAAATCTTCAGTGAAAACTATCTTCATGAATGACATGCATGGAAGTATTATATGATTCAAGGATATTGTTTTTTTAGCAATATCATGAATTTTGCTAAATTGTATTTCACTCTTGATTAGGTAAAGAATATGCTTACTGAGCCTCGCTCTCCAGTGTGCTGTACTAGACTTAGGGAAATGCAAATACATGTCTTTTATTTATTAATTATGATCAACCGAACCTTAGAGGCAAGTAGTAAAAATTTCAGCACAGTTGATGAATTTGCTCATTACTTTTCTCCTGATACAGATATTAACAAAGGTTCAAACATCAAATCTACTCGGATAAATCCTTTAGTCATTCTATTGACAGGGGTCTCCTAAATAGACATAGAAATTCCAGAACATTTTGATTTTATAGTAGAGAATTTTAAATAACTGAATGCTCTAAAATCAAAGCATAAAGAAATGCATCCTTATAATGTATTCTACAGATGTATTGACTTAGTATTAGCATAACTAAATAAACACAATTAGCGAATTCAGGTCCTCTCAGCAGCTCCTCAAACCTTGGCCATGGGCCTTTTGGGAGACTGAGGACGGGATTGGCATTTCTGTACCAGCGGCAGCAAATGCTCCTCCTGTTTCCTGTGGACTCACGTTGGCTTGGGGGCACTCACATGCCAGCTCAGCGGGAACTGATGTCAGGAATAATAGTGACTCTGAGACCCCCTGCCGCAGGCCCACTGCAGCCCAGAGGGGCCAGACTAGACCGGAGCCTGAGTGCGGGGAGATGGGGCTGGTCTATCGGCTCCTGGCCACGCACGCTTAGGGTCACAAGTGCGGACAAGGCTTCCAGAAAGCAATACCCTAATGTCTGTTTACTTGAAAATAGTAGCAGCAAGGTGAAGGACATTACTTAACTTAAAGCCACCCAGGCGCATGACCTACCTTATAACCCCCTTCATTCTTCGTTCGAGAACAGCCGACCAACCTTGGTATAAAAGACGAAGGGATCCCATTTTCTTTTAAAGCCATTACAAACTTAATGTTCAATTCAGAAAAATGAGAGAACGACAGTTAGTGCTGGCCTGGAGCATAGGTGACCAGCATCCGGGGCCTGGGTCTGCAAGACCATCTGTTAGGCAGACAGTAAATCAAGCATTTGTACAAGCCAGGCATCCTGCTAGAAAAATGCATATGATTTTCTTGGAGGCTCATAGGGTAATCATAGGGGAGACTTAGAGGAAAACATATAATGATAGTAATACACTAAAACAAAGTGTAGCAAGTATATAGCAATGTATAATGCTTCCCTGGAAAAATAATGGAAGCTGGGTCAGAGTTCATCAAGATGACAACAAGACAGGGATGATGAGGAATTTTCCAGCAGAAGTCACGACACGGACAAAGGCGCAGAGGCGAGTATCTTCTCTGGTCCATAGACATTTAATAGATGTTCGCTGAGTGATGGTAGTAGCTTCTGCAAAGAAAAAGACATTATTTCATTCATTCAACAAATATGTATTAAACACCTACAATAGGCTTTGTTTAGGCTCTGAGGATAAAGTCCCTGTCTCATGGACTTTAAATTAGTTTATTAGATGACACAAGTATTGTACAAATAATCGGTATGACAGGGATTCAGAGGAGGAATAGTTAATTCAGGACAGAGTTACCAAGCCCAGAATTCAAGGAGCGACACCCTTGCAACCAGGCCTCCCTGAAATGCAGCTCTTCCTGCTGTGAGCTCCTGATCATATTCCTCTTATTCAAAAGCAAAGCAAACTGGGAAAGTCTTCGGGTCCACCACTGCCTGACAACAGAAGGCAACTCCTTGGGTTTCCGGCTGCCATTTTTTCCCAAGTCTCTTAATTTATTCCAGTCACACAGGAAAGAGACTTCAACTCAGATAGACCCACAGATTTTAGTTGAAAGGTCATGGATGACCCATCACGATGGGGAAGAGTCGCAAGCACCCACGGTGATGTGGAGGGTCTCAGAGTCCAGCATCCGTGGGGAGCCATGGTCCCCTGAAGGGACAAGAAGCGGAAATGCGGTCCCATGGGCAACAGCGCTGAGAGCTGGAGACATGGAGGTGGGTGGTGTCATCACGGAGCGTCCAGTGTGGCCAGAAGTGGGCCTAAAGCAGGAAGGGAATGAAGACAGACATCCTGGCTTCTCTCCCCCACCGTCTGATCCCTTGCTAGTGTCCCCCTTGGCCACACCCAGCCAAAAGCTAGCCGCAAGGGACCCTCAGGACACAGCCCATGTATGGAGCAGAGGCAGGGGGAGAACAGAGTCGGCGGTATATGCCTAAGGGCTGCTTTACCGTGTCTCCGGAGTTCCCTTATTACAATCATAGCGACTCTTAGACATGGGAAGGGGTGAACCAAACAAGCTATTCCATCAAACTACAAGACCCAGTTCCATTTGGTAAGAGAATAAGGGATTTTTATTTTAATAGAGCCATTGTATTTTCTGTTCCCTACATTTCTCTCCAATGGTGGTGATCTCCAGGTGGGTGACCTCTGCAATTCCAATGTTCTGAAATCTTTGAGAGGAGGACACTGCACACCTAATAATAAAAATCTAAGCACATACTCCCTCTTGGAACTGAAGGCCTCCGATGCATCCTCATGTCTAAATCTTGTTAATCAGTAACAAAATACCCTCATTAGCCCTCTTCATATTTCCTTTCATTCGATTTCACTTGTAAGATTTTTTTTTTAAGTGTTTGTGGCTATTCTCCACTGCTCTCCCTTGAAAGCTGAGCAGTTTCTCGTCTTTGATATTACATGTTATCTATCCTGGCAAGTCCATGTCTCCTGGGACCCAGCCAGACTTTTCCCATCAGTTAGGCTGCATGACCCTAAATTTAATGCATTTTTTGATTAATGCAATGATTTTTTTAAGCAAACTCAAAAATTGGTTTTAAATTGGTTTTAAAATATTGAACAAGCTTTAAGCTGAAACTGCCGGGAGTCTGGGAAATCAGTGACAGAAGATCGATCCATCACAGGCTAATGAGAGCCCCGTTCCGTTTGCTTCCCTTTGTTTCTGCCTGCTGCCCTCCCCTGTGTTCCATTGCCTTCCATGTATTTCCTCTGGAGGCTTTCTAATAAGTAAACACTTTCTCTTGCAAACCACATAAATTGATTCATTCTCCCAGCGGTTCTCAGTGGTTCATGTTACTCTACCTATTCAACAGGAAGGCAAACTGAGACTTCTAGGTTTTTAATGGCACTGTGCAAAGCCACAAAGGAAACTGTTTTCAGTGGCTGTAGCTGATCCAAGTAGTTCTGGAACAGTGACTGCTGTCTCTGATTAATAAGTCTACAGTGTGTAAGGCTGGTGTGTGCACCTGCCTGCCAAGTTCCTACTTAACCTTCAGAACCCAGGTCATAATATCACCTCCTCCATCAAGCCATCTGCCCACTGCACTACCTCCTCGAAGCTCTCAGACAACTGTACATACTTCCATTTTACATTCCTTGCACTGAACTATCACTTTCCTGTCTCCACTAAAATTCTGGGCTTTGTTAATGCAAAGTTAGTACCTATTAAACCCCCCATGCCTAGCACATAGAAAGCACTCATGAAGTGTTTGTTGAATGAATGACAAATCCCTCCTTCACAACTCCATCCTCACTATGAAGCTCGGAAAGCACTCTACAAGAACGGATGGAGAGGAATTGACTGAGATGGTGACGTAGGAAGCTCCTGACCATCCTCCTGCCACAGACACACTGAATCCACTGTTACACATGGAGCAGTTCCTATGCAAGAGGTCCAGAAACTAGTGAAGTGACTCTTACACATCAGATGAACGAGAAAATACCCACATCAAAATGGTCAGGAGAGACTGAGACACACTCTTGCCATAAACTCCATCCCTCACACTGCACTGTACAATCAGGAGGGAACCCCAACACCAGCTTCTCCCAGAGGAGCAAATGATAAGGACCCCACATCAAGCACCGCAGCTACTAACACTCCTACCAGCGGGACTGTCTCTCAAAACCCCTAACTCTAAAAACCAGCAAGTATTATGTCCATAAGACCCACAATACTGTAACAAAGAAGCATTTAAGGGGCACATAAGCCCTCATCACGTCTGTCCCCACAGGGCTCCATGCAGAGGGAGCAGGTAAAATCGCCCATCTTCCAATGTTTCCATGAAAAATGTTTATCTGCACTTTGAAAGAGGCTGCTCAGGGCCAAACTTCTAATTCAGCTGTCACTATAGGTTGGCTTCAATCCTCAAAAAAAACACTAGGGAAGCCAAGGGATACCTCTCCCATGTTCTCCCTCCAATCTGCTACAAGTTGCCAGTATCTCCCAAGAAGGAGCTCATGCACATGTCTGCACCCCAGCTTTTACAGCTGCTACCCAAAGAAAGGGTCTCTGATAACCAAGAGTCTTCCATTCAGGGATCCCCCAGGACTGTAGCAAACAAAGAAGCAATTCTTAACTGCCTATCCCCTGTCTCCCATCTTTCCCTGAAGGGGTGTACCTAAATACTTTCAAAGCTGCCACCTGAAAGCCAAGCTTCTAATTTGGCAGCCATCTAAGGGTTGGCTGAAATTCTCCCCAGAGACCAGGGAAGCCAGCAGACATCTTTCAACCTCGGCACATTCCATTATAGAACTAAGTGACCAGATCTCCCTGGAAGACACTTGTACACACATCTGGCACCTCAAGTTTTGCAACTTCCATCTGAAGGACAGGCCTCTGGGTTACCAAGCCCTAATAACAAAATGGGCTTGCATTCACAGTTCCTGCAGGACTGTAGCAAACAAAGCAACAATTCATAACAATTCATAAGCAGGAGCACCACTACCAAGCTGCGGCTGTACACCTGGGCTCAGCACAGAGGAAACAAAGACATCCAGCTCCCAGGTCCACCCTGGAAGGTGCTTAACTATATACTTTCTCAGTTGCTGCTGCCTGGGGGCTCTGCTTCTAATCAGCCTGCATCTGTATGCTGAATGCAATCCTCCCCTTTTGGTCTCCTGATAGGTCATAGAACACCCTCAACTTCTAGAAGCCACTAAGAACAAAGAAGGGGGCTTGGACAATCTCAAAAGTTTGAGAGGACTACTAGGAGCTAAGGCCTAGCTTAGGCTCATCTTCTACATGAGACAATTCAGTCAACATTGGGTGAGGTGGCTGCTTTATCCAATGTGCAGACACCAACAAGAGAGTCAATAAAAATGAAGAAATGGAGGAATATGTTCCAAACAAAAGAGCAAGATAGAAATCTCCAGAAACAAATGGTAATGAAGCACATTAAGTGATTTATCTGACAGAGAATTCAACATAACAGTCACAAAGATGCTCACCATAAGGCAAGCAGTACATGAACAAAACGAGAATTTCAACAAAGAGAAAGTATTTTAAAACACCAAATATAAATCAAAGAACTGAAGAACACAGTAACTGAACTGAAAAATACAATAGAGGAGTTCAATAACAGACTAGATGAAGCAGAAGAAAGGATTCGTGAACTCAAAGACAAGGAAGTGAAACTCATCCAGTCAGAGCAGAAAAAAGAAAAAAGAATTTAAAAGAGTAAAGATACCTTAAAGGGCACCATCACATGGACCAATAGGCACATTATAGGCATCCTAGAAGGAAGGGAGAAAAAACGGGGCAGAAACTTATTTAAAAAAAAGGAATGGCTGAAAACTTCCCTAACCTGGGGAAAGAAACACATTCAGATCCAAGAAGCCCAAAATATACCAGAATAGATTAATCCAAAAAGACTCACAATGAGACACATTATAATGAAATTGTCAAAAGTTAAAGACAAGAACGGAATCTTATAAACAGCAAGGGAAAAACAGCTTGTTATGTACAATGGAACCCCCATAAGACTAAGATTTTTCAGCAGACACTTTGCAGGCCAGAGGGCATGGGATGATATATGCAAAGTACTGAAAAAAAATGGCCAACCAAGAGTACTCTACCCAGCAAAGTTGTCCTTTAGAATTGAAGGAGAGATACAACCTAACTTTACACCCCAAGCAACTAGCAAAGTAAAAACAAACTGAAGCCCAAAGCTGAAGAAGAAAGGAAATAAAAAAGATCAGAGCAAAAATAAGTGAAATTGAGACTAGAAAGATAATATTAAAAAATCAATAAAACTAAGAGATGTTTTTCTTTGGAAAGATAAATAAAATTTACAGATCTTTAGCTAGACTTACCAAGAAAAAAAAGATGACTCAAATAAATAAAAACAGAAATAAAAGACATTACAATGGATACCACAGAAATACAAAGGATCGTAAGAAACTACAATGAACAAGTATATGCCAAGAAATTAGACAACATAGAAGATATGAATAGATTCCTAGGAATATACAACCTACCAAGATTGAATCAGGAAGAAATAAAAAATTTAAACAAACCGATTACTAGTGGGAAATTGAATCATTAATAAAAAACAAATCCCAGTAAAATTCTAAGGCCAGATGGCTTCATTGGTGAATTTTACGAAACATTTAAAGAAGAATTAATGCAAATCCTTCTCAGGCTCTTCCAAAAAACAGAAGAGGAGGGAACACTCCCAAACAAGGCCAGCATTAAACTGATACCAAAACCAGACAAGGATACTACAAAAAAAGAAAATTACAAGCCAGTATCCCTGATGAACATAGATGCAAAAATTCTCAACAAAATATTAGCAAACCAAATTCAATAATACATTAAAAGGATCATATGCCCTGATCAAGTAGGATTTATTCCAGGGATTCAAAGATAGTTCAACATCCACAAATCAGTCAGTGTGATACACCAACTTAACAAAATGATGGATAAAAATCATGTGATCATCTTAATAGAGACAGAAAAAGCATTTGACAAATTCAATATCCTTTCATCATAAAAGCTCTCAAAAAACTGTGTAGAGAGAAAATATACCTCAACATAATAAAGGCCGTATAAGACAAGCCCACAGCTAACATCATACTCAGTGGTGAAATACTGAAAGCTTTTATTCTAAGATCAGGAACAACATGAGGATGCTTGTCACTTTTATGCAACATAGTACTGGAATTCCTGGCCAAAGCAATTAAAAGAAATAAAATAAGAAATGATGTAGTTAATTTATCTTTATTTTCAGATGACATGATATTATATGTAGAAAGCCCTAAAGATTCCCCCAAAATGCTGTCAGAAATAGTAAATTATTTCTGTAAAGCTGCAGGATAAAAAATCAATATACAAAAATCAGATGCATTTCTATAAACTAATAATGAACTACCAGAAAGAGAAATTAAGAAAACGATCCCATTCTACAATAGATCAAAAACAATAAAATATGTAATAAATTTAACCAAGGAGGTAAGCATCTGTACACTGAAAACTGTAAGATGTTGGTGAAAGAAACCGAAGAACATGCAAATAAAAGGAAAGATATTCCATATCCCTGGATTGGAAGAATTAATATTGTTAAAATGTCCACATTATCAAAGCAATGTACAGATTCAAAACAATTCCTATCAAAATTCCAATGGCATTTATAAGAGATTTAGAACAAACAATCCTAAAATTTATATGGATTCACAACAGACCCCAAAAAGCCAAATCTAACTTAAGAAAGATAAACAAAACTGGAGGCATCACACTCCCCAATTTCAACTATACTATAGAGCTATAGTGATAAAAACAGTATAGTACTGGCATCAAAAACACACACACAGATCAATGGAACAGAACAGATAGCCCAGAAATAAACCCACACACATATAGTCAATTAATTTAGAGAAAGGGGCCAAGACTATACAAAACTGAGCTGGGGATTTACCAAGAGATGCCACAGTGAGTCATTGGGTGCCAAATGTATTCCTCTGACCTCTGTTACAGGGCTGCAGCCCCACCTTCTCCTGATGATCAGGTATCTGTACCGCAATGGTGGTTCCTTTCCTTGACTAGACGCCAGCCATAGCTTGAAGGACAGTAGGACTCTTGATGTGTCCCTGGGTAGAAGTGTTCTCCCTACAGAAACCAGGATCTCTATCTTTTCAAGGCTCAGAGTTGTTCAGATGGAGAGCAGAATTTCCCAAAAGGGTTGCTGAAAGTAAATGATAAGTGTGGCCACCCCTTGATTCTTGAACCATTGTATTTTGCTATCAGAGACACAATGCTATATAGCGGTTGTTGATTTAGGGTATAAATCTCAACTTGAAGGATAACACCTCATCTCACAGGGAGTCCTCAGCAGCCTCTTGAGAGGCGGTTCCATTACTCTTACCAGATCAGCAGCTTCGGGCGGTGTCATATGAGACAGGGCCAGTGCACACTGTAGTCGTGTGTGCACTGTGACACCCCCCTGCTGGAAAGCTGACCTCTGGCCCAGAGTGATGTCATCCTGGCTCCTGTGACCCTGCAGGTGGCAGTGCTGTTAGAGGCTCTCTTGTCAAAAAAGGCAAACCCATCCCCAGTCTGTTGTTTATGAACCGTCTAGATTGTGGCCTTTTGTTGTGGCAGCCCAAACAGTGCTGGGCAAACTGAATTGTGAGCCAAGTTTGGGTCATAAAGGACAGCTCCCCGCCCCACACCACAACCACCACGGGGCCAGAGTTGTGAGCCAGAGACAGGCACTAGCGCCACAGTGGTGGGCAACCTGGGGGTCTTAGCCACCTAATCACGCCTGGAGCCCTGCTTGTGCCTGATGTGGACGTATCACTTCTATGTCATGAGGAATTGCTGCTTAGATGCTCAGCCCTACAGGGCTCAGAAGGACTCAGGAGCCTTTCTTCAAATGATGCATAACTCTCAGCTACAGAACCCTAGATACTATTACTGTGATTCTCCTACTGGCTTGCAATAAACTCCATGTGACGTTTCTTACCACCATAGACAGCTCAACTACCATGGGGTCCTGCTGTTCCTATGGCCACAGACAGGACCACTTGCACTGCAGCCTGACTGCCCGGCCCTGTGCAGCTCTGGACCTCACCCAAACCTTCCAGGGCCCATCTCCCACCAGTAATAGCCTGCTCTTTGGCAACCAGGGGGCGGGTCTCCAACTGCACGCACAATTTTAGAGTTTGCACCCTAGGACCAGTCCTGGTACCAACTGTCATAGGACAGGTCCCCAGGGAAATGGCCTCTGAGACTTGCACACAAGAGGTATCTTGGGGAGCGCTCTCAGGAATACCACCGTAGGAAGAGAAAGAAGCAGGACTGAGCAGAAGAAGTTGAACTCAAATAGAGTCATAATGCAAGGTGGGGGTGGGGAAGGCCTGAGAACTGAGATGGCTCTTGAGAGCTGTCTGCCTGAAGAAATGGGGCAGGTAGCTGGCATCGAGCGCCCATCCACTGGTCATTGGCTGTGTGCCATCCCCACCTCCACAAGAGGTCTGACCTGAGTGAGGCAACACTTTTGACCGAAGAAGATTCCTGGATGGCATCTCAGTGGAGGTCCATCAGCGGCCAAAATCCCCAGCAGCTGGGGAAACCCATACCTGCATCAGGGTGGGGGGCTGGGAGCAACAGAAGGTCCACCACCAGGGCGAAGATGGAGGACACACCAGTCGCTGACAAGTTCAGCAGGGAGAGCAAGGTGGTGGGTTTGAGGTGGGATCCATGGGTTTGGCAGTGTGTTGGAAGACAAGCTGAAAAGTGAGGAGAAGGTGTCAGTGCTCGGATTTCTGACTTGGGTGGACAGCGGGGCCATTCACTGGATGAGGAAACACGGGAGCAAAAGCAGAGAGATGACAGGTTCACGTCGGGTGTCTCACCGGGGCTCAGCCAGCAAGGGAGTAGATGCATAGACTAAAGACACAAAATTAACAATATCCAGCAGGTGGCCCTTTGCCCGTGATCCCTCCCTAGCCTCCTGGGACTCGAACCTGAGGCCTGGAGATGTGCCTCCCTCTTGGGACAGTGGAACAGCAGTGGCTCGGCAAAGTCGGGATGCCTACATACATTTTTGCCTCTGTATCTCATTGCTGTTCTTTCTCAGCCATTTCCTGCTTTTACACAAAGTGCAGCCCCCCAATTGGGTGAAATGTATTATTCCTGGAGGGCTAGGTCTCCAGTTATTTGGTGATGTAGTTCCTGAATCACGTGTTGGTTTAAACAGCTTTATTGATGCCACTTCGCTTAAATCCTTGACTCTCGATGCTCAGTGTAGTGCGTGTGCAGCCCATACTGGCTGTGCTAGGCTCTGGGAGCTACAGGTGTGCCCTCCGCCTGTCCTCCAACAGACAGGAGCAAGTGAGTGCAGGACACTGCCAGCCCTCTGGGGCACATTCCCAAGGCACTGAGCGTGTGTGAAAGGTTGGCCCTGGGCTGGTCCTCAAAAGAACTAGTCATGATTTCCTCCACTTCCAGGCAAGTCACTCAAATTCTCAGCACTTTTCCTCACCTGCCACGTGGGACCTGTAAGATCTACTGAGCTATAAATAATGAAATGAGACTATAGGTGAAGCGTTTTATAAGTTGTAAAGTACCACAAAATGGTAAAACTTTGGGCTTTGGGTATTTTTAAGGCTGGCTGCTAAAAACAGCAGGTGTTAGAAAGACAGAAAATGAAAGCCAACACAGGCAGGGAAATGCAGGAGCGCACACACACACGCACACACCCAGACGGGGGGGCAGACCCTCCCTCCCACACCCAGGTCTCTGTCTTGCCAAGAACCCTCGGCCCTTCAGACCCATTTAACCTCCCTCCTGGGACTGTCTCCCCAGCAGGAGCCAGCTGTGCCCCACAGCAGCTGCCCTTCCTAGGGCTCAGCTCCCCTCCCACCTGGCCTCTCCCCTCTCTAGAAAGCCTCCCAGCCCCCTGAGTTCCTTCCAGCCTGTCCACACTAAGGGATACAACCTGCCTGGTTCCCTGAGCTGTCCTACCCTGGCCCCAGCCAGAGTCAGCCCTCCATCCAGACGCCTTCAAACGGTCCCTCCGGCCCTGAGCAGCCCACCTCCAGCACCTTCCCAAGAAGGCAGGCTCACCTACAAACCCTGTGGCCCTCTGCCTTCTGGATCCAGATGGGTTTTAAGAGTCCAACTGCTCAAAAAGGGCTAAATGTAAATCCCTCACCTGGATTTACAAGCCTATGTCCTGTATCAAAAACAACCTCTTAGAGGAATTGGGGAGTGTGAAAAGCACCTTTACAGAATCATATCCCGCTCTCACACCTATGCCACACTCTCACATACCCATACACACACAACACAAACATACAACACATATACTTCACACACACCCCACGCACCCATGTTTACACCACACACACACCCCAGTACACAACATACACACACACCCTGTACACACACACACCCTATACACACACACACCCTACACACACACAGCAGAGCCTGTTTTATCTCTACTCAAGGAGAACAAGCCCTTGGAAATAGCATTTCCTCTCAGAGCAGAAGGGAAACAGCAGCAGAGCGCCTCTAACTCGCCAGATGGCGCTACATCCTTAGGGGAAACAATATACTTTGCAAGAAATGGTGGCCAAAAATGAGATGCCCCAGGGAAAAGGGAATGCTCAGCAACAGAGGCAGGAGACTCAAAGGACTGTTGTCACAGAAGAGCGTCTCTGAGTGAAGTGCCAGGTGGGGCCTGGCTACGCTAAACCCTTCGTGCCCTGACAGAGCAGAATTGGGGGAAGTATGTACTGTCATCCCCAGGAGGGCTTGGCCATTTGTGGGAGAACCGTTCATGTGCACTGTTCAGTTACTGCCTGTCAGACGCAAGCACAAAGATAAAGCACTTTTAAATGGATTGCTGTTCTTTCCCAAGCTTACGTTTAATTTCTTTCGGCAAGACCTCATTGCGCATCCCTTAGCTGCCTGTTCCATGAGGAATCTAAGGCAAAGCAGAAGGGTTTTGAAGTCAGACAGATCTGGTCTTGAAAGTGAGCTTCAGCCATGACTAGCTGTAAGGCCAGGCTCTTCGTGTCAGCTTGGCTGGGCTGCGGAGCCCAAGTCTGTCATCAAACACTAGTTTGGGTGTTGCTGTGAAGGTATTTTTAAATACGGTCCCATCTACTATTAGTGGACTTCAAGTGAAGGAGATCGCCCACAGTGTGAAGAGCCAAGACTGAGGTTTCCCAGAAAAGAAGAAATTCTGACTCAAGACTATAACATGGAAACGCTGCCTGAGTTACCAGCCTGCCAGCCTGCACCCCTACCAATACTATACTTGTCAGCTCTGCATCTGGAGAACCCTGACCGCTACATCAGATGTGCTCTTCAGTAAGAGCCTTACACAACCTGCCAAAGCCACACTTTCCTCATGTGACATTATAAAATCACAATATGACATCGTTAAGTCAGGAAGATTTATGGAAATATGCCCACGTGAGGCCTGGCTCAGAGCCTGACATGTCACTGTGAGCTGAACAAGGTTGTTCTGGCTTCATCCCCGTCTGCACACTCCCCGCAGGATTACATCCAGCTGGTGAGACTAGACCTCACACTTGAAACACTTTGTCCTAGAACACACACACACACACACACACACACACACACACACATTTCATTCCCTCTTTATTGACTGTAGTGTATGCAAACATCCTGTTAGCAGTGCTTATTAAAGGGCAGTTTCCGCTGACCAGCAGCACAACCATCCCTGGGGAACGTGTCATATCACAATTTCTGAGGCCCCACCCCTGACCTACTGATTCAGAAACTGGGCAGAGCTGTCGTGGAGGCCCTGCAGCAGTTTGTGTTGGAACAAGCCCTGCAGGTGGTACTGATGTCCCCCCAGCAGCTGCAGAACCACTGCTCTGCTTATGGAAGTACCAAGGGCCGGGATTTGGTTGCCTGTCGGCTGTCATCCCTTCTGTTTACTTACACAGCCCTAGGACCTCGGACAGTGCCTGGCACAGCATAGGCGCCCAGCACGTGTTTACTAAATGACTAGATTTCCGTGCCAGCTCCAGCCAAAATAATAGTCTGCTTTGTGCCAGAATAGCGACACTACACACAGGACAAGCTTTGTACTCTGCTCTGGCGTCCTCTTTGCATTAGTGATGATTCCATAGTCAAAATCCTGTCTGTATTGATAATATTAGTAATTACTGACTTAAGCAAGCCATGAAACTCCATTATCAAAAAGTTAGCTAATCTTCCTTGCTCAAGTATAGATTTTTTCTCATTCATCAATTTATAATAAGTTGAACACAAAGCACTTTAAAATTCAAAATAAATGATACCTATTAATAATTTTTCTACTTAATATTTATGTTGTTCCATTTCCCCACCTATCTCAAGATACGCCAATAGGCATTTGCTTTCCTCCCCCTCTATGAAGCAGCTAAGGCCCCATGGGACAGTATCGTACAAGACCTAATCCAATGGCCGTCCACAGTACACATGGCACTAATAACTGTCATCATCAAAAATATTCTTCCAAATTTCCTTTGAAAGCATGGCTTGGGAAGCTTGGAACTGAATGGAGAGAATGTAGCCTAGCAGCCCACCCAGCCCTCGGGCAGACATTCCATTACATCCTAGCACTTCCATGAGTTATTTCTAAATTTATAGATAGAGACATACATACCATAAATATATACTGATTAGTTATTTATTATATATAATTATATATTTGTAACATATATAATGTGATTATATATTGATAATATACATGTATTCCCCCAAAAGAGCTGGTAATTGTTTTCAGAACATTGTGAGAACATCTGTTGACATCTGAGCCTGAAAGGGGATGCAGTATTCTGAGTCACCAGCAGGGGGAAGCCTGCTCACAGTCACGGGCCTTCAACCAGGACTTCTGCCTTGGCTGTGACCCCAGCAAGGCTGGGAAGGTCTCTGCCGAGGTGGGAGTTTTGGGTAATTCTGTGGCAAGTGAGTGTTCTCTGGGCGTTCAGTTTTGAAGAGAAAGGTGAACCTCAAAACTGGCATTCACCTGAAAACATTCACATCTGAATTAAGAAAACTGTATTTTCAGCGATGACTGGCAATCTGGTTTTTTGGAAAATAGATTTAAACTGACTTTTAGAATCAAGACATACTTGTGCAATGATTGGCTAAACAGATGGCACAAATAAATTTCCTAACGCAGGAAAGATAACGTGTGTATGAACAGCCAGTGAGGTTGTTCTAACTTACAAATATATTGACAGCATCTCCTAGGCGTGGAAACCTCTCTGAGGACACCGGTTTACTTGTATTTTTTAAGGAGATGTAAAGCCAGTTCCGACCTTCCATAGTCTTGTCAGTTCATACAAACTCCGGTTGTGTGATGCTCCCGTCTCTGCAAATCAGAGATGGTGAGGATGTTGACGGCCATGATGACAGAGAAAATCATCAGTATGGTCATAGAGAACACGGGGTTACTCATCATCAGTATGTCATAGAGAACACGGGGTTACTCATCATCAGTATGTCATAGAGACACGGGGTTCATCATCATCAGTATGGTCATAGAGAACACGGGGTTCATCATCATCAGTATGGTCATAGAGAACACGGGGTTAGTCATCATCAGTATGTCATAGAGAACACGGGGTTCATCATCATCAGTATGTCATAGAGAACACGGGGTTCATCATCATCAGTATGGTCATAGAGAACACGGGGTTACTCATCATCAGTATGGTCATAGAGAACACGGGGTTAGTCATCATCAGTATGGTCATAGAGAACACGGGGTTCATCATCATCAGTATGTCATAGAGAACACGGGGTTCATCATCATCAGTATGGTCATAGAGAACACGGAGTTGGCATTTAGGGGGTGGCAGGCTCTGGGCCAAACTCTTGCATGTTTATTGTGTGTACTCACCTCGGTCCTTGGGAGGGATGTACCATGTTCATCATGCACATGAGCATAGTCTGGGCTCAGGGGCCTGTCCACATGGCCCAGCAGGCAGAGGGAACCTGGGGTTTAAACCCAGGCATGACTCCAAAGCCCTGCTCTCATGACACAGATGTCTCTAAAGGTTTGCTTCAAATTTGTCATTGTGTAAACAAAGACCGTGGTCCCTTCTTAAGCCACAGATTGGCTCTCTTGTCCATACTTGACCTTACTGGGCAATTTTGAAGATACATAGGAAACTGCTGTTTTTAGCCATCAAATATGTAAGAAGAGAGACTCTCCCGTTCCACTTCCACCCCCACTGTGCACACACACATTCCTTCCCATGGTGAGTGAACGGTAAGCAGGCACAAAGGTCTACACAGTTAACCTAATTGTTACCCTGCCCTCTCTGAGCCACAGCTAATTGCACGTAGGGCAATAATGCTGAATGAGCAGAGCCTTCACCTCCTGGAAGCATGGCTTTATAGCTCAATGACTAAAACCGTCATAACAAGATAAGTTTTCCAACTAACTGAGATGGTTCCCACCCTGCACCTCACAGTCCCCCAGAACTCCCACACGAGACCTACTGAATCCAAATCTCCAGGGAGTCAGCACAAGATTCTATAGTTCTTAAAAATCCCTCAGTGAGGACAGTTTCGGGAAGATGGCGGCGTGAGCAGGGCGGTGGAAATCTCCTCCCCAAACCATATATATTTATGAAAATACAACAAATACAACTATTCCTAAAAGAGAGACCAGAAGGATACAGGATGACACCCACCCTGCAGCTACACCTGAGAGGACTCGGCACCGCACAAAGCGGGTAAGATATGGAGCCGCGACCCGGCGGGACCCGAGCACTCCCCCACCCCAGCGCACGGGCAGGAAGAGAGGATTCAGAGCGGGGAGGGAGTGGAAGCACAGGCCTGCCAAATAACCAGCCCCGGTGACCTGCGCCGGGAGCACTGACACACATCGCGCGGTGTATCGGAGGTTGGAGAGACAGAGGTGCAGGATCCAAGACGCAGGTCCCCTCAGCCAGCTCCCCGGGACAAAAGAAAAGCGTGCGCTTTTTTAGGGGTCTTAAAGAGACAGGGGCCCAACAGAGGAGCAAGATCATCCCAGCACACTCAGCCCACAGGCTGGGAGTCCTGGGGAATTTCAGACCCCTTGACTGCGGCTGGGAAAAGCAGTTGCATCAAGACTTCCCACAGAAATCAGCAGCCTCCCATTCATTCCCTCCCCGACCAGAGTCACAAAGGGCCCGGTGGAGGGGTGTGGCCCAGCGGAGTGGCTGCGGAATAGCAGAGCAGCAGCGCCACCTACAGTATCCTCACAGAAACTACACCCGGCGGGCGTTTTTTTTTGTTTTGTTTTGTCTTTTTCTCTTTTTTCCCCTCTTCTCTTTTTTTCTTTTTCTGATCACTTCTATCGCCATGAAAAGACAGAGGAATATGGTACAAACAAAGCTTACCCAGACAACCCCAGAGAGGGAGCCTGATGGGATGGAAATGCACAATCTTCCTGAAAAAAATTCAGAATAAAAGTCATAACCATACTGATGGATCTACAGAGAAATATGCAAGAGCTGAGGGAGGAAGTGAGGGAAGTGAGGAAAGACAATGAAGAGATGAGACAAGCGACCAATGGGCTTAGCAGCAGACTGGACGAGATGCAAGATACTGTTAATGGAATAGAAAGCAGAGAACAGGAATACAGAGAAGCTGAGGCAGAGAGAAATAAAGGATCTCTAGGAATGAAAGAATTTTAAGAGAACTGCGTGATCAATCCAAACAGAACAATATTCGCATTATAGGAGTACCAGAGGAAGAAGAGAGAGAAAAAGGGATAGAAAGTGTCTTTGAAGAAATAATTGCTGAAAACTTCCCCAAGCTGGGGAAGGAAATAGTCTCTCAAAACATGGAAGCCTACAGATCTCCCAACACAAGGGACCCAAGGAAGACAACACCAAGACACATAATAATTAAAATGGCAAAGATCAAAGATAGGTACAGAGTATTAAAGGCAGCTAGAGAGAGAAAAAATATCACCTACAAAGGAAAATTCATCAGACTATCATCAGACTTCTCAACAGAAACCTTACAGGCCAGAAGAGAATGGCATGATATATTTAACGTAATGAAACAGAAGGGCCTTGAACCAAGAATATTTTATCCAGCACGATTATCATTTAAATATGACGGAGAGATTAAACAATTTCCAGACAAGTGAAAGCTGAGGGAATTTGCCTCCCATAAACCACCTCTTCAGGATATCTTAAAGGGACTGCTCTAGATGGAAGCACTCCTAAGGCTAAAAAGAGGTCACCAGAGAAAATAAAATCATAGCAAAGAAAGCAGACCATCCAAATACTAACTAAAGGCAAAGAATAAAACACCTAGTATATAAAGAATGGAGGAGGAAGAATAAGAAGGGAGAGAAATAAAGAAACATCAGACTGTGTTTACAATAACTTAACAAAAAAGTTAGACTGTTAGATAGTAGAGAAGCTACCCTTGAACCTTTGGTAACCACAAATCTAAAGCCAGCAATGGCAATAAGTACATATCTATCGATAATCACCCTAAATGTAAATGGACTGAAGGCACCACTCAAAGACACAGAGTTACTGAATGGATAAAAAAGCAAGACCCATCTATATGCTGCTTACAAGAGAATCACCTCAAACCCAAAGATATACACAGACTAAAGGTGAAGGGATGGAAAAAGATATTTCATGCAAACAACAAGGAGAAAAAAGCAGTGTGTTGCAGTACATGTATCAGACAAACTAGACTTCAAAACGAAGTAGGTAGCAAGAGATAAAGAAGGACATTACATAATGATAAAGGGGTCAGTCCAACAAGAGGATATAACTATTATAAATATATATGCATCCAACACAGGAGCTTCAGCATATGTGAAACAAATACTAACAGAATTAAAGGAGGAAATAGAAAGCAATGCAGTCATTTTAGGAGACTTCAACACACCACTCACTCCAAAGGACAGATCAACCGGACACAGAATAAGTAAAGACACAGAGGCACTGAACAACACACTAGAACAGATGTACCTAATAGACATCTACAGAACTCTACACCCAAAAGCAATAGGATACACATTCTTCTCAAGTGCACATGGAACATTTTCCACAATAGACCACATACTAGGCCACAAAAAGAACCTCAGTAAATTCAAAAATATTGAAATTCTACCAACCAACTTCTCAGATAAGAAAGGTATAAAACTAGAAATAAATTTTAGAAAGAAAACAAAAAGGCTCACAAATACATGGAGACTTAACAACATTCTCCTAATTAATCAATGGGTTAACGACCAAATCAAAACAGAAATCAAAGAATATATGGAGACTAATGACAACAACAACACAAAGCCACAACTTCTGTGGGACGCAGCAAAGGCAGTTCTAAGAGTAAGTAAATTACAATCCAGGCCTATTTAAAGAAGGAAGAACATTCCCAAATGAATAGTCTAAAGACACAATTACTGAAATTGGAAAAAGAAGAACTAATGAGGCCCAAAGTCACCAGAAGGAGGGACATAATAAAGATCAGAGAAGAAATAAATAAAATTGAGAAGAATAAAACAATAGAAAAAATCAATGAAACCAAGAGTTGGTTCTTTGAAAAAATAAACAAAATAGATACACCCCTAGCCAGACTCATTAAGAGAAAAAGAGAATCTACACACATAAACAGAACCAGAAATGAGAAAGGAAAAATAATGATGGACCCCACAGAAATAAAAAGAATTATAAGAGAATATTATGAGAATCTATATGCTAACAAGCTGGAAAACCCAGAAGAAATAGACAACTTCTTAGAAAAATACAACCTTCTAAGACTGATCAAGCAAGAAACAGAAAAACTAAACAGACCAATCACCAGCAACGAAATTGAATCGGTAATCAAAAAACTACCCAAGAACAAAACCCCCGGGCCAGATGGATTCACCTCCGAATTCTACCAAACATATAGAGACAAAATAACACCCATTCTCCTTAAAGTTTTCCAAAAAATAGACGAGGAGGGAATACTTCCAAATTCATTCTATGAAGCCAGCATCACTCTAATACCAAAACTTGGCAAAGACCTCACCAAAAAAGAAAATTACAGACCAATATCCCTGATGAATGTAGATGCAAAAATACTCAACAAAATATTAGCAAATCGAATTCAAAAATACATCAAGAGGATCATACACCATGATCAAGTGGGATTCATCTCAGGGATGCAAGGATGGCACAACATTCGAAAATCCATCAACATCATCCACCACATCAACAAAAAGAACAAAAACCACATGATCATCTCCATACATGCTGAAAAAGCATTTGACAAAATTCAACATCCATTCATGATAAAAACTCTCAACAAAATGGGTATAGAGGGCAAGTACCTCAACATCATAAAGGTCATATATGACAAACCCACAGCTAACATCATACTTAAGAGCGAGAAGCTGAAAGCTTTTCATCTAAAATCAGGAACAAGACAGGGATGCCCACTCTCTCCACTGTTATTAAACATAGTACTGGAGGTCCTAGCCATGGCAATCAGACAAAACAAAGACATACAAGGCATCCAGATTGGTAAAGAAGAAGTCAAATTGTCACTATTTGCAGATGACATGATATTGTACATAAAAAACCCTAAAGACTCCACTCCAAAACTACTAGAACTAATATCTGAATTCAGCAAAGTTGCAGGATACAAAATTAACACACAGAAATCTGTTGCTTTCCTATACACTAATGATGAACTAATAGAAAGAGAAATCAGGAAAACAATTCCATTCACAATTGCATCAAAAAGAATAAAATACCTAGGAATAAACCTAATGAAGGAAGTGAAAGACATATACCCTGAAAACTACAAGACACTCCTAAGAGAAATTAAAGAGGACACTAACAAATGGAAATGCATCCCATGCTCTTGGCTAGGAAGAATAAATATTGTCAAAATGGCTATACTACCTAAAGCAATCTACAGATTCAATACAATCCCTATCAAAATACCAACAGCTTTCTTCAATGAACTGGAACAAATAATTCTAAAATTCATATGGAACCAGAAAAGACCCCGAATAGCCAAAGCAATCCTGAGAAGGAGGAATAAAATGAGGAATTACACTCCCTGACTTCAAGCTCTACTACAAAGCTACAGTAATCAAGACAATTTGGTACTGAAACAAAAACAGACCCACAGACCAGTGGAACAGAATAGAAATTCCAAACATTAACCCAAACATATAGAGTCAATTAATATATAATAAAGGAGCCTTGGATATACAATGGGGAGATGACAGCCTCTTCAGTAGCTGGTGTTGGAAAAACTGGACAGCTATATGTAAGAGAAGGAAACTGGACTACTGTCTAACCCCATACACAAAAGTAAACTCAAAATAGATCAAAGACATGAATGTAAGTCATGAAACCATGAAACTCTTAGGAAAAAAACATAGGCAAAAATCTCTTGGACATAAACATGAGCGACTTCTTCATGAACATATCTCCCCAGACAAGGGAAACAAAAGCAAAAATGAACAAGTGGGATTATATCAAGCTGAAAAGCTTCTGTACAGCAAAGGACACCATCAGTAGAACAAAAAGACATCCTACAGTATGGGAGAATATTCATAAATGATGTATCAGATAAGGGGTTGACATCCTAAATACATAAAGAACTCACGCACCTCAACAAACAAAAAGCAAATAATCCAATTAAGAAATGGGCAGAGGACATGAATAGACACTTCTCCAAAGAAGAAATTCAGATGGCCAACAGGCATATGAAAAGATGCTCCACATCGCTAATCATCAGAGAAATGCAGATTAAAATGACAATGAAATATCACCTCACACCAGTGAGGATGGTCAACATCCAAAACACAAACAACAACAAATGTTGACGAGGATGTGGAGAAAAGGGAACCCTCCTACACTGCTGGTGGGAATGCAAATTAGTTTAACCATTGTAGAAAGTATGGAGGTTCCTCAAAAAACTCAAAATAGAAATACCATTTGACCCTAGAATCCCACTCCTAGGGATTTACCCTAAGAATGCAGAAGCCCAGTTTGAAAAAGACAGATGCACCCCTATGTTTATCACAGCACTATTTACAATAGCCAAGAAATGGAAGCAACCTAAGTGTCCATCAGTAGATGAATGGATTAAGAAGATGTGGTACATATACACAATGGAATATTATTTAGCCATAAGAAGAAAACAAATCCTACCATTTGCAACAACATGGATGGAGCTAGAGGGTATTATGCTCAGTGAAATAAGCCAAGTGGAAAAAGACAAGTATCAAATGATTTCACTCATATGTGGAGTATAAGAACAAAGAAAAAAACTGAAGGAATAAAACAGCAGCAAATTCACAGAACCCAAGAATGGACTAATAGTTACCAAAGGGAAAGGAACTAGGGAGGATTGGTGGGAAGGGAGGGACAAGGGGGATAAAGGGGCATTACGATTAGCAGACGTAATGTTGGGGGGCGCAGGGAGGGCTGTACAACTCAGAGAAGACAAGTAGTGCCTCTATAGCATCTCACTATGCTGATGGACAGTGACTGTAATGGGGTTGGTGGGGGGGAGCTGATGAAGGGGGTAGTTTAATAACCATAGTATTGCACATGTAATTGTAGATTAATGATAACAAAATAAATATTAAAAAAAAATCCCTCGGTGGTCCTGAAGCAGTGGGTCTGACCTCTGCTTGCCACCATTCCAGAAGGATTTAACATCATTTTCAAGGATGCTCCTAAAAGATGCTAATCAAAGATGTGCTCACCTCAGCAGAAGGGCTTGATGGCAGCCCTTTTCCCCTGGGAATTGATTGTCAAAGGTCTAACACAAGCAGTAGCCTGGGCACAGATACCCGCCATCAGGATGTTCCAGAACTGTGTTTCTTTGTGCCCCAATATCAGAGCAGCCATGGTGAGGTGGGCTTTCCTCCATCAACATGGACCCACCTGGGCGACGCTAGTAAGCAACAAGAATGACTTTGACGTGGGGCAGGGGCCCCCTTGTGGGTCTTCTTGGTGACCCTGTTCTAAGGAGGACAGAAGCAAGTGTTGGGTGCAGTGGGACAATCAGAGATGCTAAGGACAAAGAAAAAGCATTGGCTTCAGCGATTGGGGTCATTTGTGTCCTTGAGAACAGTTTCAGCCGACCGAGCAGAAGTGAGAGCCAGCCGGACAGCAGCAATGGCACGGAGCAGAAAGGCGGACAAATGGTGCAAGGATGAACTGCAAATCGCAAACTGCGAACTTACAACTTGGCAGGGGTTACAGCACGATTCTTAGACAGTTTTGTGTTAGCCCACAGCACAGACATACTCATCGATTCTATGGGGAAACCGGCAGAAGGACAGGAGATCTGATCTCATGAGCTTTTGGGGCCAGAATGCCTTACCAGTGTCATTACTGGGCAAGAACGCTGGAATATGGTTTCTAAGTTACATACAGAATTGGCTGGAATATGGTTTCTAAGTTACATACAGAAATGGCTGGAATATGGTTTCTAAGTTACATACAGAACTGGCTGGAATATGGTTTCTAAGTTACATACAGAACTGGCTGGAATATGGTTTCTAAGTGACATACAGAAATGGCTGGAATATGGTTTCTAAGTTACATACAGAACTGGTTAATGCCCTGTGGGGCAATAAAACCATAACCTCTACCACACACCCACACATGCACACACGCACACACACACACACACACATCATACCTCATCAATTTTCTACAAGTTAACCTCCAATTTTTCAGTTATGAAAGGTCTATACAATTAACCTAATTGTTACTCTGCTCAGTTGTAGGGAATCAGTTGCCTCCTCCGAGACAGTTGGTGCCGTTTCCATGGGAAGAAATCGGTGAGGCAGGGTAGGCAGGCTCAGGAGTGGCTAGTTTGAATAACTCCAGTGGGCTCTGGGGTACAGCAGCTGTCCTGATCGTCTGGTACCTGGTCCTGGGGCGATTAAGTCAGGGGAATGGTGGTCTTGAGTGTGGGAGCCTGAGAGACGAGACAATTGAGGGTGCGGGCTCTGGATTTGTTGTCTTCATCTGAAAGGCATGCTTGGGTCATTTATCACAGGGAGCTGGCTGGCCCTGGGAAGGGAATGCTTCCAGTATCAGCAAGGCCCCAGATGTCAAAGCATCAAAATCCGAAGACATGTTTAATACCCAAGGCAAACCAGGATGTATGCACCCTATCAATACAAAATGTTTGTCCTCTGTGTCCTGGCCCGTTTCCCCCTCGGTACCCCATTCTGCCCCCTTGGTGTCTGAGGAAAGCCCCCCTCTCCCTTTGCATAATCCATGCTTAGCCCAAGGCTCCAGATCCCAACTGGCCCCTGGAATGAATAATAAAGGCTTCAACATTTCCATTGTGGCAGAAACTGTACATCCATTTAAAATGAGGAAGAGATATGTTCTGCTTTATAAGCAAAATTCTTTAAATCACAGTGTCTGTTAAGGAAAGAATGACAAAGCATATGCTTGAAGATAAAAGCATTCTGCTTCTCCGGCTTTTTCCTTTTCCTTCTTCCATCCCGTGAAGAAACCTTCTTACCCACCCCTGCTGCTCTGAGTTGCTGCCGGCTAACTGCAGAGCCAACGACTCAGTTCACAGTAGTGTGTAAGTGGCTATGCAAGGAGTTTATTATTCCTCCCGGTGTACATGTCAGCGCCCTGTATGCAGGAACTTGAGCTGGGGGTGGACATACAGCCCTTGAGGAGGAATCCAAGTGGGTACCTGGTGGTGTCCACTTCACTTCACACTATGCTGTTCTACACGCTCTGGGGATCAGGAGAAATAAGAGAAAATTGATATTTTCAGACTGTTTGACTATTTCTTTTCCTCCGCCAAAATTTTATCTTTCTTCCCTGAAATAAAAAGCATATTAATATAAATCTGCACATTTCCAGGTCTTAGCTACCCTCCACGAATGTGCTGTTAATAGCCTATGAGGCTTCCTGAAGTTACTCTCTGAATCTTTTTCTTGGGCTGAGCATAATACCCTTTGTCAACATAAACATTTTATTCCTCCAGCTGAAAAGACTTTTAATTTGGCAACATGTAACAAGCCCTGCACGTATGCTCAGGTCCCGGGCCAGCAGCTTTCACCCGAGGAATTATGCCGAGGAATCATCACAATATATAGAGTCTCCTCCATAAGAATATTCATCTCAAGATTATTTAGAATGGTTAAGGAATCACCCACATTTCCTGCAGTCTGATTCATTGTAAATTGGGGCATCTTCAGATGCTGGAGTCCAGTGAAAACTAAAATTTTACACACACACACATATATATTTAGAAGTGATATGGGAAAATGTTCACAATATACTTTAAAGGAGAAAATTGGGTTACAAAAAAAATACCCATACTGTATGTAGAATTTTTAAATGATTTTAAATGATTAAAAATATGGAGAGTGACTATAACGGGTGAGGGATTGCAGATGACTTTTATCCTTTTTTAAGCTTTTCTTTATTTCTCAAAATTTTCATAATCGTGTATTGAGATATATCATAATGTACCTTTTAAATGAGATTGTTAAAATACATCTTTAAATAGTAAATCACAATCATATAGTAGTAAATGAGAAAATCAGAAACTTATATACTCTAATTTTGACCGTCTCTGTTGTTGAATGGAGCCAAGAACCAGGGAGTGCGGGCAGCCTCTGGAAGCTGGGAATGACCCCCATGACCCCCAGCTGGCAGCCAGCCAGGAAACAAGCCCTCCCTCCTGCCAGCGCTGGCAGCTGAATTCTGCCAATAGTCAGACAATACGTAAATAAGCGAATACGACTTCCACTGAAACTATATTTACAGTGCAAGTGGCAGCCCCGACTTGGCCCATGGGCCGTCGTTTACCAAGTCTTGCTCTAGATTACAATCTACGTACACGGTCATAATTCCTGAGCCATCTGCAGTCATTTCTGCCACTTTGTTTTGTGCTATTTCTTTCTGTATGTCCATACTTTCTTCTTTTTAACTGATTTTCTGTTTGCTTTTTCCATTCATTCTATGTTTTCTTGTTTAGAAGCAAAATGCTTTCTCTTTTCTTTTACTGAAGACCCTAGAAATTTAAACCTATATTAATGTAACAAAATCTGATGACCCTCAGCCTGAATAATACCACCATCTTCATCCTACTTAATTCTCTCATTTATATGCTGTTCTTGTTTAGCATTTTAGTTTCTACCTTGATTTTTTTAAACCAACAAATTGAGCATTGTTTGGATAGTTCTATGTAGTCGATATGTCCTTTGTCTTGCCCACACATTACCATTCTGTTTCCTCACAGTTTCTTCTTGTGACTCAGGTCTTCTGGACTTTATCTGGCTGGGTGTTCCTTTAATGAAGGTCAGCTGATTAGAAATATCCTGTACTTCTTGTCTGAAAGTGTTCTCTCATTCATGCTCATTCTTAAAAATTCATTTTGCTTATAGAATTCTAAGTAGGCTGCATTTTCTTTCAGTACTCTGAAGATACTGTACTACCATCTGCTAGTATCCATGGATTTAAGAAATCAGCCGTCAGAATAGTTGCAACTTCTTTGTAGATAATATGGGTTTTCTTTGCCATTCTCCAAATACTGTTTCTGCCTCTTGTGCTCTGGTATCTCCTTCAAGAACTCTAGAGAACTGTTGTGCTTTCTCACTCTATCCCCCTCTTTCTTAATTTCCTTTTCATATTTTTCATTTTACGCTGTCTGATCTGCTGTCTATGTAATTTCTTCAGCTTTATCTTCCAGTTCACAAATTCTCTCTTCATTTGTATCTAATTTGCTATGTACTTCATCAACTGAGTTTCTAATTTTAATCATTAATATTCATGTCTGGAAAAATTGACAAAGAAATGCATTCCTTTTTCAAGTTTGGTTAATTATTGGGTCTCTTATGCCTTTGCCATTATTTCCATGTACTCTTTTATTTCTTTAAGTATATTGAACATATTTATTTTGTACTATGTATCTCATTATTACAATATCTACAACCTTTGCTGGTCAGATTCTGTAGTTTTATATTTCAGTAACTTTCACTCACTTTTTTCTCCTGCATTGCATGACATTTTTATTGTGATCTGAGGTTTCTTGGCATTTCATTTTTGTGATTTGTTTGAAGTTTAGCTGTTTAAAGGGCATTACTCTGCAGAAAATATTTTTGTTTTAGCCATGTCCCTGGGTATACAACCAATCTGAGAGTTTTCAAATTAAATTTTTGGATTGGGTTTCTGTTTTTTTAAGTTAATCAGGTGGTGTGAATTATTTTCACAGGCCCTTGTATATGAGAGTTGGTGGTTAAGAATTCTCAGAGAAACTTTTCTCCCCAAACTGCCAGCCATAGAACCAAAGCTGAAACCAGCACATATCTTTTTCAGTTCTCTCTTCCAGGAAGGTTTTTCCCTGTAGTTCACCAGCTAAGGATGTTATCCCTTCAGGAGTCTTGGTCATCTCTGTGTAATGGGAAAATCTGTGTAATGGGAAATTCCAACTTCCACCCTGCTCTGGCCCAGTTTTGTATCTGCTTATTCTCTCAGGGCCTATGATGACCTAGGCTCTGGGCAGCCTGGGGCAAGGAAACTAGCCCATAACAAACCCTAGATCCTTCCCTTAACCAGGAGGATTTTCTCTTTGTAAGTCTATCCTTCAGGGAGTTCCCTTACTTTCCCATCAGGTCAGCTGTGCATTAAGCAAAGATTTTTCTTCTTTTTTATGGCTGAATAATATTCCTCACACATGTGTCAGTGTTTTTTTTTTTTTATCCATTCATCTATCATTATATACTTAGGTTATTTCCATGTCTTGGCTATTATAAATAATGCTGCAATGAACATAGTACTACAGTTATCTTTTCCAGAAAGTGATTTCATTTTCTTTGGATAAATTCCCAGAAGTGGAATTGCTAGATCATATAGTGGTTAATTTTTTAAAAAACCTCTGTACTTACTATTCTTCATAGCAGCTACACTGATATATGTTCCTACTGAAAGTGAACAAGGGTTACCTTTTCTCCACGTCCTCACCCACACTTACTTCTTGTCTTTTTTAAAGTGGTCACTCTGACTGGTGTGAGGTGATACAGTACTGTGGTTTTAATGTGCATTTCCCCCATGATTAGTGATTTTGAGCAACTTTTTATGTACCTTTTGGCCATTTGTGTGTCTTCTTTGGAAAAATGTTTGTACAGATCCTCTGCCCATTTTTTAATCAGATGGTTTGAGTGTTTTGTTTGTCTGTTTTTAGTAATGAGTTGCATGAGTTCTTTATATATTTTGGATATTAACCCCTTATCAGATAAGTGGATTGCAATTCAGCAGGTTGCCTTTCATTTTGTCAGTGGTTTCTTTTGCTGTACAAAAACCTGTCAGTTTGACATCACCCCGGTTGTTTATTTTTGCTTTTCCTGCCTTCGCTTTTGGTGTCTTCATTCTTAAAGACTGAAAAATTTTAGTATTTCAAAAGCTTCTCGAAAATGATAGTGAAATGATAAAAGTTGGGTTTGCACTTGGGGTGGAGCATCTCACCCAGGGACCTCACTGCACTGCGGAGATCAGAGGATCACTACTGTCCAAGGTACTTTCTTCTGAGCATTGCCAGCCCAGTACCTCTTGCGTTCAGTCTCCACGTCTTGAACACCTGCCAAGAGGCGACGGTGCCGGGCACAGCTTGGTTCTGGGGCACAGCCACAGCCAGGAACCTGTGTGTGAGCGTCACTCATCTGGGTTGCCATCCTTCAGGTTTCCAAGCGTTTGCATTTGACAGGGGCTGACGCTGCTCTGTGAGGCGAGCACCCCGACTTTTTTGCTACTCAGCAGCCTCATTGTAAAATAAGTTTGATATCTTTGAAATCAGAGTATTAAAAAATGTTATAAGTGTATAAAGTATTATCATTGGTATTATTATTAGGGAAATACCAGAGGAATAGAACATTTCATGTGATAGGATGTCTTCATTCATTTATATTTTAAGTTATCTTTCAGTAGTTTCCTAACCTAAAAATAGCTCTGGGAATAGTTCTAAATAGTACTAGTTAACAAAAACAACTTTCATGTCCCTATGAATTTGAAAGCATAAAAGAAAAAACTTTAAATACTATAGAGGCCAAATGGAGGGGTTCTGTTTGGAGTAACATTTTGAAATATATTTGTAGACCACAATGGACTGAATCCAAAAATGTACCAGTTCTTTTCTGCTTGTTGTTCAATACGAATGAGAAGCGGCAGTGTCTGAATGATGAGGCAGGTGCAGAATGAGTATCAGCAGTGGCTCTTTGGAAATCCGTCCTCCTTTCCATGATAAGAGTCAAGGATAATTCAGTCCTCTGACGTGAATAATATTAGCAAACATTTCTGAGAGCTTGTCAGTTTATAGATCAAGGTAATTCACATTATCACTGAATGACATTGTCACTCTTTTCTGAATCTGTAACGAAATTAAATTATTTAATCCTCGATACCCCCAATGCACTAGGTATTTTTTACTTCCATCTAATTGATGGCCATGTTCAGAGAGGTAAAGGAATGTTTGCAAAGTCACCCAGCTGTGCTGTGTGGAGCTGGGTTTGAACCCAGGCAGCTGACTCCCAAGCCCAATCTTAATTAACCTCTGGTAGTCCCAGCCCCCACTGCCACCATCTCTGTCACATCGACTTCATCTCCTTGTTCCTGCTGCTGTCCCTTCTGTGAGAGCATTTGGAGTTCCCCATTTTCTGGGTACAAGAATGAAGGAAAATGAGATGTAGAAGAACATTTAAAAGCAAAGATTTTGGAGTTACACAGACTCTGACTTACCAGCTTTGTGCAATTGTTTGCATGTGTCTAATCTTCAGTGTAAAAAAAAAAAACTCCTAAACTCAGTGTATAGTTACCTGACGAAGGACCCAACAAGAAGTGTCTATGGAGCATTTGTCACTTGCCTGCATATTAAGCATCTAGTAGATGTTATTGATCATAATTATTCAAAACAAGGAAAGAAAGGACCTTGCCTCATAAAACCAAGTGATCTTTTCTGGCTTGTAAGCATAGGCCATGTGCCAAGGAAAACCTGTCTGTGCATGTCCACACCTGCCCACAACCTTCAAGCGAGCTTATGTTTGAGCTTCTTACCTGAAAGCATTTCCATCTCTAAGAAATTTCCCGTGCTGTGCCAGTGTTTCAAGGAACTTACATGTCAACCCCAAGAGAAAGATCTGAATTTCAACTCCTTTTGTCTTGGTTTACTCAGGCCTACAGAGTTGATGAGAAGGCAGCGGAGCAGGCTCGGTGGGACGAAGCCTCCAAAGAAACAATCAAGAAAACCACCAAGCCCTGTCCCCGTTGCCATGTGTCGGTTGAAAAAAATGGTGAGTCTGGGCTTCACAGAAAGTGAGGACTTAATGAGCTCCCCTTAGAGAGCATTTGCTATGTCATCCTAGCTGGTCAGAACCCTAGGCAGGTTTCATAACCGGGGGACTCAGCACAGGGACTTGGGAGGCATCTGGCCAGCCTGCAAATCTCAGTTTTCTCACGTCACGTTTCCTCACCTCCTAAACCACAAGCCCTCGCCTGTCATGCAGAGATGCTAACAGCAGCTGCCCTGCAGTAGTAGAGCCCCATGGCACGATGCATATAGCACATGCTTGGCCCAGTGCCTGGCATAGAGAAAGCACTCAATAAACACTCACTGCCTTTATTTATTATTCATTTACATGTGAATAATATATAAATTATTATTATTTCATTATCATTTAATTATATCATTTTAGTATAATGATATACTAACATATTTACAAATAATTGGTTTAATGTATTATCATTTATTACAGATCATTTGTTATAGTAACAGTAGACACTGTGGTAAGTTGTCCATTCCTCTAACCAAACAAAATGTTAAGGAAACTTCCCGGTCCTGTGTTTCCCAGTGTCCCCGACGTGCTCTGGTGACTAGAGACACGCAGTGAGGAAAGGGGGATGTCGCCATGGCAGGTGAACTTGCCAAGCCACTCCTGCTGTTTCCCCCTCACAGACAACAGCAGAAGCTGACGTGCATTGAGCATTTACTGTATGCTTGTCCTAAGTATGCTCGTCCTAAGTATGCTTGTCCTAAGTTCTCCACGAGTGTCAGATCCTTGAACCTTCGCAGAAGTCCCACAGGGGAGCTACTGTTATTATTCCCGTCCACAATATAAATTCACAGATGAAAGCATTTCAGAATTCCTTTTGAAAAGAAATCTGTTTCATTTTGTTGAACCAATTGGTCCCCAATTTTCTGGCCATGAAGTTTTTTTCTTGTCACCCTGATTCATGTCCCTCTGAACTCTGGGATGCCCTTTAGGCTTCAGCTCTCCCTCCCTGCTGCACAAGACACAGTTATTATGACACTTGGCTCTATCATTAAAATATCCTTTACATGCATGAGTTTGTGAATAGGACTTTTCCTGTGGCCTCTCATAAATTACTCTCTAAATTTTAAGAATGTGAAGTGACAACTTGGAGATGCCCTGGATCAAGTGGCACTGACTGTAGTCAGTTCCCCAGGAGCCCACGTTCACATCCTACTTTGTGTGGGCTTACAGGCTGAGGGACTGGCACCTGTAGGTGGGTGGCTCTCCCTAACGGTACCCTAAACTCAGGGCACGAAGGCCCAGCCTCCCCTCCTCGCACAGGCAGTCACAGCCACCCCACTCCTACATGCTGGAGGCCACCATGGCCATCGTATCGGGAGACCTGCAAGAGCTCTTAGAAGGAAGGACTCCCCTCCCCACTCTGCCCTGGTGGACAAGTGGCTCCATAATATGCTGATGCGTGTGGACAGGGAGACCGGCTGTGCTCCATGAGGCGGTCCATGCTTGAGGGTGTGGTCTTCGTTCCCTGCGGACCCTCCCCCTGCTTTGATGGCTGCACTAGGGGCTCAGGCTGTCTGTCAGCGCTCCCTGTGCAGCCTCTGGCTGCTCTGCGGCAGTATTTGAAATCTGACAGTAGTCTGTGCCCAGAGTGCTCTGGGCTGCCCCATTCAGAGCATTTCTGACACCTCACAGCAACCAGTGTGAGGACTGCAGGGCTACCCGCTGCCATCCATCCTGGACGTGCCAACCAGCTCAAAGCCAGCCCAGCCCAGAGCCCTTTCTAAAACGGAAATGCATGTGCATGTATGATTTAGTCAGCAGCTTTACAAAGATGAGAAATAAAACAGCTTTTCCCAGGTTCCCCCATTTAGTCTTAGCAGCCCCTGGTGTGTAGGCTACTAAGAGCTGGTTTCTCTAGAGTGAAACCTGGCAGTCCCATGATGGGCACGCGAGCCTCTCTTTCCTCAGACACGTCCTTCAGAAAGCCTATTAATACAAATGAAGGAATGCCGACATCATCCCAGAGCAGCAGGCACAGCCGCGACTCAGGCCAAGTCTTTAGCTCTGAATCAATGGTCTCTGGGTAAAGAAAGGAACTTACCCAGTGAGTCACTGCTATTCGTTTGGGTGCCAGACTGTTCCTAGAAAATGTGGTAGGTTGCACACACCTGTAAAGAGAAGACATAGATGGAGTCAGGGGAGAGAGCTTGCCTTGTCCTCGCTCACTGAGCAATGTTCCTTAGGCAGCCGGAATGAGAGGCAAAGGCCCTGCACGAGGGAGGGTCTGCAGTGCTGGCAAGCATGGGCAGTGCCCCATCTCACAGGTATTTAAAGAGTGTACATGGAATAATAAGAGACCATTTTGCTATGATCAAAGGTCAGGAATCTTGTCTATCTTCTGGGCCCAGAAAAGCACCTGCCAAATAAATATTTGTTGAATTAAGAAAAACAACTAGTAAAGGAGACACAAACAGATATCTCTGATAAAAATGAGAGAAAGCAAGCTAGTAAAGTGCAAGGCCTGGGGGGTTCAGCTTCCTGGAAAAAAGGAACTTACCCAGTGAGTCGCTGCTATTCCTTGCACGCCAGACTGCTCCAGCTTCCTGGAAAAAATGGTACCCATGCTGAGAATTGAAGAAACAGTAGAAATCAGGCAGTCAGGGAGGTGGGATAGAGGCCTTCAAGGCCGACAGAGTCTGCAGAGGCACGGAGTGCAAACAGCAAACTCTGATGCATGCAGGAGCCCAGCTGTTTGGAGTTCCTAGACGAGGCGTGGCAGGAGCATGCGCTGAAGCTAGGTCAGAGAGAGCACAGGGCATGGAGGACATGAAGGGCTTGGACTTGATTCTGTGAGACAGGGATGCACTCCAGAGCATGAAGCAGGGAAATGCTGTTGTCAGATGTGTCTTCAAGTCAGACCCCATGGGCAGCCATAGACGATGGGATTGAAGGGGTCAAGCGACTCATGATGTGAAACAGGTTCCTCGTCTGGTTATTTCTTCAAAATATTGTGAGGCGCCACAAGTGGAAAGCACTAATTTTTCACCGGACATGTTTAACCAATGACCTGAAAAGCTGAAACTTTAAGCTTATTAATGATAGTCCAAAGTGTTTTAGAGCCAAGCCCTACAGCAGAAAAAAATGTAGGCTCCACTGAGCAAGAGAAGCCACACATGTTAGCTAGTTTTCCACCTCAGCTCGTGGCCTGTTTCATGTTCTTCTGCATCCCACAAAAGCAGTTCTTTCTTCAGTAAAGCTCTAATGGTAATGAGGATTCTTTCACTTTCAACACAAGCTAAACGTTGGCTCTTCCTCCCAGAATCCCCTTCCATGCCTGCAAGTCTCTCCCTTCACTTCCCCTCAAACAGATGGGGTTCTAGCTCCAGTCTCTGACCAGTAGGTGTCTGTTGCCATTTAAGGTTGTTCAAGAACTTCTGCTCCCATTAAATCCGGGGGACGAGTTGTCGGCCTGGGCTTTTCACGTCAGAGCCGGGGAGCCATATTTCTGAATCTAAATATCCACAAATTAATATGAAGTTCTTGGTAACTTCTTGCTCATGTTTACTTTTAAGCTGGCAAAGCTTTCAGAAGTAGCCTCTGATGCCTCTCCATGTTATGGGATCCAGCATATGGCCTTGTGTATATGAAGCCTCAGGAGGGAAAGAAGGTTTAAAATGTGTATTCATGCTTACTATTCCTTTCTTCTTATACTGCTGTACCATTGTGATTCTATTTTCTATAATAACATTTTACTTGTAATGCTAGTATTTCACATCCATTAAGATTTTGGTATGATGGGAAACATGATGTTATTTTACCTTGTAAGTATACAATCACTAAGTATATTGAAAATTATACAATCCTACAACTAATCTTGTGGGAAATCTTAGATAAAAGTATCATAAGTAACCTTTATTTTCCCCATATTTATCATTTTTTTTAATGATCTTTAAAACAGACCAAAAAGAAGTCTAAAAGTATGGGATTTTAAATGCCCTTAAGTTATCCTAAAACAAAAGCCTTTAGTTACATATCACAAATGCTGTAAATTAGTGGAAGCTCTCATGCCAGGTTTCTAATAGTAAAAGTGAGACAGTACTGAAGCCATTACTTGGAAAACTTGTCAAGAAAAAAATGGCTTAAGGTAATTGATAAAATTGGGTAACGGAGCACACCCAAAGTTAACATCAGAGTCAAGCAAACCAACTGCTTTGGCCTGGATGATCTGGAAACTCAGTTCAGAAACAGTCCTCCCATATAATATCATACAATGACCTTCCTCTTCACCTCGAGGCAGAATCAGTGCCGGGTTCCAGATCAGATAGGAATGCATTCAGCAAATGGGAGGGGCTGAGGAATCCCAACCCTGTTATGTGGAAGAAGGAAGGTCGGCATCATTACAAATTCTGGTGAAATCTCAGTCTTCACCATTTAAAAGTCCTTGACCTTGAGAAACTTCTACAACCAAGTAATAGTCTCGTTTCACAAGATTTTGGAGAGTAAATGACCTATATAGAGCACCTAGCATTATTCACATGTTTCTCTCTGTCCTTCTCATCTTACATAAAATTTTGAACAGCATTAAGGAGCATATTCCTTATTAAATGCTTTTAATACTGCTGTCCCAACACCGTTTTATGAATTTTGCCAAGTTACATCACATTAAGAAATGAGAAAGATAACTTATGATATATATTTACATTATTGTATATTAAATATATTAACATATATTTAAATTATTACATTTGATATATATTTTAATAAGAAATTGACCCCTGTTGGTGAAACACGACGCATTTAACTCTAAATCCCATTTTCAAGAGAGTAAATAAATTTAGATTCACCAAATTGGTCCTCAGCGAAAGTGACATGCTTCCCCCTCATCCGTTTCTCAGTGGACATCATGACTTGGGAGCTTGCTTGTGTGCTTTCTGATGTTTTCCCCAGTTCATATTCTGCCTTTAGATGGCTTGAGATGGTTCTGTTAGAAAGTTTCTAGAGGAGTGTGGTGGCATGGGAACGAGCATTTTCCAGGTGTTGCCTACATCCTTTGCCCACAGGAGGCTGCATGCACATGAAGTGCCCCCAGCCCCAGTGCCGGCTGGAGTGGTGCTGGAACTGCGGCTGCGAGTGGAACCGCGCCTGCATGGGAGACCACTGGTTCGACCTGTAGCTGCAGCCCAGCCCGGCGCCCGACCTGCTTGGAAATAAAGTGTGCAACTGTCGTTTGCTAATTTTCCTTTCTCCAAACACACACACACACACACACACACACACACACACCTGTCGTTTAATTTTCCTATCTCCACACACACACACACACACACACACACACACACTTAAACTTCTTTCCAAAATCACAAAAACAGTTACAGAGGGAGCTCCCAGGATGCCTTTCATTGTATCCATGAAAACCAGCTGAGCTAATTGTGAGACCAGCAAGAAGTCTGCCCAGGCCCCAGCAATACAAAAATACCAGGGCAGAGGGGAAGTGTATGTCTGTCTTTTGTATGGATTGTCATTCTTGCATGAACCCAAGTCAGGCTGGATTACTTGATAGAAAGGGAATTTTACAAGTAGAAAGGGTTTATATTTCCTGCATTTTACCTTCAGCAAATAATGGGAAGAAGCCATTGATGAAGTGAAAATAGTTTGCGGGACTCTTGTCAGAGGTTCTCTGTATCTTATTTAATTTTTCAGAGATCCATCTACTTCCAGAGAACCAAGTGCAATAATCAAAACTATATGTTTATCACCAAGAATTCTATCTTTATATATTGAATTGATGAACTATCAACCATGCATAAATTAGCTTGTCAACTAAGTGAGAAATTATGACCATTACCTTGAGAGTTAAATGTCTAAATTATGGGAAAGAAATAAAAACTTATGTTCTTTCTTCCCATTTAATTATTTGCTATGTTAGAAAGATTGTTTTTCTGAAAATACTACAGAATCTTTAATTTGATTTTAAACATTCATTTTGCAGCTTGGAGAATAAGCTAATACATTTGACTTCACTGTAAATGTAATGGATAAAATCCCTGTAAAGGAGACATTTTCAGAAATGATTTCATAATGACTCTCAATGTTAACACAAGTGCAGGTTATTAAAGCAGAATCTTAAGAAGCATGTCCACAACTATCAAAGTGATGGAAGGTTATGCTCTTTCGTCCTACTGGCTATGTTCCCCCAGTCTGCAAGCCCAGGGGGCTCTGCCCACCCCCTGGGGTACTTCAAAGAGACCCCTTTTCTCTAGGGCAGTAAAATCACACTAGAACATTTCCTCATGTTACCATGGATTGAATGAGTTTTCATCTTTTTTTTTTTTGAGGCATTCACAATTCATCAGTAAGAGATGTGCTTACACCAAGTGCCACAAACCTCATTTCCTTCAGCACAGAGAGTAAGCGCTGGCGTTTGCACTCGGCAGCTCTCTCCTCAGGAAGACTGTGACCCTAACCGAGGCATGAGTTCCAAAAGCACATGGGGTCCCTTTTGGATTTAGGGACCCTGGAAATTAGGAAATCGGTTGCAGGGTTTTGTACACATAGCCCCATAAATTCTTGCTTGCGGAGAGAGGGAATGGCCTCAGAAAATTTCTCCAGGACATCTGTCCCTCCTTCCCCAACCATCCACCCAGAGACACTCCTTCCTGCTCTGTCACTCAGAGGCGCTGCACCTCGGGACTAGATGGGGCGCGGCAGCCCCGTGGGCTGTAGCAACGCCATGGGCTGCGCTCTTTCAGAAAGTGCAGCCTCCCCAACATGGCCCCAAGGCTGCCAGGCACATGTCAGGAAGCCTGAAGATGGAGTAGAGATCACCGGGGGGCCCGCGTCTGTGAGCATGAGCAGAAGGAAGCCACCAGGCATGGGCCCACCTGTCCCAGTGGCTGGTATCGGCAGTCAGTCGAGGCCACTCAGGGCCTGACTAGGACACCATCAAACCCAAGAAGCAGGGCTCCTTCCCCACCCGCCATGACAGAGTGGATGGCTTCCTCCGTCATGGGGAATACCAGTACTTTACACTACACTCTCCGTGCATTCGGTTTTAATGATGTTGCTAGTATTACCTGCTTCCAAATAGGCAGGGTTCGTTGGGCTGCAACGCCTGAACAAGCTTTGCTCCCATGCCGTCAGGCGCTGCAGAAGGGCCCCAGGCCCCTGCTCTTTTCCTGGGAGTAGTCTCTTCTTTTTTTTCTTTTTCCAAAATAGAATACTGATTCTTAAAACACATTAAAGGGAAAACAAGCACTATAAATGAATGTGAATCAAAAACCACTGTAAATGAACACATTTGAGCACAAAACATATCAGAAGAATAGAAATAAAGCCTTTGCAGAAGAATATTTTTCTCTGAAATGTGTAAAGAAATACTTGACAATTGTATCTAAGGTTGTACTCAAATTGTCAATAAAAGCATAAAAAGAGCTTTGAGTCCATCTTTGAAGATGTATTTGTAATTAACACTAAAGGTGTCTGAGGGAAGCCAGCGGGGTCCTCACTAGTGGCCTGAGAGCATCGCGTGGCGAGACAGTGGCCATTCATCCCAATGCTACACACCGGATTAACCTTGGTTGTTTTCTTTTTAAAATAAGATGGTTTCCTTAAGTGCTATAAAATTTGCAAAGGCTCTTAAAAGCAAATCCTCATTCAAAAATCTAAATTACTTTCCTGTCTTATCAGCAAACTTTTCTAATAAATGTGTAAAACAAGTTTGAGTTGGGAAAGACCGCAAGGCTTTTCTCTGTAACACTGTTTCAGGAAAGTTCCGTGGCTTGGCATTGCTCTCAGTGCGGGCTGTTGACACTGCGTCTCTCTAGAACTGTTTCTGTGTCCACCCCTTGACAAGGAGTCCTGTGGGGGCCATTTGGACGGGGACGTTCTTGGACAGCTCCATACATACACTAGGCAAGCTGAGCCCCCGAGGGCCCCTTGGTGCCGAGCACCACAGGAAATGCTCCGAGGAGGCACAGGGTTTCTGGGAGTGATGGCCCCAGTACTGAAAAACGCGGGTGAGCAAGCCCCCCCCCCCACCACTACCTGTGTGTGAACTTCAGAGACAATAATAGCATCCACCTCATGGGGTTGCCATGAGGACGAAGTAATTCATATGAAGCACTTGGGACAGAGCCTTACATACGTAGAAAGTGTTCCCTGTTATTAATAAGTAGACAAGTCGATGGAGACCGCCAACAAACAAAAAACACAAAACTCGTGCAGATTAATTACAAACAAATGCCAGGAGTCCACACGGTAGTGTACAACTGCACAATTAGTGATTTCATGGTACAGGCAAGTGACTGAGGTATGCTGGACTGTCTTCTGCACAGTCTCAGAAGTTTTCCTATAAAGGCAAGTTGCCAGCTGTGTTTGATGGGCTGGAAGGGACAAGATCCAGCTGTCCCATAAATGATGTCCAGGGTGTGAATTAAAGAGCTGATATCATGAATGGAAAGGAATAAGCACAGATGTGGAATGCTTATTTGAAACGAACAGCAGATCTGGGGAAGACCACATTATTGGGCGTGAATGTGCCCTGCCATACGCTCTTGCGGGGCCCTTTCTGAGAGCATGGGGAGCATCTGTGTCAGTTTTTAAAAGAAAACCCTATTTCAAAGAACACTGAGCCTAGCCCCACCTTACCCACTGTGAATAAACTGTCCAACCACAAATATTTAAGAACTTTCACCTAAATTTGAATAATCATGCACAAAAAGGTGGCAGCATCATCTGGGAAGATCCATGTGGCACACAGCGTGGTGGCACTGCCTCAGTGGGCAGTCCCTAATCTCATCCTCTGATGCAAACGCTGAGGGAATCAGCTTTGTCACTGAGCGGAAAGGTGACTAGACCCAGAAGACTGACTCACATTGACCCAACTCATAAGAGAGAAGGTAGGAAACCTAGGATTTCAATTTATTTTTACAATGAGAAGTTCACCTGCTTTTCACACGATTTTCCACCTGCCTGGAACTGTTTCTTTACAACCCTCCCCTGGCCACTTTGACCAACCTTAGGTCTCCCTACAGAAACCCTTCTCTAACCATCCTGGTCTGCATTAAGGGCCCTTCCTGTATGTTCCTAGAGCTGCACCATTTCCCAGATCATAGCTGTGTGGTGTTTTCCCATCACCAACAAATTTTCCAGTTCTCCAGGCACCAACTGGATGACCTACAAGCCAACTCAGTTCTGACAGTACCTACCTGGAGGAGATGTTAGACTCCACAGGGTTAAGGGCTCAGCCCCACAAGACTGTCCCATTTCAGACACTTGTCACAAGTCCCAGCTTGCTACCCATATTTCTGACCAACTGGCTATAAATCAGGAGTTCCCATGAGCCCCTCCTCAGGTTCAATAATTCACTAGAATGGCTCACAGAACTCAGGAAAACACTTTACTTACTCTTACTAGGTTGTTATTAAGAATTCAGACTCAAGGTGAACCAAAGATCAGAGATGCCAAGAGCAGGTACGGGAAGGGTGTGTGTGGAGCTCCACCGCCCTCCCAGCACTGCCACATGTCCACCAACTTGGAAGCCCTCTGAGCCCTGTGTTCAGGGGTTTTTATGCTTTCATTAAGTAGGCATGACTGATCACATCATTGGCCATTAGTAGTCATTTGCAGCCCCTCTCTCTTCCTTAGCGGTCAGGGTTTTTCTGGCAAGCAGCTCCCCTCCCGAAGCTCTCCAGGAGCCCCCACACCCACTCACCAGCATACAAAAGACACTCTTCACTCAGAGATGCCAATGGTTATAGGAGCTGTGTGCCAAGAACCAAAGATATATTTCTTATACTTATTTATATGTACTATACTTATTTATATTTCATGTATCTATATCACAACCCATTGAATGTGTAACACTTTAATCACTTCCTCATCTCTATCCTCGAGGAGCAGATAAGGAAAACATAACTATTAAACTCACCCTCGTACCCACAGCCCCTGGCGCCAGGTACCTACCTGCCACATATCAGGCTCCATAACTAGGGACTGCATTTTTGCATTCTGAGCAAATATACTTGGGAAAATCAAACACAACAAAAAGCACATTGTTGAGCCTAGACTCAGCTCAGTGGCTTAGCTGCATGCTGCTGACCAGTATCGCCTGGGCACAGAGGCCAGTTTCCATTCCATCACCTGACACAGACCAGCCTCTGGTCTCACATCACATCAGGTAATTTACCTCTAAGGGTTTCTGAGATGCATGGGCAGTGGCTTCTACCCTTGAACTCCATCATGACAGCATTGCCCTCCTCCCCCCAGTGCCCCAGGTAACCTCACCTGCACAGTGGGTGGCCCTGAAAACCCTCCAGCTGCAGGAGCCAAGACAAACTTCCCTGTGTTACCTTTTGCTATGGATGGATTTTCATCCACAATTCTTGGATTCTTCAACTGAAGCTCAGAATGACTTTAGTGGCATTCTTGAGGGGTGTTATTTAGCATCAAATCTCCACTTGGTATTTTTTTCCTTATAAAGTTTCCCTTATGGTTTTCTTTGTATTACAAAATAATTATGTAATATGATTGCATACTTTTTAAAGTAAAAAAGGCAAAAAGATAAAAACCATCATCTAGAAATATTTTGCATCCTATTAACTTCCACTTAAAAACATATGAAAAATCATGCTCAGTGAAATAAGCCAGGCGGAGAAAGATAAGTACCAAGTGGTTTCACTCATCTGTGGAGCATAAGAATAAAGCAAAAACTGAAGGAACAAAACAGCAGCAGACTCACAGAACCCAAGAATGGACTAACAGTTACCAAAGGGAAAGGGACTGGGGGGTGTGGGTGGGAAGGGAGGGATAAGGGGAATAAGGGGCATTAGGATTAGCACACATAACCTGGGGCGGGGGGCACGGGGAAGGCAGTATAACACAGAGAAGACAAGTAGCAACTCTATAGCATCTTACTATGCTGATGGACAGTGACTGCAATGGGGTATGTGGTGGGGAATTGATAATGGGGGGCATCTAGTAACTATAATGTTGCCCATGTGATTTTATATTAATGATACCAAAAGAAAAAAAGACATGAAAAACATCTCTCCATGTCAATCAGTTTCTAAAATGACAACTTTCCAAGGCTTTGCCATGGTCTACTATACACGAGTTGTGTTAATAAGTGTTTCTTTCAAGTTTCCAAATCTAATTCAAAAGTGTGTTTTTCATGTAGTCATTAAGTGGTTTGGAGATTAAAACTTGTGCAACCCAAAAAGATGATCACAATAGAATGGTGAGTGAAAAGATGTTTACAAAATTGTATGTGTGCTGTAATTGCAATTACTTAAAAAATTAAGAAAAAATGATTGGAGTACACATTACATGCAGTTTGCTATTTAATAAGGTTAAATTTTATTGATAAAATTATAGGTAAATTTTTACTTATCTCTACTTTCCACATATTTTTGGCAGTGTGAAAATATCACTTTATAATGAAAATATTTTTTTTAATTTCCCATGAAAATTAAAGTAGCTCAACTGCATGCAGCCAAGACGTGAAGATTTTCCAATCAATAATTTTGTTCTTGAACTACCTGAACTCTACTAAAATGATAACAAAACAGTAAACACACTTCACTGCTTCTATCAAAGGAATCTTGCCAAATAAATTTGGAAAAGGTGGACTAGGAGAAAATGAGCTGGATTTAATGTCAAAGGAAGGCGTGATTCTGCCTCCAGCCCCAGAAAGTGCACCGCACTCCAGAATTCCTCGTGAGCCTGCTCGGCCCGTGCGACAGCCAGCCTTCCGGCTCTCCCAGGACCGGGCTGGCTCCCGGCAGGTGGAAGGGCTCCTGTGCATAAGAGTGCCAGGGAACGGGCTGACATGCCCATTTAAGTAGCCACTTCTGTCTTATACTATGAAAGGAAAAGGTTTTTATGTTTCTGATTTCTCCCTCGAAAAAGCACCTTTCCCAGCGTAAACATGACCAATGCCAGGAAGCTGTTCTAACCCAGCTGCAGCTCCCAGAGGGAGAAAGATGTGGACAAAGACCCGATCCATGCCGCCGTGCAGAGGGGGTGACCCTACTTTGTCCATAAGCGAGGGGAAATAGAAACCTTTCTTATGTGAAGTAAAAACCTCTTCTGTGGAGTAAATCAAATAAATTGAATAAATTCATTTTGATTTTTTTAAAAGTTTGCCAACCGAGCCAGGCTTGAGCAGAGAGCGGCTGCAGAAGGCCGGGCCCGCCTGCCAGCGCAGGCCTCTGCCTCGGGTCGGCTCCGTGCCTCTCTCTGGCTCATCCTTCTGCAGCCTGCCTCGGACAAATTTCCCTGATCCTTCCTCAAACCTCTGCAGACTAATGCAGAGGCCACCAGCTCCCACACTGATATGTCTCCCAAAGGAGTTGGTCCCCCTAAGAACAGGACCAACGGAGACCATCCCAAGCCCTTGATACTCACAAGGGCCCTAGCACACGGTATTTGAGAACCCCTAAGTGCTGAAATACCTCCCAGCAATGGCAGCCTGCTTTATTTGGGGATCATTTGTCACCACGGCATCGGGGGTCGTGAGTTCACGGGCGTTCTGTGCATTTACTACAGCAGAGTCCCCGCTCTGCGGCCTGTTCCCTGCAGCGACCTCTGGTGGTCTCTGAGGGGAATGCTCCTCCGAGACAAGGCCTGCCCAGCCTTCCTGCAGGCCCTCCCACTGCCTTCCCTTCGCAAGGCAGCCTTTCTTTCCTGGCCGACCTACCGCCACACTCTCCATCCCCCATCCTGGCTTGACTGTCTCCACAGCGCTCACCTGTATCTGGACAGATCATGCATTTCCCTTAGTTACCCGCCTATTACTGCGTGAGGGCAGGTCACTGCTGCACCTGCCGATTTAGCATATGATTAGAGAACCCCGGTCACCAATCAGCAGCCAAGGCACTCGCTCCCACCGCCCCACTGCCCACCCGCCTACAACCTACGCAGAGGCCTGACCTATGGTCTTGTACCAGACGGTTAAACCAACTCTGTCTTACAGATGACGGGAAACCACTAAGGAAATTCTCGAGGGGAAATCTGTGTTTTGGAAAGACCAATCCACAGGAAATAGTGAAGGGGGAGTGAGACTGGAGAAAGGCGATTATTTTCAAGGCTCTGGAGAGTGGAGGGGAGAGGAGCGTGAGACTGGGACAAGGGCCCCAGAGAGGAGGCGTGCAATATGCCGGTATATATACTCAGGCTTTGCGATCCTGCCTCATGGATCCAGGAGCAGAAATGGGATGTGAATAGGGAACTGATGAAATCTAAACAGTCTGTAGTTCAGTTAATAGCACTGAACCAATACTAATTTCTTGTTGGGTAATTGTGCATGGTTATGTAAGATGCTAAAATTAGGGGAAGTTAGGTAAATATAGAGGAATGCTCTCTGCATCTTCGTAACTTCTCTGAAAGTTTAAAATTATTCCAAAATCAACAGATTAAAATTTTTTTAATATGGAATTTGGTAATCAGATTGACAAATGAGTTTGGCAGACGGAAGTCCAGGGTGAACCTGGGGGGTTTCCTGGATGGCTGTGGGGCTGGTGTCCCATAAGCCAGGAGAGAGCACACAGAAGCAGAGCTTGGGGTGGGAGAGATCAGCTCCTCATGCACCTGGTTGAACTGGACATGCTATGAACCTTCCAGCTGAACCTCAGGAGAAACATCCCAGAAATACATTTTACATAGTTCTTTGTTACCTATAAGTCATTTTTAATAAACAGACTCTCAAAAATAATCATTTTGGATACTTTCAAATGGCAAAGAAATGATTAAAGAGAATCTATGTTAATCTATTGGTACAAAACTAGAAATACCTTTCTAGTTCCTTGTTATGCAATATTTTAAACTAAACGTTCTCCTAAATCAGTATCTGATTAGGAGCAAATGTGTGATTTAAGTGATAAGGGAGAAGCTATGACTCAGGGCCAGCAGTGAGGGTAGATTCCCATTGGATCAGTTCAAAAGAAGATTTAAGAAAAAACAAACAAGCAACCCCCAGGAATTATGTTTACGTCACATATGGAAAAAAATGAGGAGGTTGGGGAAGGGAGTTTGGAAGATGCATGAAGAGTTTCACCTGGCTTTTCAGAGAAGAGACTCAATCCAGATTGTCTAGTAGTGAAAAATGTGGTTAAAAGAACATAGTCTTGACCTCTTAATAGTTAATATTTCTTAATATTCTTAACATAGTTTCTTAGTATCCACGGCAACTTTTGGTAACAAATATATCTTTGAAAAAATGTTTATAGAACTTTAGCAGTCTATTCAGCTCCATTTTTTATTCTTTTCATTCTGTTAGGTTCACATGAGACAAAAATATTTCACAAGAAAAGAGTGTATGTATACTATGATTCCCTTCTTATAAAATGAAGTCAGACTTCTTTGTGTTTATATTTACCACCTTCCATCTGTACTCTTGGTGGAGACTGATGATTGGAATGAAGCTTACAGGAAACAATGCTGACTTTTTGGGAGTGGTGAGATTTGGGGTGATTTTTCTTTTCATTGTGCTTTTCTCTAGTACTTGAATTTTTTTATAACAAAGAGGCATTATTTTCATAGAAAAAAAAAATCATGACAAGAGAGAGAAGGCCAGCTGAACTCTACAGACCAGCCTCTTTTGTCAATATGTATTGGGGATTCTTAAAAGGCTCCCGGGGAAGGCTTGGCCATGTGACAGTGCCCACACGGGACCCTGTGGGCAGACAAGAGGACTGTGTTCATGGTGTTCAAGGCATCCTGCTAGAGTGGAACATCCATCTGTTGGCTTCAGTGAGTCCCAGTGGATCTGATTAGTGAGTGAACTGTCACCAGGGCCTCTGACTCACGGAGGTGTGCAGGGTAACCGTGAAGACCAGGTAATGTTAACAGAGGGCTTCCTGGGGAACCGTTCCACTGGACAATATATTATATAGACTTTCAGACCACAAAACAACCTCCAGCTGCAGGATTTCCTTTCCCAGCTGCCTTGCTGCATCTCTGCATTAATACTCATTAGTTGTATTCATTAGTAGCTTACCCTACTGAGACGGGAACCGTAGGTTAAGACAGAGCAGGGTTAGGGCCCCTGGAAAAGGCAAGTAAGTACAGTCAGAGCAGTGGAACAATACGCAAGGAAGCCCTCACCAAAACTCCGGGTTAAACATTAAGCTCTAGAGTCTTCAGTGAGATCAGTTAATATTCCCCAGATAAAGGAAAGTAGCCCATGTTTTTTATTATGCTAATCATTTGTAATCGTGTGTAAGATTCACTTTAGCATGCTAAAAGGCCCAGGCCTATGAGCTGTTTTTCCTCCTTTAGACTGATCAGTGATTTGCAACCTGGGCAATTAATAATGGCAAGCAAGCCCAGCCATAAACAACATAGTAAAAGCGAGAAAAATTCCATCTTAAATTACCTTTTAAACTCATTAGCAAACAGACAATAACTCAGCCCACCTTGACAGGAGGGCAGGCAGTCTTGACTGATGATTGATAGGGGGGGAGACCAAAAAGCTGCTAATCTGGGAAAGAAATCTGCAGCAAATTTCTTATGCTAATTTTGCAGAATTATCTGGAAGACGGATGAGAAAAGAAACTTAATGTTGCCTCAAGGATGAACATTCTAAGACCACTTAACAGGTCCACACCCCTAGCCCTTTATTACATTATAAAACCCCTAGACAGTGCACAACCACAGACTCTCTTGTCACGCCAGGAGCTCTGTCCTCTCACCTTCTCTCTAAATAAAAGCCTCTCCCTTGCTCTCCTACTTTGTGTGTTTGTGAAGTTCATTCTTTGACTCCATGAACAAGAACCCCAGCATCATTACTACATGTGTATGAGCTAAATTATTTACATATAGTCCAGAAAACTGAATCCCTATATATGCATTATAACTTAGATGTGGACATTTTAAATAAAATCTCTATAGACAGCATATTAAGAGAATTGCCAACTACAACAAAATTTTAATCCCATAAATGTAAGTATATAGTAATATTGAAAAATTTATAAATATAGTGTTTTACAATATAGGCAAATTTATAATATGAAATAATCTCATTTGATGGCAAAAAGACATTTGGTAAATCTCCATTCTTATTGAACATCAGACACTTAAAAAACTAAAAATTCAAGGATGCTTTCTGAGTTTGGAAAAGAAATGACTCACTGTTGGAACCTATAGGCATGCTCATTAAATTTAACCCTCTTTAAAATTAAGAGACATTATCATGACATTATTTACTCAGCATCTATTCCTCTTTCTTCCTAACAGACCTTGTTTTTTTCCCATTATCCACTCCTTTCCTATTCAGCCACAAGCCTCAGGAGGAAAGTGGCCAACCTCAGAGAAATAAAAACGTGTATCCAGACAAAATTTTGTACATGAATATTCAGAAAAGTTTTATGCATAAGAGCAAAAAGGCAAAAACAATACCATATACCCCAACTGATGAATAAACACAATGTGCTATGCCCACAGATTAAGAGATGACTTGTCCATAAAAAGGAATGAATTACTGATACACATTACAGCATAGATGAACCTTGAAAACATGATGATGAAAGAAGCCAGACACAAGGGCCTCACATTGTAAAATTCTATTTCTATGAACTGTCCAGAATAGGCAACTCCAGAGAGAGAGAAAGCAGGCTGGTGGCTGCCCGGACTCGGGGCTTGGGGGAGGAGGGAGCCACTGACAATGCATTTCAGGGTTTCTTTTCGGGGTGATGTAATGTTCTAAAGTTGATTTTGGTGACATGCACAACTCTATGCAAATACCAAAAGCCACTGAGTTATACACTTCAGTGGGTGAACTGCATGATTTGTGGATTATATCTCTATAAAGCTGCTACCAAAAAAGAAAGAATGGGAGACGGAGAAGTAGATAGCGCATATATGACTTTGGTCTTTTGTGGGACATGGTGGTAGGGGGAGAGATAAAGGATCCCGGTGACGTGTTTGTTTTAAGATAGGGCAGGAGCCGGTACAATGCGGGGGGAGTTAAAGATACAGAGTTGCAACGGAATGTTCTAGAAAAGAAAAGATAGGGTTTGCACAGGGAGGACTGGCCTCAAGGAAGAAAGCCAAGAGGCCTCCCATTGCATTGCTCATATTGCCTCCATTTAAGAAAGGCAGTGTTGAAACTAACCCTGCTGTTCAAGACAAGAGAGGCCGGGGCCGAGATGGTGCCGGAGGCTACGCCTGCCCAAAGGACGTCGCACGCAAGGCAGCGGCCCAATAGACTGGGAGAGACGCCCCCTAGTGAGAAGTCGGGGAAGCCGGGGAAGGGGGCCGTGCTCAGAGCACAGCTGGAGATGGATCCTGAGGAGGGCACCACCCCCTGTTCTCGCCGAGCCTCGTCCACGTGGGCAGAGAGAACCGGAAACAGGAGCACGCATGGGGCCCGGGTCTTAGTTCAGTTCCATTGAGCATCGGTGGTGGGCGGGAAACACTGAACAGGTAGGTGCCCACATGAGGAAGAACAATGAACAGATCAATTAACTGCATTTTATGTACATTTCTGGTCTCAACGACCACTTTTCAAATGTGGTCTCTTGCCTCCATGAAGCTATAGAAATATCAAGAGAGCCTGGCCTCCTGCTATAAATTGAAACAGTTTTCATTTTTTCAGCACTTTACTTTAAAAGAATTTCCTAACGATTAACTGTAATATTACACATTCAAAAGAAATAGAAATCCGAGTCTCCTAACACTCACTCCTGCAATCAGTTGGTATTCAGGGAAAAACCTGGGGCCACCCTCAGCGTGGAAATCAGAACAGCATGTCTTTACCCATTCAACAAATACACCTTGACTTGAATCAACTGTTTGAGAAGGAAAATATATGATTAGATATAATTGCTAATGTTCTATAATGTCCCTGCCGCTGGAGTTTTTCTCTAATAAGGCAACCTCACCATTCTGCCTACACACGTACAAAGACCAGGTGCAAGAAAGACAAAGGTGTTCCCCAGCTGCAGGAAAAAATACCATGCAGGGCTGTAGGTCCATGAAAAACATTTTTAAAACCACTTTTAATGAGTTGGAAAAGAATGAGTTCGTAAGTAATTGAGCTCATGAACTGTTTCTAGTTCAACAGTCTTACTTGCTTAAGCTCCCTAGGGGAGAGAATGGCTGGGTTCATATGGGAAGGTAGTGGTAGAAACCCGTGGAAACAGGAAATGAGCAGGAAAGGAAGGAACCGGGACAGCATCAGGCTGTCCAGTGTGACGTTAAGGGCCTGAAGAAGAGGGGTGGGGGGCTCCCAGGGCAGAGCAGACCACTCCCCACCACGACTGGCCCGTGTCTATAAGTTTCCATTTGATCCTCACAACAGTTATCACACACGTACCTTTTTTTTTTTTTTTTTGCAGGAAGACATCTCCATTTTACAGCAACAATGACAAAGATAAACACGACTTAGCACTTTTCACATGCTAGGCCCTGAGTGAAAAGGTGTGCCTGCACATCTAATTCTTATAACAACCCCATCAGGCAAGTAATGATATTTCCCCAATTTTCAGCTGAGGAAACAGGTTTGCACAGAACCATTTTTACACTCCCATTTTACAGATGAGCAGAAATGATGTCACAGAGATGTACCACCAGCCACTCTCTGTGGAAGTCATTTGGTGAAAAAAAGACAGCAGATCGTGGTAAACGAATAGACAGGACGGACGAAGATGGCCCCTGAGTCATGAGTACAGACACCACTGAAAAAACCCGGACCGGTGAGGAGGTAGACAGCACCTCATCCAGTGCCGACGAGGGCCGAGCTCCTCCACGCTTATCCGAGCTCTACAGATGCACCCATAGCTCCCTTGTCGGGCTCCCCCCCACACACACCATAGGCTCCTGGTGAACTGGCCCCTCGAAACTCAACCAGGCATGGTTTCCCCCCGTCTCTGAAATGCCACAGACCCTCCCATTTCTCTTCTGAAGCACACCCGGTTCTGCCCTAGGAGGCGGCTCTCCACCGCCCACACTCGTTGGTCGCCACACTGGAGACCAGCGCTAAGAGTTAATAACCTTGACTGCCACCCCTGCCCGGAGCCCGGAGCCATCCGCGGTGCACAGTACGTGCTCACTGTTTCACGGGTGGGTGAGTGCGGGAGTTAGGTTTGGTCCCCTCACCTAGCTGCCATGTATCCATACCATTTAGCTAAAAATGAACGAAAAAGCATGCTTTGAAAACATGAGAATGGCGATCATAAAATTTCCATGACTTGGAAGTTTTTTATCCCATTTAAATAAAAAGGCTCATGCACGTGATTGATTGAACTTCCCGGTTACAAGAACTCAGCATCTGCGCAGAGGGAGGCAGTGCCGGACAGCACCCGGGAAGGGTCCGTCCGAGGCTGGCCACACCCCCCCTCGGGCCCTCAGCTGCTCAGCCAAACCCGGGAGGGCCATGGTGGGATCTGTGGGACCGTGGAAGGACGAGCGAGACCCGGGCACCCCGAGACGCAGCGGAGTCTGCCCCCAGGGTGTGTTGCCTGCATCGTCCTGCTGGGAATAGGAGCACTGTTATGCCGGACATGGCCTGAGTCTTAATTGCACCGGGTAATTTCACTCCTTCGTCCCTCGGTTTTTTCATCAATAAAATGGGGGCTATGGTAACCACCACATCTTCCTCCTTGTGTTACGAAAATACAACTAGGTTTGAAACTATTCAAGACCGTTGTGACAAGACGTGTGCAAATAGTCACAGACGTTCCCCCTTCTCACTTGCACCCCAGAATCAGGTGAGAGGGGCCGTGAACTCAGAGTGAAAAGGTCAGACAGGAACAGCTCTCTAAAGCCACTTGCCAGCTCACCAATCGGTCATGTTTAAATACCCATGCAAACTCCTGTTGACACACCTGCCTGGGAATGGACACTACTTCCTCTGACACAAGATTTCCCGACCTCAGCACTGCTGACATGTTGGGCTGGGTGAGTCTCCGTGTGGAGGCCATTGAGCAGCATCCCTGGCCCTACACACCAGATGCCAGCCACAATGCCCTCCCTGTCACCACCTGTTGTAACAACCCAAACACCCTCGTGTCCCCTGGGGAGCAAAGTCACTCCCTGTTGAGAATCACTGTCCTACAGTACTGCACATTTAGGGAAGTTATTTCATTGGAAAATCTTCCTTTCAAATTCCCCATGTGTGCACACCAGGAGAGTGTTTTACCTAAACTCATGGATGCACACTGTTTTTGCATCCAGCGGCAGTCACCTGGTGCCCAGCAGCGTAATTCCTGTGGGAAGATGTGCCCTGGGGTGAGCATTTTTGGAGAAAGTCCCAGGTTATTCTGGTAGTGAATTGTAAACAGCTCTTAGCTGCAGGAGAGATGGCCTCAGAGCATAGGTAAGACATACAATCCAGGCGATTCAGGAAAATCTTGAACTCCACACACTGTATTTTGTCTGTGGATGTCAGAGTCCGTCCTCGAGTAGCCACCATTCCTTTCTAGAACCTGTCAAGAATGTTCAAATTCACGTAACATAAAAGCTCAATGTCTCAGAAGCGAAATAACAAAATTTGGGTTTCTGCTTTCCCCACCAAAGTTTTGTGTTTTTCAACCCTATCACAGCTCATTTGGGGAGTTTCTAATTGCTATTAAGATTGTCTGAAAATGAGAAAAACGCTATGTACATTACTTGTATAATTAAAAATAGGCCGTCAGATACTCAGTATTTCTATATCAAAGCATGTTCCCAGGTAAAAAATGATGTCTCAAGTGCAAAAGTCATCCACATGACCCTTTTCCTACACTATTTTCACAATACCAACAGGATTACAGTTTCTATTATTCAAAAGTGTGCCACTTTTTTTTTACATAGTTGGCAAAAACCTACAGACTATAATTCCCTCTCATCAGTACCCCTTTCCGTCTTAAAGAGCTGTGTCTTCCACTCCACTTGAGGGGTTGAAATAAAACTTCAATCTGCTGGAGTAAACAACGGTTCTCCTTTGGATGTAAGCCCAAACTTGGTTTCCTCAGTTCTTTCGCTGGGAAATCAGATGATAGACGCAGTGGAGTTCTGTCCCTTTCGTCTTTTCTGAAACACAATAGACTATTTATGGCTCATACATATGTTTCTCACTTGTCTGAGAAACACGGGGAGAAAAAACACAAAAATAAACCGTGTGCACAATTCCATCTGCCCCACGTTCAGGAAGTGTACATGCGCGGGAGCGGGCTTGCGTCAGGAGCTGTGAGTCCATCATCCCTTTGGGCCTTATTTCTGGCCTCCACGGGTGGCGATTCGGTTGTATTATTTGTACACAGCGCAGCCCTAAAAACACTCATCAGCTGCTTGAGCTGGTCCTCAGCCTGGGAAGCAGTCACTCATTCCAGCCCTGGAAGAAAAAAGTCGATCCTATTGGATTTATTGAGAAATACGTTGGTCTCCAAAGTGGCCTTCCCTTGATAAGGATTCCTAAGGGTAACATTAATGAGACATTGCTTTTTGCCACATTCTCTGGCCTGGGAACTTAACCAGGTGTAATCAGTGATGCCTTGGGTGTTCCCCTAATTCTGGGGGAACAATGTCAAACTTGGCTGCTTCCTTAAGAAAGACCCAGTAGGGTTCTTGCTGGGCAGAATGCACATTCACCTCATTCTCATCGGTGTTGGGCATCTGTAAGTATCTTTTGACTTTTCTCCTTCCAGAACCTACAAAAAGAAAAATCCAGCATATGCACCGCTTTGTGTTTTCTCTAATATAACAGCCAACCTCACAGGTAAAATCCTTGCCCTCTTTCTTCCTCTCCTTTTGTTAGCCCATCTCCCTAGTCCCTTCTCATGTTTCCTTCCTTTTTACTTCCTTAATTCAACTTTACTTCAACCCGCTGTCTGCCAGGCTCTCTGCAGGTGCTGAGGGTGCAAAGGAGAGCACACTGCCGTCCGTAGCCCAAGGAGCACAGACCCAAGGGCAGGCAATAGGATGCACGAACCCACAGACCAAGGTCAAAGGTAGAGGCAATCATTCTACAATTTTGCACTTAAAAAAGACAATTTCTCCTAGCTGTACCGTGTGTAAACCTTTTAAGGATGGCCACAGACACTGGGTATTTTATGACTTTGACTTGGCATAAAATTGGTGCAGCAACATAAACTTTGCTTTCCTTTACAAGGAAGACTGTTCCAGCCAGAAAGCATCATGGAAATTTGCAACACACAAACATGAAAAGAAAATCTCTTGATAAGAAATATAGGGAATGCCTTTCTGAGAGAAAAAATATTTCGTTAATGGTATGTTAATCCTTATCACCTACACCACGTGTCTAATAAATGTGTCTTGTATGAATGCCTGGGTAAATGACTGCATTTTTCCCTGAACGTGAAAATAAATGCCTGTATATCTTAAGTCTTGTTCTTCTATCCTTGGGCCTCATTCTACCTTAGGCAAGCCAGAACTAGAATAAAGCGCATGCTGTAAGATCCAGCTCTCAAACTAGATAGAGATAATAGATTAAAGAAATATGTCCTTGCTTCACTTTGAAAAAAACAGGCATGGAAATTTTTCCTGTATATTTCTTTTTTTTTTTTTAATGAAAAGATCTAAACGTACCGGTGTTTAAAAACAACACATCTGGTTAGAGGTCATAGGAATAGCAATCATTTATCAAGTACATATGTGCCAGGCACTGTGCTAAAAATTTCACGCAGACAGTCTCATTTTGCCTTTCTCTTTCAGCCCTCGGAAAGCGCTGACTTCATCTGACCAGGAAGAAAAAGACCCTTGAGGAGAAAGACTTGTTCACAGTTGCCCAGCTAGAAAGTAGCTTCGCTTTCTTGGAGTCCAAACTCGGAGTTCTTACCCACCTCTCTGTACAGGACAGTACCTGGAACAGCACTTGGTTCAGATCAGTGATTGTCAGTGCAGAGATTTGTTTCACCGGTCTCCTTAGCTACGACATGAATGCTTCACCCCAGCTAAGAAGAGTTTATGCTGCAGGATTATTTGCCCTCCCAATTTGTCAAGTTTAGTCAATTGGCTTTATTTTTTTTTTTAGTTTCCAACTTTTTTTTTTGGTATCATTAATATACAATTACATGAGCAACATTGTGCTTACTAGATTCCCTCCATTATCCCCATCACACACCCCATTACACTCACTGTCCATCAGCGCAGTAAGATGCTATAGAATCAGTACTTGTCTTCTCTGTGCTATGCTGCCTTCCCGTGTCCCCCCTCTGCTACATTATGTGTGCTAATCGTAATGCCCCTTATTCCCCTTCTCCCTCCCTTCCCACCCACACCCCCCAATCCCTTTCCCTTTGGCAACTGTTAGTTCATTCTTGGGTTCTGTGAGTCTGCTGCTGTTTTGTTCCTTCAGTTTTTGCTTTGTTCTCATGCTCCACAGATGAGTGAAATCATTTGGTACTTGTCTTTCTCTCCCTGGCTTATTTCACTGGGTATAATACCCTCTAGCTCCATCCATGTTGTTGCAAATGGTAGGATCTGTTTTCTTCTTATGGCTGAATAATACTCCATTGTGTATATATACCACATCTTCTTTATCCATGCATCTACTGATGGACACTTAGGTTGCTTCCATTTCTTGGCTATTGTAAATAGTGCTGTGATAAACATAGAGGTGCATATGTCTTTTTCAACTGGGCTGCTGCATTCTTAGGGTAAATTCCTAGGAGTGGAATTCCTGGGTCAAATCGTATTTCTAATTTTAGTTTTTTGAGGAACCTCCATACTGCTTTCCATAAATGGTTGAACTAGTTTACATTCCCACCAGCAGTGTAGGAGGGTTCCCCTGTCTCCACATCCTCACCAGCACTTGTTGTTCCTATTCTTTTCTAAGCTGGCTATCCTAACTGGCGTGAAATGATATCTCATTGTGGTTTTAATTTGCATTTCCCTGATAATTAACGATGTGGAGCATTTTTCCATGTGCCTGTTGGCCATCTGAATTTCTTCTTTGGAGAATTTTCTGTTCATTTTCTCCGCCCATTATTTAATAGAGTTATTTGCTTTTTGGGTGTTGAGGCATATGAGTTCCTTATATATCTGGAATGATAACCCCTTGTCAGATATGTCATTTACAAATATATTCTCCCATACTATAGGATGCCTTTTTGTTCTGCTGATAGTGTCCTTTGCTGTACAGAAGCTTTTTAGCATGATGTAGTCCCATTTGTTCATTTTTTATTTTGTTTCCCTTGCCTGAGGAGATGCATTCAGGAAAAAGTTGCTCATGTTTATATTCAATAGATTTTTGCCTATGTTTTCTTCTAAGAGTTTTATGGATTCATGACTTACATTCAGGTCCTTGATCCATGAGTTTACCTTTGTGTATGGGGTTAGACAATAATCCAGTTTCATTCTCTTGCATGTAGCTGTCCAGTTTTGCCAACACCAGCTGCTGAAGAGGCTGTCATTTCCCCATTGTATATCCATGGCTCCTTTATCATATATTAATTGATCATATATGCTTGGGTTTATATCTGGGTGCTCTAGTCTGTTCCATTGGTCTATGGGTCTGTTCTTGTGCAAGTACCAAATTGTCTTGATTACTGTGGCTTTGTAGTAGAAGTCAATTGGCTTTAATTCAGATTCTTAAAAATATATCAGAATCAAGCATTCTGGCTCGCCATGGCTGTTCCAAAGCAAACATGTTGTGTCATTGGAAGACACTGGTGACTAAGCAAAATGTGATTGAAGACTATATTTCATAAAGACATGGACTAATCTTGTCAACAGTTTCACTTCCCTAGTTCCAGTCCAAGCTGATTATTGTCCTTTCAGTACTCTTGTCACCCAACCAGTTGGCAGTTTTAATATTTATTTAGCCAATATTGTGATTGTTCTAACTATTGTTCTATCACTTCCTTTAAAAAGTCTACCATTGGCTTTAAAAGATAAAGGACAGGGTAATGCATTTCATAGACTAACCAACATGTGTCCCTAACTCCACTATTTTAACAGCAATCCTGCTACCTAAACAATAGTCACTGATAGGTTTTCTTGTTATTTGTATCCTTTATATCCTGTAGGAAATTACTCACTAATATGAGATAATTGTTTTTTTTTAATGCCCCACCCTGCATTTTGGGTACTATTTGAAGGGCCATTGTACAAGAGGAAATACTGTGACTTTACTAAGAGGAGTTGTCCAGAGAGCTCTTGGGGATAAAGGAAACACACAGTGAAGAAAAGCTATCATTTGTAAAACAAATTGAATTGGGTGCACATTATAGTCACCTCCCAAAGCAGCCAGATTCCTTATCCCTAATTTAATGAGCAATGATCACTTCACATTAAATGTACTGTGGAAAATGTTTCTCAGGAAAGGCAAGCAGCAGTCCTTGCCTCGACAATAGGCGACTGTCAAGCTGCAATGGGCCAGCTTGTCCCTAGAAGAGCCCATGGGGCCTGGGTCCCTCAGTCGGGCACCAAGAGACAGGTCCAGATGTGAAACAGGGAGCCTTTCATCAGTATGCGGACGGGTCATGTGGGCAGTGCTGGACAGAACGCAAAGAATGAGCAAATTAGGAGTTGGGGAAGGATTCAAAAACTCACACTCCTATCTCGTGAATCAAATTGCAGTCATTCCAACACATTGGTTAGGGAAGAAGGGGGCCAAAATGAAAAAAAGGAAAATTCTTTTGGACTTTGTTTCTAAATTCAGTGCTATTCATTTGAAATCTATATGAAAGTGGAACTCAACTAACACTGTTTCTGGGACACTCCAGGAGAATTGCTTTGACGCACCCATAGAATGTACTTAACACTCACTGCTGAGATATTCACGCTCAAACTTAAGAGGCATAAAGTCTTGAAAGGATACATAGGAAATGCTGAAAAAAAGGAAAATAATAAACCCAGAATGGAGAAAGAGACTGAAATTCAGCTATCTTAAGTTCTAATAAAAAGTCATCACAACTATGAAATACATTTCTTCCATGGTCTAACTTTTTAAATGCCCTGCGACCATGGCTAGGATACCATGGCTGCAGATGTGCAGAGAGGGCCCAGCCCCCAGCCCCTGCTGCACGCACAGCCCTCCCCTTACACACGATCTCTCACTCAAGGGGATCGTTTACGTAGGAGTTTCTGCTGGGGCTGTATGGCACCAAATATGAGAGAGAAATTTTCCTCTCCAATATGAGGGGGAAAGTCTTTCTTACGAACAGTGTGCCTGGTGGGGATGATAGTGTTGTCAATTTCCACAAAAGCCTCTTTGTGACGATCTGACGCAAGGAATGAATCACAGCAGATGCTTGCCCTTCTTTGTCGTTGATGCAAAATCCTACAATGCAGACCCCATCCTCCTCCAGCTTGCTTTTTTATAATACTGGTTTGCATTCTCAAGCATTTGAACTGGGGCTGCGGCCTGACAGCTTTTAAGATCTATAAGATATGATTAACAGTAATTCCGCTATGTTTCAGTTTGAACAGGTTTGCCAAGCTCTTGACCATTCCCCTAACCATTCGTAACTTAAGTATCACCTAACTAATGACAAAAAGCCACAGTTGCAAAATATATATCCTGTTGGGTGTTAGGTTTCTGCCAAGATCAATGAGAAGAGCTTGAAGGTCGTGTGATTCCCACATGGAGCTCGTGAACTGTGTGCACTCATGAGCCCTTTCGAGTCTGAAGACACATCCAAAAGGGTTTTTCATTCATTCATCTATCCATCCTTTCATTCATTCAACTAACATTTATTTTGGGGACTCCTGTGTGTGTCATCTTGTGCCAGATTCTGAGCGTAGCTGATTAAGCAGGGAAAGTTAAACAAGTGGATTCAAGGTTGAAAGTTATATCCCCTCTGAAAAAAAGAACTATAGAAACACTGTATTTGATCATAATATTGAAGCAATGATAAATGCCTCAAGATTATAATTATATTATTAATATGTAGGAGAATGCTATGGTTAAGAGATATATATTTAGGGGTAAAGTATCATGATACATGCAACTACCAAATAATTCAGCAAGAAGCATATATGTATGTGTATATAGGTATACACATGTACATAATGTATGTATATATGTTTATATATATTACAGGTAATGTGTGTGTGTGTGTGTGTGTGTGTAGTAACAATAGGTGAAGGGTTTAGGGGTGTTCATTATACTTATCTCCCACCTTACCTATACTTTTTAAGTTTTTCGTAACACAAAGAAGAAAATTTATCATCTCTGACTTCAAGGAGCTTATTATCTAGTGATCAAATATTTGTTTCTAATAAGAGGGAAGAGAGGGGAAAGATTAAAAACTTGGACTCAGAAGTCACTTGAAGGCTGTTGAAACTATTAAAGCACGGCTAGAAATCTTTGGTGAGGAGCTCTTGGTGGCCCGTCAGCTACACTCGCAAACTCAGCCATGAAGAAGAAGCCCCGTGGCAAATGGGCTGGGTCCCGCTGCGGCTCAGCCTCCGCCCAGGGTTCCAGCCAGATGCCTGCCCACAGTGGGTGCTATCAGGCATGCGAACACCACCGGGTTCTGTGGAGACCCCCGTACCTTGAGAGGGTCCTCTGTGGAGACTCAGGGCCAACCCAAGTGTCTGGGGTCTGGCCACAGCCTTCATAGTACAGGCGCCTCTGGTGACCAAGGGACAGCCAAACCCCTGGAATGCATAGTCAGCAATGGGGAAAGGAGAGAGGATGGTTACGAACATAGACGGAACCATCGCCCCTGCTTTGCCTTTATTCAACAGGCCTTCACAGACAGTGATGGAAATGGACACCAGGCCTGAGTGGACCTAGGGCTGCAGGGCTCTTCCTGGCTGCTGTGGAAGGCTGGGCCCTCCGGTGAGCCTAGAAGCCGGGGCTTCTTTGTTAATGAAGTCATCGCAAGAGGAGAAAGAAAGAAAAGTGGCAACAGGGCATGCTGGGGTGGGAGGGGGAGACAGCAGGCAGGGTGAGCAAGACTCGGCTTCTGCCTCTCATGCCCTCCTGGCCAGGGGGCTGTGGACTCGGCACAGAAGGCTGAGGTTTTCCTGAGACCCCTGGGTCATCCAGGATAGGGGGAAAAGGATAGTCAAGCCTTCTCCCCAGGGGCAAGAGCCACCTCTACCCTATTATAAGCTAAGCTGGCAAACTTAGCTGCAGCTGCTAGTAAGTCTCCCTTGTCAGAATATGCTGGAAATGACTCTCAGGAGGGAGGAGCAAAGGCGGGCCACAGAGAGGCGCTGTCTACCTCGCAGGAGCTGCACTCTCTCCGGTTGCCAGCCAATTACAGATCCAGGACTCACACCTGGGTCTGCTCTGCCACAAAGCCAAGTCTTTCCTGCACTGCCGTGAATTTGCAAACCCACAAGATGCTGCCTCACCCTCAGACCCTGAATCAAAGGCTTCCCATCTATCCGATCATGTTCAGGGATGTAACACCCATGCCAGCCTTTCTAATGCCCTGGCTTCATAGTTCTTTGGCCACGTAATGCCTCTGAGCTACGGGTCATCTCCACTAGCAGTCCTAGGCCATGCCCCCACACGCCCCTCCCTGCCTCCGACGCGTTTGCCGTCCTGGCGTCCAGTCCCAGAATTCTGTTTCGTTAGATTTGCTCCACTGCAAGTTCATGCTCTAAGACCCCCACCGGAACCTCACTCTCCCTGAAATGATCTCATTCGTTTTGAGTCCCACCTCCATATAAAGCTGTGCAGATAGGCCTCAAGTTCTGTTTTCGTCGTAAAACTCATTTAACTCTCCCTCTTATCAATTATTGTCCCCGTAAGTAAACTGAGTCCATCGCACTTGCTCCTGTTTCTCAGGAAGAATTATTTTGTCCCTCTGACAAAGCTAGTCCCCCTACATCTGGGCTTTTGAATCCTTCCGGGACTTGCTCTTTTTATTTCCCTTTCCTCTGGGTTTTCAGATCTCCCTCTTTCAGGGCTCTTCATCGTCCAATCTCTCCCTCACACTGTCCTCACAGACCATGAAACCCGAAATACACCCCCACAAGGAAAGTGGCCACAGGATGTTTGGGGTACATAAAGATTGCAGGGTTTGTACCACATACTTGATGGGAGGGTAGCTTGTACCCTAGATATGACTGACAGGACCTGTGGCCTGGTGGTCAAGCCAAAGGCAAATTCCGGACACCCAGAAGCCAACACTGTGTGAGCCGGCTAGACCCAGCTGCGACTTAGGTATCCCAATCAGATCCTGTCCCAGAAGTGTTGCTCCGAAGATCAAACAAAGCAGGCATTTACCTGTTGAATCCCGAACTGGGGTGCGTCAGGTCTCCAGTCCTTCACCAGCACCACCCCAGGAGAGTGCGTCCTGGTATGGATGCAAAGGGCCGCTGCTTCTCCAGGCCACGTCACCTTGCACTGAGCCCGTCACTTGAGACCATCTGAGGTCTGCTGCCTTCTTACACCCGCAAGAGCCTGCTGGCACGTGCGTGCGAGCGCCCACTGGCGGGTCCTGGCTCCTGCCCTCCCCTTCCTGCGGGCTGAGCAGCCGTGCACTCTGGGCGCCGGAGCTCATCACCGCTCTCTGGCGAAAGCCTCCTCCCGCTTCTGAATTTCTTTTAATGGTCCCAGCATTTCACGTCTTCCCAGCGCCTTTGGAGCACTTCCTTTCTCGCCAATGGGCTACTCTTACCCCCATTTCAGCTCCCGTATTTGCCATCACCTTCCCATTCTCGCTGTCACTACCCTTAGGCTTCTAACTGCACTTTCTGACCTCATGCTGCCCCCTCCATCCACCCTACACAATCCTTAAAAGACAGTTGCTTTTAGGAGCCCCCACAGGGGTACCCCCTGGCTTGTGAAAGTCCTGTTCTGGATTTTAAAACGCCTGGAGGATATTCAGTTTGGCTCTCCAATTCGCAGGTTACTGTCCAGTTAGAGTTGACAAGGGACGTGCGCCTCGTCTGTCTCCACCATCTTCCTTCTGGAGCTACAGAAAAGAGCTTCTCTCCTCCCCTGCCCTGCTGTGCAGCGGAAAAGGAAAATCATAGCTCTTGGCAGACACTACCCAGAGTTCCCGGAAGGAAGAGGCAACGTTGCTGAGGTCAGAATGGGGGTCTCAGGTTCGCAAAGAACAAATGGATCTGGGATACATCCGAGAACAGAACCCTGAGAGCCTGCACCAAAGCCGGAGAGGGTGCTCGTACAAGCTCCGTGTCTCCTCGCACCTTCATCCTTCGCGCCCAGGTCTGAGGTTATTTCTTTGGTACTAATGCCTTCCAACGCCCATGCACACAAGTGCAAAAGCATAGGCTGATTGACTGGGACAGAACTCTGGGGTATCTGTAATGATATTAACTGATGAAAACACAATAAATTATTTTTCCTTTTTTCTCTCTTTTTCATACAAAAGCACAGGCCTCTTAAGGCAATTAAGTGCCTTTTTATGATGTAGACATTTTCGACATTTTAAAGCAACAATGGTTTTCCCGAAATGATAAATGCGAAGTTATTAGATTCATTCAAAGAGGATTTTAAATTATTTTCTTTTATCCTTCTCTCAGACTGTGCATAACAGGGTGGTGACCAGTATTATGTGAAAGGAACAAAAACAAAATGAATAGCCTGTGAGTATTCTTCTGCCTGAGCATAGCAGCTACTGACCGGTGAGCCTGGGTGCAGGTTGAAGCAATTAGGTGCAAGAGTCAAGGACAGACAAAAGCACAGCAAAACTGGAAAGGCAAACGGAGCTGGACTGATCTGAAGGGCTGAACAACTTCTCAGGGCCAGAAAGCACAGGTCTAGAACATGGAGAGTGGAGGGAGGTGGGTGAGGGAGATAAGCCCCATAAAGCTGGAAGTGAGCACATTTGGGGGCTGGACAGAGAGACGGGGTTGGAAGCCATCTCCAGGTGAGCTGTGTGAGATTTGGAGTGAGACAGAAGGGGGAAAGAGGATTTTAGGGAAAAACGTGAGTGCATTATGAACGTGCCCCTTTAGAGAGATGACAGGAAAGGCTTAAGAACTTTCAATTACTCTGTTTCTTCTGAATGGGAATCGAGCTAGAGACAGGCCTTAAGATGAGCAAGAACTGATGACTTTATGTAGATTAAATTTATAAGGTAAGAGTAAAAGAAATTTAGGAAAACAGGCATAGGCCTCCCTGTTGCCCCAGGGAACTTTTAATGTCTGACTCCCAGAGGGAACTTCGTTCCTAGGTGTGGAGAGAAAGACCCAATTTCCCAGAAAATGGCCAGTGCCGAAGTCCAAGTTTATAGATCCTTGTCAAGAGCATTTTTCTGCGGACTAAAAGACCTTTGTAGTGTGGCAAAGCCTCCTTCTAACCCATACATGACCAGGGCCTTGTCTCAGGGGCCACTTAGATTTCTTAATTCATGTTTTACTTGGTATCTCTTCCTCGTATGATTTCTAAAAAGGTAGCAAATAATTCCCCACATCTTCCTGCCCCATCTTTTTTCTTTTTAAGTAATGTCTTTCTTAAGCAAGAAACACTTGACCTGTAAGGGACCCGAGAGGGAGGGAGTCACAGAGAAGTCATTACAGTCACATATCCCGTCTCTGGAATGCAAGCCGGCTCAGCACACGGAGCTCCGTGAGCACTTTTTAGACCACAGGTTCATCTGTCAAGCTTGGTCTTCAGACTTCTCATGTATTCATCTTCAGAAAATGAAAGATTTTTAAAAGAATGGCCCTTGGTGCCCTGCTCAGGGTTCATGGGTGGATGTTGGGTGGATGAGTGGATGCGTGTTTCCCTCCACAGCCAGTCCTGGGGCGGGCTGAGGACGATGGGCAGGCCGGCTGAGGGCTGGGACCCACGTGAAGGTGGGACGGGGAGGGGCCACACTCAGGCTTCCGGGCCAGATGCGAGAAGACTGTGACATCCCGTAGACGCTCCCATGGTGGCCGGATTTCAAGTTCTAAGTCTTCTGTTCCTACAAAGAATTCTTGTTCTCATAGACACAGAATGTACCTCTTGCCCTGTTGGTTTTCAACAGCTCCCCAGCACCCAGGTGACCAGTGTTTTTTTTTTTTTATTAGTATTCTTTTAAGAGCTGGAATATTTGCCTTACGCAATGTTACACTTTCAGTTTAGTCACAGAATATTAATAAAGAAATTTACAGAGAAAAATGAATAAAAATTTTTATGCACTTTAAAAATATGTTACCTATTAAAGAAAAAGTGATTGCTACCTTATGCATAAAGGAGAAAACTGAGTAAAATGTCTGAAGCGTTGAACATATAGTAACATTACTGTAAATGCCAATATTTATGGACTGTTATGAAGGCAGTGGTGAAAAGTAAGTTGTAACAAAAAGTTTGAGACAACCACTTAAAATATCTTAACAATTTAAAAATCATTGCAAATTCAAGTGTTTTTCTTCTTCCAAATTTTTACTTCATATGATAGTGAAGGCCTTGTTTATAAACAGGCATTCATGAGTACAGCATATCTTACATGCAAAATGTTCGCAGAGTCTTCCATGATTCTTCTGTAAACATAACTATTGTCTATCTACTGCTATCAATTGTAGGGTTGGAAGGCGCTTTGAAACAGATGACTGATTAAAAAACAAAGAAAATGCATCTTTTATTAAGACAGACCGCTGACAGTGAATGTTGGCTGTTAAGAATCCAAAGGATTTGCTAATCCTTATGTCCCATAATTTTTGCAGGCAGTCTGTGCTCTAAATTGCTCTTTGGCCATATCAATCTTTCCTTCCAATGTGTTTTCTTAGTTCACCTGCGGTTTTTTCCAGTTGTTCAATGTTTCATTGCCATTGTCTTCAAACGCTTAAGAATTGCACCATATCTCTTATGTTGTACGTTTTGTCTTACTATTTTTAGTTTTATAATAAATCTTGATCTCTGTTTCTTCTCTTAATTTTTCATGGGTGTTTTTTTCTTCCTCAAGAAAACAAGTTTTTTCAGTGTTAGATTCTTTTACAGTTATAATTTGATCCTTTAGCTTTGTAATGTCTTCCTGTACTTGCTTCATCTGGTTTCCTTCTGGATTTGGGGAATCTTGTGTAAGTTCCTCTTTCACTGTCAGTAGTTGTTTAACGAGATCTCGTTTTTCATGGAGTTCAGTCATGAATGACCATTTGCTTTCTACCTCGCCCAAACTATCTTTACGTACTTTCATTTTTGCATAATATTCATTATATCTTAGCATGTGTTCCTCAAAGTCTTCGTCGGCTGCTTCTATGTCAAATTTAAGCTTTACATTTTCTGTATGTAAAGATTTGATTTGAGTTTCCAGGTTTTCACACTGAAGCTTGGGATTTTCTATGGCAGCATCCTGTTGATAAAGTTGCCTTTCTGTTTCTTTAGTTTCTGCAGAAACAGATGCTATTTGTTTTTCAACCCCATGAAGTTCATTCTGCCGCCCTGGTCCCTCCGGGGCCTCCCCGCCGCCCAGCCTCCCGTCCTCCCGCCTGCTAACCCGCCTTACTCCGGCCACAGGGCCCTTCAGTGGCTCTGGTTACTGTTCTTGCCTGACAGGGCTGCTGAGCGCCCAGTGTTTCTTCTGTGGCCTTTCCTTAGAGTGTTGTCAGGAAAGGGGGAGGACAGGGAGACAAGCGCGTGGATGGGTGGCGATAACTTCTAGCCCCAGGAGGCCCCTGCTGCACCGCTTCTGGAGCCCCCACTGGATGGCCTGGGCTCGGTCCCTCCAGGCCTCCTCAACCCTCTCAGCCTTGCAGGGCCTGGAAACTGTCTCCAGGGCTCAAGTTTGTGGTGTCAATCACTGTCTTCATTGGAATGATGTGGGAACACATACTTCTGGAATGAATGAATCTAGGAATCATTTTTCATTCCAGTTAACATCTGAGAAGTAAGTCTGGAACTTTATTCAGGGACCTTGACTATAGGAATTGTATAGAATTCTGAAGCCATTACAACTCTGTTTCCCTAGAGTGATTCATGGTAACATTAAAAGTGAAAAGGGCATGATACAGGCTGAATTGTGCCCTCCCCCGACCTCCCAAATTCAGGTGTGGAAGTCCTAACCTCCAGTTCTTCAGCATGTGACTATATTTGGAGATGGGCCTTTAAAGAGGTGTCTAAGTTAAAATGAGGTCACTAGTGGGCCTTCATTCAGTATGATTGGTGATCCTATTAGAAGAAGAGATGAACACACAGACACACAGAGGGACATGGATGTGAAGACACAGGGAGAAGCCAGCTGTCTGCAAGTCAAGGAGACGCCTACCCTGCCGATACCTTGACCTCAGGCTTCTAACAGCCACGGCTGGGAGAAAATAACTTTCTGTTTTTTAAGCCCCCTGTCTGTGGCACTTTATTATTGCAACCCTAGCAAATGAATATAGGACCTAAATACCCATTTGCAGGGGTGATGAGGAAAGGAGAAACAGGGAAGGCTTTTCCACTCATCCTATGAGCAGTCAGAGAAGGTGGGGGAGGTAGCATGGAGAGGAAAGGAAGTAACCCCATCCCCAGGAGAATGACTGGGAAGGCTCAGAGCAGAAAGACCCTTGGAAGGTCCCCATTTCCAATATTTACAGCAGAGCAGAGGCCCCAGCTGGGGAGAGTAGGGTTACATTTAGAAGCAGACAACACATTTACTCTACACACACCCACAGAGCTGCAAATAATAGGTGAGAGTGAAGATAGAAAACTGTAAGAAGCAGATGCAAAAATGCAAAATGCATTGAAGTCTGAGCCCATGTTGCAAAGGGGAAGCTGGCCTTCGGGGCATATGCTATCCCACTCACCAGTCTGGGAGGCACAAAGCCTAGGGTGTGGCTATCAGAGCCTTGGACAGAAATTGAAGCTGTGGCTTCTGGACCACCTCTCTTCAAGCCAGCAGCACATCCCTGCTCTCTACCTCTTGTATCATGCCCGTTTTGTGCTTCCAGAAATTGAAGAAATGGAGCTATCTGATCTCTAAAGTCCTTTTTGCATGAAAATTCTGTTTTTTTATTCATAATGATGATTCACTGTGAGTCAACAAGAAAAAGTTTATGTTCCGAATATCCCAGTTAAGAAAACAGGTAAGTATGAACTCTATTTTATAAATGTTTAAATTAGAGTTATTAGAATTTTAAAACCATCTTTTTTTTTTAAGACATAAGGTTTAGATACGGGGAATAAATTTTAATGGAGCTTCTCATCCCCCAAGATGCTAAATGGGGAACACCTATACCTGTCTCGGTAGCATTACGTCTTCAGAACCTTCTCGGCACAAGAAGATGACATATTGTGCATTTTCAAGGTCAGATAGTTCCACAGTCTGAAATAGCATATTATATTATTTTGTATAATAGCATCTAAAGTGGACGTGCCACTTCCTATACACTAACAATGAACTAGCAGAGAGAGAAATCAGGAAAACAATTCCATTCACAGTTGGATCAAAAAAAATAAAATACCTAGGAATAAACCTAACCAAGGAAGTGAAAGACCTATACTCTGAAAACTACAAGACCATTATGAGAGAAATTAAAGAAGATACCAATAAATGGAAAACATCCCGTGCTCATGGATAGGAAGAATTAATATTGTCAAAATGGCCATCCTGCCTAAAGCAATCTACAGATTTAATGCAATTCCTATCAAAATACCAACAGCATCTTCAATGAACTAGAGAAATTCATTATAAAATTCATATGGAACCACAAAAGACCCTAAATAGCCAAAGCAATCCTGAGAAGGAAGAATAAAGCTGGGGGGATTATGCGCCCCAACTTCAAGCTTTACTACAAAGCCACAGTACTCAAGACAATTTGGTACTGGCACAAGAACAGACCCATAGACCAACGGAACAGACTAGAGGGCCCTGATAAAACCCAACCATATATGGTCAATTAATATATGATAAAGGAGCCATGGACATACAATGGGGAAATGACAGCCTCTTCAACAGCTGGTGTTGGCAAAACTAGACAGCTACATGTAAGAGAATGAAACTAGATTATTGTTCAACCCCATACACAAAAGTAAACTCAAAATGGATCAAGGACCTGAATGTAAGTCATGAAACCATAAAACTCGTAGAAGACAACATAGGCAAAAATCTCCTGAGTATAAGCATAAGCAACTTCTTCCTGAATGCATCTCCTCGAGCAAGGGAAACAAAAGCAAAAATGAACTCATGGGACTACATCAAACTAAAAAGTTTCTGTATGGCAAAGGACACCATCAACAGAACAAAAAGGCATCCTATAGTATGGGAGAATATATTTGTAAATGACATATCTGACAAGGGGTTAACATCCAAAATATATAAAGAACTTACATGCCTCAACACCCAAAAAACAAATAACCCGATTAAAAAATGGGCACAGGATATGAAGAGACAGTTCTCCAAAGAAGAAATTCAGATGGCCAATAGATACATGAAAAGATGCTCCATATCACTAATCAACAGGGAAATGCAAATTAAAACCACAATGAGATATCACCTCACACCAGTAAGGATGGCCACCATCCAAAAGACTAAGAGCAACAAATGCTGGTGAGGATGCGGAGAAAGGGGAACCCTCCTACACTGCGGGTAGGAATGTAAGCTAGTTCAACCATTGTGGAAAGCAATATGGAGGTTCCTCAAAAAACTAAAAATAGAAATACCATTTGACCCTGGAATCCCACTCTTTGGAATCTATGCAAAGAATACAACTTCTCAGATTCAGAAAGACATATGCACCCCTATGATTATTGCAGCACTTTTTACAATAGCCAAGATATGGAAGCAACCTCAGTGTCCATCAGTAGATGAGGTGGTACATATACACAATGGAATACTATTCAGCCATAAGAAAGAAACAAATTCCACCACTTGCAACAACATGGATGGAGCTGGAGGATATTATGCTCAGTGAAATAAGCCAGGCAGAGAAAGACAAGTGCCAAATTATTTTGCTTCATTGTTATACTCCACAAATGAGCAAAATAAACTGCACAAAACAGCACCAGACTTGGAGACTCCAAGAAGGACCTAGTGGTTACCAAAGGGGGGGGGGTGTGGGAGGGCGGGTGGGGAGGGAGGGAGAAGGGGATTGTGGGGTATTTTGTTTAGTACACATGGTGTGGGGGGTCACGGGGAAAACAGTGTAGCACAGAGAAGGCAAACAGTGACTCTGTGGCATCTTACTACACTGATGGACAGTGACTGCATTGGGGTATGGGTGGGGACTTGGTAATATGGGTAAATGTAGTATCCACATTGTTTTTTCATGTGAAACCTTGATAATAGTGTATATCAATAATACCTGAATAAAAAATTTTTAAAAATAAAAAATAAATAAAGTGGACATGCCACATTGGACTCCAGTTTTCTTCCATAAGTAGGATTACCCAAGAAAACAAAAATTGAGTGTTATAATGCAGTTAGCATCTTCCTTCCTAAAATTATTTCAAAACTGCAATTATTTCAAAATTAAAACAGAGAGACTTGGAGATTGTATCACTGTCCCTTTTCCCTCAGCTGAAGGCACATTTAGCACATTTAGTTCATTTTCTTTAACTATTTACCCTCAAATTAGATAAGAACAACTTCCCAAGCCAGAAGATATCTGCCTGCTCCATCTACAATGGTGGACATAGGACAGTCTACAGAACAGTGGGAGACTTGGTGGAAGAAATACCCCTTCTTTACTTGATTAGGTCTGCTTATACCTCACTTGCCATGACTTGTCTGGACTTTAACTGCTTCTTTCATACATTTCGTTGGTTCCCTTTCATTCCAAGTTGAGCATTCTTACTTAAAGGAAAGAACCATTCTCTCAACATGAATTTTCTGGAACACTCGAACCACTGACCTTGCTCTGTGACTTGCTGTTGTGAGGTGACACTCCCAGACACCCTGCTAACAGAGGCAAGGATGCCCAGAGCTGGCCAGTTCCTCCTGTCCTAAAGAGGAACCAGTGACCCTTCCTCATTTTCTCTCAAGAGAACAGAAATGTTTCCGTTACTCACTCAACAAACACTCTTCTGAGGCCTATTATGTTTAGGTAGATTCAGAGCACGTTGGAGTTTCAAGAAATTTTAAAAATAATGTGGCCCAATGCCTTCATGTTGAAGTGAGAAAGTTAAAGCTCCAAGAGACGGTACTCGCCCAGAGTGGAGATTAGGAAACTGGTGAGTGACAGACAGTCATGGCCCAAGCATACTGGAGGTGACTGCTTTTCCTGCTGGCTGTGGGTTCAGGAAGGAGTTAGGAGAGGCAGGCACCGCTCCGCACCTCTGAGCACATGCTGTTCCCACTAGAGCCAGCGCCATGTCCCCGGCCAGGGCCCTCCGAGCTGACGCTTCCGCAGAGCCTTTGCACGGGGACACGGCGGACACGGCTGCTCTTCTGCAGCTGCGGCAGGGCAGCAATAAATGCTGAGACTCCAGAGGATTTCACTGTCCTCTCCTTTCCTCCAGCCCAGGAGGCTAAGACGTTCCACAGAACAGGAGACCCAAAGAGGCGCTGCATAGCTTTTGACCTTTTTCTCTCCTTTTTTTTTGTATTGTGATAAAACATTACATAAATGTATTGCTTTAACTATTTTTAGTGTACCATTTGGTCACATGAAGTACATTCATGACATTGTGCAACCGTCACCACCACCCATATTCAGAACGTTTTCATCTTCCCAAACGGAAACTCCATCCGCATTAAACACTACATCCACAGGCCGCCTCCCCCAGTCTCTGGTGACCCCCAGTACACTGTCTCTATGAATGTGTCTACTGGGGGTACCCCACAGGAGCACGGTCCTGCAATATTTGTCCTTTGTGTCTGGCTTATTTCACTTAGCATTAGGTCTTCAAGATTCATTCATTTTGTAGCTTATCTCAGAATTTCATTCCTCTTTATTTCCATAAACATGTTTAGCTTCAAAAAAATGTTCAACTACAGTAAAATAACAGCATTAAAGTCACCATCTTACCCATTTCTAAGTGTGTGGTTCAGTGGCAGCAAGTACATTCACACTGGTTCCGCCACCCACCTCCACAACTCTTAACACCTTGAAAAACTGTAACTCTGCACCCATGAAACTACCTCTTTCTTCCCTTCTGCAGCCCCTTGCAACACTTTTCTACTTCCTTTCTTTTGCACTAAGTTTGCCTACTCCAGGCACCTCAGGGAAGTGGAATCCTACATCTGGGCTTCTGTGTCTGGCTCTCAGCATGACGCTCTGGCTTGTTTCACGCAGCCGTATGTTTTCAAGGGTCATCCATGTTGCTGCATGTATCAGAACTTCGTTCTTTTGTAAGGCTGAATCATATTCCATTGCAAGAATGCAACATATTTTATTTTTACATTGAGCTGTTGATGGACATTTGGGTTGTTTCCACCTTTTGGCTCTTGTGAATAATTCAGGTTGAGCTTTTGATATTCAAAATAAACCAAGATGATAGTTTAAGAGATGAGGTTTAGACTTTCCAAAGCTCAGAGTTTATGCCACAAACAAAAGGGTTCAGAGATTCATTACGATGGAAGAGCCTCTTTCCCTCTGGAGAGCAGGGAGGGAGAATGGCGGAGGGGGCTTCCTGCCTGATGCTCCAGCAGCCAGCCGAGCCCTGGCTGGGGACAGCAGGACCCTCAAGGTGGGTGTGGTTACCCGCGCACACAAGAAATGAGCTCCTCACTTCTGGGGGGCCTCCCAGAGTTCCCTTGACCACTAGGACGTAGGGATGCCTAGGTAGGGGGGCACAGGCTTGTTGCCCTCGAGGGCTCGGGAGCCCTTGCTCTAGTCTGAGGGGTGGAGCCATAGGGCCAGAATGTGAGGAACCACAGCAGTACCTTCAGGGGTTTGTCAGGATGCAGAAGGGGCCTGTGGACAGGCCCTCCTGAAGGACTGGGGCCATCGTAAGAGGTGTTTTTCTAATTCAGACACAGAAGACATGCTGAGGTTCACATTCAAAGAAGTATAGACAGAAAGGTGAAAGTTCTGGATGTTCACAACGATTATTTCATCTTTGTAGCCCCAATTCAAGCATCTTTCTGCCTATCATCAAAAAGAGGGAAGAACATGCATAATTTAAACAATTTAAAAATAGGTTCCCTTCTGACTTCAACAGGAAAAAAAAAAGAATTAGTACCATTGTGTCCAGGACAGATAAGAAGGAAATGTTGGTGAGTGGAAATGACAATGAGTCACTCTAGAACTCTGGGAGCCTGGACGTGGACCCCAGGCTCGGGTCCTGGATGGACAGTAACATCTCATCACCTGCACCATGCTTTCCCGGTCTGTAAAACGAGGGGTAGAGGCCAGGTGGTCCTTGTGGCCCCGCATGGCCCATGTGGAGAACTTCCTTGTAGACAAACTCTACCACATCTCCAAATGTGGTGTGGTCCCCTCACCAGCAGCATTCACATCACTAGGAAGTTGTTAGAAAGACAGATTATCCGGCCTCACCCAGATCTGTGGAATCAGAAACTCTGGGGATGGAGCCCAGAGCTCTGTGACTTCCTAAGCCCTACCAGTGATTCTGGGTGCACTGAAGTTTGAGAACCACGGCTCTAGTACACAGAAAAGACTGAGTCGGCAGGCTGTGTGGGATATAGGGCCTTACCACTTTACTACGGGGAGGATGATAAACAGTGAACAGTGCTTACTCAAAAATTAATAGGTGCAGGAAAAAACAGATTGGTCACATTAGATTTGGTAACCAGGCTGCACCAAAATAACTAATTTTTACAATTTATAAATAGGTAATGTTTTCCATGTATTTTAATGCAATTAAATAATTTCGATTTTTTTTTGACAAGTACAGTGTTGTAGTTAACCAGACACCCCTTATCTGATTAAATGTGAAATACACAAAAAGCTTTCACTGATAGTCATCTAATAATTAACTTACAGAGATTTATGTAATTCTTTTTCAAAGCTGTGTCATGGAGTTTTCCAGCTTGGGAGAACTTTTAAAAAACAAAATGAATTTAGATTTCAGTAGATAGATTTATACTTGGTCACAGTGTTGTGAGAGTAAATATTATAGTTTATTTTTTTTAAGGCAAGTAGAACATCCCTAACAATTTGCAAACACATGCAGTCATGTTGTCTAGCCCATTTTCTAATGTAAAAGGCTGACTGAGGTTTCCGGGCATGATACTGTTTGGCTAGGGAACAAAAGTAGGCTCTGTGTCACCAAACATGAGGCAGGATGTCCCAAGTTACAGGGTCAAAAGAATATCTTCTACTGGTTATGTAAAAATGCACTGTGTGAAAATCATCTCCCTCCCACATCCTGTAGCATTTTTATATTTCAATGTAGTGAAGGGCAGGCTATGTATTGAATACTTTTTGCTGGTACTGTTTTTCAACTCTAAGAAATATTTCCTGCTCAGGAGACACGACACATACCTTTGTTTTGAGGTGAGGAAAGAATGTTGGTTTTTCTGGAATTAAGGGATTTGCTGGTAACAACCATGTTTTAAAAGAAGTAAAGGATTCAAATGGTACCGCTGCTGCTTTCTTTTTCCAGGAAAACAAAAATATATATAGGTGAAATTTGAGCTTCGGAAAATTGCCAAGTGTGTGCGGTGGCACAGGGACCCGTCCAGCTAATCTCCCAACAGGTGTGGTTCCGGCAGGGTTAAGGTCCTGCTTCCCCAGGTTCTCAGAAATGTGGCTCCGCGCGCAATTCCTTCCCGTGTCAGTCAGCAGCCCTGTTCTCATCCGTCTCAGTTCTGCATCGGGGCGCAAGATTGCCTTTTTTGAGGGAGGTGTCTAGGGAACTTATTTGAAACTCCACTGCTTGCCTTCCTCTAGGGCACCTTCCAGGTGGAAAACGCTGCCTGAGCACAGGGGGGAAGGTCTTCTCTCCGGCTCTCATTCGTCCAATACCGAAGGACAGCCAGCCTGCATGCAGCTCGGACCCCAGGGTCCGGAGCGGCGCCGATCCGTGCACACCAGGCCCATACTCCTGCGCAAGGCCCCCACCGTGGGAGCCAACCGCCCTTCCCCAGCAGCTCCCGCGTTGCCACATCCAACGGCACACTCGTCCTGACTTCCTGGAGAGCTGATCACCTCCTCCTCTGGGCTGCTCTTTCTTCCCCTGGGTTTCAGGACCCCTGTCCTTGGGTGGGTCGGGTGGGTCGCCCCTGCCTCACTCAGGTCCCGTCTCCTCCGCTTGCTCCTTCCCTTCCCCTCCTCTCCCGCTGCTGCAGGCCCGCACTGCAGTCCTCAGATCCCTTCTCCCGGCTCGCACTGCCGTGGAGTGTTACCAGATTTAGCAAGTAAGAATCCAGAACTCCCAGGTAAATTTGAACTTCAGATAAACAACGGATCATTTTGTAGCCTAAGTATGTCCCAACTATTGCATGGTGCCAAATATTTACTTTACTTCTATAAACAAGTAAATATTGCATGAAACACATGCTAAATTTTACTAGCCGTCCTGTGTTTCATCAGTCAGTCCTAGGATGAGCTCACCCAGGTTCGGGGCTTTCGGTGCTGCCCCCGTGCTGGCTCCTCTCCAAATTTTTATCTCCAGCCTAGATCGCTCTCCTGAACTTCGGATTCCTACTGCGTACACCCCATTGCCACAAAGATAATTAACAGATGTCTCAACCTCAGCATGTCAAACAATGCTAGCCTTTACCCCAAATCTTGTTCTCCTCACAAGCAATTTTGTCCCCCACTTGCCCCACCAAAGCTTTGACTGCTGGCAAGTGTCCCACACCCACTCTCTCAGGAAGTCCTTGGTCCCAGCCCGTGTGCCAAAGGCCTCTCTTGCTGGATGGCTGCCAGCAACCCTTCCTCATGTCCCTGCCTTGTCCCACACCCCATGCAGTTTTCCTCACATTCCAGCAAGAGCGACTCTTAAAGAATTAGTCACGTTATGTCCCTCTGTAGCCCACTGCCCAGCACGGCTCCCACTCCACTCAGCATAAAAGCTAAGGCCCTTGCGTGTCCTGCAGAGCCCCCAGGCCAGGGCCCGAGCCTTTCAGCCCCTCTCTCGTGCTGGCCCTCCACCCACTTGCCCCTGCAGCCTCCTCGCTCACCCAGCAAGCCCGCTCCTGCTGCCTGCCGGTCCTTCCCTGGGCATGCTCTCCGCTCAGGTATGTATCCAACTGGACCCTGGCACCGAGCCGAGTCGGAGCTCCAGTCCCGCCCCTTCCAGGGAGCTGCCCTGATCGCCTCACCCACAAGCCAACCTACTACCACCCCACCCCCCAGCCACACCTTCCCCCACTCTTCATTTTGCCATAAATATCAACTTGTACCACATTCTAAACGTATTTACTGTAGTTATCGTTTGTTTTCAGGCTCTTCCCTCTAGAGAGCTCCACCACCTGGAATCGTGGTCTGGTTCCCGAGTTTATGCCAGGCTCCCCGACAAGGGCCTGCTCAGGCAGGCATAAATATTCACCGACAGAGGAACGAATGAGGTTGGGACCAACAGCTGATCATAGGAAGCACCGATTCAGATCAGCTCTCACTCCTGCCAGGGCAGGTTCACTGGGCAGAACAGGAAAGAGATCATTGGCAGAAATTAAATCAACCTCTTAACCCGTCCGTTCCCACGCCCCTCGGACCCTCACAGTTAAATGCAGGCAGGTTAAGTGCAAGGGAGCAGCGGGGGCCGTCCTCCAGTCAGGTCAGGTCCCAGGGAGGCGTGGTACCGCCACCGAGCCACCTCCTGGTTCCAGAGAGAGGCCTTCTCCAGGCCAACCATTAACCTCCTGGCCTGCGAAGAGCTCCTCGCTCTTGGCCCTACGGCTCCATGCTCCCCTCTAAGGGGCTGATGACCCCGCAGGGAGCCACATCACGTGGAATGTGGGGAAATGAACCTCACTGTAAGCAACATCCCTCGGTTATCAGCAGTTACTTTCCGGGGTGAAGTGGGTGATTTTGTGTTTCGAGAGAATGTTGTATTTTAGGGAATGAGATGAGGGCAGAAATGATGGAGGTCACCTGCTGAAGTGACACTTTCATCTTTTGACAAAACTAAGACACAAGGACACCACGGTGGGACTAGTTCCTGCCCCTCGCCCCGGCAGCCTCCAGCCCCACTGCACTCACTGAGCGTGAACCCGGCAGCGACTTGGTGCCCCGGGCACTGGCTGTGGCTGACTGACTAGGATGGGGGTCCTGCTCCACTTCCCTTGGAAGGTCTCAACCTCTCTGAACCTCGGTTTCCTTTTCTGTGCAATAGGAATGCTATGTCAAAAGGTGTGGTGAAAGGCACATGAAATACAAATGTAATATACTCAGCGTGTGTCTTGCACATAGTCAGTACACAATAAATTGTAGTTATGCCCATTCTTTGGAAAGCAAGTGACAGATGCTGGCTGCTGCATCCTAAGAAACAATTTAACTAATACTAAGATTTTCCAGGAGAAGTGAAACTCATTTCCCTTAAGGGTGTGGGTTTGCTTCACTGAATGTTGAAAGGTCAGGCAGGAGTTTACATGTGAAACATCTCTGCCCTGGCCGTACGCTCGGCTGTTTCTCGGACGTTCATATACGAACAGCCTGTAATCGTCAAGCAGCCCTCTGGATGCTGCACTTCTAGTCCAAGTTATGTACAGTCAAGATACAACCTCTTTCCAGAATCACACTGGATTATGTAATTAATTCTTGGCAATATTTACCAACCCTGTCTTCAAAGGGTTGGTATTAGGTAGTAGAAGCATGATAAAATATATTGTTTTTTTGTTACAAGAAATACTAAACTATAGGACACATCTTTGTAATAAAATCAGAACAGAACCATATGAAGAAAAACAGCATAAGTATGAAGAATCATTCATTAAATGCAAACTATTATGGTTGACACTGAGCATATTAGGTCATGCTTACCTGTGTTATTCTTCCTGAAGCCCTTTTCATGGAACAAAGAAGTAATTCCATTCCTAGGAACAAAGAGAAATGTACTTTAAAATTATGATTGGGCTGGGAGAGCCTAAAATCTGTTGTTTTGGGGAGGAGATCTAGAGTTTTCTCTTGGATAACAGATGGAGAAATTGGGGTGAATAGTTTTCCTTTTCAGCTTTTTTAATGAAACAGTACACATATGGAGAAGGGCACAGTTCTAAGTGCACGCGAATCAGTAAGTTTCCCCAAACAGAATCCACCTGTATAAAGACTACAAAGCAAGGAGGAGAATATGACAGTCCCCCAGAAGCCCCCTCTTATCCTCTCCTCTCACTACCCTCCCACCTCTCCAGCGGGAACCACACCGACTTGTAACACATCTTAACTTAACACATGGACTAGTTCCCTCTGGTCTTGAACTTATCAGTGGAATCATACAGTGGGTGATCTTTGGGGTCTAGCTTTTTTGAAATTATATTTGTGATTTTTTTCATGTTGCTGCATTGAGTTCTGTTCATTTCCATTGCTAAATTGTAGTTACAGCCTAAGTATACCACAATTTCTCTGCCCATTCTACACACAAGTTTCTGTAGCTGTGTACCCGGCTGCTGCACTTATTTGCTAGCACACATAACACTGCTGTGGAGGTTACTGAATCTTGCACACACATGTCTGCTGGGCATATGCTTAAGGGCAGAGTTGTGGATCACAGTGTATACATATCTTCAAGTGTATCAGAACACATGGCACGCCTGCCCGAGTCAGTTGCATATCTTTACCTCCCTCCAGGAGTGTTTACGTGGTTCCATAATCTTGTCACAACTGGTATACTTCGTCTCTTGTATGTTAGCCCATTCTAATGGACTTGTACTAATGAGGTTGACCATCTTTTTAATTGTGTGCTAATGATTTGGACATTCTCTTTTGGGAAATGCCTATTCAAAAATTTCACATTTTCTAGGGGGTTTACTTTTTCTTACTAGTTTGAAGGACGTTTTAATGCTTTTTGTCGGTCACTCATGTAACTAATATCGTCTTGCTGTCTATAGCTTGCTTTCTTCCACTCTTAATGCTGTCTTTTGATGAACAGAACTTCATTTTGGGATATAATCCAATGTCGAGTCTTTTCCCTTATGGTCATTATGTTTTGAATCCTGTTTAAAAAAACGTTCTTTATCCCAAAGTCATGAAGATAGTTTCCTAGTTGTCTCCAAGATGCTTTATTGTTTTGTTTTTCACATTTAAATCCACAGCGCTCCTGGGCGTTGATTTCTGTGTATGGTGTGAGGGACGAGTGTGACTTGATTTGTCCTGTGTGGTTGTCCAGTTGACTCAGCACTGTTTTTTTTCCCTGACTATTCTTTCCCAACTGCCCGGTAGTGCCACCATCATCATAAATCAAGTGCCCATAAATACATAGATCTATTTCTGGACTTTCCGTTCTGTTTGTTGGTTTACCATCTATTCTTGCCCCGCCTCAGTCGATGTGGCTTTGTAATCCATGCCCACAGCTCTTGCATCTGGCTGTAGTCCCCCCCTCCTTGTTCTTCTTGACTCTTTGCATGTCTGCATAACCGTTAGAATCACCTCGCACATCTGCTGATTTTGAATGGATTGCATTGAAACTACTTCAGTTGAGGGAAATTTCACATGAGTATTTGTGTCCATAGTATATTCTTCCACTTACTTAAGTTTTTCTTAATTTCTCTTACAAGAGCTTTATGGTTTCCTGTGTAAAGGTCTTATACATCTTTCATTAGAATCATCTCTAGGTATTTGAGTTTTTTGATGCTATTGTAAATATTTTCATTTTTTAAATTTAATTTTTCTGTTTGTTGTTGGTCTAAGTTTCGATTATCCAAAGCTGTGTGACAGGCCACCCCAAACTCAGTGTGGTGAAATAACAGCCATTTTATCATGTTCGTGGCATCTCTGGATGAGCATGCTAAACAAGACAAAATGAGAATGTCTCCCCTCTGTTCCAAGATGTGTGGGGCCTCAGCCGAGAAAACTTGAACAGCGGGGGCAACTCAAATGGCTGGGGAACCATCTAGAGGCTTCTCTGCTCACATGCTGGGCCCCAAGGCCGGACTGACTCACAGGCGGGTCTTCTCCAGGGCTGGCCACGGAAGCTCTTTATGTGACCTCTCGTGTGCCTGGGCTTCCCAAACCTTCGCAGCTTTGAGAGGGATAGCACAGAGAGAGGCCTTGCAGAGCCTGGACATTTTCAAAGCCCCAGGAGGAAGCTGCTCGGCCTTTTCTGACTGAAGCTTGAGAGTTCTGCAGCATCATTTCTACCACCTTCTATGGTTATAGTCGAGTCATAAGGTCATGCAGATTCCAGGGACCGGGAGGGAACCCCATCTCTTGGTGGGTGAGTGGTAGGTCACACTGCAGAAGAGCATGGGGGATGAAAGAGATTGCCGCAGGCTACTTTGGAAAACACAGTCTGTCACATGCCACACAGATACCATTGATGTTAGCATGCCAACCTTGAAAAACTCGCTTATTAATTCTAACAAATTATCTGTAGATTCTTTGGAAATTTTACATATACAACACGCCCTTGTGAATATTAGGAATTTATTTCTTCTTCTCTAATCCCTACAGTTCCCACTTCTTTTTCAGTAATTGGTTTCCTCATTGTCCCACAATCAATGCTATTGCACTGCTGAGTTTTCACTCCCTCCATCCTCGGGCTGCCATGATCTTGAGAAATACTCTGTAAAAGACACGAACGGTTCTAAGATTGCCTAGAAAGGATGGGAGGGAGGGAGTGGTGGATGATGGTGAGCTGGGGAGAGGGCAGGGAACATCTTCTTCCTGAATCAAATTTGTGAAGCCCTTGATTCACTTTTTTCCTTTAGGCCCAACTATAGACTTGATTTGAAAGAGTTTATTCACAGTTGAGCCTAATGATGGTTGATAAGACAGCCACTGAGAGGTTCCCTAAGAAACAAATAACTCAAACCCTTCTTTTCATTTCAGCAAAGATTTGGGGAATTTCTCCCTCCAGCTCCCGTTGGGTCAGCCCAGTGCAGAGTTATCAGAAGAGCCACTTCCTGTGTGGGAGCACTTGAAGCCTGCAGATGGACCCAGAAGAAATGCACAAAGGCGAGTGAACACCAGCTCATGGAAAATATAATGTGACTGGACCACAAGCCACATTTCAGGAAAGGCATGTTTGGGGGTGAGCATGTCAAAACCAGCTCTCACAACGTACAGTCAAAGGAAAACCTGGCCCTCCATGATGGCCAGGAGCAAGCTCTGTAATCACTAGGTATGGGGGACCCTGCATCACTAAGTCACTTCCCAGGAGCTTGGGTGCTCCCATCTCTTGGTGCCCACACCCCGGGTGCAGATAGTGGGGAGCACAGAATGAGTGATAAAGGCAAGGAGCCATGCTCCCTGATTCAAAGGAGCAACCTTCCTAGTAGGGTTTGCAAATGAGGAGGCAAAGCATAGCAACTAGGGAAAGTGTCCCCAAAGCCCTCTTCCAAGGGGAGAGGCCAGGAAAAACGTACTTGGTGGAGTGTAGTCAAGACTACCAAGAAGAGAAACTCCAATAACGAGCTTAGGGACCAGGTGTTGCCAACGAATGTGCCAGAGCGGGAGACGCCTGGTCACAGGCCATGGGGGGACATAGCTGCCCCCGGCATACCTCAGGCCATGAAACGGTGCTCAACCAGAAGAAAGTCGGGAATGGCCTGGAAGGCATGCAAGGGGGTCAGCACCACGACTTTATCTCTCCTCCCTGAGATGTGTTTGCTTCTCCTCTGTTTTGGCTGCTTGCCTTTCTTGCCTGGCAAAGGCCCCAGCTCAGCCAAGGGCTCCAGGTCTGCCTCTGCTTACTGGCAATGTCTGTTGCCCTGGCCACCCTGGTCCTTAGAAGATGTCTGACTGGCCCTCCTATGTCCTGCAGATTCAGCCTAGGGAAAGGTTCAAGCCCTCCGAACGGACACTCTGCGTGTGGGACGTGGCTGGGCATGTGGGCTGGGCAGGGCACTGTTCCTCCTTCTCTCCCTCTGTCCTACAGCCCAGAGCCCTGCAGGCAGAGCAGGGGAGAGCATGCCCTCCTCTTGGGAAAGGATGCCCCCAACTACAACAGAATTGACCTCCTCAGCCAGGTCCTATTTTCTCCAAAAGCCCACATTCTTTCCAGGTCAGCACATTCAAACTGATGGAAGATTTATTTAATAAATGGCATGAGAAGATGGCACTTTGTTAATCACCTTAAATACCTTACACCACACACAAATGATGAACTCAAAAGAAAGAGTTAATTATAAAATGATAGGATGACAAGTGGAAAACAGAATTGAGCCTTGAAACAGTTCAGATCTAGGAGAAGCAGACTAACAAATTAAAATTGGCCTGCAGTGTTAAACACCAAGACTACAGCCTAAGAGTCAATGCATGAGAATAATTCTCACATAGAAATATTTACAAATAATAACAATAAATCAAAACAAACACTTTGAAAGATCTTGAACTTCATCTGTAATGTACAAAAATTAAAATTGGCCGTTAAAATTTAGAAACTTGCAAAAACAGTTTTAAGTATTAACAAATGGTAATAAAGTGGTTATGGACAACCACGTATTGGTACATTCAGTGACCCACGGGTGAGTCACACAACCCTCTTCTGAGACTTTCTCTTAGGGCACCACCTCAAAGGAAGAAGCCATGTTTGTTGAAATGGTAGTAGACCGTACAGGTAAAGAATATGATATTTTGAGTTAGACACAACTAAGGGGAAATCTGATCTCTGCTATCTACCAGCTACATTTCCTTGAGGAAGTGATTCAACCCAGCTAAGCTTCAGGTTCCTTATTTATAAAATGGAAAGAATGGTATCAGATACAAACTCCTTGGTGCTCCACAACCAAGGGAAGAGAGGGAAAGAGGGAAATCAAGGAATGACCACAGCAGGTAAGAGCAGGGAGCAGGCAGGACCCACAGGAGGTCCGTTGTGAGGGTTATTGTATATTAAGAAGGTAGACTATTTGGAAACCATTCAAAAGATAATCATAAAAATTCTGATGTGACTATCAGTTTAGAATATAGGAAATAAAAATGTGGTGGCATGTTCTACACCACCACAATTAGAGCTAAAGAAAATGTGCCTAGACACGGAAAAGCCTGGAAAAGCATGTGGGAAATGAAAATGAGGGAGGTGCTTTTACAGAGCATTAAAACATTTCTTAAATATATTTATAATATATGAAAGCCAGAGGATGGATTAAAGATGGCGGCATGAGAGGAGAGACAGAGGCTTCCTCCTAAAACTGCATATAATATGAAAATATAACTAATACAACTACTCTTGAAAGAGCAACAGGAAAGAGGACTGTGCCAAACAGCATACACCTGGAGACAAGAGCAGACCTCAAGGATCAGGGTAATGTACTAAAGCTTTGGCCTGGTGGGATCCAAGCCCTTCACCCACCCCAGCTCACCAGTGGGAGGAAGAGAACGGGGCAGGGAGGGAGTGGAGAACTGGGACTGCTGAATACCTAACTCCAGAGATCTGCTCTGGGAGCACAAACCTACATTTCAGGGTGCTTGCATGATACTCTCATAATTGGGGGGTTGGAAAGCTAAGACAGGCAGAATTCCTGGAGAGACTAAGATTCCAGCTGCCTGTGGAAAGCAGGGATCCATATACAGCTGCTCTGGGACAAAAGAAAGGCAGGCAGTCTGAGAGACTCCCTAACAAAGAAGCCCTTAGCAAGAGAGCTGCTAAAGGGGCAAGGACTGCACAGAGCTTACTGCTCAACAGAAAGAACAGGTAGACAAAATTGCCTGGGTTCACTCTGCCTAGCAGGTTGGGAGCTTTCATGATCTTCAGGCATTCCAGGTCCCTGGCTGTCTACACAGCTCTTAAAACCCCTTCCATGATAGGCAGCCTACTACGCCTTTCATCTGGCCAGCCCCACCAGGCTTGCAAACTGGGAAAGGCAGTGGAGACAGGCATAGCAGCCAGGAAGCAGGAAACAGCTCTTTCCTCCCCCCAGGCACCAATACCACTACCCTGCAACCCCCAACATTGCTTCAGGGGCTGAGCAACTCCAGAGAGTAGAGCTTCTGGGCACTAGAGGGTGCCATACACAAATATGTAATGCCAAAGAAACCTGGCTCAGAGTAAAATTACTAATACAACTCCTGAGAAAGATTTAAATGATATTGACCTCATGACTCTCCCTGAAAGGGAGTTCAAAATAAAAATCATTAACATGCTCATGGAGGTGTAGAAAGATATTCAAGAACTCAGGAATGACCTCTGATCAGAGATCCAATCATTGAAGAGCACATGGACGGTATTAAAAGCAGATGGGACACAGTGGAAGAGACAATAAATGAAATAGAAACTAGAGCAGAGGAATATAAAGAAGCTGAGGCACAGAGAGAAAAAAGGATCTCTAAGAATGAAAGAATATTGAGAGAACTGTGTGACCAATCCAAACGGAACAATATTCGCATTATAGGGCACCAGAAGAAGAGAAAGAAAAAGGGATAGAAAATGTCTTTGAGGAGGTAATTGCTGAAAACTTCCCCAATCTGGGGAAGGAGATAATCTCTCAGACAATGGAGGTGCACAAATCTCCCAACACAAGGGACCCAAGGAAGACAACACCAAGACATATAGTAATTAAATGGCAAAGATCAAGGATAAGGACAGACTATTAAAAGCAGCCAGAGAGAGAAATAAGATCACATACAAAGGAAAGCCCATCAGGCTATCATCAGACTTCTCAACAGAAACCTTACAGGCCAGAAGGGAGTGGCATGATGTATTTAAGGCAATGAAGCAGAAGGGCCTTGAACCAAGATTACCTTATCTGGCAAAATTATCATTTAAATTTGAAGGAGGGATTAAACAATTCCCAGATAAGCAAAAGCTGAGAGAATTTACCTCCCACAAACCATCTCTACAGTGTATTTTGGAGGGACTGCTATAGATGGAAGTGTTCCTATGGTTTAATAGCTGTCACCAGAGGTAATAAAACCACAGTAAAGAAAGTAGAACAGCTAATTACTAAGCAAATGTAAAATTAAATTAACTATACCCAAAGTCATTAAGGGATAGACAAAGAGTACAGAATATGATACCTAATATATAAAGAATGGAGGAGGAAGAAAAAGGAGGAAGAAAAAAAAAAGGAACCTTTAGATTATGTTTGTAATAGCATATTAAGTCAGTTAAGTTAGACTCTTAAATAGTAAGGAAGTTAACCTTGAACCTTTGGTAACCATGAATCTGAAGCCTGCAATGCCAGTAAGTACATACCTATCCATAATCACCCTAAATGTAAATGGACCGAATGCACCAATCAAAAGACATAGAGTCACTGAATGGATAAAAAAACAAGACTCATCTATATTCTGCCTACAAGAGACTCACTTTAAACCCAAAGACATACACAGACTAAAAGTGAAGGTATGGAAAAAGACATTTCATGCAACTAATAGGGATAAAAAAGTAGGAGTTGCAGTACTTATATCAGACAAAATAGACCTCAAAACAAACAAAGTCACAAGAGACAAAGAAGGACATTACATAATGATAAAAGGGTCAATCCAACAAGAAGATATAACCATTATAAATATCTATGTGCCCAACACAGGAGCACCTACATATGTGAAACAAATACTAACAGAATTAAAGGGGGAAACAGAATGCAATGCATTCATTCTAGGAGACTTCAACACACCACTCACTCTGAAGGACAGATCAAACTAACAGAAATAAGTGGAGACAGAGGCACTGAACAACACATTAGAACAGATGGACCTAACAGACATCTACAGAACTCCACACCCAAAAGCAGCAGAATACATATTCTTCTCAAGTGCACATGAAACATTTTCAAGAACAGATCATATCCTAGGCCACAAAAACAGCCTTGGTAAATTCAAAAAGATTGAAATTGTACCAACCAGTTTCTTAGACCACAAAGGTATGAAACTAGAAATGAATTATGCAAAGAAAATGAAAAATCCCACAAACACATGGAGGCTTCACAACATGCTCCTAAAGAATCAATGTATCAATGACCAAATAAAATCAGAGTTCAAGCAATATATGGAGACAAATGACAACAATAATTCAACACCACAAAATCTGTGAGATGCAGTGAAGGCCGTGCTACGAGGAACGTATATTGCAATACAGGCCTACCTCAGGAAAGAAGAAAAATCCCATATGAGCAGTATAAACTCACAATTACCGAAACTAGAAAAAGAAGAACAAATGAGACCCAAAGTCAGTAGAAGGAGGGACATAATAAAGATTAGAGCAGAAATAAATAAAATTGAGAAGAATAAAACAATAGAAAGGATCAATGAAAGCAAGAGCTGGTTCTTCAAGAAAATAAACAAGATAGATAAACCCCTAGCCAGACTTATCAAGAAAAAAAGAGAGTCTACTCACATAAACAGAATCAGAAATGAGAAAGGAAAAATCACTACAGACACCACAAAATACAAAGAATTATTAGAGAATACTATGAAAAATTGTATGCTAACAAACTGGATAGCCTAGAAGATATGGACGACTTTCTAGGAAAATACAACCTTTCAAGGCTGACCCAGAAAGAAACAGAAAATCTGAACAGACCAATTACCAGCAATGAAATTGAACTGGTAATCAAAAACCTACCTAAGAACAAAATGCCTTGCACAAGATGGCTTCACCGCTGAATTTTATCACACATTTAGTGAAGACCTAATACTCATCCTCCTTAAAGTTTTCCAAGGAGTAGAAGAAGAGGGAATACTTCCAAACTCATTCTATGAAGCCAGCATCACTCTAATACCAAAACTGGGCAAAGACACTGCAAAAAAAGAAAACTACAGACCAATTTCCCTGATGAACATAGATGCAAAAACACTCAACAAAATATTAGCAAACCAAATTAAAAAATACATCAAAAAGATCATCCATCATGATCAAGTGGGATTCATCCCAGGGATGCAAGAATGGTGCAACATTCGAAAATCCATCAACATCATACACTACATTAATAAAAAGAAGGGCAAAAACCACATGATCAATTCCAGTAGATGCTGAAAAAGCATTTGAAAAAATTCAACACCCATTCATGATAAAAACTCTGAAGAAAATGGGTACAGAGGGCAAGTACCTCAACATAACAAAGGCCATATATGACAAACCCACAGCCAACATTATATTTAACAGCGAGAAGCTGAAAGCTTTTCCTTTATGATCAGGAACAACACAAGGATGCCCACTCTCCCCACTTTTGTTCAACATAGTACTGGAGGTCCTAGCCACAACAATCAGACAACACAAAGAAATAAAAGGTATGCAGATTGGCAAGGAAGAAGTTAAACTGTCCCTGTTTGCAGATGACATGATATTGTACATAAAAAACCCTAAATAATCCACTCCAAAACCACTAGATCTAATATCTGAATTCAGCAAAGTTGCAGGATACAAAATTAATATGCAGAAATCTGTGGCATTCCTATACACTAACAATGACCTAGCAGAGAGAGAAATCAGGAAAACAATTCCATTCACAGTTGCATCAAAAAGAATAAAATACCTAGGAATAAACCTAACCAAGGAAGTGAAAGACCTATACTCTGAAAACTACAAGACACTTCACAAGAGAAATTAAAGCAGATACCAATAAATCGAACCACATCCCGTGTTCATGGATAGGAAGAATTAATATTGTCAAAATGGCCATCCTGACTAAAGCAGTCTATAGATTCAATGCAATTCCTATCAAAATACCAACAGCATTCTTCAATGAACTAGAGAAAAATCATTCTAAAATTCATATGGAACCACAAAAGACCCTAAATAGCCAAAGCAATCCTGAGAAGGAAGAATAAAGTGGGGGGGATTATGCTCCCCAACTTCAAGCTTTACTACAAAGCCACAGTACTCAAGACAATTTGGTACTGGCACAAGAACAGACCCATAGACCAATGGAACAGACTAGAGAGCCCTGAAATAAACCCAACCATATATGGTCAATTAATATATGATAAAGGAGCCATGGACATACAATGGGGAAATGACAGCCTCTTCAACAGCTGGTGTTGGCAAAACTGGACAGCTACATGTAAGAGAATGAAACTGGATTATTGTTTAACCCCATACACAAAAGTAAACTCGAAATGGATCAAGGACCTAAATGTAAGTCATGAAACCATAAAACTCTTAGAAGGCAACAGAGGCAAAAATCTCCTGAATATAAGCATGAGCAACTTCTTCCTGAACGCATCTCCTCGAGCAAGGGAAACAAAAGCAAAAATGAACTCATGGGACTACATCAAACTAAAAGTTTCTGTATGGCAAAGGACACCATCAACAGAACAAAAAGGCATCCTACAGTATGGGAGAAATATTTGCAAATGACATATCCAACAGGGTGTTAACCTCCAAAATATATAAAGAACTTAGATGCCCCAACACCCAAAAAGCAAATAACCCAGTTAAAAAATGGGCAGAGGATATGAAGAGACAGTTCTCCAAAGAAGAAATTCAGATGGCCAACAGACACATGAAAAGATGTTCCACATCCCTAATCATCAGGGAAATGCAAATTAAAACCACAATGAGATATCACCTCACACTAGTAAGGATGGCCACCATCCAAAAGACTAAGAAGAACAACAAATGCTGGTGAGGATGCGTAGAAAGGGGAACCCTCCTTCACTGCTCGTGGGAATGTAAGCTAGTTCAATCATTGTGGAAAGCAATATGGAGGTTCCTCAAAAAAGTAAAAATAGAAATACCATTTGACCCTGGAATCCCACTCTTTGGAATCTATGCAAAGAATACAACTTCTCAGATTCAGAAAGACATATGCACCCCTATGATTATTGCAGCACTTTTTACAATAGCCAAGATAGGGAAGCACCCTAAGTGTCCATCAGTAGATGAATGGATAAAGAAGAGGTGGTACACATACACAATGGAATACTATTCAGCCATGAGAAGGAAACAAATCCTACCATTTGCAACAACATGGATGGAGCTGGAGGATATTATGTTCAGTGAAATAAACCAGGCAGAGAAAGACAAATGCCAAGTGATTTCCCTCATTTGTGGAATATAACAACACAGCAAAACTGAAGGAACAAATTGCAGCAAACTCAGAGACTCCAAGAAGGAACTAGTTGTTACCAAAGGGGAGGGGTTTGGGAGGGTGGGTGTGGAGGGTGGGAGAAGGGGATTGTGGGGTATTATGTTTAGTACACATGGTGTGGGGGACCACAGGGAAAACAGTGTAGCACCGAGAAGGCAAACAGTGAGTCTGTGGCATCTTACTACACTGACGGACAGTGACTGTGTTGGGGTGTGGGTGGGGACTTGGTAATATGGGTGAATGTAGTAACCACATTGTTTTTTCATGTGAAACCTTCATAATAGTGTATATCAATAATACCTTAATAAAAAAAAAAATATATATATATATATATATATATATGAAAGCCAAGGACAAAGAATGCCTGAACAGAAACTTCATTGAGTTCTAAGAGTACAAGCTGAGAGTCCCACCTGTCTGTGATAAAAGGTGACATTGGTGATCGTGTTCATTCAGTCAACATGTATGGAGCCCCATGACATGGCAGCACTTTGAAAACAAAGATCCTGCCCTCACAGCCGAGTAAGGACTGAACATATGAGAAGAACCTATTAAATGCCACTGTGGGAAATTCGTCCATGCAGATTAGCTCAAGCCACTCTGTTCTTGAGAGGAGTGGGAGCTTCTCAAGGGGTGAGTCAGCTGATGAGAGGTAGTCCTTGGAAGAGGATGGAAAGAGGCAGAGGGTCTTGCATGTTACCTAAAAGAATCTGAGGTTGATGCTGAAATGAGAAGTTGAAGAAGAGAATTTTTTTTTTTTTGGCAATCAACAAGAGAAAAGTGATTGAGCCTGGTCTAGGCCAGTGGCAATGCAGGAGAGGGCTGGTTGTAATGATCTTGGAGAAGAAAATGAAGAGTTCAGTGTAGGCAGAGAGATGCAAGAGGAACAGGGAAGAATCCAAGCTGACTTTGAAGTCACCATTCACCAAAACAGAGACCGGACACTTGTGAGATAGGACACCATGGCACTGGCAAAGTTGGGGCCAAAAGGTCAGTTTTTGGACTTGTTCACTTTGCGATGCCTTTGGGATATCTCCATGAAGGCATCATCACGAGATCGGGTAAGTGGGTTGGAGGTTTTAGACAGATGCCAGCCAGAAATGGAGATCTGAAGGTCATCTGTGTTTTAATGAATGGAGAGAGAAGAGGCTAAAAACAGGATCATTTTTGGAGGTTCCATGCTATTTGAGGTACTTCACATATCTTGTCTTACTTAAACATCACAACCACCCCATGAATTATGTGTTTGAGGAAGCTGAGGCCCCAAGCACTTACATAAAGAATTAGGATTCTTTGTTGAAAATAACAAAACAAGCTTATTGGGAGAATTTATTATAAGGACACAGGGGCCCCTTGTGGCAGTCAAGGACAGAGATGAGAGGGGGGGAATCCCATTCTCTCTTTTTATTTTGCAAAGCTCGCTTTTGCAAAGGCTGCTAGGTGAGGAGTGAACAGATTGGACAGCGGCAAGTGCAGGAAGGAGGGGGCCTGTGGAGACCATTTTCTTTTTTTCCAGCTCTTGCAAATCAGTCATGAAGCTAAGTCTTATTGAACTAGACGTGGCTTTGGCTTGAAACCAAGATAAAATGACTGATCATGGAGAAAAGATGTCGTGCACTTTTTGCCAACTTTGGTTTGACAGTTGCCAAATTTCAAGATTAATTTTCTTTGGGTAAAACTGATTCTCCATGTTTAAACTAAAATGCACAGAGCATAGGTAGATGTAATAGCTACCCTTAAAAAATGAACATAAGTTTATGTAGAAATTCTCTTTTAACATTTTATGCCAATAGGTTTTCTTTCAGACTTGCTCTTTATCGGAAAGCCAAGGGAATACAGTGAACAGGATTCTGAGATAGAATCATTTAAAAACTAAGTCTGCTTCAGCAATGTTTCCTGTTCATTGTATAATTCAGGACAAGCAGCCCCAGCCTTCCTGGCTCTTTGAAATGAAGAGATTTGGACTAAAACAAGCATTTCTCCATCTTTATTGTGTGTATGAATCTCCTGGAGATGCTGTTAAAATGCAGGTCGGGGTGGAGCCTGAGACTGTCCATCTCTAACAAGGTTCTGGGTGATACCCATGCTAATGGACCATGACCACACGCTAATTAGATCACCAGCACTAGGCTTTAAGCTGAAATGGTTGCCAAATAAAGAAAAGCATTATGAAACAATTGATAACAATAAGTACTTATTTTTCAAAACGAAGATGGTTTCATTTATAAGAATAATTCATGCTTATCAAAAAATTGTTTTATATCACACAATATATAAGGTGCAGGAGCTGAAAATCATCCAGAGTTAAATGCCACTCAAAATCACATGTTCTCTTTTCACTTGGTTATGAAGAATACAAGTGTTAAGTTTCAGTATTCTTTTGTATTACTTCATCTTTTAAAATCAGATTGTGAAGTAGTCATTTTTCAATTTGCTGCCTGCCAGTTGGACATTAATTGATTTGAATTCAGTTCCTCCTATTGCAGTAGATTTGCCCCTGTGTTATGTGATTTCCAGTTGCTCATTGCCTGGATACTGGAGGAAAGAATGAGTGAACTTTCCAGGGTCGTCACCGTCAGGCCCAGGTGACCTAGAGACCCCTGGAGGAGGAAGTAACTAGGTGAACACCGAGAGACTTAAAACAAAATTCCAAGTTAGGATACACTGAAAGCTGATCAGCAGAGGGTCTTCATGTATGTTAATGTTTTCGGAATGACTTAGGTCATAATCATTGATCAAGGAGGAAATCTTGTCTAGTTCCTCTGTACTTTGCTTAATGATGGTTAATGTTAAAACTATCTGAGTGACTTAAAAGGACTGCAAGAATAAAATTACATTCTTATGAGCTTGTTGATCATTAATAATGTGTAAACAACACACTTTTAAGGCTCAATATACAACTATTAAATATAAGATTATAGATTCCAAATATCAAATTGGCTTTGTTATTTATACTTTTTTCTCTGTCTTCTTGAATCATCCACATTTCCTAATTTAATATACAGGGAGGTAATTATAATCACAAGTCCATATTTTTATATAACTTAAGGAATTTTTCAAACTGCATGTATAGAAATATATGGATTTTATCCATGTTCATAATATAAGACAAATGGAAATAAAGCAAAAATATTGTCAATGTATAGCTAATAACATATTCAGAGGACAGCTATTTGAAATAATGTCATAATAATTCCACCATCGAGCATAAGTTAAATATATGGCGTGTAAGTTAACACTTCTGATAAATGATATTCATCATTTTAGGTACCACTTTTCTGAAATACATAGCATCCTTCCTTTAACAGAGGAATGTGAAAAAAATACTTTAATCTTTGGGCTAGAACATGTTATAATCATTGTCGATTGTTCTTTGCTTCTGTCCTAATGGAACACAGTGACTTCAGAAACCTTGAGTCTTTTATTTTTTGCTCATAAAAATGATCTTTTATAAAAGTTGTAAGTGTTCATTGTGGAAAATTTTCAATCTGCCGTAAAATATAAAGACGCAAATAAAAAGCATCCTCAAGCTCACAGTCCAGAAATAATCATTATCAAATGACCTCTTTGCACCGTGTATGAGTTTCCTAGGCTGCCGTAACAAATCAACGCACAATGAGTGGCTTAAACAACCAGACGTCATTCTCATGGTTCAGGAGGCCAGGGGGCTGAAATTAAATGTCAGCAGGGTTGGCTCCTTCTGGAGGCCCTGAGGAAGAATCTGTTCAGGCCGCTCTCTCCGCTTCCGGCGGTACCGGGACACAAGCCTTGGCATTCCTTAGCTGGTGACTGCAAGGCTCCCGGTTCTGCCTCCTTCGTCATAAGGCCTGATTCTCTGTACGTATGAACTTCTCTCCATCCTCTCCTTCATTTATAAGGACACCAGTCATTGGATTTAGGGCCCAGCGTAATCAAGTATGACTTCATCTTAACTAATTACATCAGCAAAGCCCCTGTTTCCATATAAGGTCACATTCTGAGGTTCTGGGTGGACAAGCATTTTGGGGGGAACACTATCAATCCACCAGACACACAATATAATATATATATTTGTATAATTATAACAAAGGGCTCATGTCTTATGTAGCATTTTACATTTTTGTAGTGTAACGTCTTAAGAATTTCACATCATTACACAACCACCCTGCCACTTCAGACATCTTAGATGGTTTCCAGACTTCACTATTGGAAATGACTCTGATGAATCTATATGTGGCTAAATCTTTGAGGTTATCTCTGCTTATTTCCTTGGCGTAAATTCTTGTGAGTTGAATTCTTGGGTAAAGAATATGAACATTTGAAATGCTTATGAGGCATCTCATTTAACTGAATTCCAGAAAGAAAGTATCAGTTTACTGTCACCAGCAAAAGAGAGAGAGCCCTGTGTGTAACACGCACCTTACATTGCACATTAGTTTTCTGAATGTTTGACAAGCAAAGAGGCAAAGAAATGACATTACTTCCTTTCTACTTGTATTTTTATGTGAGGTTGCATCTTTGTTGTTACTGTTTATTAGTTGTGCATCCCTTTTTCCAGGTACGAGCCGATGCCTCCTATTTCATCTTAAATCTCTCCAACTATCAGCATTGATTTCTTACAGTCTCACTGATGAATATACTGTTCACAATCTCCTGTTTTACAGTTTGTTGTGAGCTAACAAACCATGCAGACAGGCTCCCCCACTTCCCTTCTCCCAGTCTTTGTACCATCTTTGAGCCTTGTACAGATTTCAATTATTGCCTCCGTTATATCGTATCTGAATTGTTCACAGGTGTCTTTCTCGCCTTAGACTTTGAGCACCTTGGAGGCGATGTCCGTGTCCTATCCGTGTTTTCCTGTCTTCAGCAACCAGCATGGATGCTCAATGAATATCTGTTGAACTAAATTGCTAGATTGTGGCCTGGACATTTTCACAACTCCTTGCTTAGATAGAAACAGCTAAAAAAGGACATCTAAAATAAGGATGGACACTAAATGGGTCTTTGAATAAAGTACATGGAATTTAACCTATGAATGTTATATTTTTTACTTAAATTTTTAGAGGCAGCCATTTTTTCTCCTGCATTCCTGAGCTATATTTCTGAGGTAACTGAGACTGAGCAACGTCATCCAAATACGCAACTAATAAGCATAAAATGACTATAATTGTGATAAAAAATATATTAAACTATTTATATCAGAATAAGATTTGTAATTGTCAAAAAATTTTAATTTCATATCGTTCCCTTTGAAATCATTGACTGTACTTGTAGTAAATACAGCACAAATTTATGCTATTTGTCGATTTTAAAATAAATTCCCATTCAAAATACAAATATGAAAAACACCAGTCTAACTCTACCTGAAGTGCTCTGAAAAGCCCTTTCAAGTTTCTGCAAAACTGGAAACAAATGGATTTTAAAACATGATTTGAAAAGTTATGAGAATGCTTAAAATTGCATTGGTTGCAATAACCTTCTTATAAACATTTATTATAAGCATTTCTGTACAAATTAATTTTCACATGGATATTAAGATAAGCCATTGCCACAAAAGGGTTTTCTGTTCAAAACCCTCTTTATGACGTCGATGTCCTTCGTCTTCATGCCGTTATCCCGTTTACCCCAGCACCCTCCCTGCCATCACATGCTGTCCAAATGCCACACACCCTATAGGACCCCGTCCCAACGGCGTTTCCTGGATTATGGATGCCTTTTTTCCCCATCATAACCAAAAGGAGCTCTTTCCACCCTCTCTGTTCTCATGACACACGGCTTCTAGCACTTTTGTAGCTCTTAGTAAGTCTGCAGTGTAGTCCAGTTATTTGTGAACGTTTTGTTTTTTTTTTCTCCGTGAACTGTAAACATTTCAATGGGGTGAGCACAGGACTCCTATGCAAATAGTCAAATATTGTTTGTGGCAATGGTTCTAATGGTGAACGTTTGAAAAGCATGCTTAACTACTTGGGGATTGAAATAATCTGGAGGGAATGTTAGAGACCTGGCATTTCTGCAGTATCAACAGCCGCCCTCTCTTTTGAAGTTGTGGTGACACCGTTTTATTCTTTAGTCTGCCCAGCCCCTGTCTAACATGCTGCATGTGAATGCCACGTGCATGTGCATACGTGCGCGCGCGTGTGCCGCGGCAATCCGCCCTGGTGGCTGCTCGGCAGGGAGAAAATACGCCGACCTCCAAGCTTCTCTTTCCCAATTCTTCACACCTTCCGTCTGAGTTTCCAGTATTGTTGCGTTGAAGGTGCTCTGGGGCTCTTCCGAGCGGGAGCACAGCCTCCTTCCAGCGCGGCCACCAGGGAGAGGTGAGCGGGTTTGGAGCGTGGGCACGTCACCGAACAGATGGATGCGTACTCGCTGAATCCAATCGGAGCCGGGTTGGGACAGTTTCCAGGTCGCAGGCAGACGGGGCCGGAGCGGGTCGGGCGAGGCTGGGGGAGCCATTCCGGCGCAGGGATGCAACAGGGCTTGGGCGCCGGCCGAGGGGAGCCACGGCGCGGGCTTTGTTTCTGGTTCTGGCAGGTTCTCCGGCGGAGCTTCGGTCGCGAAGCCGCACCGACCGGAGGGGAAGGGGTGACTCATGTCACCCCGCCGGGTCTCCCCGCCCGGCAGCTGCTCCCTCGTAGCTTTAAAAGGAAGTGACATGGGGTGGGGAGAGACGTCAGCCGAGGACCACTTTTTTCCCCGAAGGGCCCACCCCATGGGTGGAGTCTCGCTGGCTCTTCCCAGGGTTGGCCGCCTTACAGCCGCTATAAACTGGGGGCGACCGCGGCCCCCGGCCGCTCCCTCCCGCGCCGGCCGGGTCCGCGCGTCCGGGCTGCCAGCGAGGAGGTAGGTGCCCTCGGCCGGCCCGGGGCTCGCCGCGGCGTTTCCCCAGCCCTGCGCGGGTGGGCGCGGCCCGAGGCGGGGACGGCGCGGGCCGGGCGGCGGGCGGCGCGCGGCGCGGGGACCGGCCTTTGTGCTCCGCGGGCGGCGCATCCCCGGCCCCGGCCCCCGGTGGAGGCATGTTCCCCGCCGTCCCCGAGGCTGGGGAGAAGGTTCCTGCAGCGCCCGGGTCTCCGGTGTCAGGCAACGCGTTCTTCCGTCTCTGGCGTTTCTATGGCAACCACAAAAATACTACACAAAATGCATCCCCGACAGACACGGGTTGATCCGTATTTGGTGCCGAGCCGGTGGCTTTCGGCGCGGGCCCTGCCCGGCGTGCTGAGCTGCAGCTGGCGCCGCGGCTACCCCTCCTCAGTTCATTTTGGTTTTTCCCTGTCACAGGAGGGCTGGGGGAGGGGTGTTGTCAAGGAAACAGGCATTTGTAATTACCTCTTTATTTACCTAATTTTCGGCCTATGAATTTCCCCATCATGCATAGGAGTTGTAAAAAGAACGATTTGATGTTTATGTGAGTCTTCAGTTTCTGCTTCTGGTCTTTTTTAGAAAACCGAAGCAGTTCCCTAGACGTGATGTTCATGTCTGCTCACTTAGGTGAGGAGAGCCCGCCTCCATGGGAGGCGACATCCTCCAGAAAAGTTTTAGAGGGTGTTTGAGAATCAGCATCTGCTACTGTGACCCAGGTTTGCTGAAAAGTCTCAGTATTTACCAGGGATCTTTGCTCTAGTCTGAACTTACTTAGCCCAGAGTCCAAGTTCAACAAGTATGAGCACTAACAAATGGTAACCACCGGACCCGGGGCGGCGGCGCATCTCCAGTCCCGGCCCCGGTCTCCGCATTTTGCACATGGTCCTTTTAAGGGTCGCCCAGGATGTCCATTGTCCACTTGCATTAAGGTGAGGATCCACAGACCTCTTTTTCAAAACTGGGAAAGGATTAGCCCATCTGTTAGTCAGGCATCCTTACTTGGAAATAAAGGATTCTAAGATAAGGGAGAGAGAGAGAGAGAGAGAGAGAGAGAGAGAGAGAGAGAGAGAGAGAG
>JAQQAC010025709.1:6086969-6195931 GCA_029783875.1 Phataginus tricuspis
GAGAGAGAGAGAGAGAGAGAGAGAGAGAGAGAGAGAGAGAGAGAGAGTGTGTGTGTGTGTGTGTTGATGGCAGAGACAACAGGGACAAGTCAAGAGCCCTAAGTTAACACTACTGAATCTTCTGAATATCCTCTGTGGTTAGAAAAAGAGTTGATTTTTCAGGAAAAATATAAAACATGAGAGAAAAGTAGCATCTACCTAGTAATAAGCAAAGTTAAATATGATTGGAATCAAGCAACACGTCTGTTAGAAAGACAGAATCCAAACAGGTCTATGAACAGGTAGGAGTCCAGTGGATGCTTTTATTCAGTGCAACTGAGGAAATGTTTGATAATGACACCATTTTTTAAATGGGCATCCCAAAGGACCAAGCCAGCCTTTATGCATCAACAGTAATCTCATTCTCAATTCTTAAAATTGTCTGTGATTTTGGAGACAGATGGGTGAAGTTGCTTAGCCCTCATAAAAGCATTACTTAGAAACCTCAGAGTAACCCCTTCTAGTGGAAGCAGCAGCAAGGACTGGTTTTAAAGGGGTTCTTTTTGCCAAGAGATCTTTATCTAAACATGCTATTAACCATGACTTATAAAACTTATTATAGGGCAAGAGGTCTTAAGTATTTCAGATACAAAAGTTATCTAAAACTGGAGGCTGAATAGCCTGGCAGAAAAACAACTAGAACTAAGTGGAGTTAATGACAAGAGAACCAGTTAAAGGAAGGCAGGAAGCTTAGAAAAGTGTCATTAAAAAGAATATGACTCTTGTTTTGAAAAGCACATGTTAGTACACATAAATAGTGGGATTGGAGGTGTTCAATGTTTTTGCAAAGAGTGTGGAAAGCAGTTGTGCTAAGTTACTGGATTTCTAGCCTGAAAATCATCCTCAAGGATGTAGATTTACCACATGACCCTGCAAAGCAGATGGACAATGAATAAGTCAAAGTCTGTGATGAGGGCCCTTCTGAGTTTCTAGATCTAGGAATTTTACAACAATCTGTTGGATGAAACTCAAAGGAAAAGTAGCAAGAACCATTTGGAAGCACAACCCCCCAAAATATATCCTATTATTGGACCCTGAGTAGAGATTAAAAGCATAATTAGCAGCCTTGCTCTAGGAAAGGTCAGTGGAGCTACAGATGCAAAGCAAATTCAGGGTTTCATGGAAAAGGCTGAATAGAGGCGATCCTGAGAAACAGCATCTGAAGTGGGAGTTAGTCACCACTGCACTGGGACTTCACTGTCTGCAAGGCTCTGACCTGGGTGCATTGAAGTTTGTAAAGAAAATGGAAGTGGTAGCTTGTGCTCTAAAGTTAAAAATTCCCCAAACAGGGATGACCTCATACCGATGAGTACACTGCTGGAAAAAAGGAGGCAAGGTGAGAGGGAGATGAGAAAGCCCCAGGGTACGACTAGTCTGAGAAGAATGTAACGAAGATAATGACATGGTGGCTTTGAAGGAGAGAAGACAGTCCAAGCAGAGGGAGACAAAGGTGTCCCCATAACAGGGCTGGATGGTAAGAGATGGATCGTGGGGTAAAGGTCTTGTCCCAAGCAGGGAGAAGTCCATCTTTACTGTGGAAATAGAGCAGGTATATTCTGTGCTTGGGGGAAGAACTAGTAGATAAAGACTCAGGGACAGAATTTTGCTTAAATCAGATCAAGAAATATTGGTAGAAGAAAGACTGTGTGAGAAGGAGGCAGAATCCTTCATAATCCAATTATTTCTGAGTTGAAGCTCAAGAAGTGAAGACCAGACTTAAATTAGACTTTAAACAAGCAGGAGATTTGGGGGAGGGACTGCCCCATGCACCCCCGCTGTCACTGTAATAATACCTACTATGGCCGTTCCTTTAAATTGTGGGATGCTTGGAGGAGCATTCGGCAAACTTAGTACATTTTGTGCAATCTGCTGTACTTTGAAAAGGAGGTCTAATGGGTATGTGAAGGCTGCGTTCACTGTTCTGAATGGCTTTTGACACTTAAATGTTTAGAGAAACATATGGGACCAAGCCTGGCTTAAAATCCCTACCATTAACCAGAGCCTGGGCAACTCTAATTAAATAATCTTTGTCCAAAACAGAATCAGTTTGGAAAGCAGGTTTTGGAACTCTGAAATTTGGCTTTACAAATGGACCAGAAAGGCTTACTTCTAAGACTGTGAGAAAAAAGAAGCTTAAATCATGAACGTGTTCTTTTAACGGTATTTACTGTGCATTTATTTTGGAACAAGTGTTATAGAGCAAAACCACATAAAGGTTAAATTGCTACAGTTTTCAAATATCTGAAGGCTTTTTAAGCTAGATACTGTGACTGGCTCATCTCAATTTTCTTCTGATGACTGAATAAGAGGAAATATCTTAAAATAACAGCAATTTTTGGTGAACGTTATCATGGAATAATCTACCTAACCTGTTTTCCTCTATTTTTCAAGATGCACTCTTGCGCCACAAAGATTTTCTACCTGTTTTTGTTTTTGTCTTCGTTTTATTACTCTAGTCTTAGTTTGCTCTACTTCTTCCTTTGTTGCTAAATCTTATTTTTCAGTCACCATTAATTCATTAATTTATATATATATAAATTAAGTATATATAAGTATATATTATGTATATATATATAAATAATGTATAAATAAAACATAAATATATATATGCATACATTATCCATCCGCCCATCTATTTATTCATTCACTCCACAAATGATACAGAGCATCGTATGTCAGGCATTATATATAATGGATGTAGCAATGAATAGGAAACGATTTCTTCCCTAAAGAAGCTCAGGTACTAGCATGGAGAAAGATGTAGAAACATCCCCTTAAACCAGGGGGTATTATTTCTGATAGAGGCATTTATTGGCTAATGGCACTGGATGCTTCTTTCATTGCACAACTTTATACATAGATTGTGATGGGAAGACAGGGAGAGAAGGGTTAGCAGTTGACTATTGTCTGTTTATAATTTCCTTGTATCTTCTACATTGTTTGAGCTCATGGCTGGTGTCAGTGAACATTTGTTGATTAACTTGATCAGAGGAAGTGGTGGTTCTGACCCGGGAGACATAGAGTCCCAAAAGTTTGTCCATTCTTACTGAAAAGTACAAGTTGCGTGAGATACTCTCTCAAGGTTCCCTCACAGGGAGGTACATGTGGACTTCCATGGGATCCTAGCTCCCTCCAGATGGACTCAAAGTATAGTATTTTTAAAGGAGACCCTTCCACCGGCATCAAAATGACACTCCCACTGGTTTACTACATAGCCTCTTGTCATTTAGAGCTGGATTTCCCATATATTACAAGTCTATGTCTTGTTCCAATAAAATCAGTTGGGTTTCAATACCTTAAATCTAAATAACCAAAATAAAGAATGCTAAGTCCTGTTCATATTTCCTGAGGTCATGAAACTCCTCTTAGGAGAACTGTTTGGCCGCACTTAATTTCTGCCTTCAGCATGGGAATTATATGGACAACATAACAAAATTCCTTTGCGCCACCACCCACCTCTGCTTGTCTGACCTTCCAAAGAAAACTTTCAGCAAGTTCCCCTTCTTCTTTGTTATTTTAATATCAGATGAAATCAGCTTCTCCCTTTAGCCCCAAGCTGTTCCAGATAACCCTGATCCACACTCAGAACCTCCCTCTGAATCTGGGTTATACACAGGAGCTCTTTCATGGTCATTTCTATGTAGGATCTTCCAAGAGGAATGGCACGTTTCGGACTTCATGGTAGTTTGACGATGGGCACTAAAATTCCTTCAGGAGATTATTCCTCAGTCTGGGGGACAACAGGGAACGTGCAGAAGCCATCAGAGACCCTGAAGTGACCAGCCAACCTGTAGGCTCTATGAAAATGATAGCAGCCCACCTATACTGAGGGCTCCCTGAGTGCCAGAGAATATTACATATACTTCACATTTCTTAGTTCACTCTATCTTCATAACAGAATGAGCAGGTAAAAACTATTATCACTTTGCATTTTTCAGATAAAGAAAGTAAAGATTAGAGAGAGTAAGTTACTCACCAGTATGATAACAAGTACCAGAGCTGAGATTTGAGCTGAGATCATTGTCCTCCAGAGCCCTGGCTCGGAACCGGTGTGGCCTCCCATCTCATTAGTGGTGTGCTCGTCCGACTATCTCCAGGGCCTGCACAGTGCCTGGAACAGAGCAGACATGCAGGAAGTATTTCTGGAATAGCGATCACATCTCTAGCACGTAGACCTCCCCGTTGCGTGCCTTTCATCCTCCTCTGTAAGAGCTGAAGAATTCCTGAGAGTAGTGTTTTAGAACTGGGGGGCTGGGGGAGATAATAGTAGCACTTGGAAAACAAGCTAATATAGTTCTCAGGGGCCTTTGCTTTTATGCTGTGGCTCCGCGAGAGCCATGATAGGGTGGGGAAAGGGGAAGGGGCCTTGGGATTAAAATATGTGAGTGACAGTGCAGTACACGCATCAAATTAAATAGGAACTGTTCTCAAAACCAACTTTTAGCCAAGGATGCAACTGTGCTGAGAAGTTACTCTTAAGGATACCTGGGGTGGCTGCACTTAATGGTGCCCAGGGCTGCGTGTGGATAGAGTCTCAGAGACTTCTTTATTGTGGCCGATTGTCAACAAATCTATGACTGAGTTTAAAAGTGAAGTCTCATCTGAAAAGACACTGACAGTGCTTATCTTAGACAGCCTTGGAAATGAGAATGGGAGAAATGAATTTTGGTCTTTTCCCCATCCCATCGGCTCTGCGTGAGCTGTCACCGCTCTGTGGGCAGGAGTTAACCCAGGCTGATGAAATGTTAAAGAGGCTGCCCATGCCAAACCCTTCTCCCCGCGATGCTGCAGCCGTCACCCCTCCATCACTGCAAGCATCTCACCCTTGCTGCTGGGTCCCAGTGTCAGTGACTCCAGCCAGGCCCTCCCTTTCCTTTCTCCCCAGCTGTGGGGAAGGTAGGTTGAAAGGGGAGGCAGTGGGCAGCTCCCTTCCCCAAACATGTACAATAACTCTCCATGCTGGTCTCCCAAACCTGACTTTCTTTCTCCTTCCCACCCATCCTCATACAAAAGTCACTCTTTCCAGATGCTGTTCTATTATGTGACAATTGTCTCTAATGTTCTATCATAGTAATACACTGGGCCCTTATTGATAGCAGGAGCTTTCTAACTGCACTATATCTAGCACAGAGCAGAGCACCTGGCATTTAATGGGGTTGTAGCCTAGAGAAAAGGTGGCCACAAAGAGTCAGGGGTCAGATTTACCTAACCTGATGGCCTCCCAACCAGGTCCTCCCAGGCTTACGTTCCTTGAAGATAAGGTCCCTATCTCGGCACTGTTGACATTTGGGCAAAATAATTCTTTGCTGTGGGACCATCCTTTGATTGTAGGAAGTCTAGCAGCATCTCTGGGCTCCATCCCCTCCAGATGCCAGTACTAGTCCCTGCCACCCCAGCTCTGACAGCCAAAGATGCCCCAGACATTGCCAAATCTCCCCTGGAGGGACCAAATCACCTGCAGCTGAGAACCCTTCTGTACAGTCAGCTCCTGGGTCCGAGCAAGACACAGGCCCCAGGACTAACTTGGACTCAGCAGGTTTTCGAAGACAGGTCCAAACCAATGGGCAATTCATTCACTGAAATTAATAAAGAGATAGACATTGAAAAATAATAGTAAATGAAGAGCAGATGTGCAACCAGAACATATTCAAATATTTAGTGCCCCCTTTTCTCCTGGTACACTGACCTAGAGACTTGCCTGTAATCTGGGGGGCTGGGGAGCAGGCTGGGGGGCTGGGTGGTCTGGCGGCCCCAGCCCCCACACAGAGGCCTGCTTAGGTGGGGACCCCTTGGCCTGGCTGAGCCCAGCTGGAGGGGGTGGTTCTATTGGAATGGGTTAACATAGTTAAAGAAAGAATGGTGAGAGCGCCTCAGCATTGGTGACCTCACTTACCTCACCGGGATTTGCAGATTTATTCACAATTCCTTGGCCTTCACAGTGAACCAGGGCCTCCACTGCCAGGGTCCCCAGTTCTTTATTTGCCTCTTAGCTCCCACCCCAGTTGTGGGTATTTTTCTCCTGTTGGGTCTCCAGCACTTCTCAGACCAGAAGGCCACTCTTCCTGCTTGTCCTGGGGCCAGCTGGCCTGCCCCACTCAGGGGAGCCCCCAGCTCCCCAGCCCAATGCCTGGTGCTCCCCAGTTGCTCAGGCGCCATCGTGTCCTGTCCTGTTATTCTAAATCGCGAGCGATCGCAGAATCTGCTGGCAGCATCCTGACTGGGGCCTTACGTTCGGCCTGCTGTTGGCCAAACACTGAGGGTACAAGGATGAACTATGCAGGGTCTGCCTGGGGGACAGGACCCGTGTCACCCACGGGCAGGGCAGCATGTGGAGCATGTTGGGAGCACAGGAAGGGGCCTACTACCCTCCCCGCCAGGCTACGGCCTCAGAAGTGCTTCCTTGACAAGAGCATGACCCCCAAGTCAGGTCTCGAAGGAGAGCCCTGGGGCTGCAGCCCACTGGAGGGCAGACGTGCATCAGGAAGGGATCAGACATGGGGGGACGTGGCCGGTGGTGAGTAGCCCGAACAGTGAAGTCAGGGAGCCCCTGCACAGTAGGAAGAGCCGTGTGGAAGCAGGGAGACCCCTGCCGGGCTGGGGCTGGGGCCAGGAGCTGAGCTTGAGGGCTCTGGCCAGGCCTGGGGGGGCGGAGGAGGGAAGCTGGCTGGGAGTTGCCTGAGGAAGAGCCTCGGGATTAGGGACCTGGCTGGGCAGGGGCCCTCTTTGACCCTCTGGGATTGTGACCACAGAATGAAACCTCATCTGTGATATTCCTCCCAAAGTGTCGCTTGTGTTAATGCTTTGTGATGTAGTCATCTAGGCGCTTCCATCACGACCACTTACTGCTGTGGCACGTGCCCTGAATGCCACGACTCGTGTCACCCTCGCTCCATCCCTGTGGCTATAAATTACTGTCTCTAATTGGACTTGAAACGGAGACAGAATGGTTAGCTAGCTTTCCGAAAGTCACCGGGCTGGGGATGCCTGTTGTGGAGCAGGGACTGTGGCTTTTGATCCGTGAAGACTCATAAAAGCATTGCATAGCTTATGTGATAGATGGCTTCCCACAATTTCCCTGGGCCTTCTTTTAGGTTGAGAGGACTTTCCCTAGCTGCAAAATGTGCAGAAATTCTGCATCTTAACCCCTCAAATCATGGGGAAATTTAGGTTACTTAAGACCAAATGTCTAATAACAGTTTCATGGTGTCACCAAGATCCTCATTGGCCTTCGATTCTAGAGGGTGATAGGGTCAAAGTTTAGGTGAGAGGAACAGGGAGAGAGGGCCACAGGGATATTTTAAAGTGCCTGATTATTTTAATTATTTATAATGGCTCCAATTTTAGCCTAATTGTGACTCCCTTCCCCCTTCTCACTCCTTCTTTCTCCTCAAATGGCTGAACTGTGATTTGTCTTTAAGAGTCTGGTTGGAAACAGCTTCCCGCTGGCTTTACTCCCCAGGGCAGATGTACCTTCTGGAATGCCTGCTTTGCAAGGCTGGGATCTGGCTGTGCCCTGCGGGGGCTGGGCAGGCCTTGTGCTGCCGTTTCCCGAAACATTGCAGAGCGTGATGCAGCCGCACCTGTCTCCCCAGGCAGGCAGAGGGTGAGCAGCTTGGCAGTCAAGGGGTCCTGCCCAAAGCTGAAGGTCACAGGAGCGTGTCATTAGCCAGTCTCTGGAGACTGTCTGGCCTCCTTCTCTAGCCTCCTCCTCTGGCTGTGTAGACTGGGGGTGTTTTAGGGACCATGCACCGCAGCATGGCATAAGGGAGGATCAGGGTTGCGTCCCCAGCCACGGCCACCTGCGTACTCCCGGCGGGATGTTGAGCTCCTTGGACTCTGCGCTGTCCTTGGCGTGAGGAAGTGGCCCAGCGCATCCTGTGGCCCCACTTCCTGACCTGGTGAGGGAGGACTTCAGGGTAGATGCAAACACCTTCAGCCACCACATCCCAGGGCGATTTCGGTGGCACGCCGACAAGGGTGCAGAGCTGCACGAGGGAGTGAACTGCACCCAGCTTGCTCAAGAAAGATGGAAGGAAAAAGAATGCTTTAAAAGAAGATAGACGTGGGTATGCCACACTGTAACATGCAAGTCACATGGACTTCTAAGACAAAACGGAAAACTTTATGCTTGCTGGTTGGGGTGGCGTTAGGCCACAGCTCCAGACCCTTTGGAGCCCATTTCCTCTGCTGAAGGGAGCATCTCTCTGGAAATCTCTGAGAAGAAAGCTGAGCTGAATGATCTCTAGGTGACCCTTTGTGGGGAGGAAGAGTAGATTCATAGCGGGGCCTCCCACTGCCTTTCCCTGCCCCACTGTGGCTGCACGGGGAGTCCTAGGATGCTGCAGGAGGGGCCAGGCACGAGCCATCCGTGAGAATCTGCCCACCTGACCGCTTTTCCTTCTCTGTCTCTGTCATGGAGGCGAACTGCTGGAGGGCTGCTTGGGACCCCATCATTTTGTCTCTGATGGCCCATCTCGCCAGCCCTTCCCTCCGCTCTGCCGGGGTAACACCCGCTCTGCTTTGGCCCTGAGCATGTTTTGTTCTGTTCTGATTTCTTCTTGGGACCCTGACTGTCTCTTGGATAAGGAATTGCTTTACGCTCTACTGCTTGCTAATATCTTGTCCCTTATCACTATTTTATGATAAGTTAGCCTCCTTCCCTCATAAAGGCTTTTTCATAAAGGGGTTGAAACTGGCTCCTTGCCTCCTGAATCCCAGCTCGAGTGGGAGGTTTGGTACCTTTGCACGACACAGGGTCTTCAGGACTCAGTGTTCAAGGCTCCGTGTCGTGAGCCTGCAGCAAGATGCTACTGGTCTTCTTCATACCTGAGGATGAAAGGAATAAAAAGGGTAAAACCAGTTAACCCTGATTTTGTTTTGTTTTGTTTCATTTTTCCCAACATCACTTGACTTTTCCTCTGATGGGGTGATGGGAAGTTATGCTAGCAAGAGTCTGAAAGCTTCTATTATCTCTGACCAGCATGTGTTCCTAGAAAAGAGGGAGCGGTAAATGGCTGAGTTTCCCTACATCAAATATAGCTTGGCACATTACATTATAAGCTGGATTCCTGGGAAGTACACTGTCCCACCTGCTCACCTGCCATTTGCTCTGTCAATGGTGACTCCTGTGTCGGGGCAGGAGAGCAGCTGCGCTCCGGTGACACTGGAGTCAAGTTACCAATATGACACGAGCTGGTGTTTCTCCGGAATAGCATGGTAGAGGTCGCTGACCATTCGAATCATCGTATATTATGAGTATTAAGCACCTGCCATGGCCAGGTCCACACTGGACACAGTGGATAGCAGATGAAAACACTTTAGCTCCTAAGGAGTTCCGGCTGTGGGAAGGCAGACAGATACAGGAAAGGACATGGTGCTTACTGACGTTGTATGGCCTTGCTTCTGTGCTTGTACATCATGGGACTCTTCTACATCATTCACTCCTGCAGTAGGGAGTCATCATTACACAATGGTCAGGCTCTGTAGTGACCATCAGCAGGGACCTCAAGAAGACCAGGAAAGAGGCACCTAGCCACTTCGCGGAGGAGGGCATGGGGGGTACAGGCTAGGCAGGTTTGGAAAGCTGAATATACATCTGGCAAGTCAACAGTGGAGGAAGGGGGAGGGATGGGGCCAGAGAACTACAGGGGCTGGGCATGGGGAAGCCTCCCCTAAGTGAGCGCGGCTCAAAGGAGGCCGTGCTGACCTCCTCGCCGCCTGCCCTGGGGAACCAGGTGCCCTCCCTGCGCTGCTTATTCAAAAAACACACTGAGCATCCTGGGAAAGTAGCTGTTGGCCTTTGACTTCATCATTTACATTTTCTCATCATTCCTTCCTACAGTCTAACAAGCTCCTTGAGGCCATCCGGTGTCTCCACACCCCAGGACGGTGCCTCAGTAAATATTTGTTGAAGGAATGAAAGGCATCCTCTGAGGAAGGGGCTAAGAGAAATGGAACCTTGCGGTGGGAGTGATGGCCACCCAGAACCCTAGACTTCCACTGAAACCTGAATTGCATCATAGCAACAAGCCTCGTGGTGGGGGCCTGATTCTGTTAAAGAAGAGACTAAGTATCCTTCCCCAGATGATTTTTCTGTTAAGTCATGTGCAGTTCCACACCAGTCCCAAGCATTTTCAATGCCAAGTGGCTGTGGACCTCTCTTATGAGGAAGCCTAGGGCAGGTTGAGAATGGGTGCAAGAATTAGTGTGTAATCGGTGTGACACTCACATTCTCACTCTGGGGTGTAGCTCACAAACACATAATACAGAGCGAGCTCCTGACATCGTTTTATTTTTACATGGACTCCTCTCCTGGAGACTTCTGTGTCCTTCCTGGCAATTATCAAATGTTTTCCTGAGTTGGACAGACTTGAAGAGAGCTGCCCATTGGGAAGGAAGGTCAGGGTGCTACTAAGGGAGGAAGGTGGTGTGGTGGGCGACTTGTGTGGTCACACAGGATGCTGCTTGGCATGAGGCTTTGCTCTCGCTTTCTTGAAAATCTTAGTTTTCAAACAAGGAGCCCCAAATTCTCATTTTGCACTGGGTGCTGAAAATTAGGCAGCCCATATGGCATTGAGTCCAGGAAGTTGATGGAGAGTTCCTGAATGCCAGTTAGTGTGGTACAACTGCCATCCTCCCCAGAGCTGGACAGCTTTTCAAAAGCAGGAGTGTGAGACAGGATGGCTACATAAAAATAAACCTGGGATCCCCAGTGGCTCAGAGCACAGGCACTACTGACAGCCAGTGTCTTATTAGCTCCTCTCAGTATATGAAGGATGGCATGTTGCAAGTAAAGCTTGTGGTGAAATTGTCCGCAAGTCCTTTACTTCTGGCCATGTGATTAAACTTTCAACCTAATCTTACTAAAACCTCATCTGAAAAATAACTCTCTGTGGATGGTGTTTCTATGAGTTTTTTAAGGAAGTAAGAACTATTGCCCAACATAGAAAGTTGCCAATGTCCAAGGCTGAAGTTGTCTCAAATAAGAGACACTCCTCAACACCAGTGATTATGATAGACTGTTGTGCTCCTGTGTCAATTTAAGTGTGTGCGTGTGTGTGTGTGTGTGTGTGTGTGTGTGTGTGTTCTGTGTTTTGGTTGCCTTTCTGACTCAAGACATGAATAAAAATGTATGTTTCAAGTTTTCCACCAAAAGCATCCATTTTATATTCAGACAAGATCACTTTTAAAAAAACAAAATTCTGAAAGTGGTAGTTGGACCCACTCAGAGATACTTGAACAATCTGCCAGCCCTGTTTGCAGGAAATTTGTTTTCAAACGGGAAAGAATAGAAAAACATGAAGATGGAATTACTGCCATTTTGAATTGTTTCACTTATTCCAGCCAAAACACATCCCTTGTTAAGGAATAGAACTTACAGTTTTCATCTCAGAACTGCCATACTCAATTCAGAGCTCTCATGGGGGAAACTGGAAAAGTATCCTTAAGTCTAGAGACAAGTAAAATTCCCTATTTCCACAAGTTGGGAAATCTAAATACTAGAACCTTTATTCTGGTATGCAGGACTTTGTCCCAAACTATCAATTTAGGAACTAATGGATAATTATATGGAGCTAGTGCGCATACACCAAAGCTCAATCGTGCTGAGTTAACCTGATTTCATTGGTACCACCATTGGGTGAGTAGACTGGGAAAATGCCAGAGCAAGGGCATTGTTTTTGTTTAAGTAAAAATTTAATAGGATGTACCATAACATCCTCGCGTGTATGACGGTGCAGATGGGGTTGGGAGACCAGCTGAGTTCACCGCTCCTGGGACAACAAAACAGGCTTGTTCTACTAGCACCATCCCATGGAAAATGAAGCCAGCAGCACCTTTTCCTTTCCCTGTTCCTCGTCCCCCCCTCCCCCGTCCATTCTCGCCCACGTTCCTTTTGCATTCCCATCAAGAAAAGGAATCTAAATCGACTTCTCATATCCCAAGGGTCACACGCATCATTCTTTCTTACTGTTGGGCATTTTTTAACTCTTCTTCCATTCATTCATCAAATATTTGGCAGCTTGATTGAAATATACTTTGCATATCATAAAACTCACCCATCTTAAGCATACGGTTCACTGAGTTTTGGTAAATTCCTATAGGTGTGCAACAGTCACCAAACTCCAGCTGAGAGCCCTTCTGCCATCCCCACAGTTCCCCTCCTCCCCCTGCGCTTGATCTCCCCTGGCACCTCCAGCCCCAGGCAGTCTGTGGTCCTGTATTTTTTCTTATACAGCAGTAATATCACTCCTTTTGGGTTCCCAGACTAGATTCCAGTGAGTGTGTGTGGAGGGAGGGTGGGGAAGAGTAGGACGTGGGTGGGGAGGGGATCTTCCCACACACAACACCAAGCAATTCTCGAACACCAGCGGGGTGTCTGAGAACTCAACTCCATTCTGATGCTCTCTGCCTGGAGATGGCACCAGATCCCCCAGGTTAAGGGCTCTGTCCTACAGGACTGCCCTCCACCCCCAACTCCAGATGCCAGTCACAAACCCCAGGCAGTTACCCTGTGCCTCTGACCCACTGGCTACAGATGGGAGATCCCCACGACCTCCCCACCTTAGGTTCAATTAATTTGCTAGAGCTGCTCACAAAACTCAGGAAAACACTTAGGTTTACCAGTTTCATAAAGGATACAATTTAACAGCCAGATGAAGAGATACGTACAGCAACATCTCAAATAAAGGAGCTTCTATCCTTGTGGAGCTCAGGGCCTGGCTCCGTGACACATGGATGCATCCTGGGTCCCCAAGCATAGAAGCTCTCTCCAACAGAGAAGCAGGGTGCAAGAAAGACGCTCTTCTCAGGGGTTTTTGTGAGGGCTTCCTTGCATAGTCGTGATTGACTAAATCACTGGCCATTGATTAATTTAACCTCCGGCCCTCACCCTTGGGTGAGCTCCAGAAGTCTTTCATCAACATGACCAGATACCCACTTCACCTTTAAGGCTCTGAAGTGGCTTCAGGAACAGTCGATGAAGACCAAATATACCTGGGAAATATACACTTGGTCATCTGAATCACCAAATATGTATTTCTTATAACTCATTGTATCGCAGATCCATTTTCCAAAGTTTTGCCTCTTATGTGAACTGCAGGTCAGTGGACAGATTGGACAGGCCATGCTTTGTCTGCTTCCTTCATTTGCACAGCATTTTTGAGGCCAAGCCCTGGATTGCAGGGGTCGTGTCGGTAGCTTCTTCCTCTGTTCGGCTGAGCCGTATTCCATTGTATGGATCAACCACATCTTGTTGATTCACTCACCTGGCAGTGGATATTTGGATGGTTTTCAGCCTTTGCCTCACTTTAAATTAACTACTTTTATTCCAGATCCAAAGCCCAGATTAGAAATAAGTCCCGTCTGCCTTGCTACTTTACCCTTGTCCACAGCATCCCACTTGGGGGACACGAATGTCCACAGTGAGGGCTCAGAGGAAGGGCAAGGACGGCTGCCTCCACCCACCCGTGGCCTTAGTGGCTCTCTATGAGAGCAGAGCAGCAAATAGGTTGAATCTGATGCAGCTGATGGATCAAATCAACGACTCTGACTTTGGGAAAAGAGAAAAGTCTCCCAGACCTGAAACTGGACAACAGGGGGCATAAATTCTTTACTTCTCTCTTGGTGGTTCATTTACCTTCCACCCCAAAAACAGGAAAACGTCAGTGTTTCCAAACTGATGAACCCAGTTCTTTTCCTTCAATTATTTATCTCCCGAATGATTTCATTAACTAAATGAAGCTTTTGGCAGTTCACCAAATTTCATTCACGAATTCTTTCTTCAAGTGTCTACTGTGTGCAGGCCCCATGTGGGCTCCCGGGCAACAGGATAAGCCGCCAGCCACCAGCCCCACCTCACGGAGTTCTCCTCCACGAGGCTTTGTCCGCTTGTGCTGTGGCTGGCCACTAAAGAGCCACTGATTTCACAGCTCTAGCACACATTTTTTTTTTTGCCTATTTGAACCCTGAAATTCATCCAAATGTAATCATGATGAGTCTGCTTTAGCAAATATGGTCTATTACTCACTTCAGCGGGTAGCACTGAGAGTAATGAACATGAGCGGTGGTCAATTTCAGGAATTCAGAACTTTAGATCCACTGGAGATTTCTCTGGATCTAAGCAAAAAGCCAAACGACTGCGGATCGTAGCGGTAACTGCTGTCGGCATGCCTGCCAATCAGTGGGCTGATTCCCGTGTGCTCTTTGAGACTAAGCCTGCAAAGCTTAGGGGTGATTAATATCCTTACAGCCTTTGCCCACAAGTACACTTGGGATCAAAGGTGAGGTCCATCCCACCTTCATTATGGCCCCATCTCACAGAGGTCATACCAGCTTAGGAGGGTCCCCTCTGCACCCCCCCGCGTTCTGCTGAGCACTAATACCACAGCAACTGCCCTTGGCATTGACATCTCGCTCTGCTGCCTGGGTGAGGGGACTGAGGGCCCTTTTCCTGCAGGTGGAGGTTCCTTTCCCTTTTCTACTATCATAACTCCTTCATCCTTGGTTTAAACAATGCCAGGGCACGTGTGGTTCCAACACATGTGGACTGAGAGCTGACTATGCTTATGTTTCACCTTTTGTCATGCCAGGAGTTTGTTTTGTTTTTTTAAAACAACTTTATGAGATATAGCTCACTTCCCATAAAGTTCACGCATTTTAAGTGTACAGTTCAGTGGCTTATAATATATTCAGAACTGCACACCTATCACCACTATCTACAGTTAGAACATTTCATAACTCCAAAAAGAAACCCCCAGACTGTGGGCAGTCACTCCCCATGCCCACCCCCTCCAGCCCTGGACACGTGGTCTACTTTCCATCTATAGATTTGCCTGTTCCGGACATTTTGTATAAGCAGAATTACACAATATGTGGTCTTCTGTGACTTCTTTCACTTAGTGTAATGTTTTTGAGGTTCACCCATGTTGTGGCATGTATCAGTAATTCAGTCTTTTCTTTTTAGCTGAATAATATTCCATTGTGTGGTCACACCACACTTTATTTATCCACGTGCCAGTTGATGGCCATTAGGGTGGTTTCATCTTTTAGCTACTGTGAATAACACTTCTATCAACATTAGTGAGCAAGAGTCTGCGTGGACTTATGATGTCATTTCTTTGGGGTACGTACCTAGGAGTGGGATCTCTGGGTCATACGGTGACTCTGTTTAATACGTGAGGAGCTCCATGAGGGTTTTTCATTCACTTCCCCAAATTCCAAGGCTAAGGAAGCAACGATACTTGGTATAAATGCCTCAGACTTTCACATCCAAGTCCCTTTGCTGTTCAAATGTTATAACGAAAATATAATTACAGAATTAGCGCTATGCCACAGGAAGGGAGAGAAGAAGCAAGTAAAGTGCTGTTGGTTCCGCTCACGTCGTGGTGACGTACTGGTGACCACGTGGGGTTTCTTCTCGGGGAATCAAGGTCGCATCCCACCTGAACTGGCGTATCTGTGGGTTGGAAGCACTGTGCGCCATCAGCTGGCTCTGTACTTCCCTCAGAACAGTCACACGGTTTGCTGCGTGTGTTCAGCAGTTGTGTCTTCTTAACAGCTCTAGAGCACTGGCTTTTTTGAGGCCAGGCATTGTATTTCCAGAGCTCTCCACTTTGCCAGGATTTGCTTTCTTAGAAACGAGGACGTGCTCTGCAGGGTGTTATCTGAAACCGAAAAGCATTTGCTTTTTGTATTGAACCATTTTTCGTTCTCTCATTTGAGTCAGTATTTACTGATCTTTAAGACTTAAATTACTGTTAGAATAAAGCTTAGATCAAGGATTAAAGGAATCGGTGTCCCAGTAGTAAATCATTTGCTAAACTATACTTTTCTCCATGGGAAGGACAAGTTGAAATGCTACCTCGAGGTTTTGTAAGAATGTATTTTTTCCCATAGCCCCTGATACTTAGTTATTTCTTACTGTGAACAGAGGAAAGAACATGACCGCAAAAAAAGATGACCGATGAATTGTATATATAAATATAAATGACTTTAATATTTTTTAGTATTTCAAGTCAATTGTCTTACTTTTTGCCCTCAGTGGTACTTGAGATAGATTGATGAGGAATGAGAGAAGAGGACACCGAAGGTCAGAGAAGGCACAGGACCAGATTAGAGGCTGAACTAAACAAGTGGTAGAACTTTCCTGAGCCTCTATTTCTTCAGCTGTAAAACGAATACACTGATAAATCAGACAGCATTGTCAATATCAAATAATCTATGTTAACGTACCTAAGTAGTCTAAGAAATTCAGTGTAAAAGTTTGAGGTTTCTTTTCAACTTAAATATATTACCTAAGTGGCAAATGCTCTTGGTAAGATATGAGAAAATACCAAGAAGCATAAAGAAGAAAATGATTATTTCCTATTATATCACTAACCCCAAACATCATCCTGGAGTGTTAATTGTCCAACCATTTTGAAAAACAGTTGATTAATACCTTGTAAAGCAGGAGACGTGCATGTCAAGTTGGGGCAGCAACTCCAAGTCCAATGGTCATTAATGTATTGTCTATAATAGAGGAAAACATTTGGAAATGCCCTAAATATCCATCAGTGTGGTAATACATTAATTTTTGGTGTAATCATAAAACACAATGAAAACAACTAAATGAGATGCATAAAATTTCAAAAAAGTAATGTCGAGTGTAGAAAGGAAATCACAAAAGGGTTTAAATATTATTTATGCACATCTTTACAACACAAAAACTGTATGTTGCTTGTGAATACACATACATACAATCAAAGAAGGAAAACAGACAAGAAAACAACTAATTTCAACCTTGGATTGGCTAAGTGGCTTTAATTAATATCTGAAATATTTTACTTCTTAAAAAACCGAAGCAAACGTGACTAGATATCAATGTGACAAAATATTTTGTATGTTTTACATATTTAAAATATTTCAGAAATTTTTTAGAAGTATTATGACTTACCATCCAGACTACTTCCTAAGCATAGAAATAAACTGTTTTTTTTGTCTTATAAAAGTTGGCTCATACCACACGTTTTTGTTGACTTCATATCATAAACATCTTTTTGTCACTAAATATACTTTTTTATTGTTCTTTCTGGTCCTTCTAAGTCTTCCTGTTCCAGTCTAATTATTTACTCAGAGAAGAATTTTTAGAAGAAACAAAATGGCTGGGGCTTCCTCTTAAAATTTTATAATTATTTTCTATTTATTCAATTGTAGTTATTCATAATTATTGCTAATTTGTTTAATTATATTTGGTCTCTGATGCAGAAGGAGCTCATAATATAAAAGCAGAGGCACAGTTAAAGTCTGGTTTAGTCAAGAAGAGAAGAATCCTTTGAGTGTGTTAAGGTATTCCTCAAAGTTTGGGAATTCACGGCTTGGAACTTTTACTTCCTCTTACCAAAAGTAACAATCAAACCTCTGGGTTGGAAAGAGGGATTCTCCCAACCCAGTGCCAGAACTCAGCCCCTGACTGAGGACCGACCTCCTTTCAGCATCCCTCATATCCCTTCAGAGTCGCCATGTCCCAGGCCTCCCTGCAGTGTGTCTGTGTCCCTGGCTGTTGCTATGCTCTGCAATCCTGTGAGGTTCTCTTGAGATGCACGAGATAACAGGATGACTAACTTCCTGCCATGCCGGGCTCCATCCCTTCATCTCTCATCTCTAGTGTCCCTTTTAAAATCGGAATCACTGTCCCTCTCTGTTCTTTTTTTGTCCTGCAGAAACCACCTGTAGGTAGATTTGTACAGTATCAGAGCTAGCCATATCCTTGCAGGCATGAAGAGTCTTTTCTGGTCTTTGATGGGAAAAGTAAGGCCAAGGAAATGGTTGCCACATCTGCCTCGGTTTCCCTCATATCCATCTGAGATTATGTTGGCACGAATATAGTTCTAAGGCACAGCTTCCTGAGTCCCTGTAGATTGGGAGAGGCTGATCTGTAATACATGGTAACATTTTACTGCCTCTGAGAAAGGAAACAGGAGCAGGGCAAAGGGACAAGGAGCAGGGCGCTCAGAGCTTGGCCCCTAACCACCTGGGTTATGGGCTCGGCACCGGGCTCTCTAGATGCCAGTTGCTCACCTGTAAATTGAGCAGTTAGCATATTTGTCCCTACAATTCATTTCTTCTCTGCTTATTGGTATTTAATGTAAGAAACTGTAGCATTAATTAATAGAGTGTGGAAGGACCTTTCAGTAATTGCCTTGTATACAGCTGGTTAAATATTTGGAAATAAACCCATTTTGATCCTCACAGAGCATCCCAGCCAAAAAGAAATGTCAGGTCAAATAGTTAAAAATAAAATTAATTATGGAAAAGCTAGATGAAATAAGTGCATGGTTACCACGTTTCCGCAGGACAAGAAGGATAGCAAGAAGACCTCTCTAAGCTTAAGTTTCTTTATGAAAGAAATCATGATTCATACTTCATAATTATTTGAAGCTCCAATAAGCTAAAAATAAGACCAAACAAACTGGAGAAATCAGTCACTCTAAATACAATAGGAAAGATGCTATTTTGTTTAATAGGTGAAGAGTTCCTGCAAATCAATATGTGGAAGAAAAAAAGTCAAAAAAAGCAGGAGTTTAATAGATGTTTAAAAATGTCCAGTTTCCTTTGTCACTCAAAACAATGCAAGTTAAAACAATGAGAGGTACTTTTAATGTATGAAGAGTTAAGTCTGTTTTTTGCTGTTTTTAAATGAGGTCTTATTGCTGGCAAATGTGATGAAATGGGTATTTTTGTATACTTCTGGTAAGAATATAAATAGCTAAAGGTTTTGGGAAAACAATTTGGCAATGTTTACGACTTGTCTTACAATGTTTGTTCCTTGAACCCAGAAATCCTGCATCTGGGAGTTTATTTGAAGGAAACTACCCAAAATTCAGAAAAATAAAGCTTTATGCTCTTAATTGTTAATCATTGTGTTATTTATTATTGAAAAGGCAAAAAGAATCCTAAACTTACAAAAAAGAGGCAGTAAGGTAAAAATTATGATTATATGCAGTATAACTACTAGAAGAGTTATTTTGTGATATGGACATTGAAATGACCTCACTAAAGGTGGAGGAAAGGGCATATGAAATTGATTTAACATAAGATCTCCACTTGATTCAAAAACAAAAAAAGCCTCTGCAGTGGTTTTAGCTAGCAAAGAAAAAAAGAAGCCTGTGTATTCGCTGAAGTCTGGAAGAAAATAGCCCAAAGTGTCAGTGGCTGTTATAGGTGCTAAAATTTCTACATTTTAGAGCTTGACAAATTTTGTACAATGAATGAGGATTACTGCTATAATGGAGGGAAATTACCTTTAAAAATATCCATGACTTTGGCTATAATTTCCTTTCCTTTTACCAGACTTGTATTTTAATAGAAGAGTCTTTGTTAAAAAAAAAAAAAAGTCAATTCTATTCCCCAACCAATATTTTTCTCCTCTGCTGGGGTTTAAGTAGGTAATTTGCTTTCATTTTAGTTATTTTCATGTCAGTCTGATATATTGTCTCAGGCAGTTTCAGTGTTGGGAGAAGAGGATTTTGTGCTTGCTTATGAGATGGGATGGTTTAAATAGCAGTCATGTGGGTTTACCTGCATGGCTTTTGCAGGGATAATAAAGTGTTTGGTTATTTCCTCTGTGCTTATTGTGATGGGAAAGAAACCTAGGACTTTAATCAGTTCATGGTGTCAATTCTGTACACTGTTTTTAGCAGCTCAGTTATTAGTATAGAGCTTAAATATACTAGGTCATGTAGAAATTCAGATTGAACCAAAATGTATTGAGCACCTATTTATTCTGTAAGAAGTGGGAGGAGCAGGGGCTCGTCCCAGGCCTCGAAATTATACTCCATAAGCACATTAGTTGACTAAGCACAGGACTGACCCACAGAAACATAGACAGGGGCTCTGTAAGAACCCCCATGGTCACTCTTGAGGTCTGAAGCAATATGTCATAAACACAGCTATAGCAATAAATATGAACCATTGAATTTTTAACTTAATGGATGAATGGATAGCTTCATGGGCAGCCAACCTAATGAATGAATGAAGTTGTCAATGGATTAATGAATATTTGCATGAATCCGAGAATACCTGTCCTAGATTGTACTGCTTCCACCAAGCATCCTCTGTTCCTGAGCTTTGTGACTAAAGTAGAAAAAGAAAGAGAGAGAGAGAGCATCCTGCTTCATGTTTTATTACTGCTTTTATTAATGATACTTTTCGAGGAACAGCTAGTCCATAATGACCTCCGAAGCATTGGTCAGATCTCAGTAGTCTGTGGTCATATTTCAGACCTGTCTAGAAATAAGGATACTGTAAGTCAACTTATTTTGGGCACTCACAGCCTGCAATTCTATCTTCAATAAATGATTCATGTCAGGAAAGCATTTAAATGCATTTGTTTTCTAATAAGTCCCTCTTTGGGTCCATTATGCATGAATCAAGTCAGGGAAGTTGTTGGGGTTCATTGGCATCCCTTTATGAAAATCAAAGAAATAGGAGATTTAAATTCTAGCCTTATTGATCTCCCACCTTCCCCACACTCCTTACCAGAAAATAAGGATTGGCAGTGACAGGGGCCACAAGAACTCAAAGGTCCAGGGTGCTTGAGGAACAGTGAGGAGGATGAAAAGGGACCCACTGGAGAGAAAAGAGTTCAGTTTCTGATATCTGAGACACAGAAGGAAAAGAAAGGCCACATGCTTGTTTCACCCAAAATCAGCTACTCTGAGCAGATGCCCCCTTAATGATAAGCTCTACTGATCATGACAGAATCCAGAGTGCTTCCTTCAAGCTCTGCACCCTGGCAAATACCTACGGTATTAACACCATGTTAGTTTCTATGAATGAGAAGCACAATGTTTGATGGCAAGTAGACAAGTGGCCCCATTTCTGAGCCATAAAATTAGGAGTGGTCACAGATGCCTAAATATCTGTCCAGCAGAGCCCTTACACACCTCTTACCTCACTGACGTCTTCCAACCCCCTTGTGGGGGCCAGTGAATCTGTCACATTCTCCTATTGACAAATGAGGGATCTGAGATTCCTAGACGCCAAGTGACCAAGCTGGTAAGTAGACACAGCTGGCCAAGAGTCAAACCCAGACCCCGACCCAGTGCTAGTGCTTCTCCTTCCACATTTATTTCTTTGATGGCTACTAAAGTCACACGTTCAAGGTTCCCCATGGGGCCCTAGCCCCGTTGATTCAATCCAGTGCAAAGTGGCTTCCAAGCCAATTGAATGCCCTGTAGCCTGTATTTGCATCGGGTCGCTGTTGTGTGGAAGAGTTTCCCAGCCCATATCGTTGTGTTACATGGCCTTCAAGACTTGGGTACTGCCACATCACATCTTCTTGACTTTAGGAGATCGCTTTTCTCTGATGCTTGGAGCCTCCCCAGGGCTGGTGGTTTTGGCCATTTGTCCAGGGCTAGTGACTTCTGCTGGTTACAAGCCCTGCTCCCATGACCACAGACAGTGTTTCATCCTGTGCATTAATGGGAAGAGTAGTTCACTCCTAATGGAGCTGTTGACCCAGGCAGAGTAGGTGGGTTAGGCCATGATGCGTGAAGAGATCTGTGCCATCTTATCAGCTGTACTGGAAAAAGATGCCAGAGGACGGTGTGGTGGGCTGTCTCTGGGCAGTACTGGCATCCCCATGGTTTCCTGGCCCTGCCTTCACAGAGCATGTGGGGTTATTCAGCTACACTGAAGCCTCTCTAAAGGTTAGTGCTGCTAAATACTGAAAAGATTAGAGGGGTACCTCTTTCCCCAGCAGGTGTTGAAAATCAAAATATTAAATAACAAAATTAACTTAAGGAAATTTCCAACAGAGTTTTGAATTTTACCATAAGTCTTAATTTTAGAGGCTTTTTATTGTTTCTGATTTATTTTGACATATTAAAGATCAGATTTTGTGAAAAAAATTGTAAGAACCATGATTTGCTGGTGACCTACACACGTCTGTCCACACTGCAAGTGGGGCCCAGCCTCACCGTGCTAGAAGGCTGCCCCCTCCAAACTGCTTCCTCGAGCATGCAGACACACCTTTTACCCTTAGTCTCAGGTAAGGCATATGCCAGGGTTGCGTCCTCAGCTCTTTACTGTAAGGCTCTCTGAGGTCGGGGAAATGCTGGCATTTTCCCAGGGCACCAAAGTGATGACGGTCTTGGTCTCATGGATACCAGTTCTTATTTCTCTTCCACAGCATGAGAACAAGGCCTGTGTCGTATGTTCAATTCATTTATTCAATGCAATGTATGTAGATAACTAGGTATTATCCATCGTGACGGAGACTGCCCCAGAACCAGTCACTCTGGACTACCTTCCTTCAGGATGAGAATGGAGACATAATCATTTAAATAAAGCTATGAGTGGACTTTGGGGGTCTTACAAGTCACCGTAGCTCTGTACTGTAGGGATGTCAGAAAAAGAAGTGCCCAGACAAGGAATCTCGTTAAAATAAACAAAAGGAACTGATCGTGAGAGCCACTGGCAGAGAGATTAATAAGAAAAAATGGTAGACGGTCTGGGAGGTGGTGGGCGAAGCAGCTGAAGGAGGGGGGCACAGGTCAGGGGCGGCCCAGGAGCAAGGCAGAGACTGAGCTGGGCATTTGTTTTCTGTGCATTCGCACATTTAATTCTCATGCATTCCTTGGAGGCGGGGACGAACACCTCCGTAAAGCAGGTGCAGAACCTGAGACTCGGACACAAGTTAGCTGCCCAGGTTCACACAGTTAGTAACCGGGGACTCAGGCCCGGCGCTGCCTGCAGGGGAGCTCCTGGCAGAGCCACACGTGGCTTGGTCGTGGCCCGTGAGAAGGAGGAAAGTGGGCCCTGTGGTGGACACCGCGGTCCCAGCCGTGTTGCCTTGGTGACCGGAGGCTGAGGGGAGCAGGTGGCTTGTGTACATTTTGTTTGTTTGTTTCTGGTGCCAGCTGGTGACGCCTCTGCCTCAGACCTGCTCCCGGGCCCAGAGCTGGTCTGCGGCCGTCCCCGCCTGGGCAGGCCCGGGAGACGCTGCCCTTCACGTTCCACAGCTCCCACATGTTTCCAGCCCTCACCGTCTTACCGAGCTGATGGCCACTGCCATGCGGCAGCAGAAACGGCCATGACGGGCACCCCAATTTCAACTCAGCATCCATGCTGCCTTCCTTCCATATTTGAAAAGTTTCAGTATTAACTGGAATCACTCCTTTAAAGCAGAAATGTGGATGCTTCTTCATTTGCAGGATCGACTGTCCTCATTTCACTTCAGCTTTTGGTTTCATGATACCGGATTTTTAACCAGGACTTACGAAAAGTTTTTGGAAACTTGCAGAGATTGAATATAATTTAGAGATATATTTTCCACTGAGTGTGTCGTAAAACAGTCCACACACTCTTGTTTGTCGGCAGCGCAGCGAGCCAGCCGGCTCCCTCGGACTGCAGGAACCCCAAGGCAGAGCCCTCCAGCCCCAGCGGCCATGGGAAAGCTGGACTGGGGTCTGGAGGTGGCAAACTTTCTTCCTGGAAGGAGGGGGTAACTGGAGTAGGACCGACTGGCAGGGCAGTTCCTCAGAAATCCGCGATCACCCCTGGGGTCAGAGGTGGTGCTGTGGAGGGCCAAGTCCAAGCAAAGTCGAGCTCCCGCGGGCTTCCCATCTCAAAGGTCAAGCAGGAGTTTGGGTTTCAGGCACTGACTCACGATTTGACCTTTGCATGTCACCTCAATTTCAATTTCTTTGCCTATAAGGTAGAGTTAACCATACCTACTGTGGTGGGTTTTCGTGTCAGTCATGAGATAATGTGTGTAAAACATTCCTGCACCGATCCTGTGGTGCTGCTAACTGTTCTGAAAACCTGATGCTGGACTCTAGATGTTCTAATTTTGTGGACATGAAAGCCACAAAAGGCCCTAGAGAATACCTAGTTTAATTTCCCTCCATCTTTCTTTTTCTCATGACAGAAAAAGTTATCTAGGTTTTCCCTCTGTGTTAACCGCCTACTCTTGGTTTCCTTGAATTAGATGTAAAATCTCTTCAGGATTTGTTTTTCTCGTATAAGCTCCTCAGAACTAACCACTAAATGTAAACTTAAAAGTCTCCATTTTCTATAGACTTAAGTCTTTATCATCCTGAAGTTAGACTTCAGAGACAGTCTAAGAGTTATTTATTAGAGGACCTAACGAAAATGTTGAATATGATTTATGACTATTTCAGAGTTTCATTTGCTTTAATGGACATCATGTACTATCCAGGGATATTGGACAAAAGACGGTTCCATAAAATTTTTAAATAAGCTAATTTTATATTGGCTTCTACCAAACCATTAGATGCTGATGATTTTTTAACCGAGGATTCTTTTAGTTAGAGGTGGTCCCAGAGACGGTTAAATTCGGCCTAGAACACTTTCTCTCCTGTTTTGTTTTGGGCCTTGGGCCAATCTAACTCCCAGGGATCCCAAAACTAAATTTATCTTTGTTTGTCAGGACCAAGTGCTAAGTGGCTGCCTCAGGTTCCCACAAGTTACTTGCTGCCCTCTTGGAGACTTTTGTTAAATTCATTCAACCTAAAGTAGAACCTGAGATCTGAAGGCCCCTGGCCAGAACACTGCCTCGCTCATTCCGCCAAGGACTGCCTCCACGCCCCTTTCCTCCAGGGCACCGTTATCCACGGGCATTCTCTGCCCTACAGGCCAAAAATACTATCCAGAAACAAAATTCCTTGGCAAGCCCCACTTTAGCCAAGTGTCTGTCCGACAATCCCTGCAGAGTTTCCTTTTCTTTCCATCATCTGGTTAAACTCCCTCATCTGTGATTCTTCCCTGTATGTGGGAGCTGAGGTAGGAAGATACGGCTGGATCTCTTACTCCCTAGCCAGACAGACCCCCCCCCTGAAATAAAGGAAAGGCCTGGTTTGTGAGGACATCAGCTTTCGATACTGAAATCAGAGACTGCAATTTGTAAAGCACCTTGGAGCTCACCTACCCCATTTCTTCCTAAGAATGAAAATGCCAAAGTGACAGTCAGGCCAAGCCCAGACCAGGCTGGCTGACCTGCATCTGTGTGTGTGGATGGGGGGCGTGGGGCTGGGGCATGAGTGGTTGGGTAGTCTGTGTATGTAATTTTGTGTGTCCTTCATCTCTTAAAAGCATAATGAAAATGTATCCATTTTTCTACAAACCTATTCCAGTGATACTTTGTCCATTCAATTGTGTAGATTTCCCACATTGTGTCCTCATGTCAGAACATGTAAGCTGATTCTAATTTTGGATGCTTATAAATAATGCTTATTGAATATCTTTGTGCAAAGACTTATCTTCTAAACCCTAATTAGTCCTTAAGAGAGATTGTCCGAAGTTGGTTTTCTGGATGGAGCTGTATGCAGAGGGTTAAGGCCTTGCTGTGTATGTCAGGTTGTTGTCTGCAAAGTCCGAGTGGTTGTTCTCATACTCAAGTGTGAGCCCCTCTTCACCTGAGCTCTCTTGGAACGGTGTGATCTCAATTTCAGTTTGCAATGTAAAAAACAGTATTATTTCACTTGGCATTTCTTTCATCTCTTTTCTGGTTTTGTGAACTATTCTGGTGTTTGGGGTTAAAAGAGGCTAAATGAGGGCTTGTTTAGATTTCCCGGATGATACGAAATTGGCCACCAGTATTGTATTAGCACCTCCACTTGGATTGATTTCCTTTGGAAGGAAGTTTTGCTTCTTCTAAACCCCTGACCTGGTTGAGTGCTCTATAAAGAACAAACAACAAAATCTTTAAAAACAAGCTAGTGGGAGTTAATCCTGCCTGCGTCTTTGAGTTTGATGAAGGTCGTGCTTATTTAACAGTTCCCCAAGACTGACTAGGGAGACCATGTAAGTCTTACCTAAGGTTCTCCTATCTGTTGCCTAATTTAATGCTGTACGTTGAAGCTCTGGGAGTATATTTAGAGCAAGATGCAGTTTGAATCCTCTCGTGGGGACACTCTGAGCCTCTGTTATTTGCTTACATTTCCGCTGCTGGAGGTTAGGCAGCACATCTGCTTCACCTACAGAGCAGGAGGCCTGCCGCATGTACAATGGCCCCTTACAAGCAGCGCTGCAGACAGGGTTCTGCCGGCTCGCACTTGCCCTTCCTCTGAAGCCCTCTGCTGCAGCTCTGTGCTTTGGGAGACTATTAAACAGTTAGCAAGGTAAAGTAGATGTGAGTTTTCCAGAGCGCACCATTTCCCATGTCTGAGTCAACAGCAGAAGAGTATAGATTAGAGTTAAAAACAAATGGAGGTGGAAATGTTTTAACCCCTTTGAAGGTAAACTAAAGAAAAAAATCAGGATCTGGAAATGTACAGAGGAAGGAAACCGAGTCGATCCGTGTCTCACTGACTTCCCAGGACTGCCACAATAATACGCTGTCACTCCTGCTTTGACCCTTTATTTTCCTCCACTCACTGAAAAATCCCCCAGTATTTGGGTGCTCTCTGTGTCCCAGGCATCCCGATAGGTGTCCCAGATGCTTTCTTATGCCTGCTCCCCACAGCACCCTGGTGCCAAAGGGGCTGTTCTGATGTCACAGCTGAGGAAGCCAGGGCATGGAAATTAAGTAACTTCCAAAGTTGTCAAGTGGCCAAGTCTGGATTTCTAGCCAGAGCCGCCCGACATGAAAGGTCCCCCTTAACCATTCCTGGTCCTCTGACAGCCGTGCTGTGGGGCCCCTTACAAACAACAGGGCTTGAAGTCAAGGGGGCCTCAGGTTGCCTTGACATCTCAGAAGTTCTCTGGTCTGTTGTTGGTGGGTTGGATGCTGACCCTCCACTCCCTTGGTGGGGCGGGCCACCCTCTGGGCGGGGTGCGTCTCCCTTCCTTTCTCCTCTGTGCTCTGTCATCTGGCCACACCTAACCACGGGCGGGCTGGCTGGCTCCGTGCAGCTCTGCGCCCAGGAAGGGGAAAGGGAAGCCACCATGATTCTGCTACCAAACATTGGCCACTATTAATAGAGAGCTATGACTATAGAAATAGATGTGGATGTGAAAGATATAAATACACACATTATTATTTTACAAATCTGAATCGTGCTTTTTTGTTACCATTTTTTACTCAACATGTTCTTAAATTCTTCAAAGCTCCATACTAGCGGTTTAATGCCTTTGGTACACAATTGGTTTGTGGTCATTCAGCATCCCCTCTGTGGGTCATCCCTAGGTCCCACTCATCCTCGTATGAACGAGTTAGGTTTTTATAGCCAAATGGTGAAAAGGGAGACCCTGTCCACTGAGTAGAAGCCTCCAGCATTAATGACAGTTGTGTATGTTTTCAAACAGTTATGGTACAATTTAACACAGATTCATAGCCAGCAGTGTGCCCTCAAGGACTGCCAGAGACTTTCTCAAATAACTAGCTTACTTGGAAATTGACTGACCTATAAGTAACCTGGGAAATAAAGGTAATTGGGAGTAATTATTCTGTTGAACATATTAAGATTCCGAGTTAATAGTTGCTTTTTGTCTATGTTTAAAATGTCAGTTTCATAATTGTTAGGTGACATACACTAAGCTCATGGGTCAGACTCTCATTTTTGAAAAATGTAGGTAATGTATCCAAACTGGGTTTTCTGGCATTCTTCCTAATTCTCTCGGATGCCTCGTTAAAGTGCCTTCGTGTTCCAGCAGTCCCCCGTGTGCCGCCTTAGGTCCCTGCACTGTGGTTCGTCTGGGGTTCCGCATCTGGCAGAGCTCCCCCCTCTGTTCTCACGCAGGGTCACCTTGTGCCTCAGGCCCCGACAGGGTCCCCAGTCACCTCTGTCCACGCCTCAGAGATGAACTGAACTGTGCTGGTTGCTGTAGCCGGATTTCACTGTATGAACGGGCTCGAAAGGTTTGGCCCCAAAGCTGTCCTTCACCCCCCGGGGCGCCGGTTCTCAAGGTCATGGGGTGAGTGTTGGGAAAGAGGCAGCCAAGGCTCAATGCCACTTCAGAGCTCATGACGTGCAGAGCCCGCTACGCATTCTGTAAGGAACCAGCATGAACTGAAGGCAGTGTCAGTGCTGGGTTTTCGGGCACATGGTTCTTCATTGTTGTCCTTGATGCTAAGCAGTAGCTTTATTCACAGAAATATGACCCGGAAACAGCTTCATGGTTATTTGTTCATTTGCAAACCCCATAAATGACTGCTCTGATACTCTGAGAAATGGCATGAAGTTCTGTGATTGTTGGAAAGGCTCTCTCCGTAACATTCTAGGTACTCACAAAGCCAACAGGGAAATGGGCAGTTTTCTAAAATGTCTTTGCTCTCACTGTTTACATCACTGGCCAGATCTTCACGCCATCTTTCCTCAGGATGGCACTAAGTGGACTCATTACCACCTTAGAGGGAAGCTTTCCTTTATACCAAATGGAGAGGCGGTCTCCCCAAACTTCTCTGGAATAAATTTAAGACATACAATACATACTCACCCACTAGACACTCCCCCTAAATAATTTAGCTTTGTCTATCCCTTAATATTCAGCCCTGAGACTAAAGTCAGTTAAATTATTTAACAAAGCCATCACACGTCTCCCCTTGTTCTTCTCAGGCAAGTCCTCGGCTGTTCCTGTGTTTGGCTCTTGCATATAAATCTGAGAATCAACTTCAGCTAAAAAACAAAAACAATAGCCTCCTTGGAATTTTTATTGCAATCTAATATCCCTTTTTATAGAGAAACTGAGATTCAGAAGTTCATTTGCCTGAGGACACATGACCAGTAAGAGGTATAGCCGAGCTTCAAAGCCGGACAAGTGAGCACCAAGCCCACACGCGAGGACCACGCAGGGCCAGGAAGGGGGCTTGAGGACGTGCACGCAGGATGGACCCACCGAGGCTGTGCTGCCTGGTTCCCCTTTAAGCTGGGTCTGTGACTCCTCCTTCAACACGACCCCTGTGGTGCGGGACCCCTGCAGCGCTCATGGGGGTTTTGCTAGAAGTCATGGTGGTCCTCGGCCTTTCACAAAATAAAAAACATCTTACGCTTCCTTCCTATTGACTGGAAGCCAAGGAAGGCCCTGTGTGATCCCCTGTATCCCCAAGGTCAGTTGAGTTCATTCCTGAGTGTTAAGTCAGCATAACAAAAGATTTGTCGAATACTTTACAAACACTAGATCCCAGAAACCTAGTGAAAAATTAAACTTCTGGCCCGATTGTCAGAAGCTTTTAGCAGCTAATACAGGGACAGTGAATAAAGCGCATGAATATTCAACATCATGTTGTAACTGCTGCCAAGCAATAAACCAGTGTGCATCTCTCTCATATATGTGGCTTCTGAAAGTCAAGTGCATGGAGAGTGAGCTGCCAACTTAATGCCTGTTCCTCAGGGAGACGGATGGCACTGACGCTGGGTGTGTTTTAAGGAGCGGAAGGACCTGGAGATATCTGTAGGCAGTGCCATCTGGGGAAGGTCAGAGGTGATGCTTCGGACCTGCAGAGCCCTGACTTTGTGCCAGAGAGCAGGGCTTCTGGGGAGAATGGGCTGTCTCCACTGAGTTGAGCTGACTTCAGAGAAATCAGGCCAAAGGTTACTTTCCATTTTCCTCCTTATCAGAAATGGGTAAAAATCATGCTGGAATACAGCATGCCTTCCGCTAATCTGAGCAGGTATAAACGTCTGAGGAGAATGCACCTGTGATTATTCTCATGCCAAAGACAAGAATTCCCATGCTCAAAACCAACTGAGGTGGCCCAGAAGCAGGTCCTATTTTCCCCACTCTGAGCACAGTTTGTGACTAGGAACCTCACTAAAGACTGTACTGTTTTAAGCACTTGGGGGTCATTTCTGGGCTGCTCTGCAGAGGGAAAGCTCTGAGCCCAAGAGAATCGCCCAACCTCACCGCAGGAGCAGAGCAGCCCAGACAGATGCAGGACAGGGACTTCGGAGTCAACACTGAGTCCTAAGGTCGGTGATTCATTGTGGCAGCCTTAGGCAAATCACCCAACCTGTGGGTGGTCTCAGTTTCTTATTCCGGGAAATGAGATAATAAAAACACCCCTCTCACAGGATTCACGTGAGGCTTAAAGTGATATAATAGATATGAAACTATTACACAGACTTTTTTGGTATTATTAATAAAGATTGTAATGAAGTCTAGGATTTCTCAATAGCTACTGCTGGCAAGTTCATCCTATAGCTTGTGCTCTTCCTAGTGTAGCTGGAGTGACATTCAGCTTCCAAGGAGAAACTGGTCTTCTGGGCTTGACCCCTCAGCTTAATATTTTTCCACCAGGGAAACCTCCTACCTTTATGCTTTTCGTCAAAGGCTTTATTTGTCAAACAGTAATGTCATTTGGTTATTGCATATGGGGGTTGATTACAGGATTATGAGGCTGGTTGTTATGCATGTTTGAGTTTCCTCCTTATTTTAGAACTCATGTGCGTGTGTGTTGGGGTGTGTGTTGGGGTATGTGTATGTGTTGGGGGTGTGTGTGTGTGTTGGGGTGTGTGTGGGGGCTATGCTGGAAGTGGTTCTCTTGCCTGCATAGCTGGTATTTGTGTTTCCTGATACCCTGGTATCTCAAAGTTCATCCCTTGTAAACCTGAATTAAATCATTCCACAAATACTTTTTTAAATTTAAGCTCCAACTATGTGCCAATGGCTGTTCAAGTGGTGGGAAGACATTGATGGTCTTCAAGACCATCATGTGCCCTAGAGACATGACAGTCCCATGGAGGAACAATCGGCATTACACAGCAGCCTGGTACAGGTGCTGGGGAGGCAGAGGCCTCAGATCTTGCCCAGGGGAGTCTTGCCAGAAGAAGGGACAGTGACAGTCGAGCTAAGATCTGGAGGAGGAGGAGTTGGGGCACTGAGGGGTGGGTGGGGGCAGGGACGGCAGCAGGACAGAAGGCCCAGAAATGCAGGCTGTGCTGCAAGCAGCAGAGAGAGTAGCTGGCCAAACAACTGAGCCCACGGACTTGGCCAGCCTGGCCACGTCACAGTGGAAGCTGGGGGACCCTGACCACGCTGCTCAACCTGGCAGGTCTCAAGTCCCTGCTCTGCAGTCATTGTACTCCCGTCACAGGGCACCAGCACAATGTAAAGGGCTATTTTTAAAGGCCTGAAACTGCACTGTATGTTAAAGATACGATGTTTGTTTATATAATATCAATATATAATATAAACTCGATATAAATGTTTGCTAAATAAAAATACGTCCACTGGTGTACAGTGCTTTCAATTTCGAGTATATTTTTCTTTTAAGAGAAATGCATAGAGTGTTATTTCTAACCCTTAACACTGGTCTGTGTTTTAGACGCCTCCCAAGTCCTGGACCTTCTCCCCTGTGGAAGTGTTCCACTGCGGGTATTTACTGTGTTAAACAAAAGCACTCTGGCACCATGGACCTCGTCGGCCTGCTCAAGTCCCAGTTCCTGTGCCATCTCGTCTTCTGCTACGTGTTCATCGCCTCGGGGCTCATCGTCAACGCCGTCCAGCTCTTCACCCTCCTGCTTTGGCCCGTCAACAAGCAGCTCTTTCGGAAGATCAACTGCAGGCTGTCCTACTGCATCTCCAGCCGTAAGAGACTTACGCCTAATTCTCTGTTTGCATATGCCCTGCTCGTGGGTGTCAGAATTAGGCCTTTGTAGGTTTGCTTGGCTTTCAGGGTACAATAAGCTAGTTTGGGGGTTTTGGGTTCTGTTTTTTATTTTAGGTTTGAAATGTCTATTTTGTCCTCACTCTTAAAAAACGATTTTTTGAATGAGTAATGTCGACAGCATGAATTGGACAGGCACAGAGGGTACCCCATGAGAAGCAAATATGCCTCTGTCTGTTTCCCTAGTGTTCCTTGTCAGAGGCTGTCGGTGACAGTGATTTCTTAGTTATCCATACAGAAATGGCGTATACACGCATATGCCATTTCTGTAAGGAAATATGTATCTATATGTGGCTCTTACATGTGCATGTGTATACAGGTGAGCCCCTCTGTGTATACGTATAGATATATAATACATAACGTATCTTAAAAAACCAAGTGGCAATATAATATCTTGTTCTCTTTCTGGCTTCTTTTCTTTAGCTTTTTACTTTGAGAAAACTGTAGATTCACATGCAGTTGTAAGAAAGAATCCAGAGAGATGTCTGGAGAGAGACCCTGGCACCAGTTTCCCCCAGGAGAAACCTCTTGCACAACTAGGCTGACATCTCAAGAAAACTGACACGCCACACGCACCAACCTTACTCAGATTTCTCTAGTTTTGCGTACACTCATTTGTGTGTGTGTGTGATTATACTAGACTGTTTTAAACATGACTAATTCAACTGGCCTGAATTTCAAAAATGGAAATGAGAAAAGATGAGTCAAAATATTAGAGGTGTAGAGATGAGTTTTGCTGTTGGTCGACCTTAAACCTATACCTGTTCTCAACAGTTGAGAATGCAGTCCCTCATCACCAATCGGGTGCGAATATATTTAAACATATGAGCTCTTTCAAATTAAGCAATTAAAAAAATCTCAGCTACCTTAGATTAGACCAAGAGTTCAAAATCATTGCTATCTTTCTGAAACCCTTTAAATGAAGCAGCCAGATCTGAATTGAATCAAAACAATACAAGATGAATACAGTTATCCAAGGGGATCACTACTTAGCCAATCAGTTATCTTTTAAACCTAAAAATACTAACTTGTGAGAGATAAAGAAATGATGGAAACATCCTTATTTCTGATTTCTCTACTGACTCAGACCTTGCAAACATGTCCGATTCAATTTCTGACATGGTTGACTGCTAGATCTACAATGTCTTGTATTAAAGTGCTTCACATAAATGTCTTGAAAATCTTCGTAAAATCATAAAGCTAAGTTGTAATTGTGAAAAATACGTATCTTTAATCCATGTGTCTATGGCCTATCAGTACAGCCAACCAGTCAATGCAATGGTACTTGATGCAAGTTTCCTTGTCATACATTTCCTTCTAACACTGCTCTCCGATATTCAGGCATCTACTTGGTATAGGACAGGGAACAACTTGCCAGAGCAGGGCAGAGGCAGTAAGAGACGGCCTGAACCGGAAGTATAACTGAAGCGGGAAGACAGCAGAGTTTGCATCATCAAGGGAAAGGATAGTTGTCTGAGATTTACCTTATATTTCTACGTGTCTTTTTACACTCTAGCCATAGTTGTCTATTTAAACAAAATTTAAATTTAACACAGCAATGTCGAATGCACTTTTCATCGAAACCCACATATCAGATTTGCACACACCTATAGAGATTCCAAAATCTTTGAGTTGGGAATTTGAAGTCATGTATATCTGGACTGTCGTAACCCCTATCCAAATCTCAAACAAATGGCTAAGAATTGGGTTTCTCATTAGGAGTCAAGAAGTAAGAGAAGTCCTGAGGATGGGAGCTCCTAAGAGTCCTACATTTTGCTCTGGGTAGGCAGTGAAGACATTCCACAGTTAGGGCAGGATCAAGCCAATATTCTTCTATGGCCACGTTAGTCTATGTGCTTCCGGAGGAAATTAAGACGAGTAACAAACTCAGAAAGCCAGGTAGATGTTTACCCACCATAAATTATTTAGACTAAGTCCCAGCAAAGCTCCAGACCTAACATCAAAGACCATCAGCATTGCCCCACACAGGGCACAGTGAAGGGCAGGCAGCCTAATTTTGCCAAGAGGCCCAGAAGCACATTCCCCCAGATACATCCCATCCAGGTACAGCCTGGACGCTGCTCTGGCCCACTGCCCCCCAGGGAAGCGTCCATGGGCTGTGGGCTAAGCCAGAGCAGAGCTGTTGACAGCCATCTGAAGAAGGAAGGGAAGTTTCTCACTCTTGTAGAGTGATCCTGGCTCCTGGAGAAAGCGATGCGTGATGCTTTGAGCTTGGTTTATGGGTGGCGCACGTAAGGAGCCCATTCCCATTGGGGGACCCCATTCCCGTCGGGAAAGCCCACCCACGCCTTTCCCATCTTCTCTGTCCCTGGGATCTCAGCTTGTGTTAGATAACAAAGCTGCTTCCCTTGTCTTTCTCCTTTCACTTGTTCTCTGTAGTTTGATAGATTTCCTTATATCCTGAGTGCTTCCCAACAACAAAGGACACGTAAAGACAGTTTGGGACACTTCACCCGGCTGTTGATCATCACAGGCTCCAGTCTGTGGGCTGCCCAACAGCTCAGAATAAGAGGTGGTCAGGCCCCTTCTGTTCGCTTTGTTCTCCTCCTTTTCCCTCTAAGTTAAGATAAAAAGTGTTCACGGGGTTTAATTGTGTCTTCAGGCATATGAATTACTCTGATGCTTACAAAATCAGTAGCATTCATCATTTGCAGCTGATTTTTAAGGAAAAAAGGCAGAATAAATTGTTTCCTAGAGACTTGGATTTCCTTATCACCCTGTTCACTTCTTATTGAGAGAGCTCCATCATCACCTCTTTTACCTTCAATGTTTGTTAAGAACTTGGTGTTGTACCAGGTAAGTTCAAACTAGTCACCAGTCCTGATGTGTTGAAGTTCATATGCAAAAGGCCACACTGATGTAAATGACAAATAGAAACAAAATTCAGCAAAGATGGCATAGTTACGAGCATGATGCACGGGGCAGAGAATTTTGGTCTAGAGGCCAGGGATAACTGGGTGAATAACAATTTGAAAGTACAGTTGACCCTTGAACAACCCAAGTTTGAGCTGTGCTGGGCCACTTTAGGCAGGTTTTGTTTCAATAAATAAAATGGAAAAATGTTGGAACTTTGCAGCAATTTGAAAATAAAATTCTCTATTTTTCTCTAGCCTACTTTATTGTAAGAATACAGTAAATAATTCATATATCATACAAAATATGTGTTAACCGATAATATTATCAGTAAGGCTTCTGGTCAACAGTAGGCTATTGGTAGTTAAGTTTTGGGGGAGTCAAAAGTAATACTCAGATTTTTGACAGCACAGGGGTCAGCGACCCTAACCCCTGCATTGCTCAAATTGCATGTTTAATCTCAAGGGCTGGTTTTTGGAGGGCTGTTTTATTTTGTTTTTGCTTAGATTTGGAGGCAGGAAAGGCTAAGACAGGCTGGCTTTGAGTGCGGAACAGGAGGGGGAAGATGGCTTGAGCTTCTGCAAGGCAAAAGGGAGGAAGTTACAAGTGGGGGCGGGGAGTAGAATTCAATCGGCTTTTCCATCGCATAGGATGTGCCTTTTAATATCTAGGGAAGGGGTAGCCAAGACTGGCTGGCTTGTTTTTCTTCACCTTTAACACTGTGGGTTTAAAAAAGACCAAGGAAGATTAAGAGAACGTATTAACCGCAAGAGTTTTTTAAAAAGGACGGTGGGGAGGACTACAGATGACCTTTAACGTCCTGGAAAGGACTGGTGACATAAAACAAAATGCAGCCTCCTCCCCGCCCCCAAGTCCTGGGGCCTTGCTTTCAAATTCCTTGCCCCTGCTAATGAGCGCTGTGCCTTTGAGCCTGTCACTTAATTTTCCAAGCCCAGCGATGTTCATGGTTTCCAGTGACTATTTGACACACAGCCCCACTAGGTTTAATGGGCAAGGCCACGTGGTAGCGAGGAGGGGGTCAGAACTCAGAGTGCAAAGATGCTAAATAAAACATCCTGCCCTCCTGCTTACAGGCTGTCACCTCGGGTGAGCCACATAACCCCGAGTCCGGCATAGGTCTGATCACAGTGGATGGTCGAAAAAACAGAATGAGGTGCTAGGCACAAGAATGTCGCACAGATTACTTAAAGTACCTCACATTTAGATTGCAACCTGGAGCTTGTGTCTGAGGAGGGAGGGTGGGTAAGGGGATCTTCCTTTTCCGGTCACGGCACCAACTACCTGGATAGATCGCTTCAGAACACAAGTGCATTTGAATAAAGGGGATGAGGTGGAATTGACCAAGATTCCAGTATTTTTCTAATAAAAGGCTGAGGTTTTTTGTTTTGCACTTGGGAAGATATTTATTTGTCCTTTCAGTTTCCCTTCCATGCCCTCAGCTTGCAGGTTATGGTCACTTTGCTTGTGGTAGGTGGTGGTTGGGTGTGAAGAGAGATGCAAGCTCTCTGTCACCTCCTACGACACTGCCCGTGGGTGCCACCTTGAAACAGATGTCAGTTTTCCTGCCGTAATAATACTGCCCATCTGCAGTGAACGCCAGGATGTAGGAGTTGCTTCAGAGCTATGGCCCAAGAAGCAGGGGCTGGCAGCAAGTCAGTCTGTGATCCCCGCTGGGAGGGAGGATCAGGGCTCCATCACTTGGCAGGACAGCCTCATTGAGAGATGCACGGACAGGCAGGACGGGAGCCCCAGATGCCTGGGACGCTGCACACCAACGCTTTTAGTGCCTGCCCATGTCTGAAGCTGAAGACCACACAGAGAGGGCAGCAGCTCTGTTCTCCTGAGAGAAAGCGGATTCTTCCCCCAGCAGCAGGTGTCATTGGTAAGAAAGTGATCCAGCAAAGAGGGGGTCGTGTGGCATTTTGCAATGTGGCCTTGGGAAAAATACTACATCCCATTAACTTGGCCCCTGGCCTAATCCATGTCTCCAGCCAGCCTGACGGATGGACGGGGGCTGCCGCTCCTTATTTCAGTCCAGGCTGATTCTTCACTCGTTTCAGCCCTGAACAGGCTGGACTCCTTCACTCGTCGCAAGTTATCACCTCCAAGATATCAGAAAGGGTCTTTGCTAGATTGTCCCCACAGCCCCGAGTCCTGACCCTTCACATTGCTGTGTGGGCTCCTGCTGAACAGCGGAGGCGGGCAAGACCTACCAGAAAGGTTAAGCAACTTGCCCAGAGTCACACAGGAAGTGAAGGAACCGATTTGGGGGCCAGAAGTCTGCATGCAGAGCTTCTCCCTGCAGTGGTACTCAGCACGGCCTTGGGATTCAGGGCCCAGGCTCCTGAGCAGAGGCCAGCTGGTGATTGTCACCGGTGACCCTCCACAGGGCTATAGAGAAAGGAAAAGAGTAGCCTAGTCATAGCACATAGCTAGTCTCATTTCTAGTCATTGTACTCACTACGGTCGGTCCTGTTGATTACATATTAGACATCGTGCTGAGCCTTCTCTATCTGTTACCTTTCTCAAACCCATGAACACTCTGAACAGGCAAACCCCCATCGTGTGGAGCAGGCTCAAAGAGGTCAGGTCACTTGTCTAAGCTTGTTACCAAGTCTGAGCTCGTGCCACTCACCACATGACATCCCACGAAGCTGAGAGAAAAGATGCTGGGGCAAGGAAAGTGACTACCTTATTTATTGGAAAGCCAGCAGACTGAGATGATGGCAGACTCATGGCCTGAAGAACCATCTCAGCTCAGCATTATTTGCAAGCTTCTTTTCTGCTGTGGAAAGGGAAGCAGGTGGGCGAGCAGGTGGGCGAGCAGGTTAGGGGGTGACTGAAGGCTGCAGACATCTGGGTGCCAGTGAGGGTCCGAGGAGAGCCCAGAAACTGGGTCCTTGGGTGGTCAGCTCTTGCCAGCTTAGGTCTGGTCCTAAAATTCTTGGGCAGGGCAATCATTATTTCCACATATTTTTTCCTGTCTCTCCTGGAAGAGGCAAGCTTTGGGTCAGAAGCTATTTGCAGAAATCTCAAACTATAAACAAAATTGCTTTCGACGATCAACAAGCCTATGCGTAGAGCTGCAGGGCTGGACAAAAGCCTTTTTCCTTTTTTTTTTTTTTTTTTTTTGCCTTTTGGCCCAAAGGTTAAGACAGGAAAGGAAGCAAATATAACATGAAGGCAGAGGTGCCACTTTTTCACTCGGTTACAAGGTCACACAATTAGTAAGAAGAACTGAGATCCAAGGTCTATTTTTTCTACTGAATTTTGAAGCAGACAAAGTATATGAAAGTTTTTGTTTTAACAACCATGGCTGATGTTAAGCAGACATCCACTAGGATCAGCTCTGAACATGTTAATTCACTGTCCCAGCCACAGGTGACCTACAGGATGCCTGTCACTGCTCAGCGAGCATTCTCCCGCAAATGTGCATCTGGGCTCACAGGGGACCGGACGCTGTACCAGTGCCCAGAGCTCAGAGGTGAAGGTGCCCTCGGAGGGATCCAGTCTGGTGTGTCCAGCCATGAGGACATAAACCATTGCAGAAATGAAAGCTAGGATAGAGGTACGGGAACGCGGAGAAAGGGGTGCTCCATCCTGTGAAGGGACAGAGACACATTCCCCAGCAGCAACATCACAAGCCGGGGGTTTACAGAGTGGGGAAGAATTACGATAGGTTGGCAAGAAGAAAAAGCATATTCTAGCATTCCCAAGGGGCTACCCTGGTTTATTCAGGTAGCCAGGCTTCAAAGGAGATGGGCCTCCTGAAGGCTGTGTTGACCTTGCAGTGTCAGGAGACTAGAGCAGGAATTAATGAGCCCCACCCAGCCTGGGGCCCAGGGAGACAGGGGTGCAGTGTGCCCAACGCTGGCCCACAGCCACCACACTCGCTAGATGCACTCCACGTATTTGTCCTCGGGAATTCCATGCATGGCGAAAGCAATTTACTTCAAGATTTATTTTTGCCTTGCCCTGAGCAAAATTGTTCAAAATGTGCCTTGAAAAACTGTTTATTTGTCTTTTTTAAAATCTGTTCATAATCTTTTATAATACCCAGCTGGATCACTATTTCCCTGAACCATGTTACACCCTAAGTGTAATACTAAGTAAAAATAGCATGAGGCCGAACTGTACAATATAATACCAATTTTGTAAATATAGACTGGAAGTAAATGTATTAGAGTGCTATTTTTAGAAGTTATAATTGCAGATGACTTTTAATTGCCTTTATATTTTCTGAATGTCTTACATTTTACATGAGAAGCACATATTTTGCAAACTGAGAAAAAGGAAACAAAATAAAAGCGCAGACACTGAGACGAGCTAGAGAATGGTCTATGGAAGGGAGTAGAAAAGAAAAGACAAATTGAGCACTTTGTGCAACAAAGTGTGGCAAAGTCACTCAAAGCAACCTTTTCTTGTTGTTTGTGTGTATGTATGTGCGTGTGTGTGTGAAAGCCTCGTCCAAGGGCTGGTGTGGTGAAAGTCATATGGGCCCAGGGCCGTGGTGATGAGGTCTCCCCAGCCCTGCCTTCCCAGGGCTACATCTTTGGAGTGATGGGCTGAGTTGTGTCCTCCTCCCCAGAAGATGTTGATGACGTCCTGGCCCCAGTGCCTGTGAAGCAGGCTTTATTTAGAAAGAGGGTCTTTGCAGATCAGCAAATTAAGGTGAGGTCATTGAGGTGAGTCCTACCCGACTATGACAGAGGCGCACCCCCACAGAAGGTGCTGGGAGGACGTAGGGAGAAGACCAGAAGCTGGGGGAAAGGTGTGGAGCGCATTCCCCCTCACAGCCCCCCCCCCCCCGCCCCCACCTCGATCTCCATAGTCGCCTCCAGAACTGGGAGACATTATTTCCGCTTCTAAGCCCTCCAGTTTGTGATACTTCGTTACTGCAGGCCCCAAAAGCCCATAACCTCTATGGCCATAAAAGAGGAAACGGGTCTTTTTCTCTCCTTGCTTTGCGTAAGGAAGTGCTAGGGAATGAAGTAATCTCACCAGGGAGGTGCACCCTGCTGGCTGGCACAAGCCCGGGTGGTTTATTCTGAGGTATCAGGCATGATGTCCACCAGCCCCACCCAGATACAAGGTCTCCCCCTGATGAGTGTCACACACACACCCGGTCCCAGTGAAATGGTTTTCTCTAGAACTGGGCTTCTACTTTGCCGACCGATTCCACACCAAGCTTGTTACAAAATTAGCCCTTTGTGCCAACACCTTTTGTTTATTTGGCAAAACAAATAAGGGGGGGAACAGCATTAGGATTGACATCTGATCACATCAGTGCCTTATTAGCTCAATTCATCAAGGAATGTCATGACTATGTGGCTGATATTCCTGGTGAGCGGGAGCACATTAAATATACAAAAGGCCTGATCTTAGGCAAAACTGATCCAGCAAAAGGAGAGTGATAGGTGAGGAGACTGGACAATTTTATGTTTTTAAAAAGAGTAATATAACTGTGTTATAGCATGCCTTATTTATTTTTAGTAGCAATCTATTTCTGTATATTTGTGTGTGTGTGTATTTATACATATAAGCATAGATGTTTTACTCATAGTTGAAGGATATATATCTTTGTGATCCTTTGTACAAGAAATGACCTTATGTTTTAAGCAGAGAGCTTAACCACTCCAAATTTCACATTAAAGCAAATTTAGGAATACAAATGTGATCCTGGCTTGTTTGAGGAGTTGCTTACCTTAGAGCAAGGTGTCTTAGCTGTTGATATGGTTTATAAATAAATTAATTCTCAACCAATGTGCCCATTTACTTTTGCAAGCATTAAATTTCACTTGTGACTAAACTTACACCTTTCAAATTAGGTTGTAAGTTTGATTTTGGTGTCTTGTAACTTCATAACATGATGGTGTGTGGTCTTCAGAGTGGGGTGGATATTCTCCAGGAGGTTAACAAGACAAGCCATTAGGATATAGAAAGAAAATCTTACAACTTCTCATTTATATTTCCTTCATCAGATACGTGTGTGTGTGTGTGTGTGTGTGTGTATGGGTAAGATAGAAGAAATTTCATTTATAAATTATATGAAACACAATTTTTATGTGTGTTAAATTTGTATGTGCTTAATCATGCATGCTTAATTTTTTAATTTAAATAATCAAAAACATTTGAAGACCTTTACCTATGGGTTTGGGTATCAGTATCCTGGAGACAGAAATTAGATAGCATAGTTTGAAGCAAGGAAGAAACAGGCTTCATAGAAACAAGCTCAAATGCAAAAGTAATACTAATGGCAAAAGGTGTTTTCCTATTTTCCTCTATTTCAGTTTATCCTTGATTCCAGATGGGATCTGAGGCATTTCAAACATTGTGAGGCATCCCTTCTCTGGTCCTATCCCAGGTCTCCAGAAAGGCCGCAGATACTAGATGAAAAGTGTTCTCTGCCTCCTCATTTTGTGTTAAAGATAAAAACCCTAGAAATTCTTCAGTGTTTTACCATTATGTTTTAAAATGCACACTACACAACTCTCCCATCTCAGAATACATAGTTACATCCTCTGGAAAGTACTGAGTAGAGTGGGTTTCCCACACATTCTCAGGCTGTCTCCGTTGTTCCCACACGGATATCCAGGGTAGATTTGACATGGACATACCTGTGTAGGGCCATGGAGGGGCACCTGTTCTGGTGTTCCCTTAACGAAACCACATTTGAAGCCTGTGTCCTGGTTCCCCAAGCACTGGCCTAACACCTTGATGACTTGGACTTTGTTTTCATTTGTGAAACAGGGGAAATAAATTTTAATGTACTATGAAAACGAAGGTGAAGGTAATCTTGCATTATTCTGCATTCGGTCAGTGAAGCATGGGACAGGTGCGATTCAGTGTGCTTTCCAAGGAGCTCTGGTCCCCTGCAGTGGGGGAGGAGGATGTGGTTGGGTGGTGGAGGACCCTGGGAGGAGACACGAGGGGTTCAGGGAAGATGGGCCTGAGAGGCCCCGTAGCTGATACTTGAAGGACATTATGTGGAAGAGGGACTAGATGTAGCTCATAGCCTCAGGGGGAAGGAGATGGGCATCTGGAGTAAGGCTACCAAAAGCATATGCAAGGACCTGTAATGACAGAAGCTGTCTGGGAGCAGCAAGGAAGCAAAACCAGAAGCCTCCCCGCCCCCACCCCGTGAACTCCGAGGAGCCTGGGACTGACCTTCCAGGAGTGTTCTTCAGGGTGTTCCTCAAACCACCATCTGCATGGAGACGGTGTTCAGATGACCTTTAGAATCCCTTCCAACGTTAAGAATCTGAGCCGGGGCCCTTTATGGAGTCCGTAGGGCTGTGGGGTCCTGCCGCATCCTGGGTGCCAGGGACAGCATTGAAGGCTTCCTCCTGAGATAACTCTCAGAGCCTAACAAAAGAACACAGGAGCTTGTTTCAAAAAAGTGAGGGGATAGATAAAGACATGGCCGAGTATGAGGTGTGCTGACCCATGAGCGGAGGGAGGGGCTGGCACGGCATCATGCAGGGGGAGGCAGGACTGAAACAAACCGTTTAAAAGAACAGGATTAAAAACCTGGGCAAGAAAAGTAATGTTTTGTACAAGCCAGAAGGTTAGGCAACACTAGTTAGAGGTGAGGCCTGCTCTGGGGACTGCTTACCTGACGCCGTTCCTCAAGGAGCCAAGGGGACCTGTCACATGGAGAAGCCTTCCCCTGTCCTCGCCCCCCTGCGTGGCTCCTGTTTGCCCTGGAAGCTTCCTGAGGGTGACCTGCCTTCCCATTTGCTTCCAATTGACGGGGTTCCCACGATGGGGGACTTGCAGGTTTAAAATCGGGCCCCAGCCAAACTGACATGTGGGTCGACATAACTTGGGTCCAGATGCAGATGTCTAGACCTCTCCCAAACTAGGGAAACAAGCTAAAGTTCATTTTCTGCTCATTGTGGGTGATGCTAAGCCAAGGACAGGAAATATTATGGTAACGCATACACTAATGTCATGCTCAACCTGTCTTTTATCCTAAGATTTTACCACTTTTCATTTCAAAAGGAGTGTCTTTTGACAGACACTTCATGTGAGAGTTCAGTCGGAGCGCCTCTGAGCAGACACCACGGCTCACCATCCAGGGTTTGTGAATATGGCCTCGTGTGTTGCTTCAGCCAGTAGTTCTTCCCCAGCAGAAAGAAAGCCGTAGAAGTTGAACAACTTGTTTTAAAAGTGCAGTTCTTGTTTAGAGGGTGAATATGTGTGCTGACCTTGCACTGGAAGTCATTTTCGTGCACATTCTCATTTAGGCCAAGGCCTCCCTGGCAGAGACATGAAAGTGGAAAACTCTCATGTCATGTACGCAAAACAACATGTGTGATGCTTATGACCATGTCCTTGGAATTCAGAAATGGTGACCATATTCAGTGAATAAAGTGATGCGTCTACAAGAGGCACTTGGCAGGCATCCCAAGTGGCTCACACATCACCGGAGGAGCTGATGTCTCACTCTGGTGACTCCTGCTCCGTCCCCTGGAAATACAACCTTCACCGCTTGTAAGGCCCATGCTCGCTCCTTCCCCTCAAACCCTGGAAAGACCCGTCATTCCCTCACTGTGCTTCCCTGGCATGTGTCTCTTCTGTAGGAGCTGCCTCACTGCTGTCAGGGGCGTGACCTCCTGGGGGCAGTCCGACTGGGGTCTTCCCCGTAGGGCCGGCGCCAGCACTGTCCTGGCACAGTGCGCGAGCCTTTCTGCAACGGCCCAGGGAGTGAGCGAGGGGCGCGCTCTGGGCCTGGAGTGAGCCACTGCCCACACGGACGTCCCAGCCTGACCCTGCAGGTAATTCTATGTGACCTGCAGAGTGTGGGTGACCGGGAAGAGCCAGAGGGACTCGGCGCCTTCGCTGTTTCCCAGTCATAATTCTTGAATGAGCCCAACCTTGGTTACTGAGCACTAATCTAGTGTCAGCCATGAAACCAAGCGTGACACACACGAGGGAAACATAGGACTGTGTAACTCATTCCTAAGGAACGCGGTGGAGACCTAAATGGGGCATTTCAGAGGGAAAAAAGTTCCCATCATCTGGCAAGTCAGGGAAGGCTGCAGAAAGGGCAGGATGTCCACCAGACCTCAGGGGAGAGGAAGTCCTGGGGCTGGGAGAGAGGCAGGAGGGCACGGGTGCCAGGACTCTCGGTTGCACAAGGCTGAGGCCCAAACCAGGACCGGATCAGCTCACTTGACTGGACCCCAGGGGAAGAGTGAGCAGCAGGGTCCCCCGGACCCAGGAGCAGGCGGCCAGCCGACAGCTCACTTAGCTTCTCTGTGCGGACGGCCAGACCCCTTGTACTGCCGGTGGGTTTTCTTTGCCAAGCATGGCTGCCAGCAGCTTCAGACTCTCCTTCCCATCACTCCCATTACCAAGGAGGGAAAGAGGGTTCCCCTGGCCCAGTCCCAGTCACGAGCCCCTCTCTAAAGCCAGTGGTGTCACCAGGGCCAGCTGCTAAAAGGTCAGAGATTTTCCAACCAGTTACTAGCCACAGCCATTATAAAGTCCCAATAGATTACATTGTAAAATAAAGATAATAAATACTCAAAACTTGTCACTCCTCGGTTTGCCGCATTGTACTGTTATCTCCGCCCTGGAGGTTGTTGTGTGGGTGGTAGGAATGCTGTGTAAGTCTGCAGTCAATGCCCGCAGGTCAGCAGCTTGACATCGACTGGGGTGCGAGTATTTACACCATGGACGTCAGCATGGTTATAGTGAATAGGCCTTTTCTTCCCCCTGGAGAGCTGGTTGTTAAACATTTTCCAGCACGCTGCTGTCTGTACTGTCACTCTGGACAGGGGAGAGTCCTGGAGCATCTTTGTCCGGTCACATGCCCATCTCTGAGCGTGAGTTCTGTAACGCAAAGAAAGGGACCCCCAATGGTCAGGCAGAGACACCAGTCGTCACGGGGCATCCAGCCATTCAGAGGGCCTTTGCACTGTCAGCGTAGCAGGCTCTGGGTCAAGGGGTGAGCTGGGAGGGGAGCAGCGAAGGTGACTCGGAGACCTGCCCTTAACCCCAAGCACAGTCTGGTGGGAGAGAGAGAGCTGCACAGCCGTGGAGCCACAGGCCACGCGGTGGGAGCCTGGTTCAGGCAGAGAGCAGGCAGGCTGCCCGGGCCCCGACTGGGGCGCTGTCCCCACGGGCCAGAGAGCAGCCTGGGCGCCATCGCGGGAGGCTTCTGGCTGAACTCTCTCTTCTGAGGCTGTGCGTCCTTTTACAAGGAAATCTTCATGCACCGAATGGAGCAATGGCCCTCTCAGTTCATCACTTTCACCAGGATAATTGGGATTCTCATAAATAGGTGATTATTCATGTATAATTTACATCCCAGCAGCCAACTTCTTTAAGCAGAAGGAACAGATTATGTTCCCGCGTCTCCAGCTAGAGGCAGGATTAGTGAGAGGAAACAAACGTGAGGGTGAAGTCAAGGCCTTCACATGGCATCGCAGGCCCGGCCGGACCTCCCGGGATGCAGGGATGGGCCTCTCTGCTGGGTGGTGTTCCCAGGGTCGCGGGCAGGAAGGCTTCCGCGGAGGTCCCACCTCAGCCCTGCCCGGCACGCTCCATTCACACCCGTGTGTTTTAAGTGCCAACAGTGGAATGAATGCCCTTCCATTTAATTCTGAAAACACTTATTGAGCACCTACTGCTAGCAGGCACCGGCTCACTGTGCTGGGCACCGGGAGAGACGGGGGCCCACCGCCTGGCCTCAGGGCCCCGGCACCCCCATCACCCCGAGGGTCCTGGCGCCCCACTCCTCCCCTCGGCCCTCGCTGCATTTCCCCAGCTCCGCCGTGCTCCTCTGGCCTCCAGCCCTGGACGCGCCCCCTGGCTCCCCTGTTCGGCTTCCATGGCTGCAGTGCCGCCAGGCGCCCCGGGTCAGGGAGGGCCTGGGAGGGAAGGGTAGGCGCAGACCGAGGAGCAGCCGCGAGCGGGGCCCCGGGGGGGCAGGAGAGCCCTCCAGCGCCAGGCTGGCGGCAAGTTCACGGGCAGGCGAGGAAAGGGGGGAAGATTGCCCGAGATGGTCCCGAAGCTGCCGGGCCCTTTGGGAGCTCTCCCAGGCGGAGCAAAGGGGGCGAGCCGGGAAGGCAGGGGGCCGTGTGAAAGCCGGCCCGGGGTTCAGGAGGGCGGGGGGCCGGCTGCGCCCCGCGAGCAGGCCGGCTGGGGCCGCGGAGCACCCACCCGAGAACAGGGGGACCGGTCCTCATGGCTTCCTCCCAGAGCCCGGAAAGCACCCTCACGCCCTTGCCCATCAGTCTATCCCCCCAGCCAGCAGCCCTCCACGGGCTCGGAACTCTGCATCAGAACCGTCACCCGTGCACCGCGAGACAGTTTCCTCCGCAGACTATGACGGAGGCTTGTCCCATCAGCAGGCGAGCATGCCTTTGGCAGCCTGGGAATTTGGCTTCAGCTGAATGTCATTTTGTGTTTGTTCTTTTAATCCCTGTCAACAGGACATGCAGCAATAGAGAGAGGCATGCCTGTCCAAACTAGAGCAGTTCCCAGCTCTGGATACAGACGGAGGTGGACAGCCCTTCATGAAAGGATGCCTGCAGGGCGGTTTTACCTGTGGACATAGATTAACCCGAGTTTGTCTATTCCATCCATTCGCTGTGTATACTGAGTGGAAACGCTGTATTAATAACGAAAGAGTGGATACATATACCTAAAGAGAAGAAAGGGTAGTGGATTGGTGACTGTATGTTAACTCTGACTTGAAAAGTTTGAACCACCAACAATAACTGGGAGTTGTTTTTTTGTTTTTTTGAGGCGATGTAAGTAATTGTTCTGGTGCTTCGGGTAAGTGACCGCTTAGCTCTGGTAGGCATCTCGGTACTTGACGTGTGTGCTTAACTTAAGGACATGAAGATTAAAGGCTTGAGGTCCATAAAAGAGCTTCTTATGGGTTTGAAATATGGTTTTGCCTATACTGTATGCCAGACAGAAATGTTCACACTGAAGAATCAAGATGTTTCCGTGTGATTTCCAGGAGCTAGACCAGGCTGGGCCACACTCACCGGCTGTGTGCGTACATTCATATGTGCAGATCCATGAGTGCGCCGAACAGCAAAGTGGGACTGAGTCATGACCTCCAGGAGCTTGAGGTCCAGCACAAATATGCCACTGAGTAGCGTAAACATTGTCACTAGTAGATACTTGGAAACCCAAGTCTTTGAAGACATTTACAAACTAAGCAACAGATGAGAAACGCAATGCTTGGGAACACGTAGGGTGGGATCATAAATAGGATGATTAGTGTCTCATGCCACACGGTGAAGACTCATGTAATGATGAGTATTAAAACTGTACTCAGGTCTCTAGAAATGAGAAACGTCTAGATGTTCCCTTTTGGGAATTTAAATCAGTACTTAAAATTTTATATAAACTGCATTGCTGTAGCCTCTCTAAAGGAAAAATTGTTAGTGTTAAGCGGGATGTGAACTGATTTTTCCTAGTTACAGTCACCAGGCCCAGTGGCCTTTATCTCAGTCCTGTCTGAGGAAAGCTAGCAGAACAGGTTTGGAAGCACCGAGATCCCAACCTGAAATAGAATCCAATACACTTTGAAACACACTGTTACCCTTTCCCAGGGAGGAGTCTGATGGCCGAGCACAGGCAGTAGGCAGTTGCTGCGACTGAGAATTAAATAAGTCTTTGGCAGCGGCGCTGAGGCATGGTTAGCAGGCATGGTGCTGGTGGACTTCTTCCAATACATAAACAGGGGAACATAGAGGAGACCAAAGAAGTGACCCCTCATCTCCAGCCCACCTCCGGTGGGTGCCCGGGGTGATCTACAGGGCCCGGGCTGGCCAGGCAGGACTGCACAGAGGCCCCAGGGATGTTCCCTGAGCTCCTATCCATTCTTGCCTTGGCCGTCTCCCAGCCTCGGCCAGTCCCCTTCGGGCTCAGCTATCCCCTTGAGATTCGTTCTTCAGCACTGCCCATCTGACCTCCGACTCTTCACCTCTTTTGTGCTTTGATTGATTTCACTCATTCACTCAGCACTTACTGAGAACCTACTCGGGCGACACGTGTCCCAAGGAGCCAACCAGGCCGCGGAGCACCCCTCCCTGCAGCCGAGGAGACACCCCCGCGGGCTGGGCTGCCGCCGCTCCCGCAGCCTCTCCGGTTCTCACATGGTTCTTGCTATCTATGTGGCCTCCAAACCTGTCTCCAGCTCTCTGCCTCCTCGCCCTGCCCTGGCTACTTCTGGGTCTAATTCTAGGTCTCCTGGCCTGTGCTTCCTGACCACTCCGTTCTGCTGGTCCCAGCTCGTCACCGTGTCCAAGACTGGATGTCGACTATCAAGATCAGTAACAAAGGAAACAGAAAAATTCCCTCCTCCTTCTGCCTTTGTCAGAATCATTAACATATTTCATGGTTAAATTTGCAAAAAAAAAAAAAAAAGGAAAACATTTCTAGAGGCTTGGCAATACTCTCCTCATAAATGAATAGTAATTAAAGCCTTTTATCCAGCCCCGTGGTACACACTGCACCCCAAGCTGTTAGTGAGCTCCTGGGTTCATTCAGGAGCACTAGAGAAGGAAGCAGCCCATCCCCTCCCAGTGTGGCTTCGGGATTTCTGATGGTGCCTTTTGCTCATCGGATCCCCAGAGGGAGGGAACTCAGTCCACACGTCAGATTTGCACCGATGATCAGGAAGGCATCTCATTCCAACCCCATTCTGACCTCTAATCACGTTTTCAATCTGATTTATGGGCAACCCAACTCTTTCCATTTGGTTTGCATTTCTGTTTCCTTGATGAAAACAGCCTTCCCTGTTAGATGAATGTGGTTTTTCCCAAGAATTGACACACAAGGTCACGGTGGTGCCTACAGGGATTCCTCCTAGGATGTATTCGCCCACTTTGCTTCTGTTCCCAATGATGGTTCTGATTACCCAGTTTCATCTGCTTATTAACAATTCTTTCCTGTGGGGTAGCTGCACATTTCATTCTTGCTTCTATTTGAAATGTTACAAATTATGAATTGATGGAATTTAAATTAAGTTTTTTCTGCCTTTGTAAATACTTGGAAAAGAATTCTTAATTTCAATCAATCAGCACCAAATAGTTTCCTGCTGAGCACACATAATATTCCATTTCTAATTTTATTTCTATGACTCCTGAAAATCTAAGTGAAAATGGTGATTACTTTTTCACCAACTTGCTTATTGTAAGCATCTTTTGTTACTGTTTTAAGTGAATTCAGATTTGACTAGAGAGGTAGGAGTTGCCATATGCCTTATTCGATTTTGTCTTAAAGTTTGTGAGTGTTAGGAAAAAATAAAGCACATCAACTTTGCAGATGTTGGTATTGTGCGGGGGGTGTGGATCTGTATTTTGGGTACAGGAGTGTGTATGTGTGTGTTTCATTGAGCTGTTGAGAACAAAGGATTTCAAGAGGGAAAAGGAGGGAAGCATTATCAAAGCTATTACCAAAGTTTATCTTTGCAGAGGAGATAAACGTACAGGTGCACGTTGTAAGGGAAATTCCACATAGGACACATCTTGAGAGATTTGTCTGAATATTGACTAGCTTGCTTTTTGGTACTAACCGTTTTTCTTGATGGCGAATGTTCACATAAAAAACAAATACTGAAATGTAAAACGTATACTTGGTCTTCAGAAAATCTGTTTTGTTTATTTTAACTGACTGGAACTCAGCCTAACCTTGCGTTGAGCAAGACTAACAGGATTGTGAATGAGGGGAAATAAAATCTAGGAAAGGACTGTTGATGTTTCCTTCCATTCTCATTATTCTATCCCTTTCGAGAATATAAAAGATAAAAATTCTCAAGGGATCCCTTGTATGATTCTGAATCCGCATCACTAAGCCTGGAGCTCCTTCCCAAAGGTCAGGCTGCATCTTCCCCACCTGGCTGGGAACAGCCCCGCCACCACATATTCCATGTGGAGCTCGGAATCCTTCCTTCCCCCTCAGTCACTTCTCTAGGGCTTACCTTGCTCCACAGGGCATCACCATGTTCGCTCTCAGTGACTCCATCTCTGTTGCCCCATATCCAACCCCTTCCCCATCTCCACCCTCCTTACGCTGTCCTACTATTTCTTTTTTTACCAGAAGAATGTAATCTTCTAGTACACTCATTTCTTTCTTTCTTATATTACTTGTTTATCGTCATCTCTCTTTGCCCCCACACGCCTCCCAGGCTGCTGGAATTTGATCTTATTACAGGACCTCAGTCTGGAGCTCATATATGTATCCCAACTGTACAGAGCAGAACTTTGCCCAGAACAGCACTAATAAATATTTGCTGAAAGAATGAATTCATTGCATTACACTTGTTTTATCTTCCTACCGAATGTTTTACCCAGATTTATAGCATCTTTACACCACAGCCTGGTGCTCTGAATGACAGCTGGTACCACAAAAGCCTAGAGATTGGTCACGTGGCCCAGGAGGTTTGTTTCCATTCAGACCCACCCGAGAGTCTGGCAGCATCCTGGTACCCACCAGAGAACAGGATGGGCACGGCCCAGGGCCCTAGGAGCAAGAGGGGCTCCTACTTCTCCAGGGACTCATTCCATTGCCACTTTTAATCAGCAAAAGACATTTTAGCAACCATACCTCCAGAGGATTTCTAGAATCACTAATTGATTGTCCCCTCTTCTTTGAAGAAGAGAGATCAGCTCAGCCTGCAAAGATTTTGTGGAAACACAAGACTCTTAAATTCCCCTCTGCACTGGAAATTGTGTCTAGAAAATAGCTTTATACTTTCTAGGACCCATGAATTCCTTGGAATATTCCATTGAGTAATCAGGACTATTTTTCAGCTTCTTTTCTCTCTGTTGGTCAGATTGGAATTTCTATTGTTCTATCTTTGAATTCAGTGATTCTTTCCTTTCTTTTCATTCTGTTGAGTTCGTCCATTGAGTTTCTTATTTCAGTTGTTGCTTTTCAGTTCCAAAATTTCCATCTGGTTGTTCTTCTATTTTTGTCCTGAAACTTTCTACCTTTCATTTACTTTGAGCTTGTTCATAATTACTTGGTGAAGCATTTTTACAATAGCCATTTTTCAATCTTGTTAGATAATCCTGACACCTGTGCCATCTCACTGTTGACATGTGTCAGTTGTCTTTCCCCCTTAGAGTCAAGTCTTTTGTGGTTCTTGGCAGGTACAGTGATTTTCAGTTGCATCCTGGACGTCTTGGATATTATGTTATGAGACTCTGCATCTTATTTAAACCTGTTTTGGGAGCTTCCCTCTGATACTGCCTCAGTGCAGGGGGGGTGCCACCCTGCTACTGCTTGGGAAGGCGGGAGGTCCAGATTCCCCACTGTACCACTGCTGACACTCTGGAGGGGTGAGGGTGCCTCCTTACCGCTGGGCAAAGGTGTGAGCTCAGACCCTCCCCCAGGCCCCACTGACACCCCCCCAGCTGGGGCAGGGAGAGGTGCCTTGTTACTTTAGGGGCAGGCAGGCTCGCTAACACTAGAGGATAGTGAAAGTTCCAGCCCCAGTCAGCCTTGCCAGGCAACACCCAGCAGGTGGGGAGTTGGGAGGGATGCCTCATTAGTCTGAAAATGGCTCCCCACAGGGCCTTTGCTGATGCAGATCAGGGTAGGGCCACCCTTGTCTCCATGATGCTCACTGGGAGTAGCTAGTTAACGTCTACACTTTTTCTGGACTTCAGCTAGAGAGAGCAGGCTTTTCTCAGGGCTCATCTTGTCTTCACCCCATTGGCATTTCCAGGTGGCCGGCACCGTGGCACCCAGTGGGGATATATGGGAAATATATGTGAGCAGCAGGAAACTCACTTCCATGCGTGCCTCAGCTCCGGGGTGGTCCGTGCCTGTCCTCTCCCTTCAGAGTCTTCCCGCCGTGGTTCTCAGTATGAGGCCGTGTGATCACACCACAGGAGGCGTGTGTCCTCCATCCTGTCCAGAACTGGGGGTCTAAAAGGACCATTTTAATGTCCTATTCCAGAAGAAACAACTTTGAAAAGGAGACCAAAGCAGAGTAAAGGTTTTATGTTAGCATGTTTGTTGTTGTGATTCCAGCTCTTACAATGGCTTTTTTCCTCTAACCTATTTCTTAAAATTGATTTGCCAGCACCTCTGTTTTCGTTTTTTTATGATCTGCCCATAGGAGGTTTCATGCTTTTTTTGTTTTTCTCCTGAAAGTGCTATTGCTTCTTGCTTCCAAGACCAGGTATGTAGTTAGTTGATCTTCCATGTAAGCTGGGGACATCTAGAAATGGTCCAAGTACATTTTTAATTGCCTGAAGAGATGTGCCTCAGAGCCTCTGCCCCCTCTGGCTGGGGAGTGCTGCCTTTTCAGGTTTTTGACCTTAAATTGTCCCTCTCAGTCCATCTCCATAGTGCCTGAGTTATCACTCAGAGTTGATGCAGGGAAAAGATGCTCTAATCACAGCATCAGGAAACAGAGGTGAGAGGAGATGGTGAAAGACTGTCCTTGTTCAGGAGGCATAGGACTGGCTTGCTTCCTCTTTTGGTTGCTGTCCACTGGGCCCCACTGCCTCAGTTTCTCTGGCAAACCCTGGAGAGCAGCTGGAGGTCAATGGGACATACATGCCCATGCCTGTTGATGGGCTGCCTGGAGGGGGCCGAGTGGACTGGACTGGGGGGCGGCAGGGGGCAGGGCGGAAGGTGTACATTTTAGGATCAGCCATGCCAGTGAATCATTGTCAGTCTGACCCCGGGCAATCTGGCATTGCGGCACTTCTCACACTCTCCTGACCACATATGGCGTCCACCAACAGACCGTGAGGCTCCAATATCATCAGTGGGAGGTTGAGGTGAGTGCCATCTTCGGTTTCTTTCCAGTGCTTTGATCAACAGCCCTGTGTAGGTGTTCGTGTCAGGTATATTTTTAAATTTAATAATATTCCAGTGTGGGGGTGATCCTGTTTTGTTTTGTTTTGAAGTACAACTGAAATTATTTCTATAGCTGATTCTGTAATAGTTACATTCAGAGGCGTACAGTGTGGGAGTAGGGAAGGAATGAAAAGTCATTCAAACCTTTACTTCACTGCAAGTGTGTCTTTAATTCTGGTGGGAAGATTCTTGCCTCTTTCATCAACTACATCAGAGTATATATATCTGCTATATAAATTCTTTGAATTTAAAAGAACACTTTTTTTTTTAAAGCAGCTGCTACTGACAAACAACTGTAGATCAGTTTTGATTGACATTCTGTTTGCTTTTTTAGATTTAATTAGCATTTGTAAAATTTAGGAGAGTTAAACTTAATCATGAGATAATGAGATAATGAGAACTGAATGCTGTTTCTAGGTAATTATGCTTGACTGCAGGGTAAATATAGAAGGAAAGGGAGACTTGTTGGGGGATTAAGTAGTAACTGAAGTATTTAGCTTCAAGGCTGGAGCTAGTTATGAAGTTAGTTATATGAATATTAATTATATGAATATTGTAGGCATTGGTTATTATTAAATCCAATAAAATAATAAATAAAGGCACTGAATCAACTGAAGGACATTTTGAGAATGCAATGCTTGACACTTTTATCCATTCCAACTTAAAGCCTGTTTTCTCAAATTTCAGACATGTTTAAAATATATTCTACATTTATATAAAAAGAGATACAATATGTCAGTAAATACACAATGAATCCCCTTTGTATACATTTATTAACATGGAAATTAAGTGCATCCAACTCCTCTGAATGCAACTGAAAACCATTTCAATTTTTTAAAACACATCGTCCATCCTATATATTTAGAGTTGAGATGGTAAGGTCAGCTCAAGAGTCTGAAATTGTTTTCCAAATTTTTAACAACCTAGAATCAAAATTAAACATATGTATCATCTGGCTTTGAGGTCACAACCACTTTGGTTTTCATTATCACTGTTCATTTATGTTAATGGTATGCAAGTCTTTGCATAGCAGCAGAAAGAGTTCCTGAATAAATGCTGTCAGAGTGAATTTAGATCAAAAGAAGGGCAGGGTGAAACCAAAACAAACAAAATCTCCTCAGCGGGCAGGGAGAAGGGCACCCCCGCTGATTACGTAGAAGTGGCGACTCCCCTATAGGACTTCAGATCAGTGGGTCTCGTCAGTTACAGCCAAAAAGAACTACCCCAGCAAAATTCCACTTACTAATGCATTATCATTTAACAAGCATTTGTTGAGTGTATATTGCATGCTAAGCACTATGCTGGGTGCTGGCTTTATACAGAGTATAAACACAGTCCTGTGCCCTAGACCTTTCAGTTTAACAATCTAATGGGAGAAAAAGAGAGAGAGAAAGGGGAGCATAAATAGACCATTATAATGCAGTTATGTTGCAGGTATTAATGCTGTGTGACAAATTACCCCAACACTTAGTAGCTTAAACGATCGTTCCATTATGCCTGTGGATGCTGTGGGTCATGAATCTGGACAGTGCCCGGTGGGAATAGCTAGACGCAGCTTTGGGATGTCTCCTTCCTGGAAAGACTTCAGAACTGGGGGCCGGAATCAACTAGAGGTGCCTTTACTCACTGAATTGGCTGTTTCTTTTGGTTCTTGACTAGGACTTCAGCTGGGCTGAATTTCTTAGCTGATGGTTCAGGGCTGATAGTTCACAAGGCAAACAGTGCTCCACCCTTTATGGCCTAGCCTTGAATGTCATACACACTACCAGTACATACCATTCGTTACAAGCAAGTCAGTAGCCCTCTGAGCCTCAAGGGGAGGGAATTTGATTCTGTTTCTTCATGGTGGAATGCTATGTTCTAGAAGAGCATGCGGAATAGGAGATATTGTTACAGCTATCTTTGGAAAATTCAATCTGTTGCAAGTGACTTTTAAATACATCTTTGACAATATTCCCTGCAAAAGTGTAACCTAAGTCCTCCAACTCTCAAGTGTGGGCAGGGCTCTGTTCTAGTAAACTGAGCAGTAGGAATGATGCTACATGACTTTCAAGGCAAAGGCATAAAAGTATAGCTTCTGTCTCTCTCTCTCTCTCTCTCTCTCTCACCCCACTCCTCCTCACCTCCTCTCCTCTATCATTCTGGCATCAGCCAGCCACCGCATCATGAGGACAGTTGCTCTGAGAGAGGCCAGGTGAGGAGGTGCTGGGCTCTGCAGCCAACGGCCAGCCCTGTGAGGGGCCACCTTGGGGGCAGCTCCTCCAGCCCCCAGTCAAGCCCCAACTGACATCTGAACTACAACCTCCCAAAAGGCCAGAAACCAGAACAGCTCAGACATGTCAGTTCTGAATTAAGTAATAATAACTGTTTCTTCTTGTTCTGAGCCATTAAGTTGGGGTACACTTATTTGGGATAACCAATGCATCAAGTACAAGTACGTAGGAGTGTGTACACAGGTACACTAACTTTTCCAGGCTTGCTAGGCCAGAAAGGCTTCCTGGAAGAGGAAACATCTGCTGAGTCTTCAAAGGCTCAGGAATGGCAGGCTAAGACACGTGAACCCGGAAATTCCATATAAAGGAAAGAATTATGGGTAAATAGTGACCAAAGTCTAACTGATTGTCTCCCAAATTGGACGACCTCTTAGGCTGTTCAGAGACTGAAGAGGGCTAAGATATTTCAAGAGGTGAGAGCAGGGCCTGGCCCTAGTGGAAGCTCAGTAATTCACCTACGTGCTCCCCTGTGTCAGCCTCAGCATCACCCTGGAGTGGTTTAAAGTGCAGATTCAACCCCCTCCACCTGCAACCTAAGAATCTGCATTGTAACATCATTGCTAGGTGGTGGGAATGCCCATTAAAGTATGAGAAACTCTGCTGCAGACGACAGAGGCTGGGTACCCACTGTAGAGTTCCTGGCACCTCACAGGTAGAGCTCATGGCAGTGAAATTTAGATGACAGCATTGGAAATCAGAGTGACTAAGAAAAGTTACAGAAAACCATCTTTCCTCATTGTTACAAATGACTTTCTTACTTCTTTTTTTAAATAGAACGTGCTCTGTGAATAAAAATAAGACTTTAAAAAAATGAAATCAGTTCCTGTAATTTCCTCTTTTTCTGGTACTTTGACATCTCCCTTGGAACTGCAGCACTCATTAATCTGGTCCCAAGGAACAAATGTCATTTTTCATTAATGACTTCTTAACCTTCGCCTTATCTGATCAGGTGCAGAATTAAGTCTCCCTTGAAAAACCTCGAGTCCCCGCTTCCCTGCCAGCTCATTTTCTCCAGGAAGGACTTGGAAGATCAATATTACAGAGGAAGCTGAGCCGGTCAATGAGAGAAGATTACCTTTGTAGTACCGCTCAATATATGGCGACTTTCTCAGCTCAACTATTATCTCGGTGGCTGGCTCGAGAGCCAGGAGATGTCTCTGCAGGAAGCTACAGCTGTCCTGTTTCTGTTCATGGAGAGGCTCTTCCGGCTGGCTCAGCCTTGCATGCACCAGGCCCCCAGGCTCAGATGTGTTGTTTCAGTTAAAGCAGTAACTGGAACTGTGACAGGGACCTGTTATTCTGAAACAAGGCAGTAGAAGAACTCCGTGTGCATGCATTTGGACAGATCTTGTTGTACTGTGACACAGGATCAAAGACATGCTCTTTTTTTCTCTCCTTATCCAAACAAACTCTGGTAAGACACTGGGCAGAGGTGGAAGGAGGGGAGGAGAATGCAGGCCTTCCCAAATAACTAGGATTTTGCTATAGTTATTTCAGGATGAAATGGCATATTACTTAACATAAAACTCTCTGAATTGGACAGTCTACTCCAGTATTTATTGGCCCACAAATTCCTTACTATAGTGTTTGGCACATGCAGCTTAATCTAAAGTATTAATAACACTTATTGACCGCCTTCTATGTGAGTAGTAAACATACAAATATTAATACTAATACTATTATCATTATCCTACTGTGATTTTTCTCCCAGAAGTGATGCACAGTTTTACATTTTCCTCTCAGGGATCTAATTGAGGTACTAATACAGAATCTCTAAATTGTTCCCTTTTCCTTTTTTCCATATTTCTTTCTTGCCCTTTATGCCCTGATTTATCCCAACTCAAAGTTGAGTTCCCTAGAAACACTTTCTAGGACCTTCTCTTTGCTTTTCTCCATCCCCATGTCAGGGCGGTAGTGCTCAAAGGAGTCTGTGACTCCGAGAGACTGTAAGGAGCAAGCTGGTGTTCTCAGAGGCCAGGAGCCTATATTCTTTATGCAAGAATTCACACAGTACAGTGGGGTATAGCCCCAGGTGATTTGTCCAGCAGAGGTGACAAATGACAAATGTGGCCATAATCCCCTTGCTCTTGGCCAGCCACTGTTTTCGACCAGGAGGCCTGGTATAACCAGCTGTGTCAGTCAGGTTCTCCAAAGGAAATATGTATAAATATATAACATATAATATATATATGTGTATATATATATATATGATATATATAATTATTTATATAGTTCTGTGTGTGTATATATATATATATATAAAATATGTACATCCCCACATCTACAAAGAATCTTCAGTAGATCGGTATTTGATTAAGTAAATGGGTACTACAGCCTGCCCGAGTTGACACGTGAAACCAGCCATCACACCAGCCACGGCTGGAACCAAGCCAAGGTGCCCACAGCACAGGTGTTTGAGCCCCTAACTTTGGCTTCATTAGCCCTGCGCTTTGAACAGTGAAAGAGCCGCGGGAGGGGTGAGCACGGCAGGAAGGCACATGGAGGAAATGGCAAGGAAATGCTTGCCGAATGTGTTTGCAGTGCCATAGAAAGTTGGGTAGTTTTGATATGTGTTCTACATGTTTATATGTTTTTATATGTTTGTGAAAGTCTGATATACAGTGTTCTAGTGTGTTATTTTTGCCAAAGAGACTAAGAAGCCAGTTAATGGTTTTGTAATTTTGCTGTAATCACCAAACTAGAATCTGTTGGAAAGCCACTTGTTAGGCAGGCCATGCCCAGATGTGCTGTACTAGGCCAGTGAAAAATGTTTAGAATGCAGATGATCTGCACCAAAGGCCTACTGCATCATGGATTTCAAAAACAAATCTTAGGACTTCAGAGAATGTATCAATATTAGCAGCAATTCTGGCATATGTTGGTTTAAGGATTTTCTAGAGTTTAAAATACAGAATCTTAGATAATACAAGCCAGGTATTTTTCCCTTAACAAGCTACATAATCTTGTATGCATTTGAAAACATATAAGCTTGAGGCCAGTTCCCCTGGAACATTCACACACTCTGCCAAAGTAAAGGAGAAAAAAGCAATAAGGCAAAAAAATGTTCCAGGCGCTCTCCCAAGTCTTTTACATATGTCAGCTTATTTAAACTTCAGAACAACCATTACAGATGAGGAAACCAAGGCACAGTGAGGTCAAATGACTTGTCCAAGGTCTCCCAGCCAGGAAGTGATGCAGCCAGGATTCTGCCCACACTGAGCAATTGTGCATCTAAAGCTCCCCTTACAACTGCGCGGCAACCTGCTTTCTCTTTTCCGCTGCTGGTGGCCACTGAGCAGGTTTCTCACCTTCAGCACTCTTGACCTTTGGGGTGGGTTGTTGTGGGGGCTGTTCAGCGCACCCTAAAATGTTTAGCCACACCCCTGGCCAGCCCCCTGATGCCAGAGCCTTGAGACAGCCAAAAACATGTCCAGACAAAGCCAATGTCTCGGAGCAGGGGAGGCGCAGACCCACTCTCAGCCAAGAACCACAGCACAGAGGGAAAGGCATTTGGAGGCCACACTGAATTGCAAGGGGAGCAGTGTAGTTTATAGGTTTTTATGTTATTTTGGAAAGGATATTAAATCATTCTACTTACCCACACTTAAAATTAAGACTAAGAAACACAAAACTCTTCCTTAAGCAGATCAATAAATACAAGGGAAATGTATTCTAGGTCTCAGGAAAGAAGTGAAGGAAAGGGGTAAGATATAAAACATAGGGAGAGGGAAGATGGAAAATGGGGAAAGCGAGGTAAAACAGAAGTGAAATATGCTACCCCCGAGAGGGAAAGAATATTAAATAGAACCAACAAGTTGCCAGCCTGAAAAATTTGGGTAAACTCTATGCATAGTTATTCATGCTGTTGACAGTGAGGCCAAGATGGTATTTCAGTCAATGAACAGTGACTATTGATTGGGACATTTCCCCTGTAACCCAGGTAACTCGAGTGCCCGCAGGCACTTAACGCTCACTGGGAGGAGGGGCTGGGTCATCCCCTCCGCCCATCCCTGTCCTTCCAGGAGCTTCTGCAAGACCACCACTCTGGGTTAAGAACAGCAGACTTCAGATCTGGTGTGGGTACCTCAAATAATGGAAGGCAGGAGCAGAGCTGCCCGGGGCTGAGTGCACAGCTCAGCCCTCAGGTGCTTTGGGAGTTGGACCAGGCGCTGTTGCTGTGGCAGGTTCTCCAGGATGGGGCCAACTAGGTTCCAACCTGGAGAGACTGTACACAGATGACCTGGAATACAGTGTTAAGAAAGCAAGATGAGATGGATTAAAGATGGCAGCATGAGAGGTGAGACGCAGGCTTCCTCCTAAAACCGCACCTAATATGAAAATATAATTAATACAACTAATCCTGAAAGAGCAACAGGAAAGAGGACTGTGCCAGACTGCATACACCTGGAGACAAGAGCAGACCTCATGGAACAGGGTAATGTACCAAAGCTGGGTCCTGGCTGGACCCAAGCCCTTCCCCCACCCCAGCTCAGGGGCGGGAGGAAGAGAAACAGAGCAGGAGTGGAGGCCTGGGACTGCTGAATACCTAACTCTGGAGATCTTCTCTGGGAGCACAAACCTACATTTCATGGTGCTTGCATGATACTCTCCGGATTATGGGTTGGAAAGCTAAGACAGGCAGAATTCCTGGAGAGATTGAGATTCCACCCACTTGTGGAAAGCAGGGATCCATATCCAGCTGCTCTGGGACAAAAGAAAGGTGGGCAGTCTGAGAGATTTCCTAACGAGGAAGCCCTTAGCAAAAGGGCTGCTAAAGGGGCAAGGATTACACAGAGCTTACTGCTCAGGAGAGAAGACAGGTAGACAAAATTGTCTGGGTGCACTCTGCCCAGCAGGTTGGGAGCTTTGCCATATAGACTCTCATATTTAAGGAGGAAAAAGAACGATCTTCAGGTGCACCAGCTCCCTGGATGGCTACACAGCTCCAAGGAACCCCTCCGTGATACGCAGCCTACCGCACCTTTCTCCCGGCCAGCCCCACCTGGCTCGCAAATGGCAAACCCTACCATGGTGTTAGCCCAGTCAGAGGGAAGATCTGTCTACAGCATCTACAAACGCAAAGCATAGAGGCCTATACCTATGTGCTCGGCCCACTGGTTCAGGCAATGGAGACAGGCATAGCAGCCGGGAAGAAGGAAACAGCTCTTTCCTCACCCCAGGCACCAATACCACTCCCCTGCGGCCCCCGACATTGCTTCAGGCACTGAGCATCTCCAGAGAGTAGAGCTTCTGGGCACTAGAGGGCGCCATACACAAATATGAAATGCCAAAGGAACCTGGTTCAGAGTAAAATTATTAATAAAACTCCTGAGAAAGATTTAAATGACATTGACCTCATGACTCCCACTGAAAGGGAGTTCAAAATAAAAATCATTAACATGCTCATGGAGGCACGGAAAGATATTCAAGAACTCAGGAATGAATTACAGTCGGAGAACCAATCATTGAAGAGCACAATGGACGGTATTAAAAGCAGATTGGATATGGTAGAGGAGACGATAAATGAAATAGAAATGAGAGCAGAAGAATATAAAGAAGCTGAGGCACAGAGAGAAAAAAAGATCTCTAAGAATGAAAGAATATTGAGAGAACTGTGTGACCAATCCAAATGGAAAAATATTCACATTGTAGGGGTACCAGAAGAAGAAGAGAGAGAAAAGGGAATAGAAAATGTCTTTGAGGAGGTAATTGCTGAAAAATTCCCCAATCTGGGGGAGGAGATAGTCTCTCAGGCCATGTAGATGCACAGATCTCTCAACACAAGGGACCCAAGGAAGACAACAGCAAGACATATGGTAATTAAAATGGCAAAGATCAAGGATAAGGACAGACTATTAAAAGCAGCCAGAGAGAGAAATAAGATCACATACAAATGAAAGCCCATCAGGCTATCATCAGACTTCTCAACAGAAACCTTACAGGCCAGAAGGGAGTGGCATGATGTATTTAATGCAATGAAGCAGAAGGGCCTTGAACTAAGAATACTTTATCCAGCAAGGTTATCATTTAAATTTGAAGGAGGAACTAAGCAATTCCCAGATAAGCAAAAGCTGAGAGAATTTACCTCCCACAAACCACCTCTACACTGTATTTTGGAGGAACTGCTATAGACAGAAGTGTTCCTAAGGTTTAATAGCTGTCACCAGAGGTAATGAAACCACAGTAAAGAAAGTAGAACAGCTAATTTCTAAGCAAATGCAAAATTAAATTAACTCTCCCCAAAGTCAATCAAGGGATAGACAAAGAGTACAGAATATGATACCTAATATATAAAGAATGGAGGAGGAAGAAAAAGGAGGAAGAAAAAAAAAGAACCTTTAGATTGTGTTTGTAATAGCATATTAAGTGAGTTAGACTCTTAGATAGTAAGGAAGTTAACTTGAACCTTTGGTAACCATGAATCTAAAGCCTGAAATGCCAACAAGTACATACCTATCCATATTCACCCTAAATGTAAATGGACTGAATGCACCAATCACAAGACAGAGTCACTGAATGGATAAAAAAGCAAGACCCATCTATGTGCTGCCTACAGGAGACTCCCTTTAAACCCAAAGACATACAAAGACTAAAAGTAAAGGGATGGAAAAGGATATTTCATGCAACAAATAGGGAGAAAAAAGCAGGAGTTGCAGTACTTGTATCAGACAAAATTGACTTCAGAACAAAGAAAGTCACAAGAGACAAAGAAGGACATTACATAATGATAAAAGGGTCAATCCAACAAGAAGATATAACCATTATAAATATCCACGCACCCAACACAGGAGCACTTACATATGTGAAACAAATACTAACAGAATTAAAAGGAGAAATAGAATGCAATGTATTCATTCTAGGATATGTCAACACTCCACTCACTCTGAAGGACAGATCAACCAGACAGAAAATAAGTAAGAAGACAGAGGCACTGAACAACACAATAGAGCAGATGGACCTAACAGACATCTACAGAACTCTATACCGCAAAGCAGCAGAATACACATTCTTCTCAAGTGCACATGGAACATCTTCAAGAATAGATCATATACTAGGCCACAAAAGAGCCTCAGTAAATTCAAAAAGGTTGAAATTGTAACAACCAGTTTCTCAGACCACAAAGGTATGAAACTAGAAATAAATTACACAAAGAAAATGAAAAATCCCACAAACACATGGAGGCTTCACAACATGCTCCTAAATAACCAGTGGATCAATGACCAAATAAAAACAGAGATCAAGCAATATATGGAGACAAATGACAACAATAATTCAACACCGCAAAATCTGTGGGATGCAGCAAAGGCCATGCTAAGAGGAAAGTATATTGCAATACAGGCCTACCTCAGGAAAGAAGAACAATCCCATATGAGCAGTATAAACTCATAATTAATGAAACTAGAAAAAGAAGAACAAATGAGGCCCAAAGTTAGTAGAAGGAGGGACATAATAAAGATTAGGGCAGAAATAAACAAAATTAAGAAGAATAAAACAATAGAAAGAATCAATGAAAGCAAGAGCTGGTTCTTTAAGAAAATAAACAAAATAGATAAACCCCAGCCAGACTTATCAAGAAAAAAAGAGAGTCTACTCACATAAACAGAATCAGAAACGAGAAAGGAAAAATCACTACAGATACCACAGAAATACAAAGAATTATTAGAGAATACTATGAAAAATTATATGCTGACAAACTGGATAACCTAGAAGAAATGGACAACTTTCTAGAAATATACAACCTTCCAAGGCTGACCCAGAAAGAAACAGAAAATCTGAACAGACCAATTACCAGCAATGAAATTGAACTGGTAATCAAAAACCTACCTAAGAACAAAATGCGTAGACCAGATAGCTTCACCGCTGAATTTTATCAAACATTTAGTGAAGACCTAATACCCATCCTCCTTAAAGTTTTCCAAGATTTGAAGAAGAGGGATTACTTCCAAACTCATTCAATGAGGCCAGCATCACTCTAATACCAAAACCAGGCAAAGACACCACAAAAAAGAAAATTACAGACCAATATCCCTGATGAACATAGATGCAAAAATATTCAACAAAATATTAGCAAACCGAATTCAAAAATACATCAGAAGGATCATCCATCATGATCAAGTGGGATTTATTCCAGGGATGAAAGGATGGTACAACATCCAAAAATCCATCAACATCATCCACCACATCAACGAAAAGAAGGACAAAAATCACATGATCATCTCCATAATTGCTAAAAAAGCATTTGACAAAATTCAACATCCATTCATGATAAAAACTCTCAACAAAATGATTATAGAGGGCAAGTACCTCAACATAATAAAGGCCATATATGACAGACCCACAGCCAACATTATACTTAACAACGAGAAGCTGAGAGCTTTTCCTTTAAGATTGGGAACAACACAAGGATGCCCACTCTCCCCACTTCTATTCAACATAACTCTGGAGGTCGTAGCCATGGCAATCAGACAACACAAAGAAATAAAAGGCATCCAGATTGGCAAGGAAGAAATTAAACTCTCCCTGTTTGCAGATGACATGATATTGTACATAAAAAACCCTAAAGAATCCACTCCAAAACAACTAGATCTAATATATGAATTCAACAAAGTTGCAGGATAGAAAATTAATTCACAGAAATCTGTGGCATTCCTATATACTAACAATGAACTAGCAGAGAGAGAAATCAGGAAAACAATTCCATTCACAGTTGCATCAAAAAGAATAAAATACCTAGGAATAAACCTAACCAAGGAAGTGAAAGACCTATACTCTGAAAACTACAAGACACTCATGAGAGAAATTAAACAAGATACCAATAAATGGAAATCATCCCATGCTCATGGATAGGAAGAATTAATATTGTCAAAATAGCCATCCTGCCTAAAGCAATCTACAGATTCAATGCAATTCCTATCAAAATACCAACAGCATTCTTCAATGAACTAGAGCAAATTGTTCTAAAATTCATATGGAACCACAAAAGAGCCCGAATAGCCAAAGCAATCCTGAGATGGAAGAATAAAGCTGGGGGTATTATGCTCCCCAACTTCAAGCTTTACTACAAAGCCACAGTACTCAAGACAATCTCGTACTGGCACAAAAACAGACCCATAGACCAATAGAACAGACTAGAGAGCCCTGATATAAACCCAACCATATATGGTCAATTAATATATGATAAAGGAGCCATGGACATACAATGGGGAAATGACAGCCTCTTCAACAGCTGGTGTTGGCAAAACTGGACAGCTGCATGCAAGAGAATGAAACTGGATTATTGTTTAAGCCCATACACAAAAGTAAACTCAAAATGGATCAAAGACCTGAATGTAAGTCATGAAACCATAAAACTCTTAGAAGGCAACATAGGCAAAAATCTCCTGAATATAAGCATGAGCAACTTCTTCCTAAACGCATCTCCTCGAGCAAGGGAAACCAAAGCAAAAATGAACTCATGGGACTATGCCAAACTAAAAAGTTTCTGTACAGCAAAGGACATCATCAAAAGAACAAAAAGGTATCCTACAGTATGGGAGAATATGTTTGTAAATGACATATCTGACAAGGGTTAACATCCAAAATATATAAAGAAGTTACGTGCCTCAACACCCAAAAAACAAATAACCCGATTAAAAAATGGGCACAGGATATGAAGAGACAGTTCTCCAAAGAAGAAATTCAGATGGCCAACAGACACATGAAAAGATGCTCCACATCACTAATCATCAGGGAAATGCAAATTAAAACCACAGTGAGATATCACCTCACACCAGTAAGGATGGCCAGCATCAAAAAGACCAAGAACAAATGCTGGCAAGGATGCGGAGAAAGGGGAACCCTCCTACACTGCTGGTGGGAATGTAAGCTAGTTCAACCATTGTGGAAAGCAATATGGAGGTTCCTCAAAAAACTAAAAATAAAAATACCATTTGACCCAGGAATCCCACTCCTTGGAATTTAACCAAAGAATACAACTTCTCAGATTCAAAGACATATGCACCCCTATGTTTATTGCAGCACTTTTTACAATAGCCAAGATATGGAAGCAACCTAAGTGTCCATCAGTAGATGAATGGATAAAGAAGAGGTGGTACATATACACAATGGAATACTATTCAGCCATAAGAAAGAAACAAATCCTACCATTTGCAACAACAAGGATGGAGCTGAAGGATATTATGCTCAGTGAAATAAGCCAGGTGGAGAAAGACAAGTGCCAAATGATTTCCCCCATTTGTGGAGCATAACAATGAAGCAAAACTGAAGGAACAAAATAGCAGCAGACTCAGAGACTCCAAGAAGGAACTAGTGGTTACCAAATGGGAGGGGTGTGGGAGGGCGGGTGGGGAGGGAGGGAGAAGGGGATTGTGGGGTATTATGTTTAGTACACATGGTGTGGGGGATCACAGGCAATACAGTGTAGCACAGAGAAGGCAAACAGTGAATCTGTGGCATCTTACTACACTGATGGACAGTGACTGCATTGGGGTATGGGTGGGGACTTGGTAATATGGGTAAATGTAGTGACCACATTGTTTTTTCATGTGAAACCTTCATAAGAGTGTATATCAATAATACATATGAAAAATAAAAAAAGAAAGTAAAATGAGCAGGTGGACCTGCTTCATGAGGAGCCACTCCCTGTTGCCCTAGACACTAGTTCCGCACCATCCCTGCAGCCTAAGGTCAGGGGTCAGGGGCCAGACCTCTCTCTGAGATCTCGTTAGCACATTAAGTGTGTTCTGAGAAGTCTGCTGGTGAAGACATCATTTTGTCTCATTTTTTTCTAGGTGACACTTGGTAATGTCACCTAATAGTGTGTTCCTGGACTGGGTTCCAGAAAAGCTTGGGGAAGCGGTTTTGTGGGTGCAGGGGAAGGCTGCCCACGCTGGACTGGCTGGGATTAGCATTTTGGGAAGAGACCTGTGAGCGGCTTCCTATTGGGCCCGGATTGCCCAGGTCCTTCATCCCGCGAGCATCCTCCCCTGCTCTGACTCCTCCCTCTGTCCCATTTAGCGACATGTTCGAGTTCCAAGCCCACATCTCCCACTTTCCCACCATACACTGACTGTACAGTCACGTCAGAGGAGGCTGGTCCAGGGCTGAAGCCCCCACTGTCTTCCCATCACATTTGTAGTGAAATCCAAAGTTCCTCCTGTGGCCTTAAGACCAGCGTGGCCCTGCCAGGAACATTCCCTGGGACTCCTACAGATCCCACGCCCACCCTGGGCTCCAGCCACCAAGCCTCCCTGCAGGGCCTTGTAGGCACCAGGCACTCTCCCTTGTTATGACTCACCTTCTGCGCCCCTCTTCTGGGGACCCTTCCCCCAGGCCACACGTCACAGGTTCTCAGATGGAGACACCATGCCTGAATAACCGCCATCCAGTGGCCGCTCCCCTTAAAGCACGGGCCATCCCTGCTCTTGCACAAGTCCTGCTCACAGTCCACAAGGTCTAAGGGGACAGGCATTTGTTTCCCTTGTTCATAGCTGAGTTGCCCAGGAGCCAGAGCAGTGCCCACCGCCCGGTGTGGGCACCTTGAATGCTCGATCAGTCGGTACATCCTGATGTCCCTCTCCCAGCCAGCACGCTTCCCATTTCTCCTCTCCTTGCTTCTAGGATTTAACACACTAAATCAAACTCTGACCCTTAACTCTAGTCTTCACACTAACTCTGTTGCTTAAGACCTGTTTAGGGCCCTAGGGTCCCCCTGACCCAAGACCAAATCCTCCCTGAGTGAGTCACCCTGAGCCAATCACCCCAGGTGTTGTTGATGGGATTTCTCTGCTGCATTTGACACTGACAGCGCCTTTCTTTTTAAATGTTCTCTTAGCTTGCAGGACTCTCCTTATGACTTCCCTCCAGCCTCCCAGACTCACTAACTTCTGAATTTTTCTTAATGTGGTTTTAAATACTGGTAGAAGTTCAGCACTCAGTGTCCAAAATGTGACTCACCACACTCCCCTGCCTCATTCCTGAGTCTCCTAGAAAGAGTGTTCGGAGATGGCGAACCCAGTCACGCAAGAGAGAGGACAGGATTATCTTTCCATTCTGGACTGTGGTATCGTTAAGGTCCATTAAGCTTAGTTCTAAAATTCTGACACTTTTAAGGGCTCGTGAATACCTGGACATGCAGCAGCTGATGACTCAGGAAGCCTGGGTGAGAGAGAGGTGCCCGGCTCGCTGCACCAGACAGTGGGCACAGCTTTAATGGGACCAGAATGCTTTGGGGAAAATATGATTGCAATATTTATATAACACAAAGATAATATATAGTAATAAAGATAATACATAATAATATTAATACTATTAACAATGTAGAATATATAATGATAAAGATAACATAAAAATAATAATAAAGATAATATATAATATAATATAAAGGCCTCTAGAACTATCACCTTCAAGTCTTGCCTTAACACCGTCTGCCAATAAGTGACCTGCACACTGGCCACTCTGGCCACCAAAGAGAAGAGAGGGAGGAGCAAATGAATGTGCCAAATAAGCCTCCCTGTGTCTGAGGTTCCTGCACACGTGAAGCTTTGGCTCCAGGGGCTAGAGGGTGGCTCTCCCAGCATTCTTTCCTCTCCAGAGGAGGGCTGAGGTGCGGCCCAGCCTGAGGCATTAGACAGACAAGTCACCGCTTCTTGTCTCCTCTGCCTTTGACTGCTTCATGAAGTTCCACTGAGTGTGCTTTCACTGCAAACCCCCTGAACCTGCTCGTGGACTGTTCCATTCAGTGGAAGCCACGTTAACCTTTTCAAGATGATCGGCTGCGTATACAAGCTGCTAATTCTGATCGTGAATTCCCTGTATTTCAGGTGGCTTTAACCTTTGGAGTGACCGTGTATTCATTGCAGGACATGCTGCACAATGAACGTTTGTTTAAAAAGTGTTTCCAGTCCAGTATGTGTTCTAGTTCAGCTGTTGTCCTCCAGGGCTCATGTTTTCTGAGTAATTGCTTTTTTCCTGTCGCTGGAGAAGGCTGCCATGGGGAAGAGAAAGCTAGGCTTTTACCCTGAAAATAGTAGCCAGTCTCTTGTCTTGTTACCCTTCCATTTGATTTTGAGTTAAATGGGAAGTTTGCTCCAAATTCTGAATAATGTTGGCAGTGTGGTTCGAGTAAGTTGTATTAGATTCTTTTGGAGAAAATAATATATGTAATTTTGGACATAGAGAATGTTGCGATCTCCCAAAAGGGCTCCAGTAATAGTACCCTTCTCAGTTATTTTCTAAACAATTTGAGAGCTTAAGCCAAGGCATGGAAATGCAGCCACATGTCCTTTATCTCTGAGAGCACCTGTCTCAGAAGGTATCGCTTTTGGTGAGAGCCAAAGGGGCCTGCTGACCAAATGCCAGAATCAGGTAGACTCACCCGAGCAGCCCAGACAGTACCGGCCCCAGGCAGCCTCCTAGGCCCTGCGAAGCAGCAGAGCGCCCACTCAAGGAGGAGGTGCCGAAGCAAGGCAAGGAGGCCGGCGGGCCCTTCCCAGACCTGCCAGTCATATATATGACCCATCTCTCCCCGGGCAAGGAGGGGGGCCGGGAGGGTGGGCATTCAGCAGGAGAAGCCAGGAGAGAGGACAGGTGCTCCCATCTGAGTGGGAAGCACATCAGGTCATCCATGGAAAGTATTTTAGTCATTCAGGGCTCAGATGTTTACGGAGCTTCTCTATAGCAGGTGCCAAGTCTGATAACATGACGATGGGCAAGATGTTTCTTAGCTCACGTCACAGTCTGGCGGGGACATGCGTACACAAAGGCATGGTGACCGAGGTTGACAATGAGGCTGATGAAGGGCACAGGAACAGCTCAGAAAGGGTCTTTATGACACACTAAGAAGCAGTGACCTTATCTTTTAGATCAGTGTTGTCCTTAGAAGTATGGGAACCACACTTCTAAATAATTTTTAATTTTCTGATAACCACATTAAAAACTTAGAACTGGCTGAATTTCATTTTAATCCCTATCTGATTAACACGATACACTCAAATTCTTTTAAAATGTTACCATTATTAAAAAAATCATTAATATTTAATGATATTAAGAGTATCCTTAAAAATGATATTTAAAAATAGATTTTACATTTTTTCCCTAAGTCTTTGAAACTAAGTGTATATTTTACACGAGAGCATATCTGACTTTGGCCTGGCCACTTTCTGCATGTTCAGTAGCCACCATGCCAAGCAGCACAGCTGTACTACTAGAGCACCACTCACCCCATTTTACAGAGGGGGAAACTAAGGCTTAGAAAAGTTAACTACCTCGAAAAGAACTGACCCATTTCCAATAATATAGCAGGTTAGGTTATTTTGCCCAACTCTTCCACAAGCAACTAAAAATATTGGATAAAAAAGATTTTTTAAATCTTCTTAAGAGTGTCAGAGAGCTGTCAAGATAGTAAGGACATACCAGGCAAAATCTAAAGGAAGAGCCCAGAGACTTCCAAGGATCTTGAAGAAGGCAAGAAGAAAGGAAAAAGACACATTGGGGATGTGGGACAGATAGAGCCTGCAGAACAGGGCAGCCGTCTTAACACCGTACGGTTCTGGGCACAGTGGGGTGGAGCGTGTGAATGAAGAGCTGAAACACCATTTCTGTCCTCTGAGATTGAAGAAAAACAAAGCTCTTGTCCAAGGCCAATCACCTAGGGAAGGTGGGAGCTGTAATCACACCCGGGCTGTGCTGACTCCAGAGTGCAACTTACTGAGGCATCAGTAACTTCCTGGGGGTTTCATTTTGTCCACATTAACTGTAATTCTCTTCAGCACCGACATCTTCACCCACCGCGATGATGTAGACGCATATAATCCATGTCTGATAAAGTCTTTGTTAATGATACTTTAAATGTCAATCTAGGAGAGTCAAATGGTTGCAATTTAACCTTGATTGTGTCCTTAGCCTAATTACTCAATCGATGTCTCCAGGATATTGTGGAAAACTATGCATACATCTTTAATCTGGTCTGGCTCTAATTTCACCAACTCTCAGAACCGCTGGTGGTGGAAAATCTCTCCACTTGTGTTTAGGATGTTTGGCCCGTTCCCTTCCTGCCTCTTGGGGCCCTAACTTCAGTGGCAGGGGAGGTTGGCTCTCTTGGTCTGCAGCATTCAGAGGCTGACTTTCCTATACCTGAGTTCAGATCGCAATGGTAAAATTGTCCTCCTTTCATTCCATTCATGAATGCCACATTTTCACTGTTCTTTAAAAATGTTTTTCTCTCTTATTTACATACTACGTAGTGGTTGACAGAGGCTGACGGGCCTAGGGTGAGTCTGGATTGGATACCTCCTGTACCTTCGTGACCTTGGGTGTCTACTTAAGTCCCCCACACTTGGGCATTTCTCATCTGTAAAACCTCACTATGTAAGGTGGCGTTTGTACATTTGTAAATGCTGTCACTATGCGTGCCCCATAATAAGCACTTAGTAAATACGTTATTATATTTGGAATCACATCATTAGCCTTCCTAATTCTACATTATGAGAGGATTCAGAAGCCAGTGTAGTGATGCTCTGGAAACTGGAACGCCCCCAGGAGCAGTGAGTCTAACCTATCCCTAGTCACGGGAATCCTGGATTGGGGAACCTGTTCTCCTCAACAAACAAGCCTTGATGATCATTGTAACCTTACAGTCTATTGGATAAACAGATCCAAATATGACTCAAGAGCCAATGCCACTGACTCCTCTAATAATTAAATCCTTTCTGCTTGTGTTTACCCTACAGGCGGATGCTTCAAGTCATGCTTAAATTGTTCCTTTTTCCTTAAGACCTACCAGGACTCAGCATATTGCTGATCCTCTGTTACCATCCACGTGATGCAAGAGTGAGACTTGGGGTGTCTCTCCGTTCAGGTGGAGTGAGGAACCCTCTAGTCCCCTGATTCGCATCTTAAGGTCTGAATATCTGACCACGCCTCGTTTGGCTCTGTTCATGGTAAAGTGTCTCATCAACTCTCTGTTGAAACCAGCTGAGAGGTGGGGAGACTCTGCCAGGGACGGAAACATAAAACACTATCATATGTATGTTCTGCACCTATTTTTTAATGGAAGAGATAGAAAAGGATAAACTCATCCCATCTTCTTTTTTAATTAATGGATTTTAGTTTTTAACTGCAGTTTTAGGTGTACAGAATGTGCAGTTAGTTCCCATATAGAATCCCCCCAACCCCTCCACACACACAGAGTTCCGTCTAGTAACCTCTTGCATTAGTGTTGTACGTTTGTTCTGATTGATGAACCAATGTTGATAGACTGATATTCACTGAAGTCTACAGCTTACCTTAGGGGGTATTCTTTGAATTCTGATACATGCCTAATATCACGTGTGCACCGTGACAGTCTCATACAGGTGGACTGCATGGTCCCAAAAATCCACTGGGCTCCACCCGCTCAACCCTTCCCCTGACCCCCACCCCTGGCACTTCCAGACACACGGCCACATTTCAGATATAGCCTATCTAACAACATCAGCTTGCTAAGGCCACCCTGGTTTTTTTTAATTCCTATCTTTGAGTCTAAGATGTTATTGATTGTAAGGTACCTCATTATTTTATATCATATATCTCTAAGAAAGGAAACGAAATGCCACACTCAGGCTAAGGTATACCATTGATGGAAAGATGCGCCCAATTTCAGGTGAGTTAAAATGAATATGCATAAAAGGCATAGAGTGCAGGCTGCAATACACAGGGGCAAACACTCCAAGGATCTGCACCCAAGTGCCTGTGGGGCCAATGAGAGGGGTTGGGAGGGCAGGAGTTTGGGGAGGTGATGGAGACAGAAAGGCAGAAGAAGGTGGAGAGAGGGAGCTCGAGGCTATGCCCCGGAATGCCCAGGGCCTGGGGACTGGAAGTGCACAAACTGGACTCTGGGCAAGGCACTAAAACCTTGTACACCTCCGTCCCTACACCTGCTTGGAGCAGGTGACTGTGGGGCTACAGAAATGGGTCACCATACGTGACAAGCCTAGCTCACTGCCTGCACACAATGTGTGCTCAGGAAATATTGGTTCTCCCTTCTTGCCTCAGTCGGTGGCTGCCCTGCCCTGCAGGCTGGGCTGGGTTACCTCACCCTCATGCTCAGCACACACTCTGGACGCTGGGGCCTGGTGGCAGCCTTGGGCTTGGCCTGCATTAATTAGCCTCCCCAGCAAGGGCCTGTGGGACTCACCCAGGACATCTCACAGAGGGCAATGCCTCTTAACCCCTGGCCTGGGGGTTCCCAGGGCTGCAAGGCAGTTAGGGTTCAGTGACTGGTGGTTGGGCCCACTCCCTTATTTCACAACTAAATTAGATGAAACTCAGACAAACCCCAGAAAAACAGAATTTCAGGGACCTTTGAAAGATGATATAAAGGAAGTGCTGGTTTATTGTTTAGCAATTGCTGAGATGCTAGGAAATGTGTGTTGGCAAGTTCAAGGGGCCAGCAGAGAATCCCCAAGCGGCAGCGCCTGAGCGCAGCCATCCAGCTCGCTGGAATCTGCGTGACCTTGGGGGAGCCGTGTACTTCCATTGTGTCATGTGTAACGTGGGGCATCTATGTCCGCCTCGCCTCCTCAGAGGCCAGGCGGCTGTCAGGATACACGAGGTGAGGTTCACGGGACCACAGCGCCGTCTGTGGCCGCTCAGCCCTCGCTGTGCGTTTCCGGCTGGTCCGGAGCTGCCTGCCTGGAGCCACAGCAGAGCTGGTCGCCACGGCTACCGCGGGCTGAGAGGGACTCGGGCTGCCAGAGTCAGCCAAGAAAAACTCAGGACGCTCAGTGAGATTTGAATAATAAAATGTGAATAAACAATGAATAATTTTTTAGTATGAGCATGTCCCAGATATTGGCATGGCCCGTACTTTAGTGTTTCTTGCCTTTACTATCGCATGAGACTTACTTATGCTCAAAAATAATTCACACCGAATCTGAAATTCAGATATCACTGGGTGCTGTGCATTCTACCCAGCAGCCTTAGCAGGGACAGACTATTACCTTGTCGTAAGAAGTTTCACTTGAAACAACTGATGTTAAGACAGATGCAGAACTGTCCCGTGATGCCGTAGATCACAACTATGAGAGAATATAAACCATTTCTACATTGTCTTCCACCACAAAAAGTTACTCCACTGGAGGAGTTGGTTGTGTATTAGAAAAGTCAAAGTGGACTGTCCTGTGGCCTTTAGGCTGAGGGAATGAAGCAATGTCTCACCTGAAGAGTAGGGTTTTTTAGAAAATAGTTCCAGGATAGCTTCTCCTTCACATTTCTGGCCCTAAAAACTATTTTGGGAATTGTGTATTTTTTTTTTCCTTTTCAAAGTTGTGTGTTATTTCTCTGTAGCAAATTTGAATTATGAAAATAAGCCTAATTGCATTCTGATGATTAGAAGGTGGGAGAAGATATCAGATGAAAGTTCTGAGTAGGTGGTGACCTTAAGTAGATTTTAAAATTTGTCTTAAATGTTCCTAAAGAGATTAGTAATTCCTTAATGTTGCTTTAAAAAAAAAACTTAAATGGGCTTGAGGACGCTACTGTCCTTAGCCGATTTTTGACATAATCTGATTTTTGTGAATTTTCTCTCGGTTCAAACTCATGCTGTCATCCTGGTTGCTGAATGACAAATATTTGCTGGTATCCATGCAAACCCTACTCTGTGTGCGGCAGGCACCAGCAGCAAAGTGACAAGACCAAACCCACCCCCCGAAAGGACGTGGGAAAGAGACCAAGCCGAGCCCAGCATCTCTCTCGCTGGAATACAAGGACAGAGTCCAGGGAGGAAGGTGCTTGTCATCACCCTGCTCCCTGCAGCTCTTGTTACAAACATTAGCCTTATTCAACATTTGTGGCAAGTCTGTGAGGGATATGTTAGCCCTGTTTCATAGATAAAACCCAAAGCCAGAGAGGTTAAAACATGCCGATGTCATAAAGCTTGTGACCGGTGGGCGGGACTCAAGAGGGTAAAAGAGACTGGAGGTACTTCGTACTTGCCCTCACTAAGCAGAAGGCGCAGACCAGACCAGAAGTCAAGGGCATTTCCAACTTTGGGATCTGGAGTAGCTCTTCAAAGTTTTGAGGAATCCTAGGATTTGAATCAGATAAACAGGTGCCGGGCGTGAAGGGTTAGAGGGAAGAGTGGGTGGGGGTCTACTGCCCTTGAGTGTCCGCTGTCTGCCGGACACTCTGCTAAATGTCGATAAATCCATGTTTCACGTGGGGGTGACTGATCTCAGTTCTGGAAGAGCCTGAAAGTCATCCGTCCTCCTCCCCTGCAATGCCCAGACCGGGCAGAGGAACAACTCAGTAAGTACTTGCTCTTTTGATTGAGGCCAGAAAGGTCACCCACAGCCAGTGACATTGAAGAGCAGCCACCTAGCTTTTATTTCCCCTTGGCTCAGCAGGCACTGATGCAGACCCTTACCCCATCTGTGTGCTGGGCCTCGTCCCAAGTTTAGGCCTCAGGACAAGGGGTCCCGGGGAGAGGGGGCCTCCCAAAGTCCCTCTGCGGCCTGACTCCCATGCGGCCCACACTAGGCATGGGAGCTTGACGTGGTGATGGGGACACGGGCTCACGGGAGATTCGTGGGCTTGCTGTTCCTTTGCAGCGAGCACAGAAGTGAATACTTCTATACGCAGGGAACTTTAGACCTTCTCACCTCTAATACATCTTCAAATTGTATTTTGATCTTCATCTCTCCCAGAAATTACAAAAATGGAAATCCATGTGTGGCCTTGGTCAGTATTTTCACATGGATATTTTCCTAAGATTTTCGTCTTTGTTTCTCCTTGTTGGCCCTTGAGAAGCGGCCACAAATGCTCCAGTCAGGACTAAGGTGTTTTGGGGAATGAACACCCTTGACCCCGGACTCACTACTTCCTGGACATATGATTCCGTGGAAGAGGGAACTTGTTGACTTCCACTTCTTTATTATGAAACATTTAAGTACATATGAGTAAAGAGTATAGCAAAAGGATTCCCCATCTTCACAGCCTGTAGATTTAATGTTAAACGTTTCATTGTACTGTCAATTATTAAATTATCATGAACTGATTGATGGCTGAAAATTTATAAAGTGAATCCCAGACATTCTATGTTGTGAAACACCACCCGAAATTACCACAAGGCATGTTTTCTAAATAGGAGCATCTTAAAAACAGAACCACAATACTATTATCACAACTATCAAAATGCATATTTTCTTAGTATCATGTCACACCATCTAGACTGAGATTTCTCCAGTTATTTGTATGCTTTTCTTTTTAAACATTTGGAGTGTTTCAATCAGGACTTAAATAGGGTCCATACACCGCATTAGGTTGTGATGTCTTTTAAGTCTTTCTTAACTTAGAACAGAGCCATCCCCTCTTTGCCCCGTACCTTGGTCCTGTGGAGGCGCCACCCTGTGGTGGAGAGCGATGCTCCGGCTGAGTCTCACCTGCTCCTCCGGGAAACTAGAAGTGAGACCCAGCTGCCGTGATCAGGTTCAGCTGGGCCCCAGGGCGTTCCAGGCTGGTGCCATACTGCCTCACTGCAGGCCGTGGGCCTCCTACAAGAAACACAGTGGGAGTCATTTCTAAAGAACGGAATCTAGGTGCTCACAGAGCTTGCTGTCTTGCCAATGGGTTTCAGCCCCCGGCAAGTTCGCTACGGATTCAGTGACCCCAAAGAAAATGACGGTAAAATGTTCTTGGGGTGAAAGGGTTATACCCAACTTTATTCCCACGGTGGCAGGTCAGTCACTAAAATCCCATCCACTCAGAGCAAGTCTGCAGGCAGCAAGCCGGTCTCTACCTCTGGGCCCCTCTGCCTGCACAGTTGTCCCGCACAGCCATGTCCTCTGCGTTCAGAGCTGCCACAACTCCAACCTCTGCTTTGCTCTCCTGCAGCCTTGCAGCCGTGCTACCGTATCACGCGCACGCCACTGGGCGGAGCTCTTTATATAGAGTCGAGAGCAATGTATTGCCCACACGTGTGTAGTGAGCCAGCTGACCAGGGCCAGGTGAGAATCCTGGCCACAGCACATTTCATTTTATCCACACTTTCTAATCCTGAACTCTCGCCTCCTGCCTCCGGGCCAGTGAAGGCGGATGTCTCCTCTGGCGCCCCACTGGGGTGGGACCCTGAAGGGCACTTTGAGAAGCCAAATGTCAGGAGCAGAGCGGTGGGCTGGGGTCTGGGTTCCAGCGCCTTCCTCTCCCTCTCCCACCTGGAGGCTTTGATTGAGGCAGGAAGCACAGGGCTCCCGGCCTTTGTATCCATCAGTCGAGGCAGTTGTATTTCCTGACATCTGCCCTTCTGAAAGCCCGACCGAGTGATGGGAAGCAGAGTGGACTCCTCTTGCTGTAAAACTGCGTTTCCACTCCTACCGTTTGGCTCTGTTCCCACCCTCAAAGCCTGTGGCACTTACACTGTCTGAGAACCAGTCACCCAGGCCCCTCCCTGCTGGCCAGGACGTGCGGTGGGCAGGGAGCCCCCCTCTCAGCACCCCACCTGCCACCTCTCGGCTTCAGGAGGGCGGGGACAACGTAGCAGCGTCACCCGGCTGGGGCTTGAGCTCAAGCCCATCCCCTCTATCCCCTGCCAAGAGCAAAGCCTGTGTGGGAACAGGCACCTGAGGGGGGCCTGGAGGGACCGGGCGCCCTGCTGGCGAGAAGCGCGGCGGAAGGTGCTGGCGGCTCCCAGCACACGAGCAGGGCTTCCCGGGCTTTCTTCACTCCCGCCCCTCTGAGGAGCCTCTGTAGGCATTGTTTTCCGAGCCATCCCCTCAAGTGGCAATAACATAGATACGCTGTGTGTCTGCTTATGGGCTCCTTGCCTCAGCAACCTGGGTGTGACAGTGGACAATGCTTGGGTGACCGTGGGACCCATGGGGACTGAAATGTTACGATGCTGGGCCCCCAGTTTGGGTCACAGAGAGTCACCGAAAGTGGTGGTGGCAGAGAGGCACATGCTGGTGGGTTGACTAGAAGTCGTTCAGAATGAACTATAAGCAAGTGCCCACGTCAGCAGTTCACACTTAGCGTCAGGAAGTTGGGAGGACCTGTGTATGTGGCCTCGCATCGAGTTTCTTTGGAAATCTGGGCTTGAATTGGGCCTGGAAGGATGACTAAGGCGTGGCAGGGAATTCAGAAGGGGGGGAAAGAGAGGAAGTGGAAAACATGGTCTGTGAGGCATGGCTGGCCGGGGAGGAGCCCAACTCCAGCCCAGCTTGGAGCTGGTTGGGGGAGGCTCAGAGCAGGGGGAGGGCTGGTCCCACAGGAGACTCTGGAAGGGAGGTGGATGGGGACCCGTAGGAAGCTGGTCTCGGGTCGGAAATCCCAGGCTCCATCACAGGCCTGCGGCAAGACCCGTGGGGGCCAGAGCTGGGACAAGCCTTTCCCATCACGCTGTCCCAGCGATTGCTCCGGGTCGTATTTTTGCTCCAGTTTGTGCAGGAGGCCCAGAGAGAGCCAGTGGGTGCGTTAACTTGATGAATGAGCTCCAGGTGAAGGGTGTAGCCCAGGTCGAGGCCCGAGCTGCGGCGGCTTCCCAGCCTCAGTGCAAACACGACAGGGGAGAGGCCCGCTCCTCTGCATTCGGGGCCAAGGGAGAAAACATTGCCTCATTTACCTGAAACTTCAGAGCTCATTTTTGCATTTTGGAGGACTTTGCGAATGAGAGGTTCAATTTTCAACCTAAATTATTATCAGTTAAAAATTAAATTATAAAGAACTATAATAAATAAATAATTATATATACTTAGTTTAGAGATTACATATCATAGTATATGTAATTATACAATTATTAAAATGAGATTAAGTTAATTTAAAAAATAGCATTCTCCTTTGCCACATCTCTCCCATATCTCCAGATGTGGGGGATTCTGGCTGTCGATGTGTTTAAAAATGAATTCTGATGGACAGTCTCGATTTTGAGGTCTTTTCTGCAGGAACTTAGTCTCCCCTGTTAGAATTTTCTGCATTTATACCAGAATGCATTGCGGGGAGGAGAGAAGATGGCTGTCCTGTGAGTGAGAAGAAAACTCCAGTGAAAGGTTTGGTGGAGAAGGAGGGGGTCTTAATGCCCCATCTGCCTGGGCCAGCAAAAGCTCTTGGCTGTAGGCCTGAGGTCTCGCTGGGGTTTCCCAGCGAGCATGTGGATTTCTGGGATGCAAGCCACAATGGAAGCAGGTCTTGAAGCTGCTCAACATCCACTGTGTCTGGAGAGAAGCCAGGACTAAGCGTGGGGGGGCTTGGGGGTGACCAACGAGGACCTGCCCAGAAGCAGACACTCCATGGGGCAGGTGAAGGTTGCTCATTTCTTTCTGCCCCTTAATTATTTCTTGGGTTGTCACTGCTATGTTATCATTAGTAGTGCAGAAGAAAAACACTGTTCCACACCAGGCATGTGTTAAATGCTTTAAATGCTCGGCATATTTACCTTCACAACCAACCTTTGAATTGGGGACCTTTATCTTAAGGCAGCTGGTCTCAGATTAGACCGCCATCTGCCCGAGGTCAAAGGTGGGATCCTTCCCCCCTGCTGTTCCTCTCCTCCCCACCTGTCGTGCCACCGAGGCTGTAGTGTCTTTGCAGACTTGGAGAGTCCTCGTGGGCTCTCGCGTCCCCTGTCTTGGTTCAGCCCCAGCACACCCGCTTCCTCACCGCGGGGGTGCAGCCGGCTGCCTTCCTCTGTGTGTCCGTGTCCTCGTCCGTGAAAGGGGCCAGACAGCATTGCTGTCGCGGGTCATTGTAAGCTAAGTCAGCAAAGGTGGTGCCTGCCATTCTCTGCCTCTTCTCCTCCTTTACAAACAGGCAGTTGTTGCCTTTCTCCCTTCTCCCACGTGTCCTTTTGTCCAACCACTTCCTTTTTCCCTCTGTGGCTCAGCTGAACCACCCAGTGGCCAATATGCCAACACTGAATCCATATTTCAGACCATGTGACCTTCTGCTTTGGTCCTTCCACGGGCCCTGCGTCGTCGTAGGCAGCAGGTTGGGATTTGGGAGTGAAGGTTATTTCCAGCGGCCCTCCCACACACACACCCTCGGGCATATTACCTCCAGTAACTGGGAATCACCCAGCAGGTGATCTGCAAAACAGCAGCAGCAACTGGCCGCAGCAGGTGTGGCCCCAGAGAGCAGAATCCGAGGTGGCTGAGCTGCTGGGGAAAAGCTGCCAGCTATATCCGGGCAGCAGCTGCAATAAAAAATAAAGATTGCAGCATTTGGCTAACTGAAGATGTTAAAACGCGACAAAGGTTTTCAAAATTGCTATATTATATTGGAGAAACCTTGGCTACAGATCTTGTGCGTTACGAGCTTCTGACGGCCACCGACGGCCCCCTGGCTCACTCCACACCTCTGCCAGCTGGGTCCCTCCCGTGAGGCCCTGGAATCCACACGCTGGCTGAGGCTGCAGCGGGCTGAGGCAACGTGACGAATCAAGCATCAGTTCACATCAGAGTCGTGGGGAGGGTATGAGGGGAGGACAGGAGGAGCCGGTTTTCGTGAGGAGGTGAGGAGGCCCTGGGGACCCAGGTGAATCCTGCGTGTTCCCTGCCTGTCCTCTGAAACCAGTGTGGGGCGCCCCCTTTCCTCCTGTGTCCTATGATCTGTGCCATCTTCCACGCTGAACAAATCCTGAGGCTTCCATTTAGATTTACTCTGTTGTAAGAATAAAATGGTCCGAGGATGAGGGTGGGATGCACACGAAACAAGGTTTCAGCCCCAGCTGCGTTTATAGCCTGGGAATGCTCAGGGGGTCGGAGACAGAACCTGGATAAAATGTGTCTTGAAGTCCCCGTGCCCACCTAGCCTGTTGTGTGTCCCACCATCCAGCCAGCATGGTAAGGAAGCTGAGAGGGGCTCAGGGCCCACATGGGGCTCTTGGCCAGGCCACGGCCATGCCAGCAGCGCTCCCAGGGGTCCCAGGGCCTGCACTGTCCCCACAGCATCTCAGCTGCTGCAGAGACCAGAGGAGAGCGTGGTGAGTCCCTGCAAGGGGCGATTACAAGGACAGAAGCCCAGGGCTCTTGGTTGAGGAAGGGGGCAATTTCGGAGGGACTGGAAGAAGAGGGAAGGGTGACCCCCCCAGACCCCATGCTGGTCAGGGAACAAGGTTCTTTCATCACCACCAGTAGAGTCTGGTGCCAGGGGGACAACAAGACTCACTCAACAGCAGGCTTTGGAAGAGCAGGAGGGAGGCAGCCGGGGTCGAAGGAAGCTGGGGAGCAGCTGTGACCTGGGCGTGACCCCCGCAGCTGTCCTCCGTCACGTGGGGATCCACTCACCGCCCACTTCCCGGGAGAGGCCGTCCGGCCAGGCCAGGCCAGAGTCACAGCGCACCCGGGCCCCAGCTCCACCCCACCCCAGGCTCCCGGACGGAGGCTGGGCCCGGGGATCCGTGCTGTCCAGTGCAGGGCTTTCATGGCTGCTGCCCCTCCGAAAGGACTGAGCGAGAAGAAAGGGGCAGAGCCACCTGGACGCTCCATCGGTGAGGCGCTCAGGGATGGCACTAGGGGTGAGCGCCTCTCCGCACTCCGGGGCTTTTCTGATTCGTGGGCAGCAGCGCCACCAGGCCCCCGTGGATGACTCTGCTTCATGGTGGCAATCTCGTTGGCTCCCTGGACAGGCACACTGCCCAGTAGGACAGGGCCTGGGGGGCCGGGGCTGAGTCAGCAGAACGTCTGCATCCAGTCGGTTCTCTTCACCTGGGGACCTGACCTTGGAGTTGTTGGGGGGTCAGCCGGCTTCCCACGGGCCTCGCTGGACAGGCCTCAGCCGTCCTGTGTCCTGGCGCCTTCCTGCAGGCTGTGCAGCGCCCGGGCTCAGGCAGCGTCTGGCAGCACTCCGAATGGACGTGTCCACGGCCGGCCACGGGCTCGCTCATCCCGAAGGCCGGGACACTGCCTCGGTTATGGCGGTCTTTGGCAGTCCTGGAGGACGCCCGGGAGCTGGCAAATCACCGGCATTCATGGTCCATCTCCCTCCCTCCTTCCCTCCTGGCTTCCCGGCTGAGCCCCTCGCAGGAGAGTCACAGACACCGCAGGGCTCTCCGGGGGTCAGAAGGAGCCCTTTCCCCTCCCCCTTCTTCTGCTTCAGTTCTGATTTGATGTGTTGTTTTAATTCCTGGCTTTACTATTTTCAATTAACTGCTCAACTAGTGGTACCAGTTCTTACTGGGTAAAAGCTTCAATTGTTTTTTTTCTAGTTGCTTAACGTGGGTTAGCCTGGCACACAAACAAGGTACATGCTTTGGGGCAAAGACTTTTATCTTGGCTGGTAGCATTTGCGGGTGACTCCTGGCCTAGCACTGCTAACTGATAGGACTGACATCTGAAACTCTTGACAAGTGATTTTTCCCCCTAAAGAACAGAAGGACTCTGCTTTCTCCTGGGCCTCCTTGGCCCACTCACCTGCCCACAGTCTCCCCCCGTCAGGATGTGGCAACTTTCCAAGCTAAATTATAGGCTCCAAAGAATGTGTCCTTTAAAAGGAAAAGATACCACCACTCCCTAGAGAGAGAGGGTTGGAGCAGTTTGGAGATCTAACCCCCCCCAGGGCCGGTGGTTACAGTGGGCCGGACAGGCTGAAACATGTGTATTTGGAGAGCCCAGAGCTTGCAGGCCCTGAGCCCTGGGCAGTTGTACAGTCCTGACGTTGATTTGAGGTGGTACATGAATGGCAGATGCCCCACCTTGGGTGGGAGCAGCTCCATTCAGCAGATGCTTGTCAGTATGAAAGGTGGCCTGCCTGGCAGTCAGCTGTGAGCAGCTGAGAGACGGCCTGAGCCAGGCCCAGGCCTATGGCATTGAGCAGCCACACAGGAGGGTAAACAAAACCTCCGTTCGGGGAGAGATTTGTAGGTCGCACACCGTTATTTGTAAAGGAACACCCAACTAGCACATCAGCCAGCAAGCCACGCAGCTAAAGGCATAAGCTTTTGAGACCTTGCCCTGTGCTGGATGTTGGGGCAAGGATGGGGGTGAGTCGAAGATGAGACACTTGCCACCTGGAGGTGGTCAGCAGGGAGCTGATGAGAAGTGCTCTCTGCCCAGAAATCCAGGCGGAGGACATACCTGGTCCCAGCCCTCAAAGTGTTGGTCCAGACGGCAGGAGGGAAGACCTCCTCCCACACTGCTGATTCAAACATGGATTGGCAGGATCTCTTTGGAAAACAATTTGGAAATATCCATAACATATTAAAATATGCATATTCTTCAATCCATAATTCCACTTCGGTATACCTATGTTGGAGAAATACTTTCACAAATGTTTTTTTATTTTCATGCATCCTTAAGGACATGTATTGCAGTATTTGTAACAATGAAAAACAAGGGGAAAATGCCAATCAGTGGCAGAATGGCTAAATAAATCATGATACACAACTGCATCTATTGTGTTACCCTTTATGAAATTGCCATTCTGGGCTATTTTTGACCTAAAAATGGCAATTTCATACCTTGAAAAAAGAATGAGAGCCTCTGTTTCTTCATCTTCAAGATGAGGATAACAATAATATTTCCTAGTCTGCCTGGGTTAATGTGAGGATTTAATGCCGTCCCCCATAGAAAGCCCTTGGAACTGTGCCCAGCACAAGGCCAGAGCCCAGTAAATATGTGTTAATATCACTATGTCTATGTATTAACATGAAGGATGCAAATATACCATTTGGGGAAAATAACTGTAGTATATGTTTAGAAAGAATGTGTTTAAAGGATGAACTCATTTGTGGGGAGGAAAACGTGTGTGCATGTGTGTATCTGTCCATCTGTGTGTGTGTGTGTGTAAATACCTAGGAACAGAACTAGACGGCTGCCTTCCAAACAGTTCCTAATAGTTCACTCTGGAGAAGGAATGGGACTGGGGGAGGGAAGAGGATGTGCCCCACCAGGGTCCAGCCAGAGAAGCAGAGCCCCCGGGAGATGGGTGTGCCCCTGTAAAGGGACTGGTCTTGATTCAGCTGTGGGACCGGTCAGGCTGCCTCAGTAGGAGTGTTATCTCTGCAGCTCCGGCTGGAGCCTGCGGTCTCAGGGCAGGCGTCAGGAAGGGGAGATAGATGTAGAATGAGGAAGATCCAGAGGCTGGCAGCCCTGAACATTGTCTGCAGCCCCACACGGGCAGACTGAGACCCCCATCGGTTCTTATTCATCTGGCATCAGCGGAGTAAGGGCCCTGACGAAGGGCCCTTCAGCAGGGAGCAGTCACACATGCCTGGCCCAGGAGTCACAGAAACTGCGGGGCTGGGGTGGGGGGAGCAGTTGCAGGACCCATCGCCGCTTCACACTGAGGAGGTGAGTCAGCAGATCGGCAACAACACGGGTGAGCTACAAGATGGTGTGGCTGCCTCCCACCCGCCGACCTCCCGGGCGTGTCCCTTGCGACCTGCCCCCCACCAACTGGAAACAAATGAGAAAGGGGATTCTGGGGAATGGAGCCCAGCCCACCCTACCTGACACATTACAAAGCCATCAGAGGAATTTCACATTTTCCTCTATATATTTCTGGATTGGTTGAATTCCTTTACAGTGTGACTTTATAGTTGTTTTATTCTGAATAAAATAAAGCTGAAACCCTTTGGTGAAAAAGAAAAGGGAAGGAAAACTCTCCTAAGCAGTGGGGTTGAAAATTCGGCTGTATGGCTAACAGCCCGTTGAGGGCCCGTTTTCCCGCTGTCACCTGCCTGGTCCAGCCACCTTCCCCTCACACTGGGCTACCGCAGAGGCCCCCTACCTGGGCTCCCTGCTTCTGCAACTCTCCCGAACTGTTCTCACTTCACCCAGGGTGATCTTTTCAAAATGCAAACCTGAGGCTGCTATGTTCCTATTTAAAAATGCTCCAGTGACTTCTCATTGCTTTTATTATGAAATCATAAGTCATGACTCCTTACCCCAATCCAGAAGTGGCTGTGACACTCTGTCTCTGTCTCTCTCTGTCCGCATCCCTTCCCTCTCCCCTCCAGTGGTGACAGAGCCTCGTGTGCCACAAAATCACCATGCATATAATGGTAAGAAAAGACTGGCTACTTCCTGATGACCTACTGTGTGCAACATTACCCTAGTTACCTTGACTACATAGTATGACTTAATACACACAGCACCTCTAAAAGCCTTTCCTATCCCTATTTTACAAACAAGGACACAGGCTTAGGGGACATTGAGAACTGTGCTAAGTCTCATGACCCATGGGTGGCACCACCAGGATAAGAGCTTGGGTGTGTGTGGTCCCAAATCCATCAGCACAATCTTCAGCAACCACCCGTCATAAACAAGCCTTTCCTTCCTCTGGCGCCACCTTGTGAGCATAACTGCCTGGGCCCTGGGCGGTGGCTGGGGTTGGGGGCACACATCTGACCCATGTGTGTCGAGGCATATCTCCAGGACCTCACACTGAGCTTGCACACAACAGGTCACCAATCGTGCATGTTGAAAACATAAATTTGCAGCTCTGTGCTAGGATCTGGAGGCCAAGCTAGGGTTACAGAACTTGATGGTGCAGCCCTTGCCTCATGGGGCTCATGCTCTGTAACTGGGGAGATCACCGCCAGCTGGGATCAGCATCTGAAGGGTGCTGGGCAAGTGGGACTTGGGGGCACAGCCTGGCCTCAGGAGAGGAGAAGGGCACAGAGGCATGCAGGGGGTGTTTGCCAAATGACGGCGGGGTGTGGTTGACTCCCCTGCAGTTACCCGCACCACAGCCATACTGGGATAGATGGGCCATGCCACCCCCTCCCCTGCATTGCTTGGAAGAAATCAGTGCAGCAATAGAAGCTGCTTTCTACCCTGTGGTAACGAACTGTCCCTTTGTCCTGGCCAGTGGGGACACACGGCTGCGCTCCAGCCCCTCATACTCTCCCTGAACACTTATCTTTGTTCCCCAACTTGCCACTTCTTGGTTGTGCCAATGTCACTGCCAGTGGGATAACTAACTGGGGGCTTGGCATATACTCAACTCCTATGAATAGGAGACACTTTCATCATCAAGTAAGGGGAGTGTTTCCTTCGTTTGTAATATCCTTGGACACTGAAGTCCTGGATTCACCAGGAACTTACTATATGCTATGCACGTAGTATGTACCTACCATGTGTTAGACACTCCAGCTCTCACAAAACCCTGTGAAGCACCCCATCCTAAAGACTAGGACACTGAGGCCCTGTGAGGTTCACTTGTCCAACGTCCCACAGTGCCCACTGCTTGGAAACTAAACTGTAATGCCTCCTAGAGAATTCTGGTGCCTAAGTTCCAAACATCAGTCTCCAGCCCCAAGGAGAAAGGTTCCCAAGAGCAGCCACTTGAGCCTTTTAAACATGAGGCTTGGCTGGCATCAAGACCACACCTGCTTGTGTGTGTGTGTAGTGGGTGGGTGATGAGTGAGTGACTGGGACCCTGCAGAATGTGTCCCCCACTACTAACTGGTGATGAACAACAGGGACTTAACCCTCCCACTCACCCACCTGCAGGCCACCTACAGCTTTCAGATTTCATGGCAAGGCTGCTAGAGAGCTTATAGTTTTAATCACCAACATACAACGGTTTCTCTGGACAATTTCCACCACATAGGCTTCTCCTGAGCTCTCTGGCTGGAAACTGGTCACTCGGATTAAAGGTGTCACCGAAGGATAAAGTCAAATGGGTCATTTTTGCTTGAAAAAAGGACTTTTTCTATTTTCATAAGCTCCTACAAAGAAGGTGTTAATAGTTTCATTCAGGCCTCTGGTGTGATTGCCCTTCGGGTGATGGTATTTCTGCTTCTTCACACCAGGCTTTTAGTGATTCCTGGTGCACTCGAGTGTCACATATGGGAGAGGAAAACGGGGTTTAGTGTGCTTTGATGGAGTTGATAAGTATCCCAATTAGTCATTTCCCAGGGTCTCAAGTGTTCTGTACATCACCTCACGCTGCCTTTCAGAGCTCTGCACACACAAGTGCAGGAATTCCTGATGGATTCAGGCTTTCTGATTTCCTTTTCCCCAGGATACTTAATCAAGGAACGCAGGTCATTTGCCTCCTCAACGCTTCCTCTCCTTCCCTGGACACTGTTTGCGGAGTCTTCTTATTTGTCCTTGTCCTTCCCAAACCTTTCAAGGACGGGGTCTGGACTGGGACCATCCGGAACTTGAGCCCTAGTCGCCTCTCTCTGCCCCAGCCCCACAGCCGAGCGGAGCTGGGTGGCGAAGGACGCGTGAGTAAACGTCTGTCTGTTGTGGTTTGTTCCAGAGCTGGTGATGCTGCTGGAGTGGTGGTCCGGCACGGAGTGCGTCATCCACACAGACCCCCGGGCCTACCCCAAGTACGGGAAGGAAAATGCCATCGTGGTTCTGAACCACAAGTTTGAGATTGACTTTCTCTGTGGTTGGAGCCTGGCTGAACGCTTTGGGGTTTTAGGGGTAAGTTGTATGCGCGTTTACCCCCCTCAAACATTTCTCGTGTTCACACCGTAACTTGCCTTCTTGCTCTCGGTCACTCAGGATTTTGGCAATATGAATGGAGTTTCCACTTAACGAAATGTTCTAAACTAGCTGCTCTTCATTCCTGCTTGGAATCAAGTGAACATCTGCTTATGAGCAAAAATAAAATTCAGCAATTATTATGTGCTAGGCATTTTGCATAAATTTGTTTATTTAACCCTTAGGGAAACATAAATTCATGAGTGGATAATATACACCCTCCCTTTTAAAAAAACCAAGTGGTAAGAGCATTTAAATAATCTGCTCAGAGTCACACAGCTCTTAGGTAGGTTTGGATCAAACTCCTCTAGCTTGATACCATCTCATATTCCTACCTCTCTGCTCTCCTACTTCCCTAGCTACAGGCAGCGCTCCCTCTGAATTTTCATCTCTGTAGGACTAAGAATATTGAATCTCTAAGTGACAGAGTCTGAACTGCAGAATTCAGAATAAATATGGAATTCTGTTTTCCTCCAACTCATTTGACTTCATACATGCTTTAGGGACATGGTGTCCTCAGTTGATTTTTGTCACCTTTAGAAACGTTTAAAAACATCCAGGCACGTAACGGTTGCACCCAGATCAGATAACCAAATCAAGTCATCAGCGGCGCTGAGGTTCCAACAGGTATTACAATGTGTGTTGGCCCAGGACTAGCAAAAGCTGGGACCGCTTGCACTAGAAGGGGGGGCATGTTTTGCACCTGGGAACAAGCCCCCCAGATAGACCGGGGGCTACTCACATCCCATTGTTTTTAGTAGCGAGGTAGACAAAATTCTAGAGTTCAGGATGCAGAAGACGGAAGTCCATGGAGCGTTCATGAGACCACAAGAGTCCATGTGTCTGGTCCCCCGGGGCGGGGCGGGGGTGGGGGTGGGAGGGGGCAGGCCTTGATGACCGAGTCCCCCATGTGCTGGAGGGGAGGTGGGGTGTCTAGAGGCCCCAACACTCTGGGGTTTGTTTCCCTCTGCCTGTTGTGTTAAGACTAAACAGCCTTGGGACATGTTTTGTATGTGCTTTTAGCATTTATGCATTTTTAATTTGGGGGCGAAAGGAGAGAGAAGGAGATGTGCTTGGAAACAAGCCGCACTAGGGCCTTTGGGGCAACTGCTCCCCAGGTTGTGCAGTTCAACTACCAAAAGACAACCAAGGTCCGGAGCAGTTTTTCAAGAGATAGAAACAATGTTAAACCACTGTGGCTACCCTAAGACTTCCAGAAAACTGGATGGCCTGGGGATAAGCATGCTGGAAGGATTTCTAGGAGAATGACAGGCCCTGGCCATGAGTTTTCTCTTTTGTGTTTTCCTGTTTGGTCTTCCAGTACTGACTTATCTATCGTGTGTGTGTGTGTGTGTGTGTGTGTGTGTGTATGTGTGTGTGTGTGTGTGTGTGTGTGTGTGTGTGTGTATACAAGCAGGTGAGCATGTGGGTGTGAGTTCACATATATTTTCAGGAACAAGACCAAAAATTCCAGACCGACGTGTCCCTGACTTATCTATCGTGTGTGTGTGTGTGTGTGTGTATACAAGCAGGTGAGCATGTGGGTGTGAGTTCACATATATTTTCAGGAACAAGACCAAAAATTCCAGACCGACGTGTCCCTGTGTTAGACCCTCGAGTGGACATCTCAGCTAGTTGGTGGTTTTGTGGTCTCTGCGGGGAGACCGCCCCTTCAAATATGACATTCCCGACCCTGCTGAGGATAGTGATTAATGGCAGGGGCAAAGGGGGCTGGTGTCTTCGCCAGTCTCTTGCCTCCGAGCTGGCTCCCTGGCGGGCCAGGGTCTCCTGGGGCGTCAGTGGAGAGCAGCTGCTGATTTTGCGGGCTTCCCCTGTGGCTTCGGGGGGTGGTCCTGCTCTCACGGGTACATGACAGCATGTGTGACTCGGGGGCAGGAGCCCTGGGGTCTGCTGGACGTGGCGGCACTTTCCAAGTCCTGTTGCGCCTGCGGTAGCTTTATGACCACAAGCTCTTTCTGTGGGCTGTTCACTGTGATTTATGCTGTTTCTAAGCCTTAGGACATTGCTATGATTTACATTTTATAATAAACTCCCAGAGCCTCAGTTTGGGTAAATAATTTGCCCCAGGATAGCACCTCGTCAGTCAGATTTCAGAGCTCTGCTCCCTCGCCTGGAAGGTGTTGGGTGGAAAAGCCGCGGGGGCAGCAGGGGCTCGAGACAGGAGCCCGGAGCCTTCCAGTCGGAAGAAGGCCAGGGTCACCTGCAGGTGGGGACCCGGCTTCCCTCGCCCTCCTGAGCCCTGGTCTGTGCGCCGTCGGCGGAGACAGTCCCCCACAGGAGAAGGGACACGTGGAGACTCAGTGTGATAAGGAGAGGCCCTCATGGAGCGGTCATTTTATCTCAGCCCCATTTAGGGGTTGACCTCAGGACACTGGGAAAGCTGCGACGGCTGCGCCAGGAGCCCCGGGCTGGGGGCGCTGACATCCAGGAACTGGTAACCACACCGCCCTCCCACCCGCAGCACAGGGGCTTTCCCCTCCGACCTTGGTTTCTTAAATGAATAGTATGTGCCTAGATTTCATTTACTGCTAGTGAAATCCACGCCATGAATGCTGCCTGTCCGGCGTGAGCTCGGCCGCGTGATTGGAGGCGGTGTCTGGGGGCTCCGGGGCTCCCCCTGGCAGAGGGAGGCGGCTCCAGCGCCTTGGACGGGGGATGCGGCCGGGGACCGGCGCCACCGGAGGGAGAGGGACGCGCCCGCCACCATGTCGGGGTGGGCCGCTCGGGCGGGGGCTGCCTGACGGGGCTTCTCCCGGGCCCGGGCGGGGGCTGCCCATGCAGCAGGACATGGCTGCCTCCTCTGTCGGCACCTGGAGCGGCTGCGGGCAGGAGAGGGCAGGATGCCGGAGGGTGTCTGGCCTCCTTCCAAAGTGACCCACCTGTTCCTGCTACCCTGGAAAGCACACAGAACAGCATCATGTTATTTACTGTTCAGCGGTACCTTTTGTCCTAAACGACCTTCAACTAAATCACCTGATTCACTTTTTTTTTAATAACACATGATGTGGAGATCCTTCTGGTGTCTGAGGAGTTTGTAGAGAAGAAGGGACAGGGGATGGTTCCTTATAGGGCATTTTTCATCTTCACGTGTAACAGCCCAAGAAGAGCTGAGTTTAATTTAATTGAAGCAAGTGATTTTTGCAGAAAATCTTAAGAATAGGGTAGTTAAATGTGAAATTGCGTTGGGGGGAAGTGACAAGATTCTCTTAAGAAAAAGAAGAGACTTTCACCTTCTAAAAGCCCCTGAGGTCCCAAATGCTCCTTCTGGGGCTCGGCTCCAGGGGCTCTGTTCCCTTCAGAGCCGGCGTTTCATGGTCTGGGTCTGGCGCCAAAGATCTTCCAGAAGCAGGCTGACTCCCAGGGGAACAGTCAAGAGTGTGTTTACTGAATAAAGGGGTGGGCAGTGCAAAGGGTCAAGGCTTCCGAAGCTGTAGGACCCTGTTTATGGATCTTTTTGCGCCAGTAAAATGTGTGTGAGCCACCTGACAGTGACCCCAGAAGGTCACCCAAGACCATGCTTGTCGAGTCTCTGAGCGGCGCCAGGCCCCTGGCCAACGCTCCATGAACAGGAGCTGATATTGCTACTTATCTGCTGTGTAGTTGTGGCTTGCAGGTTAGCCCGGAGGCCAACCGGGATATTTTTCTTCAGATCTTTGAAGAAGCCGTGTATGTGATCTGTGGCCACATGACAGGTCCCAAACTTAGGGGCTTGAAAGAGCAAACGTGTTATCTCAGTCGGCGTGCTCTGGGAGCCCGCACAGCTCCGCCGGGGAGGCCTGGCGGGGGGCCCCCGTGAGGTTGCCGTCAGGCCACCGGCCAGGGGCTGGCCTCGCCCAAAGGCTCGCCACACAGTGATCTGTGTTTGTGAGCAGGCCTGATCCTCCCCCGAGAGGTTCTCTTCCCCTGGGGGAGCAGAAGAACACACCCAAGGTGCCCACCGCCACTGTGGGACTGAGACGCAGCCGGGGGCTCATCACCTCTGTCCTTTCCGTTGTTAGAAGTGAGCTGCTGAACCCAGCCCACTGAAGGAGGGCTGCGCGGGGGCATGCATGCCAGGAGGCCGGCACAGGCCACCTGCCACCCCCCAGCAGGACATTGAGGTCCAGACCTTACTCTTCCAGGCAGTTAATACACTTTAGGGGATGTAGTACAGCTCTGCCTGGAAACAGATTGAGTCTCTGTTGCATTTCTTCGTACAGAGACAAGTAGGAGAGAATTATCATCCCCAGGCAGAGGGTGCTCTAATGTCACTCACAGAGCTCCACGCTGCCTTCTGAACACGAGGGCTTGTGATGCTGGTAGCAACGGGTGCCCCTTCCAAATATTTATCTGACGAAAGTATATTGTGTGTATTTTTTGTAGAAGACATTGGGCTGGGTGCTCTGGAGAGACAGAGATGGACTGAAAGATACAGTGACTTTCTAACGTAGAGCAGTAAAAAAGGGACTCACACCCCTGCCCCACCACATGGGGGTAGAAGAGGCCAAAGGCAAAAGGTGTGGGTGGACAAGGATGACACCCGAATTCGTCACCACACATCCTAGGGGTCACCGGCCTTTGTTTGCTGGGAGGTCCCTAAGGCCCCAGGGGAGGAGCTGGGCGCTCTGTGGTAAAGGTAGAAATTGGGGGTGAGTTTCGAAGTTTGGGGCAGCTCTGTTGACTAACCTGTGGGGAAGAACTTCAGTGTTTTAACAGCTGGTGTAACATTTACCAGCACACTGACTATTGGCTCCCAGGGACAGAGAGGGCTTCCAGCAGGTGATGACACCGGGACAGGCCTGGAGGGGATGAGAGATCAAGGGGAAGGACAGTTACGAGGCACCGTCAGAGGCGAGGGGTGCCTGGGAGCATGATCTGCCCAGTCAGTGAGGAAGGGCCGGCTGCTGTGGGCCTGGGCACTGCTGACAGGTTCTCCCTGCACGGGCCTTGCCCTCTCCCCAGCCTGATTTCACTGGCCACCAGCTCAAGGTGGCTGTGGGGAGACTGGGGACTCACTGAACCAAACCCGAAAGAAGGATCCAGGCTGCTGCCCTTCGGCTGCGCTCACCTGAGCAGAGGCAGCGGGCTGCACGGCTCCCGGTAAGCCACAGGCAGGTGTCGTGACGCCCTGCAGAACCCCTCAGGAGCTGAAAGGAGACCTGAAGCCAGACTGTTGGTATTCCCTGCGATTCTGCCAGGACGCCGCTTGTCAGGAACCTCAAACATGGTTCCTTCTGTGAAAGATCGCCTGATCTGGAAACCAACGTTTCTTAAAGTTTGACTCTACAAGGATCACTTTCCTAAGGAAAGTTCTCAGCAGGAAAATGTCAGTGCATATTTTGTTTACGAACCCTGCATGAGTGGTTTCTCCTATAAACCTCGATTCTAACACTCTCCAAATTGTGGGTTTCCTATGGTTCTTTCTTTTTTTTTTTAGAACATGTAAAAACTTAGCAAAAAAGTAGACACTCTGGAAAATGAATCTATGCCTCCTGTGCTCAGATAGAAAGAAAGAAAAATCATTTCTTTTTCCCTCTTCTTGATCGAGAACAGTTCTCTGATAAGGGAGGTGAGGGAGAGACAGCTGCGTAGGCCATAAAAGCCAATGGCTTGGAGTCCCACGGATATGGACTTGAACCCTGGCTCCTGCCTTTACCAGCTACATGACTTTGGGGAGGTTATCTGACTTTTCAGAACCTCAGTTAATAATTCCCATTTCATGGTGTTACAAGGGTTTAATGAACCTAAGTAAAATATGCACTTCAAGTGCCTAGTATAAAATAGGTGTGCAGCAGTTATTAGTTGCCTTGCCCTGAATTAGTTTCTCATCGTTGACTTTTTTCATATTATGAGAAGTAAGATAGTGTAGAAAACAGAAGAGAGATGGAATGCTTTGCTAATGGGACTCAACCAGCTGGCCCAGCCCTGGGGCCCCAAGCCACTGCCATCTCCCATCCCCCTCATGCAAAGTGCTGTCAGATTCACCTGCGTCCCAGTTCCTCTGTACGTGCTTGTCAAGTGCTCCTGGGCTACAAAGAGATTAGAAGTTTCTAGATGTGAAGGAGTGTTTTGTTTTCCTCTCCCAGAGGAGAGGCTGCACCTGCAGCCATAATTCCGTCAGCTCTGGGAGCTGGTTTTGCCCCAGGAAGGGCGCTCCGCCACCGGCCTCAGCAGGTTGACCAGCAGCCTGCCCTGCATCGCCCCCCGGCACCCACACATGCTGAGAGGAGGCAGGGCGCCACTCTTTGCCCCTGCATTCACCAGCTGGGCAGGCGTGCTTCAATCTGACAGTACACAGATAAGGAACCCGGGTGAATGGCCATGAATAAAACCGCTTTACAGCCCAGGCAGCCAGGGTTCCAACCCCCAGTGAATCGCTGGCCAAGGGCAGAAGCCAGTAGCTAACTGGCGTGCAGATGCACCTTGAGCTCAAAACTGAATATAATCCTGGAACTGTGAGCATGCACTTTATTTTTAAAAGTGTAGTTCCCAGTTAGACACTTCAAGGTCTTTTATATTAACAGGATCTCGGGCATTGTCTTCAATAAGCCAAAGGCGGACCGCACCGAGGATTGTAAATCCGGGCTTGCGCAGGGCAGTGGTGCGTGGGCCTCTGCCCCCTCCTCTTACAGCGCTCTAGCAAACTGGAAAGCTTGGGACGTCCTCTGGGAGCCGACTCCTTGTCACACCCACCTGCTACTCCCCCGCCCCCACATCTCCGGGTGCTGCCTTCCATGGTTGATCAAACACTTGCTGGCTAGAAGGTGTGCAAGAGGAACTGGTCCCCCACCCCACCCTGGAATTCCTTCTCCCCCATCTCCCGTCTCCCTCTCTGCCCAGGCCTGGCACCACACCAGGGAGGACCCAGGCTGGCCATTTGGAGCAGAAGCTGGGAAGGGGACCTGGGCCCAGGAACAGGGACAGGGCATTGTTCAGGGACTCCTCTCCCATTTGTTTCATCTGGAGCCCTGATCCACAGGCCAGGGTCAGGTGTGATTGAATGTCCAGCGTCTAAGAGCCCCTGTCTTTGCCCCCGAATGCTCTTCCTTTCCCCCTCCAGGTCTGCACACCAGTGAAACCAAGACCAGTTTAGGACGTGGCAAAAGGGAGGGAGGGAGGCTGTATGGAGAAAGCCCTTCTCAAGAGCCAGGTGGTACCCGGTCATTTCCAGTCTAAGGGACATGAATCCACAGGGACTGCCTTTGTCTCATGTTTGTTTTATGCACGTGGCCATGGCTAATTGTGGCACGGTCTTCATTTGCTTTGAGACCCTCTTGAGAATTTTCTGGTAGTGTGAGGTCCCCAGCATGCTCCTTGTTAGCATCAGAGAAGGGAGAGAGCAAGAGACAGAGACTCAGGGTAAGCAGAATTAAGGCACAGATGTGTCACCCCGGTTGGCACAAACTGGCCTCTCTCCTTGACACAAAACCACACATACAGAGCTGACTCATCATATTGAACTCATGTCCACATTTACCGTAGCTAGGGACTCAGATTTCAGGGACACAATGTGATACCATCCTGTCCTTTCTTGCCTCCTCTTCTGTCTGAGAGCATGGTCTGTTCAACGACTTAAATTGAGGAGCTGAGTGGCAGAAGGAACAGGCATTGGTAGCTTTCTGTTTTTCTCTTCCTTCTGGATTCTGGGCACCTCAAAGCCATTGATAATCATGTCCATCTCTGTGTCCCCAGCACCTGGCACAAAGAAGGTATTTAACAAATACCTGTTGTATGGACAGAACAGTTTTGAAATTAAAGTTCACACATCGTGCATTAAAATAGAGGTTGAGATATTCATTGGCTTGCTGGTCCTCTACAGGGCTGGGGTAGATGGCTTGGCTGGGCTCCACCCATCTTAAACATTTACAGCTGTCTCTAGCTCAGAGTTAAGAAAATTCAAAGGATTAAAGTGTGCATGCTTTAGCCTGCTTGTTATGAAAGTCTTACCTGTGTTCAAAGTTCCACTTAAGCTACTCCAGTTCAGATATTTGATGTGTTTAGTGGGACTAAATGACCTCGGGTGAACCCAAGTGATTAACTGGTGACATACTGGTAAACCTTTAGGAGTGGTCATCTGTTTGGAAGCTGGGAAGAGATAGATATTCATGCAAACAGCACCTTGATCAGGGCCCATCTTGCTGACAAGTATCAGTCCCTAACTGTTCTCTGCTAGTCCCTACAGAGGGGTATAGGAGGTGGGGGCATCATGGAGAGGTTCCAACCATCCTGCAAACTCAGCCTCAAAGCTTATTATTTCATCTTATCAGTTGGCAGGAGGCCACACTGGAGAAAAACCTTAACAGGAAAGTCTGATTCTGCTCATTTTTCACAGAGGCTGTGTGGAGCTGAGAGAAGTGAGGTGAGAGCCACATAATCTCAGAGTTTGAAGGCCCTGAATCTCAGCATGTCCTTAAGGCAGTTCTTCCTAGAGCCGTGTGGGTGCTGCACGGGGGTTGACCAGTTGGCTGGAGGTGCTGACTCTAGAAGTCAGGGGGCTGCCTGCTTTCCTGAGCAATGGGGTAGCCCTGACTGTGATTATGGGCTTTAACTAGCTCGACTGGGCAGCTGTGGTGAGATGATTCTCAATCTCTCTCTCTCCCTCTCTCTCTCTCTCTCTCTCTCACACACACTCAAAAGCTTCATAGACTTTTTAACTGTAGAATGTGGCAGGATGATAGTGACTCCCTGCAGCAACTAGACGACAGCCAGGCGGTTCACTTTAGCCCCCTGCTGTGGGTTACTCTGTATTGCCTGCAAACAGTTTTTATTTTCTAGATATGCTTGTGTCTAGACAGGTCTGTAGATAAATCTAACTCATCAGTAAATCCTCCCATGTGTACCTTCAAATTAAATCCAGAACCAATGCAGTTGGTATATTTTCTTGTACATTCTCTCTCAAAGGTGTTACCATCCACACACAGAAAACTTTGCTTTGCTTAGGAGAGTCATGTATTGATATATATATATTGAGTTTCTGGGGGAGCTGTACGCATATTTGAATAGTAGGTTTCTAGTCTCTTGGTCTTAAATGAGTTAACTCCTGTAAATCTCTTCGCACAAGGCCTGTCAGAGAGCGGGTTAATACATGCAACCCCCTGTTATTTGTGTAGGAAATGGGCTACGCCATTGGAAGAGGCGTTCAGCCACTATACTTCTCTGGGATGGTAATACAGCTACACATTATTGAATACCTGAGTGTCAGGTACTAGACTCAGTGCTCTTGTATATAGTTCCACATGTTTTTAAATCTTTACAGCAACCCTTTGAGGAATGACTTTCCTCATAATACACCCAGGAAAACTGAGGCTCTGGGGAGTTAAGTATCTGGACCTCAGTCACACACCTGGGCCATGGTAGACTCTGGTTAAAACCAGGACTGTGAGATTCCAAAGCTTTCCATGAAGTTCTTTTGTCCCTGACAAAAGGAAATCAGGTTTTTTGGATTTGGGAGGTAAAAGTTTCTATCTTAACATATTAAAATACTTCTTATCTCAAATAAATACAGTCAACATCAAGGCCTTGTCTGTTACATTCAGATAACATCCAGAATTTTAAGGTTGAAAGATGTATTAACTCAACATGAAAACCGAAATGTCTCCTGGGTTCCTTTTGATGATCAAAAACAAACAGGCTGTTTTTGATCCAATGTTTCATTTATCTTTCAGAAGCAAATGTTTGAAAACATGCTGATGTCAACCATCTCTTAAAAATGGCATTGTCAGAGGGACATTGAAAAATATTTTGCCGATAAAAAACAGGAAAATCTAATAAAATAAGAAAGTCACTCCTAATCTGTTACTCCCAAAGTCACTCCTAAAGTCACTCCCAGCTACAGCTACTGTTGTTTTTCTGTTTTATTTTTTTCATGTAATCATAATCAGACTATAGACCCAACTTTGATTCCAGATCTTTAAAATATATAATAGGCATTTCCCCAGTCATTCAATATTCATAGAAAACAAATTTTACAGCCTCTGAATCAAGGGTTGACAAATGTCTGTAGCTGGCCAGATAGCGAATACTTTAGGCTTTGTGGACCATAGAGCTTCTGTTCAACAACTATTCAACTCAGCTGTTGCAGCATGAAAGCCGCTGTAGGCAAAACATACATGAAAGACAGCAGCTGTGTTCCAGTAAAACTTTATGAAAACAGTTTGCTGATCTCTGCTGTATAGCATTATATTATGTACTGTATGGTATATCACATATACCACAATTCATCTACCTGTTCTATGGGACATTTAAATGGTTTTCAGTGCTCTAACACAGACAGTGACGGACACATAGACCCTTGAGGTCACCTGTTTGGTCCACCCCACATCACCATCAAAGTTACCATTTGCTTTTAGCAGCAGGTCATCGAAGGCCAACCACTTATCCCATGTGGGTTTTGTGGGACGGAGCCATCAATAATACCCCTGACAGGACTTTTCCCCACAAGATAGCTGTGATTGACAGCACTGGACCACTTCCCCTCCCAGACGCAGCGGCCGCCGCTTTAGAATATGTGATTCACTTTCTGGCTCTTGGACACATCATGCCTCATAACGCCATCATATTGCCACAAACAATGGCTCAGGAATAGGTAATTATTGGGAAGAGTCCCACCTGCCAAAAAGATAAGTTCAGTTCATTGGTGAAGATTTTTTGTTTTGTTTTATCTTAACGGCTGTGAGGAGAGTGTTCACTGAACGCCACAAAGTCAGCATGAGGACATCCTGCTGACCGAGGAGGGCTGAGGGGCAGAGGGGCCTCCCGGGCCTTAAACCCAGCAGAGAATGCACATGGAGGGGCTTTTCAATGTCTCCTCCGAGAACAGTGGTGACCCCAGGCCATTTGTTTGCATGTTTTTGAGTGACAGGCATTTCTTTCTCATTTATGGCATGAGAAAGCCTGAGTCAGGATAAGTAGTTCACCCTTTTAGGATTTAAAGTAACCTCATGTTGAAAAAAGAAAAGCCGACTACAGTAAATATTCTTAATAGTGACATGGCTGATGCTGTCACAGGTCCTCCACAGTTCAAGAGGGATGGGAACCCAAATTCCAGTGGCTCCAGCCATGGACACCCCGTCTCCTCAGTAACAGCAGGGCTGCAGCCAGAGGCCTCTGGGTTGGCCCAGCAGCTCTGATGGCCTCAGTGTTTCTAGGCTATTGTCTCCAGGTTGCAATCTGATGGTCAACACCGTGACATGCTCGGCAGCCATGTCCGTGGCAGGGAAACAGGCTGGACCTTCTGGCTATCTCTCTTTTTCTCAGGGAGCAAGGTCTTCCCAGAAGCCCCAGGACATACATGCCCACAGCAACCTTTGAACTGCCTTGGCCAGAACTGGTCCTGTGCCCACACTGGCCAAGGGGCCCAGCAGGACACCCGGCTGGGCTGACACAGCTCATGGTCACCCCAGAGCCTGAGCATGTTGCCTTTGGAACAAAACAGAGAATGTAAATGGAAGAGGAGGGGCAAAAGCTTTGGGTGGGTGGCCCCCAGGTCTGGCTGGGAGCCTCGATGGCCATTAATGTTTATCGTGGACTTTGGCATTCGGCAGACAACCTGGCCTGAATGCTCAGCTTCCCCAGGTGTTGGCTTTGTGATTCTGAGCAAGTTATGTAACATCTCTGAGCCTCTGTTTGATCATCTGTACAACAGGGGTACCTATTCCTATTGGTTTCAAGTTGAATAGCATTTAAAGTAGCTACAAAGGACTTAGCTTGTGCATGGCATGCGGAAAGTGAGTTCTTGGACCCACAGGGCCTTGCCTCTAGTCCTTCTGGGGCAGGCGCTGAATGTCATGGCTTGATTCTCTTTAAAGGAATTTATGTACTGGATTTATGGGAAAAACGAAAATAAAACCCACCAAGCACAGAGATGCTAATCTAGAAAGGCATCTGTGCTCCATTCACCCCCAACCCCCACGTGGGAATGTATTTGCTGTTTTTGAAGTAAAGGGAAAAAGTGGCTCTTTGCATCTTTCTCTTTCTCTGGTCGGCATAAGCAGGCCAGGGGTGGAGGGGGTGGCCTGTCACCCTTGCTGTATTTCCGAGGCCCTTAGGTTCTGGGGCACAGCCCTGGCCCCCAGGACAGTCCACGCCATGGCCCGTCATCTGCACCTGTGTGTCTCCCCTACCGCCTCCACCCCACTGGATCCCTGGTCTTCCCCGGTCCAGCACAGGCCGTATAGTCCCACAGGCTGTGTAGTTAGGGGCCCATGCCAAGCAGCCTGGGGGCCAGCCTTCAAGCTGTCTCCGGCCCGTGCCCCAGACCATTTTCAGCCTTAGAGAAAAGCTGGACAGCAACAGGTGGAAAACTCCCAATGAGAATTGGTGATCTGAGCTTAACGCCAGGTGCCACCATTTCCTGACCATATGACCCAGGGAACCCGCTGGGCTGGGGTTCCTCATCCATGGAAGGAGAGGAAAGTCTGCCCTGCCTGCAGAGCCACAGGCCAGCACAGCTGGTGGGCACTGAGTGAGAGCTGGGGAGAGTCTGGGGAACCGGCGTCAGACCTGCACGGTGGGCTTAGCGAGCACACGCCACCAGTCCGTGGAGAGCCATGGAGGATGACCCAAGCGTCCCCAAAACCCTTAAATGTTCCTCACTGTCCCAGATGCCTGCCCCCCGAGCAAGGCCCCCATCCCAGCTGACGGTGGGGGCTCCAGGGTCAGGTCAGCACCGTCTTGCTCCATCGTGTCCCAGAGCCGTTCCCCCTGGCCTGTGGGCACACACTGACTCGTCCTCCGTGGCATCTCCAACAGCCGGGGGACAGGGCCCCATCACCCTTTCACAGACACCGTGGCCCGTCCTCTGTTTCAGGGCTCCAAAGTCCTGGCCAAGAAGGAGCTGGCCTACGTCCCAATAATCGGCTGGATGTGGTACTTCACGGAGATGGTCTTCTGCACGCGCAAGTGGGAGCAGGACCGCAAGACCGTCTCCCAGAGCCTGCTGCGCCTGCGGGATTACCCGGAGAAGTACTTTGTACGTAAGGCCCGAAGCCAACGTGCCTCACCCTTTCTCACCAGCCCGATGTGCTGCCACCCTTACACCCGACGCCTCCCAGCTGCCGGCCAGCCTGCCCCATGCACTGTCCCCGGGTGCCCTTCCCACTGGAACAGCTGGTGCGGAAGTGAACCCTCGGGGTGCTCTGGTCCCATGCAGACACACACGCAGGGCGCTCTTCTCATGTGTACACACACGCACACACACACTCTCATGCTACTGCCTAAGTCTCAGGTGGCAAATCCCGTGTCTCCGTGAGCTCAGGCCCCAGCCCAGCTGCCAGCCACCCCTGCCCCGGCCATTCCCTCAGGGCTCCTGTAGGACCGCGCGTGACCATGGAGACGGCCTGTGACCGTGGGGCCGTGTGTGTGACCACAGCCCTGTCACTTCCAGTTCCTGATTCACTGCGAGGGCACCCGGTTCACAGAGAAGAAGCACCAGACCAGCATGCAGGTGGCCCAAGCCAAGGGGCTGCCCAGCCTCAAGTACCACCTGCTGCCGCGCACCAAGGGCTTCGCCATCACTGTGAGGAGTTTGAGAAATGTAGGTAAGGAAGACCCCGGTCTCCCCTGCCCTGGCCTCCCCGCTGCGCAAGGAAAGCCGACCCCAGCACCCCTGATGCAAAAGCTTCCTCCTTGGCGGTGCTTCCCGGCTGAGTGCGGCTGGTAGCCAGGAGGGCCAGAGGGGACAGGACGGCACGTGCACACCGGTTAGCCAGATCCAGGCACCTGGCATCAGCCGTGTGGCTGCTGCCTGCTCATGCACACTTGCTCACACAGGGGCACAAATCACATGCACACACACACACACACACTCACACTCACACACACTCACACTCACACACACTCACACACGCACACACACACTCACACATGCACGTTTGGCGAGCACTGCCCTCTGCTGCTCAGCACCGGAACTGCAAGGCTGTGGGGACTGGGTTGAACCCCGGGTCCTGATTAGCCCAGGTTTTCGTCGTTGTTTTGCTTTATTTGGCATTTCTTGCCCATTTTGGCACCGGCTGCGTCCAGATGATGAACTCTGTGACCTTGTCATCTGTGGCGCTGACCCTCTGACTTTGGAGCCCTAAATCACTAGGTAAGAATAAGAAGGGAGCAGCGATGACGTGCCTCCTCGGGCCGCCAGCTCGGCCTCCATTCTCACGCCTGTTCTCTGCTCCCGAAGCCCCTCCTCCGCGCCCCCGGGAGGCCCGAGCGCAGTGGCCGCACAGCCTCCCTCGCGTCCTCCCGGGCCGGGCTGCGTCCCAGGGAGGCTGGCAGCCCTCGGCTCGCCTCTCCGCCTTGCGAGGCAAGGGGCACGGGCCTCCCTCCCGCCCAGGCCTGCATCAAGCCAGGGACTGTGGACCACGAGGGGTCTCTGGCGATGCCCACACGTGCGGGCCAGCAGGGCCACCAGAGCTGTGTGGCCACGAGGACCCCTCTACCCAGGCCTCCTGCTAGAGCCATGGGGCCACTGAATCTGCACTTAACATGTCCCCAAGTGAGGTCCCTTTAACAGGTCACCAAGAAAGGAGTCTAAGACCCCCCCAGTGCCACATCTCCTCCCACCCAGCCTGCTGCCCACGTGGCCTTTGCGGCCCTGCCCTGGCCGCCCCCTTGGTGTCCCTGCTCTGACCTTTGTCCAGTTGACTGGTTTCCTCTTGCCCAAAGTTTGCCTCGCTTCCTTCCTACCCCACCCGCACCCACCACCTCTAGTCACCAGCTGCTCCTTACTGGCCCATGCCACATGCATCGCCCAGACATTACCACCATTAATGCTTACAACACCCGGTCAACCGCCATCACGCCAGGGAGAGGAAGGAAAAGCAGGAGAAGGTGCTTGCAGAACTGAGGTCCCATCAGGAACGGCCACCTCCACCCTCCCTCTCCTCTGCCCATGCCCCCAAAGGACACTTGTCACGGAGGGGCGCCAGCTGGGTGGATTCATTTGCTCTAGATTCACCCCAAGGACTAGAACCTGCCTGTCACTAGCTCCCTGGCCCTGCCCCACCTGCTGTGTGTCCCTCCTCGGCCTCCCAGACACAGGCTGCTTCCATTCTGCACCATCCCCCAGCGTCAGAGTGTCAGAAGACCAAGCCATGGGTCATGGCTCCTATCCTCGCCCTCTGTGTGACGCTGGGCAAGTCACCTCACCTCTCTGACCCTAAGCTTGCTCTTCTGTAAAACCTCTCAGGCGGAGCAAGGAGGGTTAAACGAGAAACTCCATGCCGTGCTCAGCATCAGGTCTGGCACGTCATGAACATCTAGCCAAGTGTAGGCTGTTGCCAGGAGCCACGTGCTGACCCCCCGCCCTCCTCACCTCCCCTGGTGGGTGTGCCCAGCTTCTAGGTCTGGTTTTCCCCATATGGGTTCCACCAGCGAGACTCAGTGACTGAGCTCTGCTCACCGGCCGTGGCAGGCAAGGCTGCCCAGCTCTGCAGGCCGTGCCGCCCCTGCAGGTAACAGTCCACATGCAGCCACTTCCCGTATGCCAGGGGCACCAGCACCCCCAGATTCAATGAAGCAAACTTATTTTTTTACTCCCAGTTTACAGATGAGGAAGCTGGGGCTCAGAGCTAAGTTAAGGAACTTATCCCAGGTGGCTTGGCTACTGCCTGGCAGGCTGGGATTCACACGGGGGCTGCCTGCCCAGCGGCGGGGCTGGGGGTCTCCCATCCCTCTCAGGGGCTCTGCAGACAGATGGATTCAGGGACAGGCCCAGTTCTTTCACTCCAAGACCCTTCCTTGGGGTTTCCCCTCTGGAAAAGGAGGGAATTGTGCAAGTCACTAGTCTGGGCCTGTTCCCTGGGGGCCTGTGCTGTGTGTGTCCATCTCCCGTGCAGCTGCCAGGCTGAAGGAGGCTGGCAACGCTGAACTTCCTCCCCAACCTGAGCTCTGCCATCCCATCCCTTCTTGTTCTCAAACCCGGACTCCACAGCCAAACCCCGTACAACGTGAATGCTTTGTACTGTATGTAATTTTATGCTTAAAATGCCTGGAATATGTAAAAGACATGGAGGTTATTTCCCATCAGCCTTACTCCTAGGGAGGGCGAGGCCTCTCCCCACCAGGGGGTCTGGCAGCCTTCAGCCCCAGGGTGAGAATGAGGACGGGTAGTGCTCCTGGCGGGGCTGCAGGGGTGGGGGGCCTCCGGCCCACAGGAGGGACCCTCTCCCCTTGGCAAAGACGAACTCAAGCTGCCAGCACGCCCCCTGCAGGCCTGCCAGCGCCTACAGCTGCAGGCTGAGCAAAGTGGGCCATGATTTTCTTACTGATTTTTCAGTCTCGATTCTTCATATTCCCAACCAGACAAGAGGCTTTCCACCCTCCTGCATCCTCCTACTCACTTTATTAAGAGTGATCGCACACAGCAAAGCTCTCAGCGAAGTGCCAGGCTCACGACCAATTGAACACAAACACTGGGCCTGTGGGAGGTGCTGACATTCGCCATCTCAGCAACCGGGATGAAGGCCTCCCGAGTCCCGTTCTCCAGGGGCACTCAGCTCAGGGAGGCTGTGACATGTGGCGGAGAGGGTCCCACAGGCACCCAGCCTGACTCCCAAAGTCCTGCTCTTCGCACTGCCCGGTCCTGCCTCCCTGACTGCAGGGAGTGGCCACCCGCTCCCGCTCCCAGCTCAGCCCCGCGTTCTGCCGTCCATCCATCCCCCATCCAGGAAGTATTTGTCGAGCATGGACCAGGTCCCAGGGCTGCAACAGTGAATTCTGACATAACCTTCAATATACGGACAGGTTAGCTCAGCCTTTGGCAGGCCCATTAAGGTCACAGCATCTCGTTTGTTTCCCGGCCATGTCCCACTGACTGCAATTCAATTCCTTAACAAGTTCCCAGTATCTTATTCTAGTTTTAAAGGTATTTATCTAAGGGAAAAAGTTATAAAATGGCTATGCCGCCATAACTTAGATAGATCCTTTGATAGTAGGCTTTGGAATGAATTACCCTACTATCGATATTTGTTTAAATATTGGTATTTGATGTAGTACATCTAGATGGGACATTGTAGTATTCCTATAAACTCATCTGACTTCAGCAATAACTCTGTTTTCTATTACTAAGTTGTATTGTACTTTGCTGATTACAAAAGGGGACATGCGTTCCACGTAGAACACTTGGACAATATAGAAAGGTGTGGAGCAGTAGCCGTAGTCCCACCGTTCTGATGTAATCAGTCAGCAGCTTAATTATTGTTTTCCAATGTCTGTATCTACAAAACAAAATTGGGTTCACACGCTATATACTGCTTTGTATTTGTTTTATTTTTTATAGTTTCAGCTGTATATGACTGTACACTCAATTTCAGAAATAATGAAAATCCAACACTGCTGGGAGTCCTAAATGGAAAGAAATATCACGCAGATTTGTATGTCAGGTAAGTCGGCTCCAGCCCCTTCCAGAAAAAGAGCCCCATTTCCAGTACGTCACAAATGGCCTACGGCCCTTCCTCCAGGGAAACTTGTCAGATACTCTTTTGTCTGTAGTCTGTACTGAACTATTCACAGTCTGTACTTATATTATGAACTCAAGACACCATTACGGTAAATAACCGAGTGCAGCCTCCTCTCTCTTCAGCTACTTCCTCTCGCCGACTCGTTCTTGTCAGAGCTCAGGCTGGACAAATGGAAGCCAGTACTGTACAGTCACTTGGAGATTGAGTGTGAAGAGACTATTTTTTGACCCTTTTTCTCAGAGGATGCTGTGATTCATGCAGATCTGAGCATATATGATGTAGAAGGAGGTCTCGAAGCCAAGGGAGACCATTTTAGCCATACCTCACATATGGGTCGTAGTCCAGCTTATGAGGTTACTGAAAACACTTCACAAGATATTAGACAGGCCAGTTCTCTTCTCTATGTATCAGCCGGCAGGCGGGGTCTGACCCTGGCCTTCTGCAGGCCATCGGGATGAGCAGAAAGCAGCCGAGACCGTGGAACACAGTGGTGATTCTGCATTAAGGGCAATGCGACGGGGCTCTGGGACGGCACGGGTTTCCTGTGTGCGAGAGTGTCTTCCCCAGAGGCCCACCTACACCATCTAAAGGCCCGTGACTGGAGAACCAGCTGAGTGTTCTAGCACATTCTGACCTTGCAGACGCCATATGACAGCTGAGCACAATGAGATGCAATGGCCGGTCATCACCACTGGGCTGTGTGAGAAGCTGGACCTTCCCAGAGAGAAGCTTTGGTGGATTGCCCGCCTGCATTAAATTCTCTATCTGGAAATCACTCTGGTTCCCCCTTTAATCATAAATATCACTTTTTCTTTTCTCACACTGCAGTGGACAGTCCACCTTAGTACTCAGCTATAAGGCTGATGAGGGCAGAAAACCACCCACCTTCCCAAAGGAGGCCTTCTCCCAGACGTTAAGTGAGGTTTTATCCCAGTTCCTTTAACACCTGGCAGGAATTCTACGCAGCGCCCAGGTAGGCTCCGATACAGTAAGCAAGACCACTTTACCTCCACAAGGCCTCCCGCAGGTGACTGCATCTCTCTGGAGCATATGTAGGAATCGGGGCATAAACAGCCGACATGATGCCAAGTCCACCCAGTGAAGCCAGTTTACTGACCCGGCCTCAGAGGAAGACTGTTCATGCTACTGGACACAGATTTCTTATTGCGATTGCCCAATGGACAGGACAGAAGCATTTTCATGTAATACCATGACACAACGTCTTAAAACATGAAGGGCAATAACGTCAAGCAAGTTGCTAAAAAGAGCTAAACTGCCTTAAATTCCCACTATCTGAATAAAGAAATGGTATGCAGGCTTTCTAGCCTCATCCAGAACCCCTTGGAGATCTGGTCTCCCAACCACAGTAAATGAGAGAGCAAAGAGGCTGAGTGCTCATGGAGGTGTATATATGTATATATAGGAGCTTCCAGGGTGACTTTTAATTATGTGAGAAACTCCTCTGTACGATACACCCTCTGTTATCAGATGGAATGCTGCCATTTATTCCCTTAACAGGCTAGAGTGTGATGGATAAATCCTAAAAATGTATCTTATTACTCAAATAGTCCTGGGCCAGAAAGAGTAGTGAAATGACCCATGGAAAATCACGATGGATGAAGAATTTTACGTGGACAAAACCAGATGTAAATCAACATGCCTTAAAATCACAAAGCCAGCAACCTGAGAACAGAAATATACATGGACCAGGACACGAGGCCCACTGACCTCCCCCTTGTTCAGGATGGGCTGTTTGCAGATGGCGGAGCCCTCAGCCCGTGCCAGCCTCAGTCCTGCAGCCTCCCTGGAACCGCTCACATACCACTGCTGAGCCACATGGGGGAGCCACAGAGCCTGGGGAGGGTCCCTGGCTTCTCCCATCCTGGGGCAACATTAGTTCCCAAGATATACTTTTTTTTTTTTTGCCAAAATCCTTGCAGAAAGTTGGCCTCAACACTGCCAGGAGGTCAGAAGAATCAGTTGATAGGAGGTATTTTGCCATTAGCATTAAAGTCATTACCTGGCTGAGAAAAGTCCTAGCATATAATTGTCTGCACTTAGATTCTGTGTATCTTGGATTATCTAGTGTGGAAACTGAGGCAGTATTGCCCCCCCCCCCGGGGGGCACACATCAGGAGTTTGGAGTCTTTCCATGGGGTAGGAAGGGCAGGAAGAGGAAGGTGCCCCCCACCCCAGTGGCCCTCCTGCCTGACCACGGACCCAGGCCCTGGGCCGTTCCTTCACGGGCCTTGGCTAAGCCTGCACCTGTATTTCCTCAATACAAAGGTCAATTTTCCCTCTTCACCAGCTGAATTACCCTCTTCACATCCACATGATCTAGGCTATGTAAATGGAAGCCGAAAGTGGGCAACATTGTCACCTTGAAGTGATGTTGGGGGCCTGTGGCGGGGACCCCGCCCTGCTAGCTGCTCTCTGCTTTGCAGGCGGATTCCCTTAGAAGAAGTCCCAGAGGACGAGGACAAGTGTTCCGCCTGGCTGCACAAGCTCTACCAGGAGAAGGTCAGTGTGCGGGCGCTGCTCGGGACCCATGGACCCATTTCGAGTGGCCACTGTGGGTGCACTGTGGGGCCTTTGAGAGCTGATGGGGTGGCAAGGCTTTCCCACTGGGTGCAATCTCATACTCCAGTTATCAACCATCTGGGGCCGGGGCTCTCCTGGCTACAGGAAAAAGAACGTAGCAAATGATTTTCTAAAGGGGCTTCACAGGAGGATGGGTGTGGTGGACCGCAAGGGAGAGAACGGCCCCGGTGGCCCTGATTTCCTGCCTCTGGTTCTAAGGCAAAATATTCTTGGGGGTGAGGTGTGCTCTTCAGCACCGCACATGATCCTGATGGCTTCTGGGGCTGCCTGTGAGGTCTTATTAGATCGCTGGCATAGGCAGGATGAAGCCCTGCAGGGCGCCCCGCCATCCTGTCTGTCGTCCAGCAACCAGGGCCCCCACTCTCTCTTTCCTCCCTCTGAGCAGGGCCTCACCCTTCACTGGGTTCTCTGAGACATGCGCAGGGCACAGGGAGTCTGACCGCCGCCGCCCTTCCTGCTGGATCTCACAGAGGAGAAAAGTTTAGCTTCCAGCTGGTGAAGAAGGTGTCTTTATGATCAGGTCTCATCCCCCAGTAAAAACTTATTTCCAATTCATCATACGTTTTAAGCCCAGACCAGCTCGTTATCTAGAAGGAAATACATTCAGTAGGATTTTGATTTCCTTTCACCAAATTCCATAACTACAGACTGGCTGACCTTTGCTGTCTCCTCCCCATTCCTCTGGAGAAGATAAGCACGCAGAATTTTCCACCACAGTGGAATAAGAATTTCAATCCCACCTTTGAAGATGTGTTAGGATGTGGTCCGAGATACTATCAAATTACTGCAATCCGATTAAATAGAGATGCTTTTTATGAACATGCTTAGTTTTGAGAATCCAGATCCTGATAGTCTCTGAGCAAGAAGTCGGTCCTGTGTCCCCAAGGAAGTGACTGTCCACTGTTGCCTGTAGCGGCCACTCACAGACTTGCTCTTCTGCCTCTGCTCTGGACGGGCGCGGGTATGGGCCCAGGCGGCCAGGCTCCTCTGACCATCGGTGAATAGGGGCTGATTCGGCGGCCACCAGAGCCTCGGACTGCACAGATTCCTAGGCCTAGACCTCAGAGACCCTCACCTGGTAGGTGTGAGGGGGGACCTAGGAATGTGCATTTCTGGGAAACTGCTTCTGACACAGATGTTCTGAGGACCCATTTGGAAATGCGCTGCCTGGTGCTTTTCAACAAGATTCACAGTTATCGGGGTTCTGTGCTGACGCAGACCCAGACCCTGACAGCAGAACACAATACAAATTCTCTCCCTCTGGGTCCATGTATGAGGCAGCGTGTGCTGCCTTCTGGTTTAATCATTGAGTCAGTATAAAAATGTCAGGGTTAGTAAGAAGAAAAACGTGCTAAGAAATGAATCCTTTTGTAAAGAGCCACACGAACGAATCTACAAGAAACGTGGGCCCCCAAAACCCACCCATCAAAGGAGGGTTTTCTCCATCAGCCCTTTTGTCCGGTGTTCCAGGCAGAAGGGCCGCTGTCGTTGTGTGTCCCCAGGTTCTAGGGCTTTCAGTGTGGAGGCACCATTCCTTCTGGGAAAGTCTCCCCAGACTACGGATGCATGAAGAGGACGTGCTCCCTTTGGGAGGGTCACCCAGAGCAAAGCTCTTGCTACCGAGGAAGGAATAAGGTCCAGAGAATGACGTGACCTGCCCGGTCGTCCAGCTCGTTAGAGCCAGGTCCTTTCTCTCCAAGAAGGACCGGGTCTGTGAACAGACCCTTGAGGCTGGCCTGGCCCTTAAGGGGCAACCAGCGAGCAGCAGGCAGCAGTGGTCGCGGTGCCTCCAAGAGTGAATGTCAAGGACCTATTGCATCCTGGCCCTGCTTTCTCAGGAGCCTGACGCATGCGGGGCCCCCACCAGGCTTGTACAGGTGGGGTTCCATTTTATCACCTGTTGGATGTATGATGTCAAAGGACAATTCTGTTGACTTTGGGCTTGGGATTTTAAGGCAGCAGTTCTCAGATTTTGATTTCATGGACTAAGTCTCCACAGATGTGGGAGGGGTGTGGGCAGCGGTGTGCCGACATTTTATTCTTTCTAAGCAGGGACATAAGTAAAGAGATCCCCACTCTCCATCAGTGCCACTTAAGACTCTCTACGTTAGGAAGGGCCTCATCTCTGAAAGCAGGCCCGTCTTTCAGTGAAACAAATGGAGCCTTTATACATGCACAGTTCACAACTTGCCAGCATTTGGGACCCCCGGCTGGCTGGAGGGTGTGTGTGGGATTTGACAAAGCACACACACCCTCACAGGACTCCTTGGGGCCAGAAAGTTCCCAGATCAACCCAATCTCAGGTCGAACCTGTAAATCCCAGAAGCACCTTTCCTCAGAGCCACCGTGGTTTCTCAGTTGTATGGCTTGAATAAAGAAAAAAAAAAGGATTTCCCTGGATTGTAGTTTGAAGCCAGCTGAAGGGATCAGGCATCAGCGATTAATGGCGCAAATTAAAAAGTGGGTGAAGGAAGTGCCATTCCGAGCTGTCTCGGGGGTGTGGGGGTCCTGGAGGCCGCGGTCAGGAGCCGCTCCGTGTGGCCGCCCAGCCGTGCGCGGGTGGTGGCCATTCCCAGGTGCTCTGGGTGAGCGGCAGGCGTGTGCTCCAGGGACCTGCCCACATCCATGGGGCCTCAGCCTCCTGTAGACGTTGGTGTTGATGTTTCTTTCTGGGAACAAACCAGCTCTTCTTTCACCAAGTACATTTCCTAACTCCAAGTTAGCACATGCCACGGAATGATGATACTACGTGGGGAAAGGGCACCAGCTCTAAGCAGAGGCCTCTCCCTGCCGGGTGGACTGCATCCCAGACGGAGTAGCACAAGCCGGAGGGAGGTCATGAGCATGCGGCTGCTAGAGCTGAGGCCCGGCCCCAGCGCCGTGTCCTACCCTGCAT
>JAQQAC010025709.1:6204489-6430050 GCA_029783875.1 Phataginus tricuspis
GAGGCCCCTGCAGCTCTGGGCCATATCCTCGGTGCCCCTGCAGCTCTTGGCCATATCCTCGGTGCCCCTGCAGCTCTGCGCCACATCCTCGAGGCCCCTGCAGCTCTGAGGCAGGGAGTTCAATGCACTTCTAGGAAAGCCAGCCCACAAAGTGACTTCTTAAAATAAAAAAACACCAATGTTCTGGGATGCAGGCTTAAGTTTGGAGAAAGCAGACTGATCCTGGGACTACTGAATAAACGTGAAGAACCACGGAGGAAGCACTAATGCCCTTTGGGAGTCAGCCTATCTCCCAGGTTTTAGAACACAACCATCTTCATATGATCACATATTAATACTGGAATCTCTCTTGAAAGCTGTACACTCTTAATAAATACATGCAAAACTGTGAAAGTAGCTACTGATGTTTAAAAATTAAAAGCATTAGTGTTTTTTAAAATATATCCATAAGTGAATCTGAAAGACAATGATTTAGATGTAAAATCCAGTGATAAGCATCCAGTCAAAAAGGAGGACGCGTTGGTGTGACAGACACAGAGGGGCCCTGGAGCTCCGCATCTCCCTCCTGGTGGAGCAGAGCAGTGGTCTGGCTGGTCCCCAAGCAAAAACAGATTCCGTTTTGCAGAGACTTCAGAACTTTATTCATAAATATGGACAAAAGGGGAAGAAAGGTATCAGGGACGATTCTCGACACCTGTTCCCTGCCCAGAACAAGGTGTAACCCAGCATTCTCTCAAGTGTCGGTCGGACTTCTCGCCTATTTGCCAGGCTGAAGTGAGAACATCTCTGGGGGCGGCTGGTCTCCTGAGCGACCACAGGGGGGGGTCATCAGTGTTGCTGGCCGTGGTGCTGAAAAGGCGGCGCCCGGAAGCAAGGCGGCCAGGACTCTCTGCGTGGTTGTCTGCAGGGCTGTTCTCCACCCCGTCCCTCCAGGCTTCCGGGAAGGGCACTTCAGGGTGAGGGGCGCTGACACGGAGCTCAAGTTGTCCTGTGAGGGGTCAGTGCTCACCCTCCTTCAACAACTGTTTTGCGATGCCTTCACTGAAGCAGTCCTAACATTCTGTTTACAGAGAATGAAAGGAAAAAGCTAAAAGCGCAGCACGTTTCACCGTCGTGAGCACTGCCTCACTGCCCGACCCTCACGCCCCGGCCCTGCCGGCATGCCGGCCCGCAGAGCTACCGTGCAGGGGGCCGGCCAGCCGGGCACGCCGCTGGTGCTTGTTTTGGTAAATGCTCTTCCTCCAGAAAATGGTCTGATGTCTGCTGTTGGAATGAGAGACAAAGGCCGCATCAGCTGGGAAATACTTTACCTTTGGGGGCATGAACTGCATTTCCCTTTACCCTCAGCTCTGTGGCACAACGCTGCTCCTGCTCTCCGCCTCGTAGCTGGTAGATTTTAACTGCCGCCTTTGTGACATGGGAAGACGTCAGTGACTCCCATGACAAATGGCTCTGGATTCTGAAGCAGCGCCCACCCTGTGTCAAGCTCAGGAACACTCCCTGGCTTTGCCAAGGAATCATTCAGGGGCGTCAGACCAGCTGCTCAAGCTCCCTCTCTTCTGGATTCTTCCCCACATAAGCAAAGATAGATGGCTGTGCGGGTGAATAAGGAAATTGGCTGCATCATAGCACGGTGATTTCCTAAAAACATCTTTAGAGATCGAATCAAAACATATTTTTAAAAACAATTTTTTTAGCCAGGATGAATAACACTCAAGTCACATCCTAATGACATCCCAGATAAAAGGTGAGTCCCTCCTCCGGGGCCAGTCCCCTGCCCTCCGAAATGACCCCTGCACGCGTCATCGCCCAGCCCCCCGAGCAGGCACAGCGCTGACCCGTCACCGACGAATGGCCGCTGTCCCATCTCCAAGGCGTGTCTGCGGCCCCTCACACTCCTGCATCCTTGGCTTGGGTTTGAGTATATTCAGTCTCCACGAATTTAAATGACAACCAAGCACTTCCGATGCTTCGAGGCTTTCCTGTTGCGAAGCGCTGGGTGCACAGCTTGAGAGGAGCACACAGGCTGGAGCAGATGTTCCTGCTTCCCTTGACCCATGACCTCAGTGCCATTCACACCGCCTGTTACCAGCTGGTAATCTGGTTATGGTACCCGTTTGTTTGTTTGAAATTACCATTATATTGGTCAGGAACAGCAGAATATCAGAAACCTCACCCAAACAGTGAGTGTGTGTCTCCTCAGAGCGTCACCTCTAGGGGGGCCCCTGCAGCTGTTCCGAGTCACCGCCTGACCGAATGAAGGGGATGTTAATGATTTAGAGGCTTTACTAACTACATTTCCATCGTCCCCTTTTGAGTCCCTTTCCTCAGGTAAAAATAGGAGTCTTTCTTAAGCACAGTTAGGTCAAAATAAAATCCAGGACTTCATAGGCAGCCAATACTTTGGAGTTTCAGAGTTATCAGTGAAAAAATGCAAAGCTTTCTCCAGTAAAGGATAAGCAATTCCAAACTAGGCCTTCTTCAGCCCCTGCAGCCTTGTCTTATTTTAATATTGATTGTGAATTGACTAAACAGTATTTATTAAGCACCTACTTAGATCTTTTCAGTATCTAGAAAATATCTCCTAAGGCCATGCTGGTAAAGTTTTCCTTTGAATAAGACTCATACAGTTTTTACCTTTAATATTTTTTTCATACAAAGGCATTGTCTTATTTTACATGTTGGAATGACTGGACATTTTTGAAATTTCAGGCATCTATGTTCTGCTGAATTTTAAGGAGGTAAGTACAAAGCTAGGGTTGTTGAATAATAATCCCTTTAGATTTCTTAAATTAATTAATTACAGTTTATACTTTCTCTTCTTACAGTCCATAGTCTTTATCCAGGTCTTTCCCAAACATTCTAGGATATTAAGAAAAATCTTCAACAGAGTTTCAGAATGCCATTCTATCTGTATGTTTGCAAACATAGAAGAAGGAAAGCAGTGGAGAATATTAACAAAGTTGATGACCAGACTCCTAAAGTGTACACAAAATAAGGTCACAAATTCCAGAACCCCATGCTCTGCCAGGAGGGTGCAGCACCTGCAGTGAGCTATGTGCATCTGAGGCAGGGAGAACTAGGCTCCACAGGCTTCCTGCAGACCCCAGGGCGGTAGCGGCAGAGGGGGCAGCTCCTCTTCTGCTTTTCTGTCTCATTCACAGCTGAAGTTAGGGAATGAGTTACTCATAAACTCATAAAGTGCACAGTAAACCCTTATTGGATATCATACACAAAAAGTGACTACAAACAGATGACAGACCTAAATGGAAGAGCTGAAATTGTAAAACTCTTAGAAGAAAACAGGTGCCAATCTTCATGATCCTGGGTCAGGTAGTAAGTTTTTAGATATGGTATCAAGGGCGCATACAATAAAGAACTAGTTGATACTTCAAACTTTAAAACTTTTGTTCTTCAAAAGGCACCATTAAGAAGTGACAAGCCAAGCCACAGACTGGGAGAAACAACGTTTGCAAATCATATGCCTCATAAGGACTTGTATCCAGAATGCATAAAAAACGTCGCACAACTCAGTAAGAAGACAAATACCCCAAGTAAACAATGGAGAAACAATCTGAAGACATTTCACCAGAGAAGATGTATGACTTCAAGATGCTCACAATCATTAGGGAGCTACAGACTGAAACCAGTTCACAGACACTAGAGTGGCTTTCTCACAAAGACAGACAACTAACACGCATTGCTGAGGGTATGGGGAAGCCAGAAGCCTCCTACCTTGCTGGTGAGAAATAAGACAGTGCAGCTGCTTTGGAAAGTTGGGCAGTTTCTTAAAATACCGAACATGGATTTATCAGATGAGCCAGCAGTTTCACTCCCGAGAGAAATGAAAACATACGTCCAAAGACTTGTATGTGAATGTTCAGAGCAGCAATATTCGTAATAATGAAAATGTACAAGTAGTGAATGAGTAACTGAAAATGGGGCACGGCCGCTCACGGGCACGGGATTCAGCAATGAAAAGGAATGAAATGCTGATACACGCTACACCACGGCTAAACCTCAGGAAGATCATGCTTAGTGCAAGCAGCTGGAGAGAAAGACCACGCTGTAAAATTCTATCTCTACAAAATGTCCAGAACAGGCAAATCCACAGATACAGGAAGTGGCTTGGTGGTTGCCTAGGGCTCAGGGTAGGAATGAGTGACTGCAAACAGCTATGAGGTTTTCCTCTGGGACGACGGAAATACCCTAAGATGGACTGTGCAGGTGGTGGTATGACTGTGCAGCCATACACGAGGTCACTAAACAGGACACTGACAAATTATGTGAATTATTTACCTCAAAAAGGTTTTTCAAAACTGAAATTTAAAAAAAAATTGTAAGTGTATAAATCCTTCTGTGATACCAACATTCTCTGGATATGAATTCCCTGGAGGGGATGCGCTGCCCTGGAAGGAAGGTGAATGCAGAACCGTCAGGAGCAAGTCAGTGGTCTTCTACAGAGATTTCAGGAGGCTTTAAGATCAATCTTTAAAAAAATTTAAAACAGAGAGAAATTAAAGAACCCTATCAATGTCACGTAATTTGGGCTATTTTAGAAACTGCCATAATGTTTACATTCTGCAAAAGAGGCTTTCTTGTCAAGAGATTATCCAGTATTTATACTGACCCAGCATCTATACATCTTGGTTTAAAAGTAAATGGGTCCCCAAGTGCTAACGAGGCATCGACTCTGTTACGCACTTGCTGGTGAACAGAGCCCGCTGCAAGGGCCCTCTCACGCCCGAGCGGTGTTCCACCGAGCGGTCATCTCCCGGTGAGGACGGCTCCGTCTCAGGGAGCTTCCCAGCGCAGCGCCCACCGTCGGCACATGGGATGGTGCCCCTCCCGTGGAGGAATGTGGGGGAATGTGACAGACCTCTGTACCAGGTAATATGATGGCTCTGAAGCTGATAACCATTAAAAGACAATATAACTGGGCTTTCCTAAAATAAACCATTTATTGAAAAAGAACCTTTTTCTTAAATTTCATTAACCAGCCTTTTGTGTAACAAACCTGTGGCTTGCCAACAACGAAAAGGTAAGGTCTCACAGTCAGTGCACCCGACAAACAGGAGATTGGCAGCAAGGCCCGGACGCCTGATAACACTACAACTGCTTTTGAACCTAGCAAGGTCAAAAACACCACACCGATGTCACGGTTCTCGGTCACACGAGAAACGGGGCGGCGGCAGAGGCGACGGTCCGTGCACAGTAGTAATGACACTCGACATGCAGCTTCTTTACTCGCCAACACTGTCACTCAGAGGGCCCCGTGCCACATCAAACAGACGAGCAGCAGGAGAAGTGACACTCGTCACCTGTGCAGTCTTCAGTCTTGGAAGGTTAGGAAGGCTTCTACTGCTCCTCAGCACAGTCATGTAAATATTACATACAGTAGTGATTAAGAGAGCTTTCCAAGCACGCACAGTACTAGGCCACAGACTCATCGGCTTCACTCTTCATCTGTGCACACCTGTGAGGAAGGCAGGAGAGAGCTGAGCCCCATTCACGCCCCGCTGGGACGCATCGGGAAGTCAGCGCCATTCCCCGCCCGTACCTGGCACAGAGGGGGCCCTTCGCTGGTGCAAGGAACAGCGGCAGAGCAGCTACTGCTCCACGGGAGCTGGTTTAAGGAGGCACTTGTACACTCTCAGTGCAAACTGTTCATATACTTTATGACGAGGAAATAAATCTGTGTTCCACGGCAAATCCTTGTATCTCCGTAGCAAATCAAGTTGTCTGTTCCTTATTCTTTCACCCTCCCCAGGAATCACGTTAGCCCAGTTGTCTGCTCCCTCCCGTCCCTCCCCAGAGGCTCCCCGCCACGCCTTGACGTAGCTCCTCCCAGGGGTCCGTTCCCAGCCTACTGCCCCTTAAATACTCTCCCAGTGACATTTCTGTCTCCCAAATCTGTGTCCTTTCCCGATTCTCTCAAGTGCCATCCCAAAATATCCATATGCCCGTCTGAAATCCCCAAGCAGATGCCCCAAACACACCTCAAACTTAATCTACCAAAGCAAACCGCCATCATCCCCCTGACCCAACCCTCACCAGCTGCCCGCTCTGTCTGTCTGACCTGAGGCTGCCACTGAGAGCCTGAGGACCCCCTACACCTCTCGGCTCGCTCACCTGCCTCAGCCACTCATTCCACAGCCATGGCAATTTCAACTCCTAAATATCACTGACAACTCACCCTGACCTCCCAAGCCCGACCCTTCAGCTATATATCAGCAGCCTCCAGACCCATCTTACACCTCCAGTGTGACCACTCTAAAGCACTATGTCATCACGTTATGCTTACAGTAAAACTGAAATCCCTTCACGTGGCCCCTGCTCACTTCTCCAGCCTTCCCCTCACCACTGTCCATGCTCTGTGATCTCAGCTCCCTGACTTCGTCAGGCTAATCAGCGCACCTTTCCACGTCCCTTCCAGTCTGTCACATCCACACCCCCACCCCCAACCCCACCCTTGCCGAACCTTCTCTAACAGCTCAGGCCTCTCATTCTAGGAAAAGTAATGTCTGTGAAACCACCTGACTAGATAGATTCCTCCTCTGAACGACCCTACAACACGGCACACGTGACTCGGAGCACACTGGTTAGTTGCTACTAACCCTGAGCCTCAGGGAGACTACCCGTTCTCAAGAGTGGACACCAAGACTTTCTTTGGCCGCATTCGAAATTCCACTTACCGTCCCAGGTACACCTCAAACACACCAGGCAAACGGATCAAGCAGAACTCGATGAATATTTTCCAAAAGAAAAAACACATACAAAATCCCCTGGCAATATATTTAGCCCCTTTCCATTTTGGATACATAGATAATTAATATTTAAGTTTCCAAATTTCCTCAAGTGCCAGATGAAAACCAAACTCAAATATTCAACCATGAAGACGGAGCCGCATGTGCCCAACCTTGACGAAGGAATGGTCGAGGAGCTGGCTCGCCGTCCACCTCATCCTGGGCTCGCTTTCAAGGCAGTGTGAAAGGAAGTCCTTTCCTTCCGGGCTTAATCTTTCGGGGATTGGCGGTTTATGCCCCATTCCCACTTTATACATAATCTGAAAGTTGTGTTCATATTCATGCCAAGGCCTCTAAAAAGAAAAAAATCAGGCCTTAATACTACATAGACATAAGAAAAAAGCAACTGCTCAATCTCTTTTTAGGAATCTCAGTATTAATACTTATCAGGGGCCAGCAACTTTTACTTAATAGGGCCAAACTTTTATGGAAACAAACTGTTACTTAAAGGGGCAGGTATGCATTTTTTAGGCCTGCGGGCTGTAGGATCTCTGTCCCGACTATTCAGTTTTCCCGCTGCAGAATGAAGGCAACCACAGACAATAAATGAATGAATGGATGGGATCATGTGCTTTATTTACAGAACTTTATTTATACAACTAGGGGATCAGCATGGTCTGCCTACCCCATTTGGATATTTCATTAATCCAGCCTTACCTAGAAGCCACCAGCATGCAAATAAAAAATTTAATATGTAAAACGATACAACATGTTAATAAAACTTCACAGTTAACTTACAGGCATGTTTAATATGCAACCTTGTTGAAAAATGAGCATCATATTTTACTAGTGCAAAGCTTAGGTTATTTTATTATAATCACAAGAAAAATGACATTCATGGGGAAAGAACAAGGCTGTGGGGCCTTCTGATCTGTGTGCCACTGTCTAGGTACTATGGTATGCCTTCTTCAACGAGTACACGTTCTTTCTCTGAGCTGTGGCTTAACGGAAGTAACAGACACCAGGGTATCTTTCTTTGCTAACACAAATAATATTAATTAATATTTACTGAGCACTTCTGTGCGATTTTTTCAGCAGCTTCAAGGTATAATAATTGCCTACTAATAACACTTAATAGGTTTCTAACTTTTTTTGCTTTATAAACGATGCTACATACACCATGCACAGAATGACTTCATACCATGTATAGACTTGTTCATTAGCAGTATCTTCATTAGAAGATACACTTTCAGAATTTTCAGATATAATTCCATACAGAACAGTTTCATTGCCCTAAAACTCCTGTTCTCTACTTATTCATCCTTCCCTCCCTCTCCCTGAGCCTCTGGTAACCACTGATCTTCTGCCTCTACAGCTTTGCCTTTTCCAGAATGACGTACAGTAGGAATCCTACGCGCACGGTGCTTTCACACTGGCCTCTTTCACTTAGCAACGTGCCTTTAAGGCTCCTCCCTGTCATTTTATGGCTTGACAGCTGATATGGCTGCATAATATTCTATGGCAGGGATTACCAGCTTGTTTATCTGTTTACCTAGTGAAGGATAACCTTGGTTGCTCCCAAGTTTTGGCAATTATGAATAAAGTTGATATGAGCCATCATGTGCCAGTTTTTATGTGGATGTTAAGTTTTCGCTGCATGTTTATTTTTGGAGCGGCTTGCTTCTCCATCTTAATTCAAGCTTTACGCTTCTGTAATTCACTCGTAAGAGTTCTCTAAGTCATAAATCCTGTAACTATTTGGTTCCTAGTTTGTCACTTGTCCTAACCTTAATGTATCTTTACATGAGGGATGTTTTTCACCTCCAGTCATGCTCTTTTTTATAAAGCATAATAAACCCCATCATGGCCCTGTTACTGTAAAGTGCCCTCCTGAGCTTTCCCCTCCAGGGGTGGCCTCTGCTTACCTTGCCAGTCACCATTTCTATGACAACACACCCCAGACTCCAGATGTCAGCCGCTCGCCCGTGGCCCTCTCCTTTCGCACGAGTGATGACTTCCGGAGCCATGTATGCTTTAAAAGTCACAGACATGATGACAGGAAGGGGTTATGAACATAGCACCATTTATTAGCAGAGCCAAGCAAGAAATTAATATTGTATAATATCCTTCATAGAATATGCAATTGATTTGTTAGGGGGCCATGGGGAGCTTTCTCCGAGTTAGGTAGGAGGAAATATCAAAACCTGAACAAAGGTATTTCAAGTCAATTTTTTAAATTGACATTTTAGGGGCCGAATTATCTTCTAAAAGATAAGTTTTGAACATGCAAATCTTCAGAGAAATTGCATCTACAATGAAAATACGAAGTTTACCTACAAAGGAGGATGTGACATCTTAATGACACCAAATAATTCAAACAAATAATTACCATTTAACCGTAGTGTTATTTCAACTAAAATAGCCGTAATAAATCCAATGGGAACCACAAAGATAGTTCTCCTGGGAAGAAAAAGAGGCCTTTCCTTCCTCCTCTAACTTTAAGGGAGAAATCTATTCCCAGTCTGACAAGGGCTTTCAAGTGGAAGGCCCCTCACATGCTAGAAACCTTCACCTCTCCCCAGGCCTCTGCTGACATGGGAGGACAGGGAAACCCAGTCACCAGGCAGGCTGTGATGGGTCATGGCCCTAAGACAGACCCCGCCCATGCCCACCTGCTGTCCCCAGGGTGCTGTTCACTTCTCCAGGCATGGTCTGTGCGTTGTTTTTAAGCTTTACTGAGCATCCAAAATCTCCCAGTTTAATTAGTCCAGATGAGGTAAGAAAGATATTGGCACCTAGTGAGAAGTAAGCAGTCTTTAGTCCCTGACATGCCATGAGTGCCTTTTAAAGCTTACATGGTAACCTTCACTACCAGTAACTTGATTCACAACCTTTACAAAGTATAATCACAGAAAGATTTTAAGCCTTTTATTCAATCAAGACTCAATATAAAGCAAAGCAATTTTAGTACCAGTGCAGATAGTTTTGACCAATAAATCCTGAACTGAAATACATGCATTAATTCTAACATTAAAAACTCAAGCAGTACTTAAAAAGACATTACATATAAAACACAAATGCTTGCAGTGCCAGTCTCTAAACATCCAAGTTCTGCACAGCGGCCCCTATGACAGGAAGCAACAGGGGGAAAAGGAACTGCGTACACGCTGCTGCACTTGCTCCCCAGATCCTGGGCTTAGTGTGGGCTGCACAGCGTTCTGCAGTGTCCTAGGATTCCTGCCAGCAGTATACATGGCTAACTGGTACTCAGGTTGGGGTGGGGGTACTGCTCGTCTCTCAGGCAGCTCTGCCTTTTGCTATGGGCTACAGGACATCACCACCCCACTGAGCCACACATCTCTGGCATCACTGCCCTGGGGTACCAGCTTTCAAAAAGCAATGCAGAGCCACTCGAATCGGACAAACAGCCACAGGATGAGCTGAAGTCCAGCAGTCACTCCTCGGGGCCTGAGTGCTGCCCTGTAGGTGGCGCCCACAGTGGGGTACACACTGCTAGTTTCATCATTCTGGAACTAGTCCAAACAGGTACATCCTCAACCATACCACATTACACAAAATATCACAAGGACAAAAGTGAACAAATCTGCTGCAAAAACTCTGAGGGATCCTCTCTACGGCTATGGCCAATGACATGCATGCACCACTTCATGGCAGCAGAGACCAGGACTGAGTATATGTGGCAGAGCAACTGGAAATGGGCAATGCTGTGGCCTGACAAAGAGCCAACTGAGCAAATGCCCAGAATGATCCCAGACAGACACGCGTGGTGGATCGGTGGACAGGCAGCAAGACTGGCGTACACTGGGATGTAGGGTTGGGGGCAGCAGGCAGCCGTAGGATGGGCAGTGCTCCATCCAGACCAAAGCAGGTTCGGGTGTATCTAGACCCCCACTGGGTCCAGTGCCTGGTCAGAAGTCAGCCAATTCTAGAGCGAACATGTCTAAGACTACGTGAAAGAATGGAACCCTTCGGTCTAGATGAAAATCATGTGTTACTCTAACCCCTCAGATTCCAAAATACGAAGGTCAGGGGGATAGTATGGTTAAGGCCGAAGCCAGAGGGACAGCTCTAAGACAGAAGCATGGCTGATCTCCGCACACCAGAAGGGAAAAGCACTTTTAATCCATCAGCATGACCAAATCAATATTTAGCAAAACTACACTGGGGAGGTTGGTGTAAACAAAATCTTACCCTTGTCCCCCCAAACACTGCTGCACATTCTGACTTACACCAGCATTTCTGACTCACTGTCACTTGACACTTCACAACATCCATATATAAATACACAAGGGTCTTGACATGGGGAAAAGAAAGGATGCTCTGATCACAAACGTCTAGTAAACACACGGTGTTGGCCAAATCAGCCTTAAAAATAACAAATTTCATTTTTGGGAAACAGACTTCACTGAAAGCAGCATTGAACACAAAGACAGAGCAGACTCGCCTACTCACAGGAGACATGGGTTCCACACAGTTGCTTAATCTTGGGTTCTTTTCAGAACATTATGTTTAAAAAAGGTATTTCTTCCTAGAGAAATGATGTATGGGAGTGGGAACGACCATCTGGTGGCACCTACCATGTGCTGGGTACCAGAGGACTGTCTGGCCCCTGGTGAATGGGGGGATTACCTTTAATATCACGGTGAACTATGCCGTGCTCATGGAGGACATTGATTGCGATGCTGATCTGCTTTGAATACAGCCGAATGACGTGCTCCTGGAGTCCCAGCCTTGACACCTCTTCCAACGTACCCTCATCACAGTACTCCATGAAGATGTACATTTCTTCCTGTAGGAGGAATGAAACACAGCCTTGTGTTTACACGTACACTGAGTGAAGAATCTGGAAAATGTCATAGGCCAGGCCCCAGAGGAATCTTCTTTGTAATGGTATGCTACGCTTGTCATCCTGAACACTGGGTTTGTCTCGTGACAGTGATTTCTGACTCCTCTACCGAGTGTACCTGCCTCCTTCCTCTGTCTGGAATTATAGAGCTAGTCGGGATAAGAACATCTCCAAATCACAGGTGACAATGTCTATGATCCTCTGAAATCCAGTCCGCTGTATAATCTCAGACAGGGACCACCGGGGCTCACCCTATAAACATATTATTAAGTACTGAAACACATCCTTTTCAAATATGAATTTATTTGTGGAAACATTAAAAATCACCAATATCCAACTTCCCCTGGAAGCTCATGCTCTGCCAAGATGCTCCAGGTTATCCTCTTTCCCTCAAAGTGTTTACTTCTAAACACAAGGGGGAAAACAAATTTGAGGTTCTAACTTTCTCTCATTTCACAATGGTTCGTTCCTTAAATATACATAAAAGAAACCTCAGTATTCCTCAACAGTGTACTCTACAGTGGTTCAGCAAAAACAGCGAGAAGCTGTGTGGGGTGTTTTAGAAGAACCTTCTGACTGGTAGGATGGGTTTCAGCGCTTTATAATGTCGGGTTAATGACTACAGTCTACAACTTACATTTTAGGAAGAACTCCTCTAGTTTCAGAGAGAAGGCAGAAATGATGTAACTCATGGAGATTTCCTGATAATTAGGCAAAGTTACTGTGCTCTGCAATGAGAAGACCTGTGATGTAGAACAGGACTCCATTTGTGCCCTTACTGACCCTCACACAAAACAGTGTGATCAGAGGTGGCTTACTCTGTGAAGTTCCACACCAAAATACCGAACCAGATTGGGGTGCTTGATGCCTTCAAATATTTTCAATTCATCTGCAGTTTCCTTAATAGTTTTATGGTCATTAGGTTGAAATCGAATCTGTAAAAGGAAATTGTTGATTACTGATGAGACGGTCACACACTAGAAACACAACAACTTTAAACATGAGGGCTTGTAAAGCTGTCTCCTGACACTGTCATCATCCAGAGCCATGGGTCTACGGTCAGTGTGTCTGTGACTTTCCTTCCAGACTTGCTGTCCTTTGTCTTTCCAAGCGAACGAAACGTGCCCACTTTAGAACACTTGGTGGGACGGTGGCTAATCACTTCACTCTCACAGCTACGAACTGAATCAACAAAACCACTGGCCAGTCAGTGAGCGATCACAGGGGCTCAGGCTATGGGCAAGATAAAACGGGACAGGATTCCGCCCTGAAGACGTTTACAGCCAAGCTGAACAAGGTCACAGAAGCAGTGCGGCTGCTCTGCAGGCACGACCAGGAGACGCTGCAGGGGCTCAGGAAGGAGAAGGCTCAGCGGCTGAGCTGCAGCCTCTTCGTCCGTCCAGCCCCACCATCTGCCCTTTGACCCCACCTCATGCGGTGTCCCCTCTTCAGCGACAAGTCTTTGTTTCCCTGACGGGGCCTCCTCAGGCTTTCCCAGCTCAGACTTAGTGTCCTCACGGAATCAGAATCTGCTTTACTCAGTGTAGCTTCAGTGTGCCTGCCCGGTCACCTTGGTGTGCCTTCCCGGTCACTTGAGTGTGCCTGTCTGGTCACCTTGGTGTGCCTGCCCGGTCACCTCGGTGTGCCTGCCTGGTCACTCAGTGTGTGCCTGCCCGGTCACCTCGGTGTGCCTGTCTGGTCACTCAGTGTGTGCCTGTCATGTCACATGGTGTGCCTGTCTGGTCACTCAGTGTGTGCCTGCCTGGTCACCTCGGTGTGCCTGCCTGGTCACTCAGTGTGTGCCTGCCCGGTCACCTCTGTGTGCATGTCTGGTCATTCAGTGTGTGCCTGCCCGGTCACCTCAGTGTGCCTGTCTGGTTGGTCCCAATAGTCTAAGTGCTAAAAGGCAGGTCTCAGACTCACTACAGAAGCACTTTGGGCAGCTCTAGGCACTAAGAGGAACCTCATAAGTACATTTCCTTATCAAATCTTTATCACACAAAGACTTCAAGCAAAAAGCCCCAGAGGGCCAGACCACTCACCTCTTTCATAGCCATCAGCTCTCCGGTGTCAACACTGATACAGGTGTAGACCTTCCCATACTGCCCCTCCCCTGTGAGCGGGAACAAACACGCGGCTCTTGGTCACCAAGCGAGGCATTTCAAGTCATCCAGATGTATAAAATCTCCAATTCTGAACCTCTATTTATGTATCTATAATTATGCTTACTATAGTCACTAATGCAAGACCCAAACTATTTCTAAACATTCCCTAACAATGGAGGACAATCTCTTCACTATGTAGTACCTGTAAAGACCTACAAATAGGGTAGAACTGACTGGGAAATCCCAGAGGAGGCATGAAGTGGCACCTTCTGAGCCGTGCGGCCCCGGAGGCGGTCTGGGCCGGCAGGGGCTGCCGAGCGAGGAGCCTGACCACCAACTCAGACTCCCTGGGCACCACCGCACGGCCAGGGCCGGGTGGGAGTGTGTGTTCCACTGACACAGCTTTGGGGACATTAAGCTAAGGGGATATATGACTGAATAACACTGATAACAGTAATTAATACAATTTATGAAGTGCTTGATTAAAAAATCAGTGTTTTCTGCCCTGATTGATAGAATTTTGGCACTCTAGGTCTCCTGCAGCCACAGGGTCCTACATTCAAACTGTGTCTACCTCTTTGGACCTAGATGTTCACCAGAGAATAGCACTTAATGGGGATCAAACATCATCGGCTCCTTCTCTCACATGATCTACCACTAGTTATTTTATAGGAAATTTAAATTTAATTAATTTAATTAATAGGCAGTGTTTTTAAAAGACTGCCCTGTCTTTATTTGTATCCAGTCTTTCTTCACTAATGTTCTTGTGGGAATAAGGTAAAAAGAATAGAGACATGAACAAATGGGTAAAATCGATGTAGTTCTCCCCTGTAACTCTGGAGTTACAAAACAAAACTATTCAATATAGTGAACCGTTTAAAAGCCTCTAAAATCTCACTTTGTATTGCTCTCAGAACACATTTTACATATGAAACAAAAAACAGAACACTCTGCAAAAGATATATATGCCATGTCTGTAAGAGAAAAAGACCAACTATGTAAGATTTAACCCAACGAAGTGTAACTGTTGCATTTCTGTGTCACGTTCCTCGGGTTCCTTACCAATTTTGTTTCCTCTTTGCCACTTGAAGGTCACCTTCCTCAAGCCTACATGCATAACATTATCATAAGATTTAGGGGTATCACAAACTTGGCCAATGATATTCTTTCTCCTCATTTCTCGATACCTCTTTTCTTCAAATAATCGGACTGACTTCTGGATAGCTTCTATGGGTCCTTGTTTAGAAGCTGTATCTGTGGGGAGAAACACAAACTCAGTCCCAATCACTACTATCAAGTCAATTTCCAACAAATAATAATAAAGACAGAACAGCACACATTGGCACCCATCACAGCAAGGCTCATAATCTACTCAGATACACAGCAAGTGAATTAAAGTCCGTCCAAGCCCACCAGCTCCAGAGTACACCGCGCACTACACACACACTCACAGAACACACAGAGCTGAGGATGGCGCGACGCTCCGGGACTGCTGGTCAGCCTAGTGCAGTAACCTCGCACCTGCCTCTAGGACAGCCCTCCCCAGTCCACTTTCATTGGCCAGAATCGTCTTAATAAAACATAATATCTGATCATGTCGCTTTCCTATGTAAATTTACTTTATGGTTCTTCACAACCTGTTCACCAAAGTCCCAAGGTCCTGCATAATTTGGACCCAGTTTATTTTTTATGCTTCACTTTTTTAAGCCATTTCCCTTCTCTTCTTCTGCCACAGGCTCTGGACTAGCTGAATTAAAAAGACTGTGGAACTCGCCAAACTGTTTCTCATTCCCACACTTTTGTTCACACTTTTCTGTCTGCCTAAAATGCAGCCTTCTCACCACAGTGCCTGGTGAGTAAACATTCTTTATCACAGGTCACTGCAATACTGCACCTCTTCTAGGAAGCCATCCCTGCTGTGAAAGGAGTTAAGCTTTCCCTTCTCTGGGAAGAACACCGAGTGTGGGCTCTGGAGTCAGAATGCCGGGGATCAAATTCTGACCTCGCCATGCTCCAGGTGCTTGATAATGGATAATGGGCAAGTTAATGGGCTTCTTTATGCATCAAATCCCTACGCTGTAAAATGAAGGTAATAATCCCTGATTCACAGAGCTGGTGTGAGGATTTCATGAAAGCACGCGTGTAAAGCATGCAGTCCGGCGACTGGAACACAGGAAAACTCAACACATTCCAGACACTGTGGTCACTATTCTTTTGTTTTCCCATCAGGCTCTGTACCTCTTTTTCGCCAACATATTTTATCACGATTTACAGTAAGAAATGCCTTTTACACATACAAGTATCTAAAAACAACAGTTTCACGAAACCTTATTACTCCTACTGCATGTGATTCAGACTCCACCCTATTTTGTTTTAATGCTGATTTTATAACCCACAAATGGGTCACAACCCATAATCTGAGAAGCACTACTATGTAGTAATACAGCGCTTTTCATAGTGTGTCCTAATTAGCTATCTAAGAGCCTGAATTTTCTAGCCAACAAAGAGATGACTGAGGACTGGCATGACAATACGGTAATTTGAAGGGAGAAATTCCCAAAGGTTCATAATGTTCTAATTATAGTTTCTTACTACAGTCATTTATTAAAAATGTGGATCTTTGTTTCCTTTACCTCAATCATGACACATCAAGTCTACACAGCACTGAACAAGACTTCACAGCTGTGAGGCCGTGGACTCCATCATTAAATATTTCTGGGAAAGGCTTTTTTTTTTTAGCAGTAAAGTTTCTCAATTTCTCAGTCTTTACTATGTCAGTGTGAACTGTAACTCTCCCAAGAAATGCTAAGTTTACTGAACTACAAAGTACTTGTTTTTTTGAAAAGCATAGTAAAGACTGGTATTTGTGGGAACCACGGGTTCTGTGAGGGCCACTGGAGGGTCTCCTTGCCAACAGGCCCAAGCCCAAGCACTACAGCCTCCTCGGCCACCGCCCCTGCCAACCCTCTACACACACCTGACCCACTCCAGGCCTGTCCCATATTGTATCACAGTTGTTTCTTGACTTTATTCCTTTTTCTATATCCCACCTTAGGCCAGTAGCTCATTCTTTTACACTGCATTACTCCAATGGCCTTTGAACCAATCTCCCTGTTTCTTCTCCCATTCAGGATGGCAAGTTAACCTACCTTGGTGTCCCCTTTTACCCCCCACCCCTACCCACTCCCAAACACACCAGCTGCTCAACTTGCTTCAGAGGCTACCCACCATCGCCGGATAAGGCCATAAGTACTCACCCCATCCCTAAAGACTGGCCATGCCTGACCTCCCACTTCAACTTCACCTCCATTTACAGCCACACTATCCAGTCCAGCCCAGTGGGTCTATTCATTGGTCATGGGCCTCCAGATGTGTTTCTCATTCTGTACTTTTCCTCTGGCTTGATGCAGAACTGCTTTCCTTTAAAACCACCTCAAGCCTTAACCCTCCAAGAAATCCCTTCTGACTGCCCTCAGCTTTGGGGGACAACATATTGCAAAGGGGTGCTGTTGGCGAAGAGCTCCGGTCCCAGCTCTGCTGTTTACTAACTTGGACAAATTATCTGGCCTCTCAGACTTTATCACTTATGAAAAGAAAACCTATTCTGCCTACTGTTCAAGACTGTGTGACAAATGTGTGAAAGCATTTGGAGATCAAGTGCTAGACCAGTGATTTTTCTGCTATTTATTCTGTGAATTAATACTGAATCATCACCCACTTTGTTAAGATAAATGCTTTCTCTCAACTTCTTAGTGTAAGCAATGAATGGCTATTCATTTCACAGATACTTATTACATATTTCTACTATCTACAAAGAATTATGCTAAGGGCCCACCCAAGGCAAAATAAAATTAACCACCACAATGCTTTAAAAATACAAAGTAGAGCAAAACATGTTCCTGATCCAAAGGAGCTGGTAATTTATTTTAAGAAATAGGAAAAGTACACAAACATAGTACATATAGAAAGTGATGTCAAAGTATAAGAAAAGCCACAAAATATCAATGTGGAGGAGTTAATAATTCAGAAGCTAAAGCATGTTTTAGCTGAAACTGCTCACTTTATGCTTAAGCATTTTAAGTTCAACATTCTTTCCCTTACCCTTAGTCTGGCTGATAAGTGTCCGAAGTTCCCAACTTCTCCGAGTTGACCCACTGGAATCACCTTTTGGATATGCTGGTTCTGCAGGAAGTGTTTTTTTTTTTTTCATACAAATTAAGACATATAATAACAAAAATGCTTACATAATTGAGAGCAAGACTCAGTAGTGAATGGCGATGATGAGTTACCAACAACCTGCCCTTTCTGGTTATTAACTCTGTCTGATGTGAGTGTTGAGAAGCTGTCTCTACAATCAATTCTAGAAAATTACACCAAACTAAGAAGTTGTTCCTGGGGTTACAGGATTTTAATTATGTAAACTTTTCGAGAGTAACAGACAATATGATACTGAATGGAAAGTGGATTTTTGGGGACTCCACTCCAGAGGCCCTGCCCGAGAGCACAGCAGTGCTGCAGCATGAGCAGCCCCAGCTCCTGGGCAAACTACTGGGTCTGCACTGTGATGACACCTCAGCATGTCATCGACCAACAGGGTCACGGTTGTGCTTTTAAGGCGAACCAGAGCACCTGGCAATTAAAATACCAGGAATAATAATTTCTTTAAAATCAACAGAAGTAGACCTAGAAAACAGAGCTAAAAAGGTACTTATATTAAAAAGCCAATGTGTCTGACATTAAGCCTTCTTAGAAAGCTGTCACCTCTTTTAAAAGGTACGGCCAACGGAAGCTGGGGCCGAGACAAATGACTGGGCCCCCTGAGCACACTCACCGTCTCGCTCCTCGGTGGGGCTTGAGTGGCGACTCAGGGACCGAAACTGTAGCTCAGCCGCTATGGAAGCCAACCGGTCATTCTCCGGGACACTGGAACCCCTGGTTTAGTGTTTTTAAAAATCACGCTATCAATTCAGTGGGACTCAAAATGAAAGATCTGTGAGATTCTTTTAGAGCAGTGACTGCCAATTAGGGGTGATCCTGTCCCCCCCACCCGGGACATCTGGCATTTGGGGCGGGTCCAGGACAATGCAAAGGACAGCCCCCAAAAAATAATTATTCGTGCAAAATGAACAGTGCTGCTACTGAGAAACCCGCCTCAGTATGAGAGGAGAATGTTATTTTTATCCCTCCACAGACAACACATGAGAACCTGACTGCGTAATACACTGTTTAATGTAAAAAACACAAAAATGAACACAGAACAGTATTTACTGAAGTATTACCGATGTGTGGAAAGCTCCATAATTTAAGCCCACGGTGGTTACAAATTATTAACCAAACCTGGCTAATATTTATAGTTTCCATCAAATTTTATTTATGTATTTAATTCTATTTCTGCTAAAATCATTATACTATTCAAAGGATCTCAAATCTCTTTGTAAGAAAATGGAAGGGAACACCTGACAATTTCTGAAACAGGAGCCAGGCAGAAGTGCAGAAGAGCAGGAAGCTTAACATATAAAGAACCAGGTTAATCTGCTGCTTTTTGAGAATAAAGGTAAGTGTTCAGCAATCCAGAATGAATCCATAAAGAGTGAAACCCAGAATTAAGTAAGGGAAGTGTTAAAATTATAATTCAAACAATTTAGAGTAAAGATGGCATTAGTTTATTAACAAGTTTAGTAGGTATCCTTTAAATGAATGTTCTCTGAAGTATGGTAGCATTTATGCCCTTTCCGATCGTACCCTGAACGAGCCTACGGCAACCCAGTCTACTCGACAGATGTTCACCAACTGTGACCTCTGCAAAACCTTCTTATTTCCTTAAACTCCCAAACCTAGTACAGAACTTGCCAAGTCTGAGGCAGGGGGATGTCTTCTACTAACACATAGCTTGTCAAAAAGGCTCGGCACCATTTCATAACAACACCACTGATGCTGGAGCGAAGAGAGACGGCCACACCCAAGCCACGCCGGAGACTGCGGGACCGCACCGGGGCTGCCTAGCACCTCCGTTCCCCTGATCTCCCAGAGACACAGTCAGCCAATTCCACAGCCTCAGAGTTTTGCGCCAGGGCTACAGGCAAAAAAGACACTTACATGAGGTGACGTGCTGATGAACATTTAACAACTAATTGGGGGTGGGATGGTGGTGGTTGTAGAGTTCCACAGTTTCTGTGGTGTAACAACTGGCTTGCAAAAAATTTCTGAAAAATTAACAATCAGCTCTTGCAAACCAGTAAGAGCCGGGTCCTACAAGCAGAACACTGCAAAAATGTTTTATAAACAATGGTGACAATAACTGAAGTCCAGACTATTTCCTAAGTCAAACCAAGTCAAATCAAAATATCTACTGGCTTCTGTGGGGCAAAGTAAAGTTTCCCTGTGGCTGATGTACCCCTAAGGCAGGCCGAGGCTGCCCAGGCCGGGGCACCCCTTCTCATGCCTGGGGCCGCAGGCCGCATTCTGCTTCCTCGCCTCACGTCCACAGACCCAGGGCTGCTCTGGGACTGCGGCTCCCGGTCCTGGGCCGTCTGCCTTGAGGTCTGCTACACAGGCGCACCGTTCAAGGTGCTGAGGCACGAATTCAACTAAGCCCGAGCCAGGCTAGAAGGCTGAAGTGGGCCTAGCAGCCATCAGCTCTGCACAGCTTCCCTGGTTCTGTGGCTCACCACCCTCTGTCATATTCGCACGCCAGCAAGTACCTTTCCTCCTCGTAAAACATGGCTTCAAGAAGGCCCACAACAATGGGAGTAATATTTCTAAGTATCAAGGATCATCCTGAAGTATGTACAAATATTTAAGATGAAGAAATGCTACTCATAACATGTCGAAAAACTACTTACACGAAGCCTAAGACTAAATGCCTACACAGGCCAACTGCAGGGAGTCACTTTTATACCAAAGTACATTGCACGTATTTTAAACACCTCCAACTTATAAATGCCTTAAACCACAGTCATGAACCTTTACTAAAATGGGACATTACTCCCCCTTTTCTAGTTCTGGAGAAATCTCTTATGAACAAGAAAGCAGCAGGGAGGCAGCCAGGCCCCCTAGTGCCGTGAGGTGTGTTCTCAAGCGTGGCTGCATTGGAGGGCGCATCACTTCCCTCACCAGCTGCGCTGCACTTATAGAAAGGCTGGTTCAGTGCCCCGCACAGGGACAGGAGAGCGTATGTGGAAGGATCTGCCATGAAATAATCTAGACAAAAAAATAAAGAGGGCAAATGGGATTTTTCTCAATGTTAATTGTTAATTTTTTTAGTTGACTGCTTAAGCTGTAAAATACTCTTGACTTTTTTTAGGTTATAGATGTTTATCACTAAAAATGAGTAATATTAGTTAATTTAATTAATGAGAAGTATGGAAATGTTTTAGAAAATGTAGACTGTTATGGAGTAGTAAAAACACTTAAGTCTATTTTAAATTCTAAAGTTGTATGCATCTTTCTGCCAACATTATACTAATATTTTTTCTTAAAAGCGGGACACAGGGCACTGAGTTCCTTCACAATGTCGTCTTTTTGATCAGATTACCCTCAACCCAAATAGCTCTGTTTGACTCTGTCACCATCTTTACAGGAAGACGAAGATGGTACGTGTGTCCCTTCTGCCAGGCACAAGGGTGCAATGATGAGTAAACCGATGCCCTCCGTCCATCAAGTGCCTGAGACCTTGATGGGATCCTCCACCAAAACAAACAACCAGAACGGGAAATTCTGCAATGCCCTCTTTACTTATGACGAAAGACCTCATGTGAGACTTAAATTTTTCTGGAGCTTGCCAAATTTCTGACAGCTCTCTCTAGTAAGGATCTATTCTCCATATGAGATACTAACTCCACGAGTCTTTTCCACTTTCATAAACTACCTCTAATTAACCATCCCGTAAGTTCAGAAATCTGTTAGAAAAGTGATCCTCCTAAAAAACAAATCACCACTTCATGGCATTAGCTAGACGCCACCTGTGAACTGCCCGGGGCCTCCCGCAGGCGAGGGCTGCTTGCCGGAACTCCCGCCCCCTTCGCGCGGGGACCAGGCTCTTTCCTCCGATCCTCTCCCTGAAGAGTCACTGCTGACTGCGGGTCGGCTGGGTGGGTGGTTAGCTCCAGGAAATGTGAAAATCAGGCCTACTACCCACGGAGGCTGGTGGGTGCTGGGCCCCTGGGGCCATGGGAGCCCACGGGAGGCCCTGAGCAGTGCACACACCGTGGAGGGAGTCCTCCCGGGACCCCCCGAAGCCGAGGTCCCCGCAGAAGCGCACGGGGGAGGGCCGAGGACACACGGCGCCAGCGGAGACTACCTGGTATCATGGGCACTGCTGGCGGGTTTGGGCGGCGCAGGGTCGCTGCCCGAGGGGCCCGGGCGCCCAGCGGCGGCGACAGCAGTGACAGCAGAAGCAGCGGGGCTGCCGTGGCCCCGTGCATCCGACGGCGCGTTCCGAGGGCTAAAGCGAGAAGAAGAGCTTCAGGAACACAGAGGACAAAGGGGACGGGCTCTCGGACGACTTCCAGTTAAAATAAAACAGGGTGAGGAAGGGAACACTATTTAAAAATATCAAATGCAAATTGTTCTTTGAGATGCAGGTCTAGGTGTGAAAAAGAAAAACTAATTTCAAACTAATTACTTTTAAAAATAATTGTGGTCCTTTCCTAGCACATACTGTCCAATAAAATTAACTTTTAAAAAGTGATTTTTCCAGAGGAGAGAAAATGCTCACTACCTCATGATGCAGAAATGCCACCACATTCAATGTAAGTATTTTTAATGCACTGGAGTTTCTGAACTCCCTTTAGTATTTAAGGTACTTCATAGTTATATACACACATGAAAGTCAAGGCTGGAAAGACCATCCCAACCTTTTCGCCACTTTTAAATTGCTAGTTAGTATTGTTTTTCAAATGTTTACTATGGTATGCACACTCAGATGTGTTTTTCGAAGGTCATTTTCAAAGAAAGATAAAGAAAGAATTATTCCAAAGCCAGAAAGCATTCAGTAGTAGCTTAAGGTTAAAAATAAGCTGAGAAGCTAAGTTATCTTGAAAGGTCCAAGTACATTTTAAATTGGCATGCCTTTTTCTTTTGCAAGGCACTGTGGTATGTCTTCAAGATAACGTAAATGAGAGCTTATAAAAATGTATGAACAAGAACACAGAAAACTAGTCATCAAAGCAGGCATCCAGTGGCTTTCAGAATGTTAGCATGCACGTCAGAGAAGGCTCCACAGAGCAAGTGACTAGATAAGGACCAAGTACCTGAATCCCTCTGGAGTCGGAATAATTAGATGTGGGTTAGGAGGGTCACTATGGCATCGAGGTACCTTCACGGGACGGGGGCTGTTCCGATGAATAGCTGCCAATGAAAATGGTAACAGATGAAACTTATTAAAGGCATCAACAGAAAACTTCCAAACCCGGCAATTAAAGGACACAGGATGTGACTTAATTTTGCTGGTGACCCAAATAAATCCAATATGTGTGCGAGAAAATCATACTATATATATGAATCTTGTGGAAAATGTCACTTTCTGAAAGTTGGATTACACATTCAAACTTTTATCCACCAAAGCCAATTTTAAAATCCTGGAAAGTATACAATGTATGCAAAACAAACCACATAACCCATTTTGAAGACTGAAAATGTGAAAATGTGGCTTATGTGGCATGTCTCTAATAAAAAGGAGGTTCTCATGTTATCCACACTTTTAAAAGATGCTGGTTGGTGGCAACACTTCAACAGATCCCGAGTTGGGGAAGAGTCACTGTCATTTTCCCAAGTACATGGAGTTTTACTTAATTCCTTTAAACCAAACTAAGAGGATCGGGCACAGTTTAAATTGTTATTCTTTTTTCAGAACATGTTGTTTTTCTCCTCTTCTTTTAAATATTCTGGTAGAAGGTAAATATGGATAAAATTTAAAGCAAAATTCTAACACTACATAAAATTAAAAGTGAAATTTAAAAGTGACCTTACCTAGGACCAGGTCACCAAGGCACTGAGGCCTCTGCTCTCCCAACCACTCTATCACCAGCAAGCGCCAAGGGCTTCACTTGCTCTTTTCTGGCCTGACATATTTTCCTCTTATTTTTGACTTCATTTTAACCCTCCTTAGCTTTTTTAATGTCACATTTTCTCTCCATATGTTAGTAATTTTAGTCTACATATTTTTTATTTTAAATGTTTCATCCTAAGTGGAACTACTTCCATGGTGTTCATTTACGTTTAATAACATTACACAGGAAAAACCGAAGTGACAAAAGTGGAGAGATCAGAAGGGAAAACTTGCAAAACAAAAATCACACAATTATTGAAAAAAAAACTCAGGCCATTTGTGTCCCTAGCCTATTATCCCCATTACCACAATAGTAAACTGAAAAAACTCCAATAGCAACAAAGGGTAAAAAGGGAAAAAACAACAACAACAAAAATGATTTGGTGAGAATGGTGATGCCTTGAACCCAGCAAACATTGGGAACTACTGACTTAAAAGTTACTACAAAATTTTCCAACAAAGGTATAAAATAAAAACTTTCTGTTAAAACACACACACGTTTAACTTTCTTCATGTTTGAAACAAAACATTTCTTTTAAGAATATGTATATCTAACTGTTGCAAAACAGTGATACTCCATTGAAAGAAAATCCAAATGGCCAATAAACATAAAATAGCTGCTCGAATTTCACTAAGTGGTGAACGTTTATTATAGAGATGTTGCTCATAGCAGAAACTAACAAAACAAATATCCGAATGGAAATGGTGGAAGAGTTATAGTCACCCATAATGGACACAATGCAGTCACAGAGAATGAATTGGGTCTATCCCTACTGACATGGGGGAATTTTTATAACAGATAAGAGAAGCAGGAGATTAATATCCACTGTGATGCAATTTTTACACAGTAGAAGAAACAACCCTATATATGTTTGTGTGATTATATAAGCCTAAAGCGAGGCATGGTAGAATGGGTCTGTTTAATCGTATGGAAGGCTATCTACCAGATCACTATCATTAGAACATGGGTTGAGCAACAACAACAAAAACAAAAATGACAGCTGACCTGCTCATTCAATAATTCTCCTGTAAGGAAAAAGTACAAATGCAGACCTCTGCCATGTATCAACACTACAGGTTATAAAATGCCGTGACCTCACTGAATCCTCATCGGCATCCAAGTTGAAGCATTAGAAGAGGAGGTTCAGTAATATTAAATGAGCAGCCCCAGGTCACTCAACTGTCGGGCGATCTGACTCTCAGTCCAGTGCTTGTCTCCGCCAGCCCAGCGGCCACGAGGACAAGGACGCCTCCGGCCTGCAGAGAGCGCTATCAACCACCCGGGCCAACAGCGTTCGTGGAGAGATGCAGTGGACAGCTAGTGATTCACAAAGTCAGCAGTGGTATCTGTGGACCGTGGGGCCATAAGTATTTTTTTATCTGTACTATTTTTCTACAATGAAAATGATCCCTTATGCAATAAAGTATTTTAAAGAGGTCATTTTTACTGAATTACTGTTCATATATTCTTAGAGAAATATTCCAGGAGATGAGAAAAATCAAAGTACTTAATCAAAATTATTAAAGTATTTAATGAAAATATGCTTAATCAAAGTCAAATAAGACTCTACCATTTTTTTATATAAAATGCTTAACCAGTTTTTACAAATGATAACTCACTTCAAAACAGACTTGGGAGAAAGACGTATAAACTGAAGTGAATTTTAGAGAGAAAGAAGTCAAGCACTAAAACCTGCCTGCTAAATTTTCTATAGCTAGCAAGTTCCCTTTAAGATACAGTCACTGGTCAGTAAACTACCATGTATGTATTATTTTATATTCTGTGTAACTTGAATTTAACTTAAGTTAAAAAAAAATTAAATTGTTGAAAATTTCTAAGTTTTTGCTTTGGGGTTTTTATTACATCTAAATACAGTTTTGCTTTTATTTATTATCACAAGAATGGGGTAAGACACAACCTTTTTCTGATAAATATTTTTAAAGTTTCAACATATACTGTAAAACTATTAAATGCAATTGAAAACTGTAATTAAGTATATTGTAGCATAAGTTAACTTTTTTTTTTTAAGTAAAACCAAGGAGGAATTTATGTTACTGGGAAATTGGTACTCAGGAAAGCTGTGGGGAAAACAAACTCCTCTTCCAAAGGCGAGGGAGGATGGGCAGACCACTCACACTCACTCACCCAGCTATAGCAGGCAAGGCCCTCCTCGCTCCTTAACAGAAACTCACCCGCCAAGTCTTTTCTTCCCAGAAGAAAAGTAAGCGGGAGAATAGAACAAGAGCATCGGTGTGCAAAAACAAAAAACAGAAAAAACTAAACAAATTGAAGTTTAACACTGTTGACAAGCACTGACTATCTGGCGTTGAGATTTTAATCTTCCTGTTGGATTTAGAGAGACTGCTGTGGAGTTCTCTGTATATATACCTCATGCCTATCGATTTCATTGTCATCTTCCTGGATATTCTTAGAGAACCTCCACACCAGTTTAGATGGCTGCTATTAAGACGATGTGCTCACCCAAACCAGTAGGTTCTAGGAGAAATGCTGTGACTGCTGTCTTACCAAGGTACAAACCTGTAACAGGACTGTGCGGCTTGCCTATTACGTGGCCAATGCATTCATTCATCAGGGCTTGTAAACTCTAGAGACCAAAGGAAATGGGAAAGGGGAAGAGAAAGAACGTAGTGTCTCTCAATTATAGAAGTAGCACAAATTCAGCCTTCAGAATAAGAAACATTCTATCCTTAACAAACATTTTAAAAGTTAGTTTAAAAGAACATAGGTATAAACTAAACACAAACTGTATATAATTTAAAATCACATAATAACAATTCCATCTTTATAAGTGAAAGCAAATGAGCATTCCACTCTCCGGAACGCGAGTGGGTGCACAAGGGACTTCTGTGATCATCTCTGCTATCTGGAGGCTAAAATGAATGATTTCACATTTGAACATGTTTTGATCTGATGGAATTTACCAGAATAACAGTGACAATTTAACATATGGCATTTTGCTCACAAATGATGCACACTGAAGTGAAAGACCCAATCCTCTTTTTCCATTAAACTAACACCCAGCAACATGCTCAGCACTTTATAAAATACAAAAGTGACAGATATTTTAGAAGCATCAGGCTTCACAACCTATGCACTGACTTTAGTCAGTTGACTAATATTGCTACAGGAAGAAAAGAACCCTGAATATCCTACTATGCTGCAAAGAGTGCTTTAACTGCTCGCCACTGCCGTTACAATCACGTAAAACATAGTTAAGAACCACTGTTAAATATTTAAAAATACACAATCAGGAATAGAGAGTGATCAACATATTTGTTTTATAATGAAAAAAAAATTAGAATATTCCATACCAAGAAGTCATCTTCTGGCAAAGCTGAAATAAAGGCAGGTTCAATGGCTTGTAGGAAGTCGAAACCTTGAGTTGCCCATCTATTATGTGAAAGAGTTCAGTCATCAAAAACCATGAAAGTGTTATAGCAGCTTTAGAAACTGAGCTGTACAAAACTGAGAAGTGATCCAACTGGAAAACTACCAGCTAGGACAAAACCGGTATTTTGTCTCTATAGAAATGCCTATGGTTGAGTAAGTTTAGACTGTGTTCTGGGAAAGAAGGACAAATACTTCTCAAAAGAACAGGTTACCAATTTGTCTTCCATTTACTCTAAGTAATAGGCTTAAATTTTGTGGGAGGAAACATCAGCATTGAGGAAGACCTATGCAGGCAGAATGTGAACTGCCTGGAGGGTAACTCATCTTGGAGCAATTTATTTTTTAAGTTTTTCAAAAGTTATGGGGTTTTCCACATAAATAGTTTTACTTAAAAAAAAAAAATTTCTGATCACCAAAAAGCTCAAAATGCTCTTTGTGTCATTTGCTCAGAAATCCCACATAAAATATAAGATTGAAATACTATCATTCCCACATGACTCATGAAGGGAACATCCTACTTGATCTTGTAGCCACTTGGTCTTACCTGGGTCTTGTACCTCGACCGCTCTCACATTTAGTTAGGACATAATTCATCCATTTCCGGGCAAAGCTTATATATCTGTCTCCTATCTTCTGTTTAAACTCTCCAGACATCAAACGAACAACTTCTTTATGATACTGTAAGATTTCATGTACATCAAAATTAAGAAAACAATTATATAAGTACATAAACACTATAATGCCACATCTGTTTAAAATGTCACTTTTCTAAAAACAAAAAGCAAAATCCAATTAAAATTTACATATTCTGAAAAGAGTATGAAGTGTTATAGAGGATGTAATGTCTTAAAATGTACTTTCACAGTGTTTTACTCATAAGTTTAAACTAAGAATGTGTTTTTATGATAGTAAATATCTCTTAAAGAAAGCTCGTAAATTTAAGCAGATGGCTATTAGCACAAAATAAAAACTGGGCACCTGACATTTCTGTTCAGCAATGGTGTAAGATGACATTCTTGACAAAGCTGTGATTACAATCAATCAGATCTGCTATACAAGATTCATAATACTTTTGTAAGTAAGTTACAAAGCAATGCTTAAGTTATTACACATTTTCCTCTTATTTTGTACCTACCTCGAACCCAAAATTGTATCCCTGAATCATTGCTTCTCGGTAGTATTGTTGCAACGTGACAGATTCAGATTCATCAACTTCAGCATCAAATTCTGAAGTGAACATGTGGTCCACTCGGTCAATGGCATCACTTATTCTGTTGCAAAGCTCTAATGCATCATTCTAAAGAGTCCCAAACCATAATTAATCCAAAATGAAGCAAATCACACAATACTTACTCTATTTTAGAGAAAGATTTTTTTTTCATTATCACAGACATGTTAACCATTACAATGTATTTCAACTTTTTTTTTGGTTATTCAAAAGAAATGGCAAAAAGTAGAAGAAATTATATTATTTTCATTTTTATTTGTATTAGGTATTTTTTAACATTTTATGAAATACAAGAGGAAAAACACCCATTTAAAATGATAATGCCTCATTACAATACGGTCTTTCAATAGATGCTTTTGTCTTTAGTATTTATGCCTATCAACCACCAGTTGCTTTTTCCCCTGGGTGGCTGCTGAAGCTCAAATATGGTTTCAATTCCTGAGGGAGCCGACGACGTATGTCTGAAGGAGCCCTGCAATGTCATCGGGCCACACTGTCCTTCCCATCCCTCTGCTACTCCCCCATTCACAGGTTCTCGACCGGGGCTGGTTCTACTCCCCGCCAGGGGACACTGGCAATGTCTGGAGATATTTGTGGTTGTCAAAACTTGCGGGGATGGGGTGTGAACTCTACTGGCCTCTAGTGGGTAGAGGCCAAGCTCCCTAAAACAAACAATTATTGACCCAAAATGACAATAGGACAGAGGTGAAATCCCTGCTCTTGTTCCAGCTTTGCTGCCTCCCTACAACACTGCAACAGTTCCAAACAGGGCACCCTATCCATCCACCCTTACGCACCGTGTACGCACACGTGGTCTCCACCAGGTAATCCCCACATACTGCTCCAAATCATGATTCCTAAATCCTCAACAACTCTCTGCAGCTTAGAAAATAAAATCTGAAGTCTCTTAATAGCTTCACTTTTGCCCACCTGGTTTTACCAGCCTTATTTCCCACTACCTTCTGCTATATACACCAAGACCAGCTAAATGAGACCACCTAATATTCACGAGCATTCCCGTAACCTTGATCCGTGGACACTGATCCCAAATGTTCTTCTGTTAAGTCCTTCCCAGTTCCCAATATTTTGAAATCCTTCCAGCTTAAATGTCTTCAAGGTGGCAATTCCCAAACGTTAATAGGAAGAGTTAATCTTTCCCTCTTCTGTACATCAGTGTCACAGTTCAGGTCCTTTAGGCTATAAATCCTTAAGCTCAAGAATTATCAAAGTCTTACATAATTCTGCACTCCTCCAGAGCTCACTGACTCAAACTAAAAGAAAAGATAAAAGTTCCCTGCCTTAGTATTGGAGTGGGATGACAATCTGTAAAAGAATTAGGCTTCTAGATAAAAAAGATCATCACATTGACAGAACTACATGTAATTTCAAGAAGTCAAACCTTAATGTGACTGATTTATGACATAACTGATGGCCTGTGGGAAAGTGTGGGTGAGACCAAGACTGATAAGTGGAGTACAGGATAGAATCTAGTGAAAACAGTAAATGATGGGAAGACAAGGTGAGGCTCTGGCTTGCCCTGAGCTTTGAAGGCCTTTGTGCCTTTCTTCTATATTTAATTTGGCTGAAGTATTTGTTAACCAAAAGGATAAATACATCTTCTTTTAGATTATGCATTATTGGAGTACCTCTAGAAAATACTGGTAATTGCTAAAGGAGAAAGAAACTTGGATTAGGAATGAAGAGACCTAAATTCCAATATCAACTTTGCTACTAACCAGCCATGTGACCCATTAAGAAGTCACATAACTGTTCACATTTCTGTCCTTTCCATTTTACAGTTCCAGTAAAGATCCAGGCAGTTTTAAGTTTGGAAACAGAAAATGTGTATTGGGAAGAGAGGGCAAGTGGCGAGGACAATGTAAGAGCTCAAACACCTTAAATGACATTACATGTTAACACTGCTTTTTCCACAGCATTACACCCAAATGTAAGTAAATTAGCCAAGGAGCACTGAGGGTGAAATACCTTCAGCTGCTGCAAAGCTTTGGCGACGACTGGCTGACTGGACGTCTGCTCCTGGCGTAGAGTCATGAGTCCCTCAATGGACTGTTGGAAAGCTTTTCTCTGAATTGTGAGATGGGCAGACTGCATGACAACTAGTAAGAGATTATCCACCTGGGAGGAAAATCAAGCATAGGGTTTAAAAACAAACCCAATTACTGTTTCCCCATTCTGGGTCAGCCCCTCGACCAAACACAATATCAACCTCACCAGGGCTACCAAGCCAACAAACATCTGATCCAAAAGTAGTTTTTAGGCAAAGCTGCTCCCATAGAGCCACACACCGCCGTGGGCACTGCTGTCCAGGACCTTCAGCACAATAGAGAAGAATCCCAGGGGACTGTGTGGGCATGATGTCTTTGAAATATCCTCAAACCCCTAGTGATTCAACATTCCTGCTGCACAGTGTGTGTGTGTGTGCATGTGTGTGTGTATGTGTGTGTGTGTGTGTGTGTGTGTGTGTGTGTGTGTGTTCAGGCAGCAGGTGAAAATGGACAACACAGGCATAAGAGTGGGATCAGATGAGAGGCCTTATATAAAACAGTAAGAAATCACGATTATTTTTTCTTTAAGTAGCAGAGTGTCATTGCAGTGTTTTGAGTAGAGCTATGATGTGATCAGATGTATGTATTATAATGATCATTCTGGAAGTACCAAAACAAGCAAACAAATACAGAACTGGAGAGAGTGTAGGTGAGGCCTGAAGCAGGGGAACTAGAAGGTGGACACTGCAATAGTCCAGGGAAGGGAAGACAACGTTGGACTTTGGCAGTGGCTCTGGAGATGCAGCAAAGGGTCATTTACTGGAAATGCCTCAGGCTTGCCAGGGCTACTGTTTAATCAGAAGGGTGGCAGGCTGAATGTGTATTGACTGTCACGTTCTGGTCTAAACAACTGAGGGGACACAGCACTATTCGCGGGGACAGGGGACACAAGTCAAAGAGCAGATCTGCAGAGTCAAGGGGACAGCAGGCCAGCGTGCTCAGCCCAGGCCAGGCTGCACCTGAGGGGCACATGAGCACTCACCATCACTGCCCCGAGCCGAGCCCAGAGAAGATGCAAAGGCGTCTGGCCATTTTAAGTAATGAGCGCAATACATTGTCAGGGAGGGAAGCGATAGCCTTTACTACCAAAATGAGAACTAAATAGTGAGTCACCAGAGTACTTGAAGAGCTGGGATTCCTGGAACTAAGACACTTCCTTTTACATCATAGGTATAGAGACCTAACTACACGGCTAAACCAAGAAAAGATATAAATAAGATATTTCAATATTCCAATGTAATTTAATATACATACAGAATTTGATGGCATATTTTAGTACAAATAATGCTTAGAATTATCTACTAAAACACTGAGACATATTTTGGGGAAGTGTCATGTACACTTGAAACTAGTATGGCAGTTACACCGATCACTCATGAGATGCTAGTAATTCATGTTTCCTGGAAGTACTTTCAGTGACGGTGCTCTAAGGCAGAGGGTGGGGAGCAGTGGGTGAGAACTGGGAGCAACACACACCTGCATGCTCCTCAGGGTATCGACAGTCTCCACCTGAGGGACGACCTTGACAGGCTGTGCGTCCCACACGGCCCAGCTGCCACCCGCATCCCGAGCGCAGCCACTGTGCTTGGCGAGAAGTAGATACGCATCGATCAGCACGTCATCCGAGTCTTTGGAGCAGTCCTTCCCTGCAGCTGCGTCGAGCAACTGCAAAATAATGGTCTTCTCCTCAGCAAGAGTGTCTGGAACAAACACTTGCAAGTTTTCTAAGCCAGGAATCTGTACCTGGAAGACAAACAATCCAAAACATTAAGTTAAGAAATGTCATGCATTATACAAATGTCATGTCAGGCCTGGGAGGGAGCGGCTGGACTGCAGGCAGCGGCGTGGCGTGTGCCTGGAGGAGGGAGGCGAGTGCGTGCGCGAGCTGTAGGGAGGCCTTGGGAAGCCCCCCGCTCAGGGAACCCTCCAACTGCTTTATTTTTAACAACCAAGAAGATACTCTCAGGGGAGGAACGTCAGCCTGAAACGACCACAATCAATGCTGGTTTGTGATGCCTACGGAAAGTCACTTGACTCATTAAAAAGGCAAAAAATGTTACTACACATTCACTAGTTATCCTCAGTGGGGGCCTCATATAAAGCTACTTAAAGATCATTTTAATAAGGAACATGTGATTATGTTGTGCAAATGATATATAAATGTGAAAAGGATAAAATTAGGGACTTGGAATAAAATTTCCAGTAACAACATCATACACAGTTTCTAGAAGTGCTAAATTTGAAAGAACTTAAATGGAAGCAAAGATGGTGACTCGAAAAGTGACTCTAGTGATGAGCAGGACGCTGATATCAGAGGCATGGAGAAGTCTGAATTGTTTCAGGGAATGTGAGGGTGAAAGACAAAACAATTTTTTAAATCAACATATCATTTTTATATACATTATTTAAAATATATATGTGTAACTAATTTAATAAATAATATGAAAAAATATGAGTAAATACTTGATTATTTTACCAACACTCAAAGCAAGTTAATAAGTATGAAAAACTTCATTTTTCTAATTATTTCCTTGGGAAACTATGCAATAGTCTTAAAACTGGGGTCAATGTATGGCCTGCAAAGTTTAAAATAATTATGACCTGGACCACTAAGAAGTTCGCCCGTTTTAGAGTAAAGTCAGGCCACACATTTCAATTACACCATCTTAAATATTTACCTTAACGTACTGTTTTGATTTCAGAACATCCAGAAGGTCTCTGACGGGGGCTGAGAGTATGAACTCTGCTGCTATTTCCAGGTCCTAGGATCACAGTTATAAGAAAGTTCTTTAGAGTCAGCTTTTTTGAAAAACAAGAAAAAATGATAATTAAATCAGGATTGTTAACTCACCTTTCTCAGCATTTTTGCAAATCCAAGTGCTTTGGAGGCCCTCTCCCTGGCTTCGTGGAAGAGCTCCTTCAGGGCCCGGCTGATCTCTATGACCGACCTCCTGCAAGGTAAGTGACACCCAGTCAGAACCCACTGGTGCATGCTGAGGAATAAACAGCACCAGAGGAAGCAAATTCCAAATAACATTAACAAAGACTGAAGATTCTATAAATGGGAGCAAGCAATTACTGAGAATGTACTCAAAACATTCAGAATCTTGCCCCTATAGTTTTCTAGAAAGCACTTACATTCTTTAAATAAGTAAGGGACATTTAAAAACCTTCAAATAACAGTAAGCTCAGTTTTCCAAAGATTTCTTTATGATAATTTCTTGGGAGTCTCAGAGGAGTTCTTGACTCCCAACTCATATTCTAACTAAAAAAGAATATATGCAAGGGTGGGCTGGTAAACGTTTAGTGACTGCCTGCCCTCAAAACTTAGTGTCTTAGTTGGTGTTTGCCAGTCTCCGTGGTACATATATTTCCATGGTAAATGATTTCAAGCTACCAGTGTGGATGACATCACTGAGTGATGACGTGGGAAGGAAATACACAGTCGTCACACATCAGCTCTCTGGAGCCAGGGTAAGCCAGTCACCGCACACCATGGTGCATGAACCCCGTTTAGATCCAACCCTGTTAAACAATCAGAGCATCATAAGAGCTATTCTCTAGCTCACCATCTTACTTCCCAAATTGCTGTGTTTATTTTGAATTCATCACATTAGCTCTCAAAACTGCAAGACCTTCTACTGATCCATCCTGTTTCTCAGCTGTTCAGCATTTTCCCAGGTGCAATTCTATGTGCTAACTTTTCTTTAACCCTGGCATAAAAACATCCCAGGTGTTCTGACACCCAAAATGTGTTTTTCATTAGATTTTGGATAGCGAGAGGAAACATTTCAGCTCTAGATCAGTAAGTTCCAACTGAACATTTCCTAAGATTGAATCATAGGATACTATTGAAAATGGCCACAAAATGACTGTATGGCTGGTAAATATGCCACAAAAACAGCAATTTAACATGGTCCAATCTAAATGGTATCTGCATGGAATTGAAGGAAATGCAATAGATAGGTAAACCCATGGTTTCATGTACTTAAGCTTAAAGTTCAACAGAAGGGACAAGCTAAATATAAAAACAATAAGAGGTACCAAGTGTCAGTTAACTGCATAAAGAGACTGCTATGGGGGTTTTAAAGGACAGAACAAAATTATTTAATTGAAGACGTTCTAGAACACGAAGATGAATTCTACTAAACTCATTTTAGACTACTTAAACTACCTATCTCTTTCTCTACAGATACTATTTTTATTAGGCTAAATAAATTTTAATACCTTCAAAGAAAATTCATACAAAATCATAACTAAGAGATCATATGAAAAGACAGGCAACAATAAATAAATCCAATCCCTTTAGGTCTACTAGCCAAATTCATAAAGTCCAACACCACATGGTTTGAACAAGGCTCACTCTAGGTTCGTTATCAAGAGCAGAACTACGTGAAGGCAGAAATGGGGAAGGAAAGAAGGTGCAGCTGCCACCTTATTTCATCTGAAGCACTGCTATCGTCAGCACTGGTCCAGAACTCAGCACAGCTCTCCTGTAAGCCAAATTCTAGAAAACTTCCTGTAGATTTCAGCAGCATTCCTGCAATGTCACTAAGGGAACAAAAACAACAAAAGTAAACCAAAGAAGAAAAATTGTCTTCACTCATTCTAATTCTTCAATAAAAAAACTGAAAGGTGCAACTCCTGTTTCAGTAGTTTAAAAACCAGTGAGTGACGGTTTTCTTTTAATATAAAATCATGATTAAAATGAAAAAGGAGAAATCTCAATATGGTATATATCTACCTTTGTTCTACTACCATAGTTGTTCATTATAAACTTTAAAATCTTAAATTACATTCATAGTAGCTATGTATTATTATACAAATGTTATTTCCATCTCCAACGTTTAAATGATATAAAGTAGCCTCAATTATATGACAAGATGTTTATTAAAAGCTTAATGAACTAAATGACAGCATAAGAAAATAAAGTGAACTCCTTAAATGCAAAGATTTTTAAATGTTTTAAAAAATGTCCCTCACGATCAGCTTTTCATAGTCAATGAACATGAAATACCCTATAGCTGACATATATATATACCCTCTCCCTGAATATACTATCTAAATACTAGGGTTAAAATGGAAACCCAACAGTCTAAGTGAGTATAGTAAAAACAATTTCTGTGGTGGTCAAGAAAAGGATGTCATGATCTGGTAAAAAGAGAGCAGGCAAGAACACAGCAGCATCAGAAGAGGCAGAAGGTAATTGCGAGGGGAGTTGTCAGAGGACAGAGCTCAAAGCCAGCTGTAGGCGTGGTTGCCCTGGGCCCTGCAGGCGACGCAGACATAAGCAGCTCAAGGGCAGAGCGGAAGAGCGCTGCATCAGGAAGACGACGGAGGAGGAGGAAAGGCTGTCCGGGAAGAACAGGAGGTATGCTCAAAGACATGAAGGCGGCTTAAGCAAGAGGCATGGCTGTGAAAAGAAACTATGAAGTCTGAAAGGAGTAGAGGGGTGGTAAAATAAAACTGGAAGAGGAGACCGGGCCATGCTGAGGAAGGACCTGGATGTCACGCTGACTGTCTGAACATCTGGTAGGCAGAGGGTGGAATTTAAAAATAACAGTAGTATTGAGGATATCCAGGAAAGATTTACTCAATAAATACTGAGACTCCATTATGTATAACACAGCAAACAAAACAGATAAAATCCCTCTAGTGAATGGAAAAATAAAGAAATATTTAGTATTTCAGATACTGATAAATGCTATGGATAGAAATAAAATGGAAAAGAAAGCTAAAGAGTACCTGAGGGTAAGAATTTCAATTTTAAATACAGAGAAGCTAACATTTTGACAAAGACTTAAAGGAAGTGGGGAAATGAGTCATGAAAATAACTGGAGGAAGAGTGGTCTAAGTAAAGGAACCAGCAAGTACAAAGGTCCTGTGGTAGGAATACACCCAGCCTGTGAAAAACAGTAAGAGGTCCACTGTGGTTGTACAGTGAGCAAAGGAGAGGCCAGTAGAAGATGGAGAAAGTATTTCATGAAAAGTCAAACTATCAGGCCTTATGGACTATTGCTTAGGTGCTCTCACTCTGGGTAAGAGGCCACTGAGTATTTGGAGCAAAGGGGAAAATGATCTGATGTACATTCTAACAAGATCTTTCTGCCAATGTGTTGAGAATAATCTATAGGTGATGAAGGACAGAGCAGAGAAACTACTTAGAGATTTACTGCAATCATGTAAGTAAGAAATAACAGCCTGGGAAGAGCAGAAGTGTGGACTGGTAAACAGAGGCCAGAGTCTAGATATATACTGACTGGACAGCCACAAGGCTTAAAGGTAGTGTGTGACAGAAAGAAGGAAGTCAGGGTTAATTCCAGGACTGACTGAACCTGGGAGAAATGGCACAGGAAACAGAATGGAGCTGCACTCACACAATGGATGGATCCAAAAATGGTATGCTACCAGTGGGCAGGCTCCCAGAAGGGGGAATGAAAGGGCACCGGGAGCTTCTCAGAAAAAGATGTGAAGGCAAAGGCCAGAGCCTGCACTGTACAGAATTTGAAGGACAGCAGATGATAGACACAGAAAGACTGACAGAAGGAAATAAGGAACAGTGAAGTCACATCACATGAATTTTTTGTGAAACTAACAGGAACCTTTTAAAAAATTTCTTCAACAATCTTGAAAGTCTAGAAACAAAAAACACAAATAGAAGAAATTATCAGCAAAGCAGAATTACAGAAAATTAAGAGAGGGAGAGATTCTGACAAAGGCAGTGAACGCATTTTTTTTAAAGGCTATGGGACTGATCTGAATAGGAAGCAAGATAGGCTGGGAATCATGGCCTGAAGGATTCGGAGAGTTCTGAGACCAGAGCAAGCTCACTATTCACTCAAAATAGAGAAAGACTGATGGATAGTGACTGCAATGGAGTGTGTGGGGGACTTGATAATATGGGTGACTGTAGTAACCACAATGTTTTTCATGTGAAACCTTTACTAGAGTGTATATCAATGATACCTTAATAAAAAAAATAAAATAGAGAAAGAGAAGACACAAAAACTGGTGATTAGGGCAGGAAAGTGAATACATGACACTGAGCATGGGACAGAGATGGGTAGCACTGAGAACAATGAGTTTCTGAAGTCAGAAGAGAACTCCATGTGAAAGCTGAAGTCCTAAAGAAGGCACACAAAGTGGGAAAGAAAACATGGGCTGGGTATAAAAGGACTTATAAAAAGAAGACAGAAAAAATGAAATGGCTAATGAAGTGAGTGAGAGAAAACAGCACCAAAAGACAGCAGCAGAGTCTAGAGCCACAGAATGAACTGATCCTGTCAGTCGGCAGAGGAATGTCCCCCAGGAAGACCCAAAATGCACCCCGCATTTGACATTCAGGCACCTGTCCTGGAGAAGATGCATTCATTTCCTAGAACAAACTAACCAGTGGGCACACTCCCCCATTACAGTTTTCCCGTGTTTATATTTCTAATCTTTCACCATATACATACCCATTTTGTAAAGAGATTCTGAGATTAGTATTACATTCCTAAAACATTATCAGTGAAAATGCACAATTCTTAGTTTCCAAATGTCCCCCACTGAGATTGATTGACACACATAGCTCTAAAAGTCTATTTTACTCTTCAGAGGCCTTAGATTCTCCTCTTTTTAATATATAACCAAGAGGATTTACTCTAAGGCAGGATTTCACAACTTCAAAATTGATATTTGGGTGCATGATTTTTGTTTTGGGGCTGTCCTAGGATCTGCTCACAAGACACAAGTAGTAGTACCTCCAAGTTGTTACAACCAAAACTGTTTCCAGACATTGCCTAATGTCCCCAGGGGGCATGTCACCCCTGGTTGAGAACCACCACTGTAAAGATAACCCGACTTGGGTGGGAGGCACACAGCAGAAATGAATGATGTCGTGTTCATGTGATTAAGCATTCAAACGTGCAGAAAAGAAGTGGTGACCAAACCAGGGAGCAGATGAGAAAGGAAGGCAGGCGTGCTCAGGAGCATAAGGATTCCTACCAGAAAAGTTTTCCAGCCTGTGCTTCTCCTCCCCGGATGTAATGGGTTATTTCTTTGGTGAAATTCCATTCTTCTTCTAACAGATTTTTTAAACTATGGGATGCTTGAGGTAACTGCTGTAGCATTTGGATCCAGCTTCTCATGTAATCAAAATACACCTTAGAATATAAAAATGTAAAGGGAGACATTTGAGAGTAGAATTCAGAAACTCACTTTCACATCTGTTAATCTGAAAGCTACAAGTAAGGGCAAGGTGCAGGAAAGACCACTGAGGCAGGCAGTACTGAGAAAGCAAGATTCTCCCCTCCTTACTCATGTCCAGATGAGGGTTTTTCTTCAGCTGTATAACTCAACTCCTCAGCAACTTAACACATTATTCACAAATCCTTCAAATTACTAGTGACTAATGTGTTCAAAATGCATAGAGAAGTACAATAAAGAAAATCAAAATAATAGCACACAGAAATTTTCATCAATAATAATATATTAGGAACATTATTTCTTTAAGTAGTTGGGATCTTTACTTGCTTACTGATTTAACTTTAGATGGTATCTTACACATTGAAAGGAGAAAATGGTCATATTTTTTCCACCATCCCTTCCTGACATCCAGACTTTTACAGTATAATGTTTTTCAAGGTTTATTACATATAAATTATGATCTATAACCACAACGCTCGATTTTTCTGAAGTGGAGTTTATACCCACCACAAGTCCTATTTCAACAGCTTTCCCATTTCTAAATTATTTTGATTTATCTGTTGCTTAGTAGGGTTTTACTACCAATTGGTTTTTCTCAAGAGAGGTTCACAATTCCTGTATTACAAAACAAAACATCACTGTCTATGGATTCTTTTACTGAAAGGATAATTTGAGTGGCATAAAGTAATCAAGTCACATATGCTCTCCCTCGGAACCTCTGAGACATCACTACCTTCTGACACTGATGAAGAAATCTAATGCCAGCCTTACCTCCTGTCACCACTCTCCCCCTAACACTAGCTTTCTCTGCTCAAATGTTACAGGATTCTTTCTCTAGTCTTAGAGTTCAGTTATTTCACCAGGCTGCATCTTAGGGTTCACTGGAATGAATGTTTCTGAGATCCAGAAATAACTTTCAGTAGGCAAATTTTAGGTCTTTTATTTCAAGAAAACTGTCTTCTGTTTTGTCTTCGATGCTTCTGGGCCTTCCACCACCCAGGTGTGAATCTGCAGTCTGGGTCCATTAAGAAGAAACAGCTGTGTGTAACCTACAATTTCTGGATCTACCATCATCTTACCCAAATGGCACAAGTCTCTTAAATAGCAGGACCTCCTTTTTGCTTCCTGAAGTGCCCCTTCGTCTCCTTGGCTTCCCTGAAGCTTGTCTCTTGAAGAACGCACTTCTCCCTTACAACCCACAGTCCTCCTAAGGGGCAACTGTCTTACTATATATGCACCTCAAGGGCTGCAAGCAGTTGGCAGCCTCATGCTCCCCACTGCTACTTTCAAATCACTACTCTCACAGTCTTATTGAAAAACAAACAAAAGAAATGCCCTGTCCCTTTAAGGTTTCTATCATCAGATATACCATCAACCCCCACCCCCTTCTGCACACTGCCATCTACTGACTTCCAACTACCTGTCGTCACCCATCACACTCTGGAGTCTGGCTTAGTTTCCTCTCCATTCCAGGCTCAGACACCATGCTCTGTGACTTAATATCAGGTGGATAACCCCCAATACCATTTCAATTCTGCTTCCGGGTCCAATCACCTCTCTTCTACTCTGACGAGGTTTCATCTCAGATTATGTTATTCTGAGAACCTCTCCAAGCCCCAAACCACCAATTTTGAAACCCTGATTCAAAAGCCTCCTCTCCTTCTTCTAGTTTTTTTATTCAACTACAGCTGTTCCCTTAATCTTCCCAGGGACTCCAGTCACTGTTCCTTTTCCTTCTCCAATTCACTCCCAATTCACTCAGTGGACAGCCCATGCATTTCCCCTCCAATGGCACAATGAACACGCTCCACTCCCCTGCTGCACACACTGCCTTTTCATCTCACCTGCCTGTCAAAACAACAAAGCTCAAAAGCCCTCCTGTTCCATTCCCCATGCCCACTCACAAAGCTGAGGGCCACAAGGGTGGCACACGACTTGTTGAAGAGGACGTCTGCACAATTGTCATCATCAACCACACAGCCTACAACATTTCCGATAATATTTATATCTCTACTCATTTTCCTTCTCTGCAACCACAAGTTGGAAGATTCTCCATTTTCCTCAAACTGCCAAAACCTACCCTCACCCATTTTCAGCAGGTGATATCACACCTCTCCACCAAAAAAAAAGTCATTAGATATTCTCTCATCTTCCCAATAACCAAAAATGCAAGCCTACATGCTGTTATATATTGTCCTTTCCTTAACAGCAGAAGAGCGACTCCCCCTAATCCCAACACTTGGGTTTTGAGATCCATCTCCTTACAGTACCTGAGGATCCTCTTCCCATCCATTTCCCTTTTCTCTCATTCACATTTCCTTTTTCATCTCTTTTCCTTAACAAAATGAATCCCAAAGACTGTTTCAAATGGTCTCAGTTACTATCTTCAATATAAAAACCCATCTTCTTCACTATTAACCTTGCCGCACAAACTGGACACCCAGCAGCCCCTCTCCACAGCTCCCCGTATCCAATCCCTCTCTCAGTCCTGCCAATTTCACTGCCTAAGTTTCTTTTGAATCCTTACCCTTCTTTCTAAATATACATTACACCACTCTCAGCCCAGACGCACTACTAGCACAGTCCCTGACGGGTCTTCTCACATCTGCTCCGAATCCAAACTGCAGCCTCAGTGATCCCGGCACGATGCTCTCATTCCAATGCTGCTTTCAACCACAGAAGCATCTGCTGCCTTTCTGTCAGGGAAGCGTTTCTTTCAGTTTCTCTTTTTTTATATTAAAAAGCATGGTGGCTTTAAGATATTCTAACAAATATCACCATAATGTACAAATGTTACTGTTTTGTCATATTTGCTTTGATATTTTTTCAACAAAATAATATATAACAAAGTCGATTTCTCCTTTGTTTCTTTCTTCACTTCTCTTTCCTCCCTCCTCAGAGGCAACAATTATGAACTCAGAATGTCTCCTTATAGTTTATGTGCTTTTTGAAACAATGTTATTACACAAATTATAAAATATATAGCACTTTTTCTTTTCAATTTCTTGCATAAATTGGGTATTATGTCAGCTTTCAGATAAATTCCAAGTGTCCCTTCCTCAGAGAAGCCTTTCCTACCCTCCATGTAAACTTAAGAGTCCATAAAAGACCTGTGTTTCTCCTCTGTAGTGCTTTTCACAGTTGCAATGCTAAGTTTATATGATTATTTAACAACCATTTTCCCCCTCATTCTTAAGCTCTAAGAGGGAGTACCTAGCATGATGCCTGCCTGGCACAAAGGAGGCACCGAGAAATATCCGTAGAAGGGAAAACTCAACTTTTCTGAGCCTCTGCCCTTTAGTCTTCTGCAAGATCACTGATTGCGCATCCCTATCAAATGCCAGCAGCAGTCTTCAATGAACTAGAGCAAATAGTTTTAAAATTCATTTGGAACCACAAAAGATTCTGAATAGCCTAAGCTATCCTGAGAAGGAAGAATAAAGCAGGGGGAATTACGCTCCCTGACCTCAAGCTCTACTACAAAGCCACAGTGATCAAGACAATTTGGTACTGGCACAAGAACACACCCATAGACCAATGGAACAGACTAGAGAGCCCTGATATAAACCCAAGCATATATGGTCAATTAATATACAATAAAGGAGCCATGGATATACAACGGGGAAATGACAGCTTCTTCAACAACTGGTGTTGGCAAAACTGGACAGCTACATGCAAGAGAATGAAACTGGATTATTGTCTAACCCCATACACAAAAGTAAACTCAAAATGGATCAAAGACCTGAATGTAAGTCATGAAACCATAAAACTCTTAGAAGACAACATAGGCAAAAATCTCTTGAATATAAACATGAGCAACTTTTTCCTGAACACATCTCCCGGGCAAGGGAAACAAAATAAAAAATGAACAAATGGGACTACATCATGTTAAAAAGCTTCTACACAGCAAAGGATACAATCAGTAGAACAAAAAGGCATCCTACAGTATGGGAGAATATATTTGTAAATGACTCATCTGACGGGGTTAACATCCAAAATATATAAAGAACTCACATGCCTCAACACCCAAAAAGCAAATAACCCTATCAAAAAATGGGCGGAGGAAATGAACAGACACTTCTCCAAAGAAGAAATTCAGATGGCCAACAGACACATGAAAATATGTTCCACATCATTAATTATCAGGGAAACGTAAATTAAAACCACAATGAGATATCACCTCACACCAGTTAGGATGCCCAACATAGAAAAGACTAAGAACAACAAATGCTGGTGAGGATGTGGAGAAATGAGAACCCTCCTACAGTACTGGTGGGAATGTAAAGTAGTTCAACCATTGTGGAAAGCAGTATGGAGGTTCTTCAAAAAACTAAAAATAGAAATACCATTTGACCCGAGAATCCAACTCCTTGGAATTTACCCAAAGAACACAACTTCTTAAATTCAAAAAGACATATGCACCTCTATGTTTATTGCTGCACTATTTACAATAGCCAAGATATGGAAGCAACCTAAGTGTCCATCAGTAGATGAATGGATAAAGAAGATGTGGTACATATACTAAATAGAATATTATTCAGTCATAATAAGAAAACAAATCCTACCATTTGCAACAATATGGATGGAGCTAGAGGGTATTACGCTCAGTGAAATAAGCCAGGCGGAAAAAGAGTGCCAAATGATTTCACTCATCTGTGGAGCACAAAAACATGAGTGGACTAACAGTTACCAAAGGGAAAGGGACTGGGGAGACGGTGGGTGGGACGGGAGGGAGAAGGGGAATAAGGGGCATTATGATTAGCACACATAATATAGAGAGGGGCACGGGAAGGCAGTATAGCACAGAGAAAAGCAGTGATTCTACAGCATCTTACTATGCTGATGGACAGTGACTGTAATGGGGTATGTGGTGGGGACTTGATAATGGGGGGAATCTAGTAACCACAATGTTGCCCATGTGATTTTATATTAATGATAACCGAAAAAAAACTTTGTAAGAGTGTATATCAATGATACCTTAATAAAAAATTGTATATAAAAAAAATCTTATAAAATTTTCAATTAAAACCACAAGAAGCAGAAAAGAAGTGGAAGACAAAAATGAAAGCAAAGGTGGAAAACATAAAACAGTAAAAAATTTGGTAGATACTAATACAGCTATATCAAAAAGCACATTAAATGTCAATGGTCTATTATTTGTATCATATAAAAACAAAGCAACACAGAAGAAACAAAACAGCAGTAGACTCACAGACACTGAGAAGTGACCAAGTTATCTAGGGGGAGGCATTGGGGTGAGTTTGGGGAGAAGAGTGAGGGGGATAAGGGGGAACAATAATTTACAATCACAATATAAGTTGGTCTCGGGGATGGTAGTACAGCATGGAGAATACAGTCAATGATTATGTAACATCTTTCTACATTGATAGATAGTAACCGCACTACAGGGGGTGAGGATATAACCATAATGGTAACTGTTAAACCACTGTGCCGTACATTTGAAACCAATATAGGATTTTATATCAATGATACTTCAATAAAGAAAAAAGCCAAAGGTCTAGATATAAAAAGGAGAAAAAAAAGATAACTGCGCAAGTCTGAGCTCTCCCTTGTGTCTCTTTACAACTTACACCTTGTTCATCATTTTCGTATTTTCATTCCTTTTAAATTCTTTTTGTGTGGTTCCCTTAAATCTGTCACATGTTCCTATAACCATATTATATTTATTGTTTTGGTTATTTCTAAGGCCAGGGTCAGGGAAATGAGCTAAGATGGCTCAGAGCTTTAATCTGGGTTTGGTGTCTCAAACACTCAGCAAGTTATTTCTCAGTTTTTCGAGTTAGATGATGTGACACAGAGTAAAGCCCAAGTCACAGACATTCTGCTTCATAACTTGCTAATCACCACTTCCCTTCACCCTTTTAACCCAGCTAGCATTCCACAGTCTTCCTCGGCAAACAGGGAAAGTTCAGACAATAGAAGAGTCTCTGTTTATACTCCTTACGGATATGCCGCCTATGGTCCTCGTGGGGATGAGCCCTGCATTCCTCCTGACTGTTCACACCACTGGAGATCACAGCTCTAATTAATCACTACCCGGGCCCTCACATGAAAATGGGATATAGTTACAACTTGTACCCATCCTCATTTCAGTCTAAATTTCAAGGCAAATAATGACCGTTAACAGTCCTTTTTAGGGGGGATGAGGGGAGTATCGTGGCTAATTCACTCCTTCACTGAACATAGAAGTTTTTCTTTATTCTTTATTCTTTTAGCTGTTTTTGGTGAGTTTCAAGAGAAAGGTGTTGTGGTAAACACAGTATGACTGCCTTCCCAAAGGCCATTCTCTCCTTCCTTCCTAATAAAAACCCTAATTTTGTCTGGGCTCCCCCAGCTCTCAAAACGTGTCCCTGCCACTAGCCATCAAGCACACTTTGGGACACAATTTTAAAACCATTGATAACTTCTATTTCTTCATCTGTGGTGATTAAACTAAGCAAGATAGTACTTCACCCAGATAAACCCTAAGGCCCTCTAGCTCTAACTAGCTATGAATTTTGGTAATTTAATTAATGGGCTTTGGATGTCTCACAGGTACACCAAAGACACTGAAACTAATGACCTAGAAGGCACATTTTACCTGCTCACCCTTCCTGCCTCGGTGATCACATGCTAAAAGAGGCTGTACGTCCCTTTGTGAAGCCGTCAAAGACAGTTTTGGAAAGCAAAGCACATTTTGTCTTTTTAAACTTCTGATATAATTATCTGTAGAATAAGAGAAAACAATTCCCTTGCTGCTTTTTACCACAACTTTTCAATGAAAACGAGTTCTCTGTCAGAGAATCAAAATGTAGCCACATTTTATACACTCTGGTCTTTTATGTACTCTCTCTAATTAGAAAATAACTTCAAACTCAAATTTACTACTGTGGTATGCCAGACATTACAAGTTCCCTTCCTAGACACATTCTTCTTTTTTTCCTTCTACTAGAGACGCTAGAAAGCTAAACATGTCCATTCCAGCCTCCATTACAGGTAAGAGGCCCTGCAACAGGTCTGGTCAGTAAGACAGAGGGGAAATCTCTAGGGTGGGGCTGGGTGAGCTTTCACTGTTCTGGGCTTAGCTGGCAGGGATACTTTTCCCCTTTCCCTTCTCTTTTCTTCTAACCTAGGAAGCGGAGATGCTGGAGATGCTGAAGATGCAGCGGCCGTCATGAGGCAGGACACAATGAGATGTCAAGCAAAGATGAAAGCATTCCAAAAACAACATGCCTGCAAGCACTACTGCTGCCCATGTCATTCTTCACCCTGCCACAGTACAGCTACTCTAATTGGTCTAACATGTATTTGCTATATATTAACACTGTACCACACATTACAAAGACAACCTCAAGCCACAAACCCAAGCTTATGAAGCTTTCAGTCTAATTAGGGAAACCTGGGAACAAGGCAATGGTATATCAACTATTAAATAGGATCCTTCTAATTATAACTGCTCTAAGAGTTCAGAGAAGGTATAAATAAATGCACACTAAAGGTTAAACTGTCAGTGAAAGCTTTCCAGAGAAAAATAAAAATTGAAATTAAGTCTTAACTGGGCAGATAAGGAGGAAGGGCATTTCTACCAGGAAGGAATCATATGAGCGAAATACAGAAGCTAGAAAGCAGGTAAGCATAGTGCATGTGAGAGGACAAGGGAGAAATAAAAATAAGTCTGTTCCCACTATATCACATTATTCACAATTTCTCAAATTGCCCGGTTCCTCAGCAAAAGCCTGACTCGGCTTTAAGATTCAGCTTCCTCATGGTAAGAAGCTCTTGGGTGTCTCCAGGTGAGTTTAGGTGTCCCATCTCAAAGTTATCATCACATTTCAGCTGAATTCCATCCTAGCACTTACCACACAGGGTGGTAGGACTTACTCTGCCCAGATCCCGTCAGACCATGAGTTTCTTATCATTCATTCCTGTGTTCCCAAAGCCGTGCAAAGTCCCTAGTGCACCCCAGGTACTACAAAAGTGGCTGAGGATAGGTGGCTCAACAAAATAGGGCCAGACTCTGATTCTACTTCTGGGCCATTCTGCTGTAAGACAAACTATCTTATTATTGAGCAAATGAACTAGGGTCAACTTCGTCAAAAATTCTAACTTAAAAACATTGAGGATTTTTTTAAATGTGGATTTAGAAGAAACACAATCTAACACCAGATGAAAGGAATCAGGTTAAAGATTGGGCCCCCCCCCCACAGACATGTGTAAGAACACCCCTCTCCCCCGTGTGCCCTCACCATTAACATTTTGTGCAAGTCCTCCTCAAAGGCATCGATGTTGCAGTCGGTCTTGCCCAGGTCGCCGAGCACCTCGTGCAGCATGAACTGGTAGTACTGCTTCATCAGAAGGCCGCCCTTGAGCACCTCTTTACACTCTCTCACCAGCTGCAAGGAAAGAGTCATGGGCTCTAGCCCTGCACACCTCCCAGCCAGATTATTCGCTGGTTTTCACACATTTCCCACTTAGGGCCTCAAAAAGCTCAGAAAAAGGGAATTCTGCCTCCAGAAAGCCTGAAATATTTTCCAATTCTCTATCAGTTCATTTTTTATAAATATCTTAGTAGGCTCAATTGAGTAAGAACAAAATAGTGAAAATAAAAGTATTTAATATCACAGCATGGAAACAAAGAAAATATTATACAGGCAAACACTGATGTCCTAAAATACAATCTCCTACAAATAAATTTATGCAGGAAATAAACCCCACAGGATAAGATCTATTTTTCTGCTAGTTTATGTTACACGACAAGGGATATGAGAGAAAGCTCTCCTACTGAAACTGGTCATTTTTAACCAAAAACTTAATAAAGATTCAAATACACTTACCCACCACAGAGCATGGATGCCTTTGTAATAATTTGGCATAGTAACTACTGTGATTTGTGGCCTTTACCATCAAAACACTCTAATAACCACAAAACAAATGAACCTAAGATTAATGTGGTGAAATTAGATGGAATCAAGGAAAAAAAACTGAAAAAAAAAACAAAAAAATGAGTAAAACCCCAATATGCAATACGAGGGCCAGCAGGTAATGTCAGAAAAGAGAAAAGGAGGCTGAAATGAGGTGCCCTGCAAAGTCCTTCCCACTAATATGCTGGGCCACAATGTCCTCAAAATTCTCATCAGCAGGGACTGCGTATGCAATCACACAGTTACATTACTTTTATATGTAATAGTCAAGACACAAAAGGGACTCTAGTACTACTACTGGCAAAGTAAGCTTATACAAACTTTCTAGAACTTAAAAATGAATGAATAATTTACTTTTATATTTTACATTCGGTAATCAGAGATATAGACTAAAAGTTATATACAAATATATTTATCACAATATTTAAAATGGAATAAATAAATTATGATGTACCTATATAGTAGAACACTATTGTAGCCATTTAAAATCTTGTTTTTGAAAGTTACTTATGGGTAAAAACCTTTTTTTTTACATGTATGTGTAGGAAATATGTATGTACAGGAAAAACAGATGGATAGAAATACACCAAAATATTATAGTGGTTATCTCTGAGTGGCAGGATAATAGGATAATTTTCATTTTTGTCTGTATAACTTTCTGTACTTTTCCAATTTCCTAAAATAAACATGGATTGCTTTTATAGACAAAGTTCCCCTTTAAAATGTTCTAAAATTATTATCCCAATAAGAGAGCAACAGCTAGATGTAATTTATTAGTGTTCTGTTCAGATTATACAGACATAAATTTCTATGTTAAAGATGTCACTTAGGTACTTTGAAAGCATTATGCCAACATTTTCTTTTTTTTATTCTAGTAATGGCTATATTGACCTAAGTACTGTTTTTTTTATTTTTAAAAATGTTTTAACATGAATTATTGCTCAATCCTCACAATAGCCCCATTAGCCAGAAGTAAACCCCACCTTGCTTTACCAGGTTATAGTCCTAAAATATCTGTTTTGGGAAAGAGAAGTATTTAACCAAAATTTCCTAAATTACCACTGCAACACAGAGAATAAGGGCAAAGCATGGCCAAGTGGAAGGCAGGACGATAAGCAGAACCAAGAGAGGAAGAAAGAAGCAGAGCAAATGTGCAAATGGAGCTCTGTCAGTGCTGGATGGACATGAGGTGCAAGGGTCCACTTGCAAGTCCATCAGTCACCTACTCCAGCCGTAACCAAGCTAACAAATTGGTACAGTCCTATTTTGTACCAAACATAGGCCCTTCCTCAGTATGACTTTTCCCCTATGCTCCACCCTACCATTCACAGCCAAGGGGCTCCTAGCTCTTCAATCCCTAAGGGATGGACACCCACAATTGACAAAAACATATTAACTTTTTTAAAATCAAAATCTGGCATGTTTATTTTATATAGTGAACGTCAACATGGTAATACTATAATATACAAATAAATACTCTTCAACACTTACTCTGATAAATATAACTGCTTCCAGCCATTCCTCTGTTACCATGGAGTCAAACTCCCTAGAAAGTCTCATTTCCAAAATTAATAAAAACTAAGCAAGCATAAGCTGTTATTATTGATTAAACCATACAACTGTGTAAGCAAGCAAGAAGCCTAAACATGCCCCTCAGCAAACTCTAAAGACATTTATCTGTTTACATGTAGCTTATATAGAAAAAAATTAATTTAAGGAACTTAAACTATGTCTTCTGAATGATGTTTAAGTTTCCAATCTTCGAAGACTGGATTGTTAGTGGGATGAGAGCCATACCATCACCATACTTTTATATCCTTTTAGAACAAGAAAGTAGGTGGCAGAAAGGTTGAACCACAATCTTAACTCTGGGGACTACATATAAAGAACATTTAAAATCACCCAAAAAAGAACAATTTAAAAACAGTAACACTCATTTTCCATTATTTGCAACAATTGGAAAAAAATCCTCAAAATAAAACCAATAAACCTGTAGAATAATATAATGATCACTAAATATTTTGAAACAAACCTGCTTAATACTCAGGAGAGATGGTTCTCCAGCAGGCCTCTGTTCCAATCTTAACTTCAGGCACTCATGTATAACATTCAGAAGGACTCGACAAAGAACTAAGAAGGCAGGCTCGAATGAAGGTAAATCCATGGACTTGAGCTCATCCCATGACACAGTGCTGCATTTCTGCTCCAAAGAAGGTGGTGTCCTGGACAACTGCACATAATCTGAACCCCACATGGGATCCGGAAATTCAAAAAACTATGACAAAAATTCAACAAAGGTTAAAATAGCATACAGGAGAACATCCTAAAGCTGTGGTTATAAACTATTATTCTCTATAATTTGCTGACAAACCTATAAAATCATAATTTTACAGGAAAAGTAATCTTTAGGTTAATTCAACATTTTCAACATAGACCCAAGAAATTCTAAAAGTATCAGAAAACCATAATAACAAATAAAACCAAATTATAATATTTATATTAAAAAAGCATAGTAGAAGAAGAATTGAGTTAATCTTTTCATCATCTATTTTTCCATCGTTCTTAAAATGACCAGCACACTTTAAGGTTATATACAGTATTATCCACAACTATCCCTAAACTGAGGAAAACAAATAAATAACATTTGAGAAAAGGTTACAAAATCACCTAGTCATTTATGTAAACATAAAAACTAATAGGTTCAACCAGTTCTTTTGTCCATTTGTTCTCTGAGCTATATTGAGTAATGCTGATAGAAAAAAAAAATTCATAAAACTGACCTGGCTGGTCCCACTCAAATATATTTCCTGGGAACCCTAATGTTGCTCACCCCTTCTTAGTTATCCCCATCAAATTCCTTATACTTTTCCCCATAAAATAGGGGATTTGGAGCTTTCCCACCGTTCTTAAACCTCTGGAACATCATCCTAACCAATCATATTCAAACACTTTCCCTTCTTGGTTTACTGAAAAATCTGGGGCCACCAAAATTTTAAAACCTCAAATTTTCTTCAACTTAAAAAGCATCACTAATGATGGCTGTTCTACCTCCATATGTCATCCATCTCTGTGGTCCCTGCCATGTTGCGAACTCTTAACTGGTCTCCTACTTGTTCTTTAACATTCAACATATATTTTTACATTTAAATTAATGCATTACAATAAATTAATAATACACATTCTAAAATAGCCATATCATTTTTTAAATGATAACTTGTGGTCACAGTTCTCTAGCGCAACAGCCAGCTGACCCATTTGCTACCGGCTCACTGGGAAAGAGAAAAATCTCTGCTTCTCTGCCTGGGAGACCCAACAGCCAGACCCACACAGGTGCTGTGGAAATGCTGCCGGGGATACCTGCTGGGTCCACTGCCATCTAGAGAGGAACAGACATTGAAAAACTACTCAGCATCCAAGAGGAAACAGCAGTTTTAACTAAGGAAACCGAGGTGAGGAAATCAGAAGAGCTGATACTAATTTAATGTAGGTGAAAGGAGAGAACATGCAAATATTTCAATGCAAGATTTTACTTAAGTTCTGAAAAATAAAACAAGATTTCTGAAATAAATTTAATAAAGGCAGTGAAAACAGAATAAATGTTGTCAAAAATAATTAATAATTTAGAAATCAACGGCAGAAATTATCACTATAGCCCAGAGCAAAAGAAAAAGGAGTGGGAATTTTGAGAGAAAAAGAGACATGCGTGTCAGATCCAGGAGCTCTAACAAAAGAATGACAGGGATTCCAGAAAGAACAAATGGAAAAAATGGAGAGCTTTCTGTACAGTCAAGTTATCACTAATACGTTAAGAAGGAAAAACCACTTTCAAAGGAGAAGAACTCAAAGTACAATTCATTTACCTGCTCTATAAACCTGGGGAAGTACAGTAGGGCCTAGTCAAATGCATCAGAACAAAGATCTCAAGATAGGAGAAAAAAAACATCCAAGTGAGAAGTTGTGAATCTGGCAGAATTTATATAGGCAGAGACAACCCCATGATGATAACTCGGTTAAAGACTGTAATTCCATTCCTAGAAAGGAATATTTGAATTAAAAGAAAAAATACTGTAAGAAAAAAACCTGGAACTTAAATTCCTATTTCAATAAAACACAGGGAGAGGGGAAGGGGCAATAAGGTGCAAGAATGGTGTAGTTGTTATTACTCCATTCATCTGTTATTATTTCCAGTGATAAATACAGGATTAAATATAGTATAAAATCTCTGATCAATTCAGGCAAAATGGGAGACTCAGTAATTCAGGGACATTAACAGAAATGCAGTGTGATTACAAACACAATCCCTTGGCATTTTGTGTGGATTAACAAAGTCATTAACTAAAGTTCATGTGGAAGAAAGTAATGTGCGAAAATAAAAACAGCCCAGAAGTATTTGAAAAGAAGTAATGGGAAGAGTTGCCCAACCTAATGGCAAACCTTACTAATAAACCTACTTTATTTAAAACAGAAAAGTACTAGCACAGTAATAAACATATCAACAGACCAGAGAAACATCCAATTATCCACAATAATTTAGTATATAAAAAGGTAGCCAGTGGTTCAAGAAGTTGGAGATAATGGGTAATCCAATGAATGCCATAGGAAATTAAAGGAAAAATAATTACACCCCTACCTCACCCTATAAACATACCTCACACCATTGCAATCAATCATTTTTCAAATGATGTGGCTATTTTAGAAATTCTTGCCTAGAAAGTAAAGTATGTATTAATAATGTAAATACAAAAATGTGTGTTGAACATATATATTTGGAAAAAGATTCCAAATGTATTAAAATCTAAACATAGAGCTCTACATTAAAACCATATAAAACTGCCATTTTAGTCTGCTGAAAGTGACCAAATATTGGCAATTTAGTGTAAGTCAACATAATAAAAGAATTCTGGGAAGACAGTGCAGATGGTAGATTTTAATTTCCTTTAAAAACAGACAGAACAACTCGGACGACAAAATTCAAACTCCATGAGACACACTCACAATAAAAACAGGATAAGGTATCTCCATGAACTCCAAAACAGAAGTGGGGGAAAAAAAGAAATAGTTCTAGACCCCAGGCCCTGCAGTATCACCTTTGTATAGAGGAAACAGAGGGAATTAACAGGGTGCCTGATGGGGCTAACAGGACAAATTGCACAATCACCAATGGGTAGTCAATAGAAAGTTCACTGTTTCTGTTTGAGGACTTGAGCAAAACTGAATTTGATTTTGAAAAAGATTTTGGCACAAATTCATGAGTGAAGTCAAGCAGTTAGCAATAGCTCTGAAGGGGCTGGACTGGTTTAGGCCTCCAAAACTCTTAAAACTACTAGCCAAAATTCCCTTCCAGGACAAACCTTCATACCACATAGAAATTGCTGGAATGAATCTAACTGGCCAGTAAAAGACAATAGAGGTAAAGGAAAGAGAGGGGCCAGAGAAGGTGGGAGGCGTGGAGGCACAAGATCTCAAAAGCTAAGAGACGAGAGTTTTTAGCACTTCAGAAGAGGAAGCACAAAAGACATAAACCTCAACGCTTTCCTAACTCTCTTTCCTTAAAATTCATGAAAACAAGCATCATGTTTAAAAATGAGCAACAGCAAAGGGTTGTGGCAGAATCCAACAAGGGGCTATTATAAGCAGAGAGAATATGGAGAATAACCCTCTAGACAATGAGAGCATGTCAGACACATGCCTACTAAACAGATGAGAACTGTGGCCCAATTTTGAAAATAAGCTAAAAGAAAGAAAATCACAGGAAATTTAAAAGAACAGAAGTTAGAATTAGACTCACAAATGAAGTGAAAGAACGTGGAAAATAATTTTAAGTAGAAAATCATTTCTGAACTAAAAACAAACTAGAAACAAGAGCGAATAAAACAGATAAGGTCTTCACAGAAATAAGAGTTTGTGAAAGTGAGGAAAATTTTATAAATTAAAAAAAAAATGAAGAAAAAAGAATGATTTGAAATGTAGTGACAGAAAAGACAGGCAAAGTAGAACCAAAATACACACAACAATGGTTCCCAAGAAAGAAAACCAAACCAAGGAAACAGAAAAAAAGTTAAAATTTTAAGTTAGGAAATTCACTTGAAATAAAATAAAATGAAATTTTGGAGGAATGTATTGAAAGGCAGCATATATTCAAAATATCAGAGTGAAAAACCAACACCAAGTAAAACTAGCGGAGTTAAAGAAAAACAACACTTTTTGGTATCCAGGTCACTAATAAATAAATTTAAAAAACAAACAAACCAAGGTTCTGATAAGTGGAAACAAAAAAAATCGTATTGTCCTCAAACTTTGCAACTTCAGTGCTTCATGCCAAAAGACAATGAATAACATACACGAAATTAATTCAGGGAAAGAAAATATAAGCCAAAGATTTTATGGTCAGCCAAACAGGCTTGCAAGTATAAATGTTGCAAACTGTTAGGAAAAATCCAAGGACTCAAGAAACATTGTTCTCATGGGCTCTTACTGAGGATCTACTTAGGGAACAAGTGTCAGCCAACCAAAATGACTCAAAGAGACTCTGGCATAAGATCTAAAAAGGAGCCTTAAAAAAAAAGTTAAAGAAACTATGTGTCTAAATCTAAATCAATTTCTCTATCTAAGCATACACACCTACTGCTGCAGAACTAGGGGACTGTAAGACAGACAGTACTGTTGGATAATGGCAATATTTAACCGATGCAGATAGACCACAGCTATCAGACTCCAGGGAGAAAGGGGAGGGCATATGAAATGTCTTAGGATTTCATAGAAAGTAAAAGAAAATTACTTCAAATGAGAAGCTGGGAGAAAAAAGTATAATTACAATACAGCTCAGTTGGGAATGAACAAATAACCAAAAACTGGGAGGGAGGGGGCAGGAATACATTTATTATATAAGGATATTAATATAACGATAATTTAAGGGGTAAAAATAGACCTGCCATATATTAAAAGTAAATAAAGAAAAATACATATACAACCTTATATTAAAAAAATGGAAGAACAGAAATTTTAAAGCTTAATTATCCCTATCAAAGAAGCCAGACTTCTTTGAAAATATATTCTATAGATTTTTCTCCTCTAAGTGTTTTATATAATTCTTGCAAAATTAAGTTTAAAAAAGCAATACCCACAAATAAAAAATAAAATTAAGAGATCTATGAATGGATAAAATATGGCACAGCCACCCCATGGAATATTAATCAGCCATAAAGAAGAATGCAGGGATGAAGCAATGAAGCACCGACATATATTACCCCATGAACCTTGAAAACATTGTGCTAAGTGAAAGAAGCCAGTCACAGAAAGGTCACATACTATACGATTCCATTTATATGAAATGTCCACAATAGGCAAATTTAAGCAGACACAAGGATACTCAGGGCTGAAGATGGAGGGTGTTAAGACTGACTGTGGAGGTGACAGCCAAAGGGTACAGGGCTTCTTTTAGGGGTGATGAAAATATTCTAAAATCAGTGACGGTTACACAATGACTACAGTAAAAACCACTGGACTTAATACTTTAAAATGTTGACTATTTTATGGCATGTGATTTCTATCTCAGTAAAGCTGTTATGTTAAATATACAACCAAAGAAAAGAAGAGAATCGAATAGTATGTCTAGTTAGTGGCATAACCATGAGAAGAGTTATTCAAGTGTCTTTAAATACAGTAATTTAACACTACATCCCATAAGGATTGTACCCTAAGGATGAGGGAATAAATCCTAAAATGTTTTTCAGTAACCATATTGTTGAAGGTCTTATTCTGAGATTTTTTTGTGTATATTTTAGAATATAGACAGTATCTTGATATTTGGATGCTATCATTTCTGGTATCACTGAAAATTGAGATTTTTGGTGTAGAAGAAAAGTCAGAAGGGATTAAGTAAAAATCTGAAATCTTGAATAAGAATTGTTAATATCAGTATCAGCATAAACTTGTGATGTAGTCTGTGTGCGCATGTGTATGTGTGTGTTCTTCTGCCCACTGAAGAGAACTAAATAATGACTGAACATTACATTCACAATGAGCAAGGCTGGTGCCCAGCCTGTCATCCTGCAATACTATTACCCAATAAAGGAGACAAGGGCTCCTTGAAGACAAATCACATTCCAAATCTTGAGTAAATGTACAATATAAGCCTAAAGGAGCTTGTTACATCACAAAGCAAGGAAGTTTTCAAAGACTACTCACCTGGGTTGTGAACAAAGGGCTTGAGCCAACTTGTTATGTCCCTATTGTCCGAAAGATGTGACAATGTGACATCAAATATTGTAATGACTTCAATGGATTTAAACATATCCACTATGTTTAAATTCATGAGTTCAAAATCATATTAATAAAAAATAATACTAACTGGCCACCAATATACCAACTCATTATTTTGAAAAATGGCAAATAAAAATAAAAGAATCAAGCACGTTCATCCTGTCAATTCTGTTCAACAATTCCACTGGGTAACCAAATAATGGTTGAGAAAAGTTTCTTTCTAGCAATATCTAATTAACGGAGCTAACAATAAAGCAGCTAATAAGTAATGAAGAAATTGCTTTTTTAACAATAAATTCATAAAGGGGTAGGTATAAAAGCATTTGTGGCTACACTGTAAGAGCAAAAAAATTAAGCTTCCATTAACATGGCTATCATGATCAGGGAAATGCAAATCAAACCACAATAAGGTATAACATTAAACCTGTCAGAATGTCTACTATCAAAAAAACAAAACCTGACAAATGTTGGTGAGGATGTGGAGCAAAGGGAACCCTCATGCACTTCTGGTGGCGATCTAAGTTGGTTCAGCCACTATGCAAAACAGTATGGAAGGGCCTCCAAAAATTAAGAATAGTCCTACCTTATGATCCAGCAATTCTACCTCTCCCTGTGTGAAGGAACTGTAAACACTAACTTGAAAAGATATCTGCACCCCCTTGTTCTCTGCAGCATTACTTACAATAGCCGAGACATGGAGACAACCTAAGTGTTCACCAAAGGATGAATGGATAAAGAAAACATGATTTACATATACAATGAATATTACTCAGCCATTAAAAAGGAATGCCTGCCACTTGTGACACCACGGATGGACCTTGAGGACATTATGCTCAGAGAAGTAAGTCAGAAAGAAAAAAGACAAATACATACCATATAATCTCACTTATGTGTAGAATCTACCAAAAAAATAACCAAAAACACCAAACTCACAGATACAGAGACCAGATTGATGGTGGCCAGTGGCAGAACATAGGATTAAAAACAAGAGTGAAAAGGTTAATTAAACTATGGTACTTTCATACAATGGAATACCACTGTAGTTGTTAAATGGAATGGAGGTAGAGCTACATATACCAATATGGACAGGCCAAAGTAAAGAATATGGAGTGGGGATGACCCACGAGTGCAGAATATAGCTTGTCAAGGTTTTGTTTTGTTTTGGGGGGCAGGGGTGGGGGGCTATTTTCCTGTACCACATAACAAACATACATATTTATATAAGCACAAACAAGTCTAGAAAACACAAACCAAACATTTACAACTTTGAGCAGGGCTAGAGAAACAGCAACTTTGTTTTATATGCGTCAACAAATAAATAAAACAAAAGAAGGCATATTATTTTACAAAATGAAGAATCAGATCCAAATAGTCTTCATGCTACCCTTCAAAAGCCAGTTTCTATGATTCTGTATTAGGGGTCAGGTCACAAACCGAAACATCTACAGGACCAGTGGGTGACATAAATGGCCGAGCTCAGGCAGCGGGCCAGGAGGAGAACAGGACAAGGGCACGTGGGGAATGGGAGCACGCCAGGGCTGCCGCATGTGAATGTGGGCCCAGCGTGGACAGACCTCTCAGCATTTCAAGGAAAAGGAAAAATCCTATTTTCATGCGAAATCTTCTCACTTTTAAGTGCTAGCCACCAAGACAAAAAATATTTTAAGCACTATGTGGAACAAGGCAACACACCATAATGTTAAAAAAGCACGGCTTTAGAGCCCGTTCGGGTTTGCATCCTGACTCTGCCACTTACATGGTGTGTGGCCTTGACCAAGCTGCTTGACCAAACCCCTCCATACAGCAAGGACTCAGTTAATGCCAACACTAGTCTTATGTTTTCTCTACAGGATCTAGTTCTCTGCTGTTATCACAAGACCCACTGGCTGCTCCTGCTGTTGTCACAGGTCCAGTTCTGCAAGCCAACGAGTTCTGTTCGGTCCTTGATCTTTTTCACCTTATAGCAGGTTTGATTCAGCTGACTCACTGCAGTCAAAAATAATGTAGCACAACTTCCTACTTTCCCTTATATAATAAGCATGCTTCTTTTAAGAAAACAAAAAAAACCTGTAGGCGAATGAGCAAGTATGTGCCTGTCAGCTGGCCACTTACTCAATTAAAAAGTTTGTGCAACTTTAGTAATGAAATCAGGGAGGTGGTGAGTGGGGCAAAATTAAAAATTAATTATAATAACTAGTAATGAACAATGATCTTGAAGGCAGGGGTATGGAAGTATGGTAGCCTACTTGGTGTTTCCAGTGGGCTGACTCAGAACTGCACCGGGACTGGTCTGACTACATAAGAAGCACGTTCTGACATCTTGTTGAAAACGTGAGCGCTTGTGTCCTCCCTCAAGAGATTCCGATTTGCCTTCTATCCAAGAGGCACAGATAAGTATGTGTATTTTTAAAAGCTGAGTAACACTGATATGCAGCCAGGTTTGGGAACCATTAGCATAGTTTAAAGTCTAGTTTCCCAGAAACCTGAGTTTGAATCCCTCCAATAATCTACGGCTTCTGTGACTTGGGGCAAGTTATCTGCTCTTCTTACTTGTAAAATATAGAAATAATAACTCCCCTTTATTTATTGTGCCTGCCAGTAAGTAAGTCTCAATAAATGGTAGCTGCTGTTAATATATATATATATATATATATCCTAGTTTCTAGATATGATGTCCACTCTGAATAAAAAGGCAACTGTTTAAGGGTTTCTTGTGCTTATAGGGAAAAATCAGCATAATTATTTTTAGATCTAAAGACAAACAATATTTCACAGGCCATTAAACTTAAAACAATTACATAATCATTTCTAATTCATAAAAACATTAAAGTAACCAAAAATCATCCTAGAATTTGAGGTAATATGTAAAGGCAGCTAATTTTTTGTATATTACATTCAAGTATAAATCTTCATTTACCTTTTTTTCTGAAAATATATAAATTGCATTAGGTAAAACAAAAAGGAAGCAGCACAAAATAACCATATCACAATCTATGGCTTAAGTATTTCAGAGGTATTTAGTATTTTAAATACATTTAAAAAACCACAGAACTATACAAGAGTGACCTTCATAGTATGCAAATTAAAAAAAAATCTTTTAGGACACTGGGGAATCCCAGGAAGGAATATGAATTGAGATAAATGCCTAATTATATTACAACTATATGGTATAACCTCAGTGGGAGAGGGTAATGGAAAAAGGTGCTGGCCTAACTAACTTTGGATAACTGTTCTGACTATATACTCCAAGGCCAAAAACAAAAAGAACTGTACTTAAACACTGTATTCTAGTTGGTAAACTAGGTTCTTCACAGGGAACCTACTTTACATGTATACTGTGGTTGTACAAATACATAAATAAATTATAGTAATGGGAGACAGGTTTCTCACCCCAGAGTAATAAACTGCAAATAAGCAAGGGAGGAAAGCTAGGATAAAACTTGTGGTGCCAGATTAGAGCCCAAGACATCAGTATGAATTCATGTTTATTTTTAACAGACAGGTAAGAAGAAAGACAGATACAAAGATAGATAGATACAGAATTAACTACAGATCTGTGCCTATATGTGGGTTAGCAGACATACCTCTATTTTCTAACTTGATCACTGGGAGGCCTGGAAGCAATGACACCCCAACAGTAACAAACCCACCCAGTGCCCAGAACCTCACTTTTAAATACATTCTCAAAAAAAAGGAATCAGAGCTTTTGGAGAAATGGCTGATTTCAGGACTAGAGCAAGGAAAATACAAGATTATGCCAAAAAGTAAGAAATCTCAAAAAGCAAACAAAAAGCACAACCACACAAAAAAGCTGTGGGCCTGTCCAAAGGACACAGAAGCCAACGGAAAGAGCTCCAATGGCTAAGTAAAGCAGGAATAATTTGAGCAACAAAATAAATAACAATAGACCTGAAATATAACTCAAAGTAAAAAATAAGTGTTTATGAGTCCATACTAAGATAATGAGTGAATAAATAAACCGGAGAGAAGAGGCAAGTCTTCCATTCAGAATTCCAAATAATGCATGTAGATATTCCCCACTCCAGGAGGTGGAGATTAACTCCCCTCCCCTTTAGTGCAGGTTGTGCTTAGTGAGTCACTTCCAGAGTATGAAAAGGAAAAACTGGAAAGGAACCTGGCGGATACCACATGAATGTGATCAAGGTTAACATCACCAGTGGTAATATAATGCAATGAGGGTGCTTCACCTGTGGTATTCATGCCCAAGCCCAGGAACCCCCAGTCTAATCATGAGAAAATACCAAACAAATCCAAATCCAGGGACATGCTACGAGCCATCTGGGTCATGAAGAACAAGGAAAGACAGAAACTATCACAGATCGGAGGAGACTAGGATGACACACTGACTTAACGCAATGTGGCTTCCTTGACTGGATCTTGGAACAAAAAGGAGACATTAGTGAAAAACAAATCCAAATAATGTCTGTTGTTAACAGTATTTGTACCAATGTCAATATATTAATTTTCACAAATGTACCAGAGTTAAGTAAGATATCAATATTAGAGGAAGCTAATGAAGAGCATATGAAAACTCTAATATCTTTGCAAGTTTTCTGTAACTCTAAAATTATTTCAAAATTACAAATTTATTTTAAAAATTCAACTGCATGGAAGTGGTTTTGAGATAAAGATAAATCTTTTATATATGCTTACCTGGTCTCTTAATTTGTAGGCTAAAACTGAACTATAAATAACATAACAAAACCCACACCTAGCTGCAGTAACTGTCGAGAAGGACACCTACAAACTACTGAACTCTGAGACGATTCCTGCTACTTTCTAAGGAAGGCTGGGAAGGGTCACTCCACAAGCAGTATCTGGTGGAGAAGGAGCAGGACTCAGAGGCTGGACGATCTCTATCATAAAGAGACAGCAGGACATGTTACTATGAAATGGTTATCAGATACATTCATTCCAAAGACTTGAGATCAACCACAGATTAGAGGAATTAGGATTACAGTAAAGTGGGAGACATAAGTAGGAACAACAAGTTCCTGGGATGCTCTAAATGTCAAGGGACAGAGAAAACCAGGAAATAAATAAGCATGCAAAAGAACGAGGATCATCTCTGGGTCCAAAAAAGGGGGAAAAAAATGCTTTCTCATTTTTTCCTCTTACATTATGCTATCCTTGCTGCCAGGAATAAAACTTTGGCTGGCACTATTAATTCAGTTACTAGATTTAAGTAAGTTTTATTTGATGGCCTGAGACTCATTTACAGCAGTTTCTCTTAGACAATTATTTTCAACATCACAATAACTGTCTTACAAAGGGAACTTTGGAAACTAACCCATATGTTAATCAGGGACTTTATATAATTAGCAACATGTCCTGAGAAAATGAATTTATAGATGCTAGAGAGCTATAAAGTTATCTAAACCATTAGTGCTATTTAAAATATTCATGATATTAAAACAAACTGCAAATAGGTATTTTTGGAATCACTAGTTGCAATTCTTTTTAACTTTAAGACTTTGAAATATAATAAAATTTTCGAGGAAAATTTTCTCATAAAGTATGTTTATAAGCCAAGGGTTTGAATTAAATATAAGATCACATACTATTTATATATAGTAGCTACAAGTAACTTAATCATAAGGAATAAAATATAAAGACATAGACAAGGAAAATCAAATATCGTGAGTGTATTTTTTCTTTTCCACAAAGTATTCAACTATACTTATTACCACTACCACATAAGCCATGAAAATTGCAAAACAGAAGGCTGTACTGGACATGATCTCTGATAACAGTTGGTTAAGATATTTCTAACAATTAGGAATAAAAATAAAATTATCCTCAACCCTAAAAAGTTACATAAACTGCTGAAGATGTATGCCCTTGAAAGTATGATTATTTGGCAGAGATTAAAAGGTAAAATACATTTAAAAAATAAAAATACAAAATAGCCTAACCTGTATTGGCTTACAGTCAGCTTCAGGGGAGGAAAAAATATAAAAAAAAACCTCTTAGAAAAGAATAGCTTTTTATATTTGACTTCTATAGCATTTTAATATTTATAAAAGTATCTTTTTTAAGCCTCACAACAACCCTGTGAGGTAGGTAGGAAAGTATTATTATAGCCATTTTACAGATACAAAAACTTAGGGTCAGAAAGATTAATTCACTTACAAAACTATGTACTGAGAAAGAACCACATCAAGAAATGGAATCCAGTTATTTGACTTCAAAACTGTAGCTCTTTCCCCAGACTGAGTAAAAAAAGACTTGAACACAGAAGGGGAGTGTGCGTATATTCACATACATGTGTATACACACACGTCCCCTTACAGAAACGATGGGCTGAAATGAGAATAAAAATAAAGTCTTACTTTCCCACTGAGTTAATCATAATTTCAGAGCCTTACCTTTTTTTAGTTTGGGCTAATCTCCAATACAAAAGAATTTCTACTTCAGCTCTCAGTTATTCTTTCATTATTTGATACATTTTTTTAAGCCAAAATTTAAAACACGGGTTTCTAAACTTCATTTTTTTTGAAAAGCAAACAACCTACAGATAATTCTCATAAACAGTCTTTAATTTACACACCTTATTAGTTTTGGATTTGTATGTTTCTTTTTTTTCCTGTAACAAGGATAAAGTTTTCAGTTAAATCTCAATTGGGAATGCAACTTTGATGGGAATTCAAAACTATGGGTTACTTCATCATCTTTTCAACTTGATTTCTAATATAAAAAAGTAATGTAGTCATTCTCAATTGTTCCAACACATCTAAGATATGCAGTGCACTCCTGTTCGTAGCAATGGTTCATTGCTACAGTCAGGAGCGGAGAGGAGAATAATTTGGGGAAGGGCCTAGTGCAGGTTTAAAAGGACTCAATACACCTCCCAAGACACTCTCTCCTCATCAGAGATGAGGTAATACTGCCAAAAGTTTTTCATTCCTATTATTTCAAAAACAGTGCTTCCCAATAAAAATTAATTCTCAATCCTGTCTTGCCACACGTCTCCTCAATGGAACGAACCACTACAGCCAAACACCTAGATAAATTATTCACCATCTGAAGTATATAACAAATCCTTATTACATATCTAGCTTTGCTCTACCAATTTTGAAACCTACACTATGATAAAATCTTATTATAAAATAGTTATTCAGGGACTAAAAGGGGGGGAAATTCACTTGCTCAAATAAAAAGAAGTACATAAAAATACTCAGTTAAAATACTGTTCAATGAAAATCATATACATAAATTCATTTTTAAGATTTCTAATCAAAATAATACTCAAACTCATCTCTTATAGCTACCAAGTATTGATTAATTTTGCAAACATCTTACATAAATGTTTGACCCCTTCTCTTTGGGGCTCATGATCTAGCGAACAGAGTAAAAATAAAAATCTTGCAAACTCAGGTTTGCTTCCCATGTTTCCCATCTCTTTTGAAAGAATACCTTCTGTTTTGTTATCTACTTATTACCTACTGTGTAATAAAACCAAAGTTAGAAAAATAAAACTAAAAAATACACACATGTGTATGTATATAGCTCCTAAAATTTAGACCCTGAGACTAACACAGGTGCAAGGGATCTCCGAGGTCTGCTGCTTTTGCTGTTTGCCAGATGGACATGTAAACACACCACAACAGAAAAATTACTTGTACTCTTCAACTCTCAAGAACAGTATCCAACAATATGCCCTCTTCTAATTTTTCCACCTGAATAGAGAAGAATTTATGAGACATCAAACTATGAAAAACAAATCTGTACTGTTTTCAAACCACTTTCTCTGTGGATATAATCCTCTCACAAAAATCTTCACATATCAAAACTCAGATTTGATAATAATTAAGGCTTTCCTTAAACTTCCATATTTACACTGAACACTTTAACACTGCCAAACAATGTATACTTTCTTCCTTTGATCATTCTTACATCTCCCTACAATTCACATCTCTTTCAAATACAGTGACCCAAACTGGACGTGCTACTGGGAAAGGGAGTAAGCTATGTAAAGACTAGAGAAAGAACTATATCCTGGGTGCTGTATTCATTTTAAAATATTTTAGCGTAATGTTGACTTTTTTTACTAACATTCATATTCAGCTTGTGGTCACCCATAATTATGGCTTTCTTCCCTCTTTATATGTCACCTGTCCTTCTCAATCCTGTATTTATATGGCTGGAGTTTTCTCCTCCACACATCACCTTACACTTAATTTACTAAATTTCATACAGTTTCCATAGATCCATTTCCCCATTCATCACAGAACTTCATAGAAATGTTTAGATCGATAATTTACAATAACTACGTTGAAGCCTTAAAAATATCAAGACCCTGAAAGTACGTAATAATCAATACAACACACCTTGTAATTAACAAGGCGCAGTGGAACCAAGACGAGAGCATGCTGACGCCCACGGAAAACCTACCTCCACTGGACGGTCACTCTTTACCAGTGCTATACGTGCCCTTTGCAAGGAACCATCCATCAGCTTGTGAAGTCTTAAAATTAATTTTCTTAACCCCATCTGCTTCAGTGCTTTGTCTACAAATGGTCTATAAATAGAAGTCAGACAATGTCTACTTAAGCCTGCTTCCGTGCTGCAGTCTGGTGCCCCCCAGCCAACAGAATCGTCCTCAGATTCAAGCCTCTCAAGCTTCTTAGATCTGCAGTCTCGCGACTGGATGTTGACACCGGTGTCCACGGGCTGTCTGGGTTCCGGCACACGTGGATCAGAGACGTGTTCTTCTTCACTCTCATCCGTGCTACTTTCCAACTCTTTCAGTTCTCCTTCTGTGTCATCGCTCTCATCTTCTGGCTCATTGCCTTTGGATGATCGTGGGGAAGGGATTTCAAACACTGGCCAGCCAATGTCTGACAAATTCTTGATGCCCAAAACAGTGCCCATAATTCTTAATTTCTGATTTAAGTCTTTTGTTATGTTTAACCACAAGCAGAGTGCCTGCACCCTGTCCTGGAAGTCTTTTGCAGCATATTTTTCATAGTCCTTCTGAAGAGCTTGCAGTGATGGATAAAGTGCTTCTATGTACTCCAGCAGCTCCATTATCCGTTTTACCTGCTCAAATGAAACCCTCTGGCGCTGGAGATGCTCGTGATATGTTGAGTAACCCATGATCTTTGTTCCATGAGGGGCTCTGCACTGCCCGTCAACTGAAGTACCATTAAAACTAGCTCCATTTCTAACAAAGGCAAAGCTCCCATAATTAACTTTGAAAGTAAGGATTTCATTGATAATATCTGGGATGGCTTGACGGGCTGTATATAAAAAGAGGTCCTGGTCATTAATGGTCCTTCCCGCATGCCAGGCTTGTAGCTCTAACCAGATCAGTTCATTAGATCGGTTAAACCAGAAAGCAGATGTATTTTCCTGTCCTCTTTGCTCCCTGTCCTTCTTCTTTGAGACTGAGGTAAGCTTTAGCAGAAGTCGTAAAGTTTCAAAAAACTTTAAACGATCTGCTGGACAGTCAGTCCTAGAAGTCTGGCGTGCAGTTCTGGCTATAGGCATGGGCACAGATACCGGAAGCTTCGCATTGCTGCAGCCAAGACTGAGGTAAGGCTTATTGAGATCCACATCTGGAATTGATTTTTTGGGCAAAGACCCCCCCACCGAGTCCAACATGAACGAGCACTGCACATTTTTCTTATGATCACGCTCTGTTGTCCTAAGAGCTGCTCTGATCTTTTTCTCCTGCTTATAGCTGTATTCTTCCACATTTTCCACGGTTTTTCCAGTGTCTTTATGTGGAGGCTGGTTTGATACATTCATTTTTTCTATAAAAATAAATAAATAAACAACATTGTATTACTCCTAAATATGAAGCTACTCTCAATATTTTAAATATTTTCAATAAAACTGATATTCACTTGTACTTATATTTTTTAGGCTGTTACTGGAGAAAAGTATCTATTTGCTGAAAATTAGGAGATTCAAAATATATACAACATTTCTTTCTAAATTTTTAAAAACATTTTACCCATTTTCCCTGCTATCTTATACTGTTATGGTCTCTAATATCCACTACTAACCTACAACAGGCTGTTTACCTCCACACTACAAAGCACACTTACCAGCTAGTCAAAGCTCCACAAGTTTTCACCTTCAACTTAAGAAGGGGGAAACAATATGGCAGATTTGACAGAAACATGGTTGAGAAAACATACCCAATTCCTGTCTTTGCCATGAACTAAAATGTATTAATTTGGAGCTGAAGTTTTCTAGGTCACTTTTCTCATTTGTAAAATGAAGTAGATTGAGGGAAAAGTCCTTAAGGTACTTTAAGATTATTCCTATAAAAAACTGAATATGTTTTAAAATAATCAAGAAGTATAAAAGTTCTTTCAATAAGTTAAAAATTCCAAGTATAAGAATATACCTTGTCATCAATGTAAGCATTTTTTCTTAGTACATAATATTATAGTATGCCTTTAGATTTGAAGAAATAGAGTATATTTATATGGGTTACAGACTAATATACCCAAAATCAATTCACCAAAGAAAATTTGTTTAAATTCAACTAACCTTCCAGTCAATTTGAATTAGTTTTAAAATACAGATTTTAGAACAAATATCCCTAAGAGCACTTCTAACTTGATTTACATTATATTTAATTTCCTTCATGATTCATCAAAAGGACTTTGTCTGTAGGGATTTTGTTACATTTTCATATAAAAACTATTACTATTATTTTTTAATTTAGCAATATTTTTTAAATGAGAATTTTTATCTGTAGTTTCAATCTCTTTTATTGCTGAATGTCTTAAAACTTCTTACACAATCCATTCAAGAAATTTCTTCACAACTTTATTGTTCTGGGTACAGATGTTTATCAATGCTGTCATAAAAAATTGATCCAGGTTAGCCCTTTGCCTCCTCTTTCATGTTTTAAATATGTTCTTTACACCTTTATTAACATAGCACATACATACCATCTGTTTCCACTAAATAAAGCAATGTTTATTTGAAAGCAAAGCTAACAAGTACTTCCAAAACTAACTCCACTATATTTTACTTTTCAAGATTTGAAGTCATTCTATACTCTGTTACTATGAAACACAAAATGATATATATACAGTATCAGTAAAAATGGAGGTAAAAATAATGAGTTTAGTTTTTAACACTATTTAGTTTGAGATGCCGATGGGACAGCCATGTGGAGATGTCTTTAGTAACTAATATATGTGTCGAACTCAGGGCAAAAATCTAGATAGAGATGCCAGTTTGGAACTCGTCGGGATATACAGATGCTATTTAACACCAGGAGGGTACATAAGAATGCCCAAGAAATATGTGAAGAAAAAAACCAATGCCTATCTAGACCAGAATGTTGTTCTAACTAGTACGTGTATCCAAATAAATGGTTTTGCATCAAAGAAATAAAAAACTCAGGTAACACAAACAATTTTGTGAGCTTAGGATTTAGGATCCTAAGACTGCAGAACAAACCTTGGATAGCATTATTGATAATGCCCAGAGAATGTCTGCATACAGTTCATAATTTGAAAGTAATAGAGAACAGTGAAGAAGTATTACTTTGCTTATATGATTTACAAATGTTTCTCTAATCCATGATTTAAAAGTCCTAAGGGAAACAAAGGATTATCTGAGAGTAACTGGATTGATTTTAACAACCAGAGGACACTGGGCTATAAACATTACCCAAATCTATAGTCACCAAGAAGCTAATATTCAAAGCATGAAAACATTAAGAGATGAAGCTTCTCAGCCTGGATCTTTATTCCAACAATTATAAGGACTTAAGGGGAAGAATGCCACAAACTCGTTTTTCTATACAGATAGAATCAAATGTTAGCAAGCCTAAAAAACTTATTTTTGTAGATTATATATAAATCTTGTTCAGTCTACCTTACAGCTCACAAAATGGTGCATTACAAAATTTTTTGAAATTTCATGTTTACAAAAAGCAATGGTTTAATATATGGATCTACAGTGTGTGTGTGCATAAAGAAAAGCAAGTTGGAAAAGGAGCAACATGGGACTAAGAAGCTATTTTTTTTTCCAAAATAAAAATGAAGTTGGTTTTAAAAGAATACAAATAGAAACTAATATATCTTAATTTTAAAATTATGTGATTGCAACTTAAAACAGACTTAAACCCTGTTCTAGCTACCATGCAAAACGTATCTATACATATACCAACCCATCTATCTTATTAGTAACCATAATTTTCAAATAATGTATTTGTACTGGAGAGAAGAAACACAAGAGTATTTTCTGCCAGTGGTAACCAGAGAGGTCTCCATAAAACCATAAGGGACCTGTCAGTTAAGGGAGATCTGGGAAGTATTAAGGTATCAGGGGTAAGAAACCGATAAGCTTAGATAGTAATATACTGAAGGACGTTATATTTTGTCTTTACCTAGTCTGACACAAGTAAAAAACTTTTAATACTCAAAAGCCATTTGTTATGGACAGGTTTGTTTAGTTTTCTATTAAAATTAAACCCTCTTCATTTAAGAAAAAGTCAAATACAAACAGAGCTTCTGAAAAGGAGAATAGATAAAAAGTATATAAATATTTTCCATGACAAGTTCTAAAGTACTACAAAACTAGTTCATAATAACTTAGGTAAGTCTAATGGAACATCTCACATTCCCAGTGGCTATAAATTAAAGGGTATGATTTGTAGCACAAAGTGAACTTCTGGAGTAGTTACTTTTTCCTTTGGCCAATCTCCAATAATTACTGCCAAGTCAAAAGAACATGAATGGAAAAGACCTAAGTTTTACAATGAAACCAAAAGCAACCAATGACAAGTAATACGGTTCACTTGTTTGAAGAGTTATCACACAATCAACTGAGTTCCCACCATCCATATCTAGAAATGGCTCCTTAGATTACATATAAAATGTATTTTTTATCAGTATTTGCAACGCTTATTTCCCCCCACTCAAGTATTGTCCAAATTCAAAACGTTTCTGGGCCCACACCCAGTGTCTCTGATTCAACCTGGCTAGAATGGCACCACAGTTTGGGAAACCTCATTTTCGACATAAACAGATTGTCGTAATCTTCTCAACAACGCTGTGGTGAAGATTACCCTGGGAAGCTGGTCAGACAGATGGTGACTGCTGGGACAGGATCCCAGCTCCTATACACGCCATCTCGCCACCTTGATACCTGGCAAAGCTGCTCATGGCACAGGACCAACCAGCCACAGGAAGGTTAAGATGCCGGGTGTCAGAGGATACAGATGGTGGCCAGCTAAGTTATCTTTAGAGGCTTTAAGTAAGCACCAGGACTTGACTGGGCGCCCTGAAGAATGAACTGAGTTTAAATAAGGGTAGCAAGGAAGACAAGAGGATCTTTAGACCAAAGAAGAAGAGCATGAACAGTCACAAAGGCAAAAAAGAAGAGAGCTTGGCCGGAACAGTGAGTATTGTATGTAGGTAGCCTGGAAATATAAATTAGAACCATGAAAGTCAGGCTGGGTTTAGACTAAAGAGCTGAAACATAGATTTAAGTCCACTCTGGTTAAAAATGAGCATTCATCTGACTATACAGATTGAATCTGACTTATAACCATTTTACCAGCTCAAGTTTACAGCCATTCTATATTCTTTCAAAAACAAGAGTTGCAAATTTTACTACTGTTGGAAAACACACACACACTCACAGAGCTTGAGATATTTCCTAATGATAGGGAGATTAATGTGTATATATGTACATGTACATACATGTGTGTATATATGTACAAATCTGATATAAATATCTTGGGATATTTGTTCTATCTCTATAACCTGGCTACTGCAATATCCTAATACCACTGCAAAATGGAGCTGATAATAATAAGGGCTTTGAATTAAGAATAGGCTTAATTCTTATGTAGCCTATTTAAACTATGAAATGAGCTCAACTTACTTCCTTCTGCTACATTAAAAAGAACAAAAGTTTAGGATGAGAGAGCCTGACTGCCTTTCCCTCAAACCAACCCTAAGAAGAAACAGCTATGTATGGCTAATTACTGTCCAAAACTTATTAAAATCTTAATTGCTGTAATTTAGTAGTTATTTACCATTATCTGAAAATATAATTTAAATAATACCATAGCTAAACTCTGTTACTCATCAAAGTATGAAATTAAGCCTGGTCAGCAAGCTAACTCAAGAGCTTATCTGGTAGATTATGCCGGTTTAGCATGTCACATGGCTGACTTTTTTTAGGTAGGAAGGAGTTAACCGTTCTTACCTAGACATCAAAACAACACTGTCATATTTATCACCAGTTCTAAAACAGAAGTTAATATTTTGAAAACAAACATGTCTTTAACATTTTCAGAAACAAAACCAAGAAAATTCAACCACTGGATAAAACAGTTTTCTGCACATCTAAGTGGCAATAACTTTAAAGCCCATCAATACAGAGAAATGAAATATTGCAGGGATGGTGACCTCATCTTTGTCGATATCTCCAGTTCCCTCTCCTCAATCAGCTCCCATTCAACAACCTTGACAGATACTGTTCTGAACTTCACTATCTGGTGGTTACACACTTGCATATCATGCTTGGAAATCACAAGCAGTGAATGACACAATGAATCTTTTTGAAGAATTTCTCATGTCCATTTGCAGGAACATCTCTAAAATCTATTCCCAGTAGTTGATATCCCAGTTGGATCGAAGACATAACCAATCTCAATTTAACTACATTAACAAATTACTTTCCCAACAGGGACTAGGACAATTTGCACTCCCACCAGTCTTGTATGAAAGCTGCCATCTCCTCGTATCTTTGCGAGTATTTGATACTGCGCAGTGGGATACAATAAGTACATTCAGTTTTTGGCCAGATTCCTGGCACAGACTTCTAAAAGCCCTGGAATTTCCTGAATTATTGGAGTTTCTTTTGTTATTCATAAAGAGCTCCTTTCCATCACACCTAAATTTAATGTAAACGAGGTGACTTAGGGTGGGGCCCCAAACAGCCCCAGGATGGGGCAGGTCACAGAAGGACCAAGTGATAGTGTTGGAACTTCAAGCCCCAATTACCACCAACCTAACCTCCCAGAAAGGGGCCTGGAGATTAAGCTCTATTAAGACTCCTGAACAAAGAGATTTGATAAGCTTCCTGGTTGGTGAACACATCCTGGGCTGGCAGGATAACTTCACAGGCCGGGAATGGAAGCTTCAGGTCATGTTGTTGGGCACCATCCCCTCACCCGCCAGGCCCCATACCTTGCCCTATGAGCCTCTTCCATTCAGCTATTCTGGAATCCGATAAACATAAATATAGGGGAGGGGGCCAAAGTACATTTCTTAAGTTGTGTGAGCAATTCTAGCAAATTACAGAACCTGAAGAGAGTCTCATGGGAGCCCTCACTTCACTGCCTGTTGGTCAAAAAGTAGCCTGGGAAGGAATTTCCAATTATAAAAAAATTAATCTATAATAGCTAGTTACTACAGATTAACAGTAATTACTCAGCCTATGATAATAAAAATATATAAAGAATCATATCCATATACTCAGTTTACAACAAAGGCTACCATACTAAAAAAGTAAGCATTAATGGTTACTCTCATTTCCTTTTGACAAACAGTGCCCTTTTTCTGTTCATATATTCCTTCAGGGATGCTCTTGATGATGTTTGCATTTATGAAGGGGAAGGGCTGGAGAGCATAAAGACAGTCTGACCAGATCCTAACTCCCCAAAGATTTACAACAAATGCGGGCAGGACTAGTCTCTCGAGATAATCAATGAGCCACACGTCCTCATTCTCATGGCCTGTGTGGCCTCTTCCACACTGAATTCTGGCCAGCCCTGCACAGCCAAAAGGATGCAGCAGAAGTGATGCTGTGTGACTTCCCAAGCTACATTTTAAGAACTTACAACTTTTACCTTGATCTCTTAAACCACTTGTTCTGAGGGAAGCTAGACGTTCAATTACCCAGGGACCAATATGCTGTGAAGAAACTTAGGCTAGTCATGTGGAAAAGTGGTGAGGCAAAAAACAATGCCACAAGCCTTCAGCCCCAGGTGCCAGACAAACGAGTGAAGGAGCCATCTTAGACCACAGAGGCCCAGTAGACACCATGTGGAGGAGAACTGAGACTCCTGACTTAGGGTCCCTCAAGGGTCCAGGCCATGACAACATCTCCAGCCAACTGAGCTGTCCTAGCTAAGGCTCTAACATCATGGTAAGAGGTAAGCTGTGCCCTGCCTGAAAAACCTGACCCACATAATTGTGAGCACAGTAAAATGGCTGCTCTTCCATGCCACTAAATTTCGGGGTGCTTCATTACATAGCAATAGAAAACCAGAAAAACACAAATATTATTGGTGACATTTATTAAAAAGATGAGTTCAACTTGGACTGTAGTTCTAAAATGAACAGTATGATTCAGAGAATCTTTGCTTGTTGCAGCGAGAAAGAAATAATGTACCAGGTACTATTTCCTTGGAAAGCTTTAAAAATAAACCTGACCAACCTAATTAATTCTAAAAGCTCTTGAAAATACCAAAGGACCAATATATTATTATGAATCACCTACTCCTTTGAATTATTGGTCTCCGTAACTCAGCCTCCAGGTCATACACAAATGTCACTTGTTCAGAATGTTCCCAACCTCAGCTCTTCTCAGTTCCTCCTATGGGGAGCAGGGAGGCCTCTACTAACCACCCTCCATCCCAGCTCTGCCACACAGACTGCGCTGCCCATTTACCTGTGTGCTTCCTACTGATATAGGCTTTTGCCTAAGATGGTAAGTTATTTATGCATGTTAGGTTTATGAGTATTTTTATTTCTTTTTGTATTTTCTAAATTTCCTACAACAAACACGTAATCTTTTGCAATAAGAAAAAGAACAAGTTGTTAAGGATGCTGGTGTCCAAGGTCTACTATTAGATAGCAACAAGTCCAAAGGTCTATAGCCATTGCTTCTTCACTCGAAAAATGGCAGGACCTGGAGTGAGTGGTCTCCAAGGCCCCTGCCAGATCTAATATTCAGTAATTTAATGAAATAAACAATTGAAAGGAATTGGTAAGAGAAAGAGACAACCTTCTATCTTCTTTCTGTCTCCCACACAGTCCAGAAGAACAGGAGAAGCTCAACAGTGTCAAGTGACTGAAGTTCTGACTGATCAGTGAAAAGCCACATAGGTAACAAGCACTGCATTCAGGGAAGTTCAACCCCTACTGCCTGTACTAGGAAGAAGTCCAAATTGAGTACCAGGAGAATAATCCTGTCACTATCTCAAGCCTTCTGGCCTTAAAGAAATTGCTTTAAAACTCCTGGCCTCAGTTCCTCACTCTATTAAAAGGAATTGTGCTCCCAACTCCTATTCTAAAGCTGTATGGACCAACAAGTGAAGAAAAGGCAGATGTACTACTGGCATCTTCTCCACTTACCACATAAAGCAAAACATGTACTAATATTGCCTCTGTAGATACTACTTCACTAATACCTATTTTGGTTAAGAAACTTCTGTAGACATTTGAGAAATTTCTTTTACAAAATGGATAAGGATTGATTTAAAAGATGGCAATTTGCAATAGAAAGCTGTTAGTTTTCCTAAGAAACTAATAAGCATAGGCTATAGGTTAATATCCTACTGAAAATAAAGTTTTAAGAGAAAGTAAAAAATATCACCTTCCCTGCGGGAAAGAAAGACTATTTACCACTTAGGAATTCCTTCTTGTGTAAGATTTCACTCAAGCAGCAAAATACAATATAATCCATTTCTCTTCCCTTCATTCTTTCTTGAGGAAGGGCTACAATAGGGACACAGAATGAACTCGCCCACTTATACCACGAGAGACCATGCGTGGAAGAGATCTGCAGGATGGGGACCTCGTCAAAAGCAGGAAGAACATGGACTAAAGAAAAAGAGAAACGCAAACAAACTTGATGTCAACAGGGAAAACATGTGGCAGAGAAATTTCTCAGATGACATAAAGAATGAAATCCCTATTTTTTGTACTAATAGATGAATGAATTCCAGGAAGCTCTGAGATCAGTTTTAGGACAAGTAGTTTGCTGAAATTAACAGGGAAAGTCTAAAATTACAAGCCTTCAATGACCTGAGGTTCCATGACAGAAAGCAGGGGACAAGGAGGCAGCAGGCCAGCATGATTTGATTCTTCTACCTCAGAAAAATGCTGTGCCATGCTGGGAGGGAGTAAGAAATGAAAACAGAGAAAACCCCAAGCTTCTAGGAGCTGAACACGATCTGGGCCTTGGGATTCTAAACAAAGAGAGAAGCAGAACATAAGTTCTGTCTGTAGTTACGAGGTAAGAGGTACCAGCTATGCATTGATCTTGGCGAGAAAGAGGGCCCTACACAGTAAGGGTAGCTTACTGGCCCCCATCAGACAGCAAGGGTCTCAGGCTGGCTAGGGAATCCTGGGGAAGAAAGCCTGGCTCAGCCTCTCCTAAATTGCCCAATACATCATGTCTGAAAGACAAAATCTAGAAATTCAAATAAAAGCAGGCATCTACCCGATAAAGCAGCAGCCATCCTGGATGAGTTACATTGATTCATCCATACGTGACCTCTTCATCCCGAAAGTAATACAAATGCCTCACAGCACTGAAATCAATTACTCAGGACAAACCTTTCTTTCTCTGAAGTATTATTTCCTCCTTTCTTAACAATTCTGCTAATGTTAATCCACAAATGAAAAGATAAAATTTTAAAGCAGCATAAAAATCAAATTTAAAAGAAAAAACTAAAAGTACCAAAAATGCCATGCCTGCTCATGCACACCTTTTTAAGTACAAAACTCACCTTTCAAACTAGAACGACTGGTAGGCCTCCCTACATTATTCCTCTGGTGTTTGGCTGACATGCGTTTCATCTGTCGAGGTGTGCTGGGAGGAGAGGTGCCATAAAGGTTCTCTGTATTTGTCTCATCTGAAAAATCCTCTAGATCTGATTCAGAATTCTTGCAAGCTGAATCTCCCAATGTGCACTCTTGCCTACGAAAGATAATAAGCAAAGAAAATATTCACTGATGCATTAAATGAATTCAAGTTTATATTCAAATTCTGATTGTGCTGGTTAGGAGCTATGTGACCTTGGCCAAATTATATCTAAACTCAACATTACACATTTACAAAATAAGGCCAATACCTCAACTTAGTACCTGTAAGGATTAAACCCAACAGTGCATGCTCAACAAGAGTAATAAAAGCATAAGGGTTCACTAAGTGATTGATATTACTCATATTACAAGCCTTGGAAGTCACTGTCCTCATGCACCCACCCACTGAGACAGCCTGAGGTCTTTACTCACCTGCTTAACATTAGGAGAGAAGTCCGCCTTTGTTCCGCATAGCATAGCACTGTACACCATTTTAACATTTCTAACATCCTCTAAATCCTTTCTAATTCAATATTATAACTTTTTTCTTTTTTAAATTACCCCACTAAGACAACATCAATGGTAAAGAAGGGTTTTGTACTTTATTACTTTTGTATCTCCAATAGTCTTCAGCATGCTCAAAACCATCCAGTATTTTCCTACAATAATACATTTCAGATATTAGAATGGTAATCACTAGAAAACCACAGCACAAACATTTAGTGAGTTAAAAGATAAGACAGCAGGGAGTAGCTTCTGGGAAGATGGTGGCGTGAGCAGGACGGCAGAAATCTCCTCCCAAAACTATATATATCTATGAAAATACAGCAAATACAACTATTCCTAAAAGAGAGACCAGCATACACAGGAAAGCACACAGCGTGCAGCTACACCTGAGAGGACTTGGCGGCCCACGAGTCGGGTAAGATATGGAGCCACGACCCGGCGGGAACCAAGCACTCACCCACCCCAGTGAACTGGTGGGAGGAGAGGATTCAGAGCCGGGAGGGAGTGGAAGGGAACCCCACGAAATAACCAGCCCCAGTGATCTGCGCAGGGAGCGCTGACACACATCGCGCGGTGTAGCGGAGATTGGAGAGACAGAGGGTGCAGGATCTGAGTGGGGAACGCGCCAGGGTGCTTGCAGCCGACTCCCAGGAAGGGAAAAAAAAAAGCGCGCGCTTTGTCAGCGGTCTTAAAGAGACAGGAGCCCAGTGGAGGAGCCAGATTGCCCTGGCACACTCAGCCCAGCAGGCTGAGAGTCCTGGGGAGTTTCGGACCCCTTGGATGGCGACTGGGAAAGGATGGATGCACTTAGACTTCCCACAGAGATCAACAGCCTCCCATTCGTTCCCACCCCGGCCAAAAAGCTATAAAGGGCCCTGCGGAGTGGCAAGGCTACGGCTGCGGAACAGTGGGGCAACAGTGCCACCTACACCATCCCCACAGAATCTACTCCCAGTGGGTGTTTTTTTTGTTTTGTTTTGTTTTTGTTTTGTTTTTGTTTTTTCTACTCGTTCTTTTTTCTTTTCTTTTCTTTCTATTTTTTCCTTTCTTTCTTTCTTTTTTTACTTTTCTTTTTAAAGTCTTAAACAGCCCAGCTGACATACATGGCAACTATCAGCGACGACTTCTATAGCCATTAAAAGACAGAGGAATATGGTCCAGACTAAGATCAACCAGACAACCCCAGAGAGGGAGCCTGAAGGGATGGAAATGCATGATCTTCCTGAAAAAGAATTCAGAATAAAAGTAATAACAATGCTGATGGATCTACAGAGAAATGTGCAAGAGCTGAGGGAGGAAGTGAGTGAAGTGAGGAAAGACAATGCAGAAATCAAACAAATGAACAACGGGCTTAACAGCAGACTGGATGAGATGCGAGAGACTGTTAATGGAATAGAAATCAGAGAACAGGAATACAGAGAAGCTGAGGCAGAGAGTGATAAAAGATCTCTAGGAATGAAAGAATATTAAAAGAACTGTGTGACCATTCCAAACGGAACGATATTCACATTATAGGAATACCAGAGGAAGAAGAGAGAGAAAAAGGGATAGAAAGTGTCTTTGAACAAATAATTGCTGAAAACTTTCCCACGCTGGGGAAGGAAATAGTCTCGCAGTCCACGGAAGCCCACAGATCTCCCAACACAAGGGACCCAAGGAAGACAACACCAAGGCACATAATAATTAAGATGGCAAAGGTCAAAGATAAAGACAGAGAATTAAAGGCAGCTAGAGAGAGAAAAAAGATCACCTACAAAGGAAAACTCATCAGACTATCATCAGACTTCTCAACAGAAACCTTACAGGCCAGAAGAGAATGGCATGATATATTTAACGTAATGAAACAGAAGGGCCTTGAACCAAGAATATTGTATCCAGCACGATTATCATTTAAATATCACGGAGGGATTAAACAATTTCCAGACAAATGAAAGTTAAGAGAGTTTACCTCTCATAAACCACCACTACAGGATATCTTAAATGGACTTCTCTAGAGGGAAGCACCCCTAAGTCTAAACAGATGTCACCAGAGAAAATAAAATCATAGCAAAGAAAGCAGACCATCCAAATACTAACTAAAGGCAAAGAATAAAACACCTAATATATAAAGAATGGAGGAGGAAGAATAACAAGTGAGAGGAATAAAGAAACATCAGACGGTGTTTACAATAACTTAACAAGAAAGTTAAGTTAGATTGTTAGATAGTAAAGAAGCAACCCTTGAACCTTTGGTAACCAAGAATCTAAAGCCAGCAATGGCAATAAGTACATATCTATCAATAATCACCCTAAATGTAAATGGACTGAATGCACCAAACAAAAGACATAGAGTAATAGAATGGATAAAAAAGCAAGACCCATCTATATGCTGCTTACAAGAGATTCACCTCAAACCCAAAGATATACACAGACTAAAAGTGAAGGGATGGAAAAAGATACTTTATGTAAACAACAAGGAGAAAAAAGCAAGTGTTGCAGGACTTGTATCAGACAAAATAGACTTCAAAACGAAGAAACTAGCAAGAGATAAAGCAGAACATTACATAATGATAAAGGGGTCAGTCCAACAAGAAGATATAACCATTATAAATATATATCCACCCAACACAGGAGCACCAGCATATGTGAAACAAATACTAACAGAATTAAAGGAGGAAATAGACAGCAATAAGTTCATTTTGGGAGACTTCAACACACCACTCACTCCAAAGGACAGATCAACCAGACAGAGAATAAATAAAGACACAGAGACACTGAACAACACACTAGAACAGATGGACTTAACAGACATCTACAGAACTCTGCACCCAAAAGCAGCAGGATACACATTCTTCTCAAGTGCACATGGAACATTTTCCAGAATAGACCACATACTAGGCCACAAAAAGAACCTCACTAAATTCAAAAATATTGAAATCCTACCAACCAACTTCTCAGATCACAAAGGTATAAAACTAGAAAAAATTTTAAAAAGAAATCAAAAAGGCTCACAAATACATGGAGACTTAACAACATTTTCCTAATTAATCAATGGGTTAACAACCAAATCAAAACAGAAATCAAAGAATATATGGAGACTAATGACAACAACAACACAAAGCCACAACTTCTGTGGGACGCAGAAAAGGCAGTTCTAAGAGGAAAGTATATTGTGATCCAGGCCTATTTAAAGAAGGAAGAATATTCCCAAATGAATAGTCCAAAGACACAATTACTGAAATTGGAAAAAGAAGAACAAATGAGGCCCAAAGTCACCAGAAGGAGGGACATATTAAAGATCAGAGAAGAAATAAATAAAATTGAGAAGAATAAAATAGAAAAAAATCGATGAAACCAAGAGCTGGTTCTTTGAAAAAATAAACAAAACAGATAAACCCCTAGCCAGACTCATTAAGAGAAAAAGAGAATCTACACACATAAACAGAATCAGAAATAAGAAAGAAAAAATAACGACGGACCCCACAGAAATAAAAAGAATTATAAGAGAATATTATGAAAATCTATATGCTAACAAGCTGGAAAACCTAGAAGAAATGGACAACTTCTTAGAAAAATACAACCTTCCAAGACTGACCAAGCAAGAAACAGAAAAACTAAACAGACCAATCACCAGCAACGAAATTGAAGCAGTAATCACAAAACTACCCAAGAACAAAACCCCCGGGCCTGATGGATTCACCTCTGAATTCTACCAGAAATATAGAGAAGAAATAACACCCATTCTCCTTAAAGGGAAGGGGGTAGGTTAATCATCACAATATTGCTCATGTAATTGTAGGTTAATGATACTAAAATAAAATAAATTGTAAAAAAAAAAAAATACAAGAGGAGGGAATACTTCCAAACTCTTTCTATGAAGCCAGCATCACTCTAACATCAAAACCAGGCAAAGACCTCACCAAAAAAGAAAATTACAGACCTATATCCCTGATGAACGTAGATGCAAAAATTCTCAACAAAATATTAGCAAACCGAATTCAAAAATACATCAAGAGGATCATACACCATGATCAAGTGGGATTCATCCCAGGGATGCAAGGATGGTACAACTTTCGAAAATCCATCAACATCACAAAGCACATCAACAAAAAGAAGAACAAAAACCACATGATCATCTCCAAAAATGCTGAAAAAGCATTTGACAAAATTCAGCATCCATTCATGATTAAAACTCTCAACAAAATGGGTATAGAGGGCACGTACCTCAACATCATAAAGGCCATAATGACAAACCCACAGATAACATCATACTTAACAGCAAGAAGCTGAAAGCTTTTCATCTAAGATCGGGAAAAAGACAGGGATGCCCACTCTCTCTACTGTTATTCAACATAGTACTGGAGGTCCTAGCCATGGCAATCAGACAAAACAAAGACATACAAGGCATCCAGATTGGCAAAGAAGAAGTCAAACTGTCACTATATGCACATGACATGATACTGTACATAAAAAACCCTAAACACTCCACTCCAAAACTACTAGAACTAATATCTGAATTCAGCAAAGTTGCAGGATATAAAATTAACACACAGAAATCTGTTGCTTTCCTATACACTAACGATGAACAGAAAGAGAAATCAGAAAAACAATTCCATTCACAATTGCATCAAAAAGAATAAAATGCCTAGGAATAAACCGAACGAAGGAAGTGAAAGACCTGTACTCTGAAAACTACAAGACACTCCTAAGAGAAATTAAAGAGGACACTAACAAATGGAAATGCATCCCATGCTCTTGGATAGGAAGAATAAATATTGTCAAAATGGCTATACTACCTAAAGCAATCTACAGATTCAATGCAATCCCTATCAAAGTACCAACAGCTTTCTTCAATGAACTGGAACAAATAATTCTAAAATTCATATGGAACCAGAAAAGACCCCGAATAGCCAAAGCAATCCTGAGAAGGAGGTACAAACCAGGGGGAATTATGCTCCCTGACTTCAAGCTCTACTACAAAGCAACAGTAATCAAGACAATTTGGTGCTGGCACAAAAACAGACCCACAGACCAGTGGAACAGAATAGAAAATCCAAACGTTAACCCAAACATATACAGTCAATTAATATTTGATAAAGGAGCCTTGAATATACAATGGGGAGATGACAGCCTCTTCAGCAGCTGGTGTTGGAAAAACTGGACAGCTACATGTAAGAGAATGAAACTGGACTACTGTCTAGCCCCACACACAAAGGTAAACTCAAGATGGATCAAAGACCTGAATGTAAGTCATAAAACCATAAAACTCTTAGAAAAAAACATAGGCAAAAATCTCTTGGACATAAACATGAGTGACTTGTTCATGAACATATCTCTCCGGGCAAGGGAAACAAAAGCAAAAATGAACAAGTGGGACTATATCAAGCTGAAAAGCTTCTGTACAGCAAAGGACACCATCAGTAGAACAAAAAGACATCCTACAGTATGGGAGAATATATTCATAAATGATGGATCTGATAAGGGGTTGACATCCAAAATATATAAAGAACTCACACACCTTAACAAACAAAAAGCAAATAATCCAATTAAGAAATGGGCAGAGGACATGAATAGACACTTCTCCAAAGAAGAAATTCAGAGGGCCAACAGGCACATGAAAAGATGCTCCACATCGCTAAACATCAGAGAAATGCAGATTAAAACCACAACGAGATATCACCTCACACCAGTGAGGATGGCCAACATCCAAAACACAAACAACAGCAAATGTTGGCGAGGATGTGGAAAAAAGGGAACCCTCCTACACTGCTGGTGGGAATGCAATTTAATTCAACCATTGTGGAAAGCAGTATGGAGGTTCCTCAAAAAACTCAAAATAGAAATACCATTTGACCCAGGAATCCCACTCCTAGAAATTTACCCTAAGAATGCAGCAGCCCAGTTTCAAAAAGACAGATGCACCCCTATGTTTATTGCAGCACAATTTACAATAGCCAAGAAATGGAAGCAACCTAAGTGCCCATCAGTAGATGAATGGATAAAGAAGATGTGGCACATATACACAATGGAATATTATTCAGCCATAAGAAGAAAACAAATCCTACCATTTGCAACAACATGGATGGAGCTAGAGTGTATTATGCTCAGTGAAATAAGCCAAGCCGAAAAAGACAGGTATCAAATGATTTCACTCATATGTGGAGTATAAGAACAAAGAAAAAAACTGAAGGAACAAAACAGCAGCAGACTCACAGAACCCAAGAACGGAATAATAGTTACCAAAGGGAAAGGGACTGGGGAAGATGGGTGGGAAGGGAGGGATAAGAGGGAAAAAGGGGTATTACCATTAGCAGACGTAATGTTGGGGGGACATGAGGAGGGCTGTACAACTCAGAGAAGACAAGTCGTGATTCTATAGCATCTCACTACGCTGATGGACAGTAACTGTAATGGGGTTGATGGGGGGCCCTAATGAAGGGGGTAGTTTAATAATCATAATATTGCACATGTAATTGTAGATTAATGATACCAAAATAAATTATATATAAAAAAAAGATAAGACAGCAGGGAATACCAGTATAAACAGCAAAATGGACTCAGATATAAAAAACAAACAAGACCTTGTTCAGAACATGCCCTCTGCAGTGAGGAAGAACATGAACTCAGGAGGCAGAGGACCTAAAGCCAATTCCCAGCCTTACTGGATGAGGCACTGCATAGATGCCTTTAACTTTCTAAGACTAAGATAATGACTCATTAAGATAGAATTGGCGAGGATTCAAGATGGCGGTGTGAGAGGTGAGACAGAGAACTCCTTCCAAAACCACAGATAGTGCCAAGATATAGTTAATACAACTAACCCTAAAACAGCAACAGGAAAGAAGGCTGCACCAGACTGCATACAGACCTCACGAACAATAGGGTAACATATGAAAGCCTTGATCTGGCGGGACCCGGGCCCTTCCCGCACCTCAGCTTACCGGCGGGAGGAAGAGAAATGGAGCAGGGGAGGGGGTGGAAGCCTAGGACTGCTGAACACCTAACCCTAGACATCTGCTTTGTGAGCAGAAACCTACACAGCATGGCGCTCTGGAGGATGGGGAGCTGGGACAGGCAGAGTGCTTGAGAGACTGATATTCCAGCCATTTGTGGAGGAGGGATTCCACACCCGGTCACTCTGTGTCAGAGGAGAGGCAGGAGATCTGAGAGCCTTCCTAGCAGCAAGAGGGCTGCTGAAGGGGCGGGGTTTGCACAGAGCTTGCTGCGCGGGAGAAGGGATACCAGCCCAAGGTTGCCTGGGTACGCTTTGCCCAGCAGGTTGGGAACTTTGGGGACCTTCAGGAGCTCTATCCCCCTGGCTGGCTACTCAGCTCCGAGGACCCCCACTGTGACACACAACCTGCCGAGCCTTCCCACTGGCCTGCAGGCACCTGATCACAAACCGGCAGTCACTGCTCAGGCATCAGGCCAGCCAGAGGGAGGCCCCGCCTACAACAGCTAGAGACACAAAGTACAGAGGCTTACACCTGCGTGCTCGGCCCACTGGCTCTGATACGAGAGACAGGCATGGCAGACGGAAATCACAAAACAGATCTTTCCTCCCCCAAGCACCCACTCCACTCCCCTATGACCCCCAATCTCACTCTAGGAGCTGAGCTGCTCCAGACACTGGAGCTTCTGGGAAGTAGAGGGCACCACACAGAATTATGAAACGTCAAAAGAACATACTTCAGACCAAAATCTCACAAACCCCAGAAAAAGGGCTAAATGAAACTGAACTCACCAATCTTCCCGAAAGAGAGTTCAAAATAAAAATCATAAACATGCTTATGGAGGTACAGAAAAATATTCAAGAACTCAGGAATGAATTAAAGATGGAGATTCAATCATTAAGAAATTCCATATCTGAAATGAATCATACAATGGAGAGATTTAAAAGCAGATTAGATGTAGTAGAAGAGACGGTAAATGGAATAGAAATTAGAGAAGAGGAATACAAAGAAGCTGGGGCCCAGAGAGAAAAAAGGATCTCTAAGAATGAAAGAATATTGAGAGAACTCTGTGACCAATCCAAACGGAACAATATTCGCATAATAGGGGTACCAGAAGAAGAAGGGAGAGAAAAAAGGGATAGAAAGTGCCATTGAGGAGGTAACTGCTGAAAACTTCCCCAATCTGGGGAAGGAGATAGTCTCTCAGGCCATGGAGATGCACAGCTCTCCCAACACAAGGGACCCAAGGAAGACAACATCGAGACATATAATAATTAAAATGGCAAAGATTAAGGATAAAGACAGACTTTTAAAAGCAGCTAGAGAGAGAAAAAAGATCACATACAAAGGAAAACCCTTCAGGCTATCATCAGATTTCTCAACAGAAACCTTACAGGCCAGAGGGAGTGGCATGATATATTTAATGAAATGAAGCAGAAGGGCCTTGAACCAAGAATACTCTACCCAGAAAGGTTATCGTTTAAATTTGAGGGAGGGATTAAACAAATTTCAGATAAGCAAAAGCTGAGAGAATTTACCTCCCACAAACCACCTCTACAGTGCATTTTGGAGGGACTCCTATAGATGGAAGTATTCCTAAGGCTAAATAGATGCACCCAAGGGATAGACAAAGAGTACAGAATATGATTCATGACATACAAAGAATGGAGGGGGAAGAAAAAGGAGGAAAAAAAAAGAATCTTTAGGTTGTGTTTGTACTAGCATACGAGGTGAGTTAAATTAGACTGTTAGATAGTAAGGGAATTACCCTTAAACCTTTGGTAACCACAAATCTAAACCCTGCAATGCCAATAGCACATACCTATCAATAATCACCCTAAATGTAAATGGTCTGAATGCACCAATCAAAAGATGTAGAGTCACTAAATGGATAAAAAAACAAGGCCCATCTATATGCTGTCTACAAGAGACTCACTTCAAACCCAAAGACATATACAGACTGAAAGTAAAGGGATGGAAAAAGATATTTCATGCAACTAATAGGGAGGAAAAAGGAGTTGCAGTACTTGTATCAGACAAAATAGACTTCAAAGAAAGTCAAAAGAGACAAACAAGGACATTACATAATGATAAAGGGTTCAGTCCAACAAGAGAATATAGCTATTATAAATATCTATGCACCCAACACAGGATCACCTACATATGTGAAACAAATACTAACAGAATTAAAGGGGGAAATAGAATGCAATGCATTCATTTTGGGAGACTTCAACACACCACTCACTCCAAAGTACAGATCAACCAGACAGAAAATAAATGAGACAGAGGCAACGAACAATGTATTAGAACAGGTGGACCTAACAGACATCTACAGAACACTCCATCCAAAAGCAACAGGATACACATTCATCTCAAGTGCACATGGAACACTTTCAAGAATAGATCATATACTAGGCCACAAAAAGAACCTCAGTAAATTCAAAAAGATTGAAATTGTACCAACCAGCTTCTCAGATAACAAAGGTAAGAAACTAGAAATTAATTATCAAAGAAAATGAAAAAGCCCACAAAGACATGGAGGCTTAATAACATGCTCCTAAATAATCAATGGATCAATGACCAAATAAAAACAGAGATCAGGCAATATATGGAGACAAATGACAACAATAATTTAACACCGCAAAATCTGTGGGACGCAGCGAGGGCCGTGCTAAGAGGGAAATATATTGCAATACAGGCTAACCTCGGGAAAGAAGAACAATCCCAAATAAACAGCGTAAATTCACAATTAATGAAACTAGAAAAGGAAGAACAAATGAGGCCCAAAGTCAGTAGAAGAAGGGACATAATAAAGATTAAGGCAGAAATAAATAAAGTTGAGAAGAATGAAACAACAGAAAGAATCAATGAAAGTAGGAGCTGGTTCTTCGAGAAAATAAACAAAATAGATAAACCCCTAGCTAGACTTATCAAAAAAAAAAAAAGAGTCTACACATATAAACAGAATCAGTAGTGAGAAAGGAAAAATCACTATGGACCCGACAGAAATACAAAGAATTATGAGAGAATACTATGAAAAATTATATGGTAACAAACTGGATAACCTAGAAGAAATGGACAACTTTCTAGAAAAATACAACCTTCCAAGGCTGACCGAGGAAGAAACAGAAAACCTGAATAGTCCAATCACCAGCAAAGAAATTGGATTGGTAATCAAAAAACTACCTAAGAACAAAACACCTGGACCAGATGGTTTCACTGCTGAATTTTATCAAACATTTAGTGAAGACCTAATATCCATCCTCCTTAAAGTTTTCCAAAAAGTACAGGAGGAGGGAATACTCCCAAACTCATTCTATGAGGCCAACATCACTCTAATACCAAACCCAGGCAAAGACACCACAAAAAAACAAAATTACAGACCAATATCCCTGATGAACATAGATGCAAAAAAAGTCAACAAAATATTAGCAAATCAAATTCAAAAATACATCAAAAAGATCATCCATCATGATCAAGTGGGATTCATCCCAGGGATGCAAGGATGTTACAACATTAGAAAATCCATCAACATCATACACTACATCAACAAAAAGAAGGACAAAAAACCACATGATCATCTCCATAGATGCTGAAAAAGCATTTGACAAAATTCAACATCCATTCATGATAAAATCTCTCAGCAAAATGGGAAGCTGAAAGCTTTTCCTTTAAGATTGGGAACAACACAAGAATGCCCACTCTCCCCACTTCTATTCAACATAGTACTGGAGGTCCTAGCCATGGCAATCAGACAACACAAAGAAATAAAAGGCATCCAGATTGGTAAGGAAGAAGTTAAACTCTCCCTGTTTGCAGATGACATGATAGTGTACATAAAAACCCTAAGGAATCCACTTCAAAACTACTAGATCTAATATCTGAATTCAACAGAGTTGCAGGATAGAAAATTAATACGCAGAAATCTGTGGCATTCCTATATACTAACAATGAACTAGCAGAGAGAGAAATCAGGAAAACAATTCCACTCACAGTTGCATCAAAAAGAATAAAATACCTAAGAATAAACCTAACCGAGGAAGTGAAAGACCTATACTCTGAAAACTACAAGACACTCATGAGAGAAATTAAAGATACCAATAAATGGAAATACATCCCATGCTCATGGATAGGAAGAATTAATATTGTCAAAATGGCCACCCTGCCTAAAGCAATCTACAGATTCAATGCAATCCCTATCAAAATATCAACAGCATTCTTCAACGAACTAGAGAAAATAGTTCTAAAATTCATATGGAAACACAAAAGACCCCAAATAGCCAAAGCAATCCTGAAGAATAAAGAAGGGGGAATTATGCTCCCTGACTTCAAGCTCTACTACAAAGCCACAGTACTCAAGACAATTTGGTACTGGCACAAGAACAGACGCATAGACCAATGGAACAGACTAGAGAGCCCAGATATAAACCCAAGCATATATGGTCAATTAATATACGATAAAGGAGCCATGGATATACAATGGGGAAATGACAGCCTCTTCAACAGCTGGTGTTGGCAAAACTGGACAGCTACATGTAAAAGAATGAAACTGGATCATTGTCTAACCCTATACACAAAAGTAAACTCAAGATGGATCAAAGAATTGAATATAAGTCATGAAACCATAAAACTCTTAGAAAAATATATAGGCAAATCTCTTGGACATAAACATGAGCAACTTCTTCATGAACTAGCTCCCCGGGAAAGGGAAACAAAAGCAAAAATGAACAAATTAAATTATATCAAATTAAAATGCTTCTGTACAGCACAAGACACCATCAATAGAACAAAATGACATCCTACAGTATAGGAGAATATATTCATAAATGACATATCCGATAAGGGGCTGACATTCAAATTATATAAAGAGCTCATGCACCTCAACAAACAAAAAGCAAATAAGCCAATTAAAAAATGGGCAGAGGAGCTGAACAGACACTTCTCCAAAGAGGAAATTCAGATGGCCAACAGGCACATAAAAAGATGCTCCGCACGGCTAATCATCAGGAAAATGCAAATTAAAACCACAATGAGATATCGTCTCACACCAGTTAGGATGACCATCATTCAAAAGACAAACAACAACAAAGTTGGCAAGGATGTGGAGAAAAGGGGAACCCTCCTACACTGCTGGTGGGAATGTAAATTAGTTCAACCATTGTGGAAAGCAGTATGGAGGTTCCTCAAAAAACTAAAAATAGAAATACCATTTGACCCAGGAACCCCACTCCTAGGAATTTACCCTAAGAATGCAGTTTCCCAGTCTCAAAAAGACATTTGCACCCCTCTGTTTATCACAGCACTATTTGCAATAGCCAAGAAATGGAAGCAACCTAAGTGTCCATCAGCAGATGAATGGATAAAGAAAAGGTGGTACATATACACAATGGAATACTATTCAACCATAAGAAGAAAACAAATCCTACCATTTGCAACAACATGGATGGAGCTAGAGGGCATTATGCTCAGTGAAATAAGCCAGGCAGAGAAAGACAAGTATCAAATGATTTCACTCATTTGTGGAGTATAAGAACAAAGCAAAAACTGAAGGAATAAAACAGCAGCAGACTCACAGAACCCAAGAATGGACTAACAGTTACCAAAGGAAAAGGGATGGGGGAAGATGGGTGGGAAGGGAGGGATAAGGGGGAAAAAGGAGTATTACGATTAGCAGACATAATGTAGCAGGGTGGGGATACGGGGAAGGCAGTATAACACAGAGAAGACAAGTAGTGATTCTATAGCATCTTACTATGCTGATGGACAGTGATGTAATGGGGTATGTGGTGGGGACTTGATTATAGGGGAGTCTAGTAACCATAATGTTGCTCATGTAATTATACATTAATAATACAAAAAAAGATAGAATTGGCAAGGTCAATACTCTAAAAATATCTCAGGAATTTCAGTTATGAACATTCAAAAAAGTATAAAAAAATAATGGAAATGAAAGGCTCTATGGAAAATACTAAAATTTCAAACAAGCATATGAAATGGTATGAAATACTATACCAGTATCCAGCAGTATTGCGTGGCTGAGTGAATTAATGAAGTGCAAAGTTAAAGCAGAAGATTTTTTGAAGAGGGGCTGAAAATATCCAAACTTCAGTGAGCCAAGACCCCAGTGGGAAAGCCCCTAGACCTAACAACACAGCATGATCTCAAGATGAGGAGAGTTTATTTTTAAAATAAGTACCCCTTTTAAATAAGTACATATCATAAAAACAAGTCCTGTGCTTTAGCAGATAAAAAGAGTCAAAGTGCTTGTGATAAAAATGTTAACTTTTGCAAAGAATTTAATTTCGAGAAACAGAAAAGAACATTTGTGTTCTGCTGTCCAACTGTGGACTCAAGTTATTTCTCTCCACATAGAACCATTCATTTGCCTGCACTCTTCAAATAAAAGTAGAATAATAAATTCCTTTAATAATTCTTCAGAAAAGGAAGACACCTTTTCAAAACTTCATCTATTACAAAACAAAAAGTCATCTCAGTCTTTATCCCTGCACATAGACACAAAAAACTACTAATTCAAAGTATTTGCAAATACTTAATTATGCTAACAGCAAACAAGAAGAATCACATGGAAGGGAAGATGAATCCTGTTGTAAACAATGTTTAAATAAGATAAAATATAATACATTTCATCCCTCCTTATTCATTAGGCAGCATAGAAAATAAGAGGAAAATGCCATGTGGTCCTGCCAGCCACTATATTTATAATTCATAATTAAAATTACTTTTAGGACAAACATTAAACAAAAGTAAAGCTATGCATTTAATACTTTCTTAGGATTTACTTAGCTCAGTCAAAATAGCATTCAAAGTTGTTGGAAATGTTATTGGTTCATATTCCATCCAAGTAACTTAGTAACTTAATACATGTCAGAGCACAGTTAAAGGATTTTTTTTTAACTCTAGCACCCAGTAAGTAAAGTTCACAATGTCTGCCATCCTATCAAAAATTACCAAAGAAACAGGAAATTATGACCCAAACCAGGAGAAAAATCAACAGACCAGAAATGACTCAACTAGAACTTACAGAGATGAAAAATACAGCTCCAATGAAAAATACTCCAGATGGTATTAAAAGCAGATTAGACACAGCAGAAGAAAAAGTCAGTGAACTTGAGGACACAGCAACAGAAACTATCCAAAATGAGTTAAAGAGAAAAAGTTAAGAAAAAACAGAGCGTCCATAATCTGTGAGACACATTGGGCAGTGCAACACGTGTGTTACTGGAGTCTAAAATGAGAAAAAGGAAGAACAGAAAAGAATCTTTTAAGAATTAAAGCCTGAAATTTTTCCAAATTTGAAGAAAACCATAAACTCACAGATCCAAGAAGCTCAGCAAATGCCAAGAAGAACAACTATAAAACTACTATTTTTTGATTATGCACTTCATAATCAAATTGCTGAAAACCAGTGATGAAAGAGAAAAATCTTAAAAGCAGCCAAAGAAAAACTTAGTTTGGGAGTCTTAGCCTAGAAGCAATACATAGTACAGGGGCAGGAGGGGAAAATCAAGCAAAGGTTTCTTCTATTTTCTAAAAAAAAAATTTATACACAAAATCTAGGAAAATAAATACTAGTTGTCAGTTTAAAAGAACTTGCATCATTTCAATTAACTAACCAGAAGTATCCCAAACCTCATTTTGTATTAGCTCATGTGAGATGAGCTAATGTGGTCAGCTGACTGGTTCAGAATGTTTCCATGGATACCAATTATTTTGGATGAGAAAATTAGTACAATGTCTACATCAGCTACCCTGTAACACTGGCCTTATTTGTGCTTAAAAACATATAAATGTGAAATATCTTTCTGGTACCAAACTTCTGATAGTCACATAAAACAATGTTTCACTCTTTTAACATAAAACTTTGTTAAGGTACTATTCACTTGACATAGAATCTGGTCTTAGATAAGTATGCCTTGAACTCAACCCAAGGGGGTTTCGTGTCATTTTTAAGTGAAAAATGTGTGGAAGACAAGACAAAAATTCAAGTAACTTGGGGTTAAATAGTTCTGCTCTGACATAGTAGGTAACCACATGATGCCTGAAACAGCTCATCCATAAAATGATGAAGCTGGATTAGATGAGTTCAAAAACATCTGTAGTTTAGCAAAAGCCCTTAGGAAAAAAAAATTAACTTCATTAAAGTTCTTGAGCTAAGTCCTTAGAATAAAAAATTTATTCACTTATGAAGTACGGTACTCATCTGTGTGAGGTTCACCCTGCCATCCCCACCTCACCATCAACCTATCCTCTAATAAGTAATAGTCAAAGGGAGATTTATGCTTCTTTTTGCTTTATGTTAAATAAATGAATATGTTAAATAAATAATTTTATCTTTGATACTTTAGACTTAATCATCTAAACTCTCATTAAAATACAATCACATTTAATTACTTGAAAAATCTAATTCTGTAAGGCCACAAGAATTGAAGGTTGATTTCTAACAATAACATTGTTTAAGTGATACAGTAACCCTATGTGCCAAGATGATAGTCTACTGACCAAAACAACAGTAATGGAATATGGTGTAAGGAATAAGGGTTTTGGAATCAGATTAACATGGGCTGAAAGCCCCAGGCCCCCACACTTATTAGTAAGAATACAAATTCTAATCAAATTTTTACAAGTTTGCTTGCAAACACTTTGATTTATTAGAAGCCTTTGATGTATTAGAATGCACTGGACTTTTGGTAAACCAGATAATTTTTAAAAATACATATTAAAAGCATTAAAAATGAAACATGCAAATAGAAACATTGAAACAACTGTGGTAGCTGTTATTTTGACAGTTCTCCATGAACCTGGCCTCTTCCTGTTCACACCTTTGTATAATTACCTCCTCCTGAATCCAGAATGATCTTGTGATCTGCTTTAACCAACAGAATGTAGCAAAAGTGACAACGGGCCAGTTCCAGGTCCAAGCCTGAAGAAGGCCACACAGGCAAAGGCTAGTCACCATGTAAGAAACTCAACTGAGACTACCATCTCTGAAGCCCAACCTAGCCAGGTGCAGAGGCTGCAAAAAGGAGAATCCAGCTGGTCAATGCTTTGCTAAGCTCCCAGCTAACAGTCAGCACCAACTTGCTACCCTCTGAGTGAGGCTATTTGGGACCTCCTGGCTGTCTCCGAGTCCAAGCTAACACCGCGAGAAGCAGAAGCCTATTCACTACCATAACAGACAATAAAAGGGTTTTATTTTAAGCCATTAAGCTTTGGTATGGCTTGTTAAGTTATAATAAATAGATGACACATATACAAAACTTAAACACTTCATTTTCTCTTGAAGCCCATGAATGGGTTTAAGTCCATCACTACACTGATGAGGGCTACCACCTTGCCTTTTCGTGTGGGTCTCTGAGAGAAGTCACGAGTCACCTTCATCATGCCCACCACACCAAACCGCAGCCCCTGCAACTACCACTCTCCATTTCCTTAGAAATTTAAAGAATTTTGTGGAGCAACTTTCCTGGATTTTCATGATTTTTCTTTCTAAACTTAACATTTCTCTCTCCTACACCTATTTGATGGCAACTTCCTTTTTGTGACCTATCTTGAGACTTTTCAAAGTCTCACTATGCTGATGGACTTAAACCCACTCATGGGCTTAAAGAGAAAATGAAGTGCTTAAGTTTTGTATATGTGTCATCTATATAAATTAGTTTATACAGAACCTACAGTTCTCTTTTGCATTCACATTTCATATATTTGTATAATAATTTACTAAACTATGCAATTACGATTAAAACACACAATAGACCTAAACAGATTTAGGAACAAACCAGGAACTCTTGATAAACATAGTTCAATTGCTGGGAACAGAAAATCATAGGCTTTCTAGGGAGTAACCTATTAGCCATAAGCATACATGCTTCTGGGAGCATCAGTCTAGAGTCTATATGTTTTATGGAAGAAATGGATAGGATTAGGTTGTGAAAGAGTTAGGTACATGAGAGGATACGGCCTGCTTGACTTAGATCTTCTGGTAGAAGTCTTTTTTCACTCACAGACTTATACAAAGAATACTTTATTAGTCCTGAACTAAACAGAACAAAAAAAAAAACCACAAAGATAGAAAACAAATATATATGTAAAGAAAAATTAATTATCCCATATGGATAAACTTAATTCTTCATTGGAAATAAAAGTAATTAAAAGCTAAAATTCTACAAGCTATTAAAAAATATTTTCAGGGGAAGGCTTTCAGAAAACAAAGTTATAAAATCATATAAACAAATAAATGCTTTAAAGACTTTCTGTTATCTTTCATTTCTGGTTAGCCAGTAGACTACCCAAAAGGAGCAAGAAAAAAAGCAAGACAAAGAGAGAGAAGCTTTAGACATTTAAATACCTGAGTCACATTACAAAAAAAAAGACGAATGTGATTGTTACTTCTGCAATCTTGCTGCAAACACTTGAAAACAAGTGGACAAAGAATAAGACATTTTTCAGGTGTGCTTTCTTATTTTTACCAAGTCTAAAAAGTCCAAAAAATGTGTGGATATATCTGTATCTATATCTTAATCCAAAGCTTTGCAAATCAACACCAGATTGTATGCATGCAGATTAGCAAGGAGTCAACTGAAACGGAATAGAAACCTTCTTCAATGCACCTGTTTTGGGCCTGCCATCTGTACAATAGGTTGTGCAGGGGAGTGACACAGGGGGCACTAGTGGGACGGTGTCCTTTCAATACAAGAAGTGAAAAGAAGCACCTCTTCAATCTCACTGTAAATGCATTTTTCGATGAAATGTCAACAGAAAAATATTTAAAGAAAATCAACAAAATAAAAGTGATGATTCATTCAAAAAGCTGTCTTAGGCTTTACTAAAGAGAACTATGGGGCTTAGGCAGAGGTATTCAGAAGATGAAAAACTATCAAAGCTGGGAGGAAAGACAACAAAGAGTCTTAAACTATGCCAAACATACACAAAACATTAAAGGGTTTAAAAAGAAACAACAAAAACATTTAAAACTTCAAAGATAGCGAGAAAGAATTACAATGTCCCTCTACCTACCCTTCTTACAACTGCGAACATTTTAAAATTCCCTTATTCTAATTTGAATTTATTTGTGAGGGAAAAAAAACTTTTATATGATGAATTACTACCCTGTCATTCTTAGAAATCAAGTAACTGAAGAGCCATTTTCTTTAGTAACCCATGAGCTACCTGAATCTCCTTAGCTCCGTTATTTTTTTCTCTTTTTAAGATTTTTAAAATAGTTAACTGTAAATACACCCTATGACATGCATATAAATTCAAACATGAAGTCCAACTGTTGAGAAGTAAATCTAGGAAGTGCAAGCATATGAGATATCCTCCCAGGATTTTCAGTGAAGGAAAACAGAAAAGTAGGAAAAGCAATTAGGAAAATTTGGACATTATATCTCACCTCTTCCCAATACCACAGGAATCTCTCAACAAATTTCTAATACCATGTTCCAATTAAAAAAACAGGATCCTTGGAGAAATGGCTGATACCAGGACTAGGGCAAGGAAGATGGACTACGTGCCTGGAGCATACTGTAGTGCCATCAAGTGAGCCAGTGCTCAAAACCACACCAACGGGAGGATGTTAGGAGGACACAGGAGCAGAGTTCCCAGGGGCCTAAGCTGGAGCCATCTGAGTCACGAAATAAAGACACAATACTGGATTATAACCATGAACCCATGAATCCATATTGATATCAATAGTTACTAAGTAAGTAAATAAATGGGTGAAGAAACAAATCTCATACAGAAAAAAATTCAAATAATTCATTTAGATACTCCCCTCAAGGAGGTGGCATGTTTACCTTGACACTGCTTAGATGTGGGCTGCACTCTGTTACTTAGTTCTTCCAAAGAAAAGTATGGAATGGCAGAGAAAACAGTAACTTTATAGTGGAGAAATCTGACACTCTAACAGCTGCCAGCCAGGTGGGCAAGGTTCACATCATCAGTAATGGGTCATGTCAAGAGCACTTGCCCCTGCTGTGGTGAGACGGGCACTGCCGCTCTGTGGTCATCCTCCCAAAAACGTGGCTCCAGTCAACCCAAGCCCAAACTGAGGAACAGTCTACAAAACACCTGACTAGTATTCTTTAAAACTGTTATGTCATCAAAAACAAAGTCTGAGAAACTGTAGCGACTAAGTGGTGGCTAAGGAAACCGGATAACCAAGTGTAATGTGTTATCCTGGATGGGATCCAGTAACAGGAAAAGCACATCAGGGGAAAATAAGTGAAATCTGAATAAAGTACAGAATTTAATAAATAATAATGTGTCAATATTGGTCATTAGTTGTGACAAATATACACAGTAATGTAAGACTGAGCAAGAAAAGAAATTGGGCATAGGATTCATGGAGATTCTCTGTACTATCTTTGCAACTGTCTCAAAATCTAAACTATTCTAGAATAGAAGTTTACTTTAAAATTAAGTAACTAACTTAATGACATTGTATGGAATAGTTCCATGACAAAACCAAATAAATTTGGTGTTACTCCACAGGTAAAAAAGACTGAGTCAGGACTAAATGAAAAATGTAACATTAATTATAAAACTAAGCAATTCTCTATCAATGTAACTCATGATTGTGGTTGTAAAAACATTTTAAATGGTAGGTGAGGACGTGCCATTTAAAACAGACTTCCAAACTGGGATATGCATCAGATCTCTATGTCTTTAATCAGCTGTATAACTGTTGTACAACATGTACTGTATGTACTAAGTGTATCTATATATTGAATAACACACAGTAGTGAATGATTTTCATCATAACAGTACAATTGCTCCTGTTAGATACTGAATATAGACCATTTGCCAGGCACTATGCTAAGTATCATATACAATTTCATTTAATCCTTGCCAGAGTCTGAGGGAGCCATTTTAGGAAAGGATTCTTTGCCCAGAAAAATCTCACTGGTCATGAAAGTACTCATTATTAAATACCTATTACATATAGGTACTCAATTAGGCACTCTCCAAATGTTATCCCATTTAAATCTTTCCAGCCATCCCCACAGGTACTATCACAATCCCTATGCTACAGAATAGGAAAAAGAGCTGCAAAGGAAACTTGCCTGCTAGGCTGGGACAAGCGTCTGGGCCCAAACTGGAGTCCTGGTCTGACTCCAGCGCCTGCCCCTGCAGCCCACCACCGGCCCCTAGGTCACTGGAGTATCTGCCCTCTCGGGCACAGAGGATGACTCCACTCACGGAATGAGGTCCCTCCCAGCTGCAGAAAAGACAGTTCAGAATCTAGTTCTTCGTCAGCTTTAGGGCTCACATCTTGGCTGAAGCCTTTTAACCACTCTTAAACCTGAATTTCCTCACCTATAAATAAAGGTGTTAGCCTGGGTAAGATACTAAGTATAAATTCAGGCCTATGGGTCCATAGCTTGGCTACAGTTTAAATGAGGAAAAAAGTGAGGATTTTGCTTGGCCTATGTATTTCTGCATATCAAATAAGAGATCTAACTCAAAACTTCTCTCCTTCAGGTAGCTACTTACCTTCCCCACCACAGGTAAGAATCATACTCCTTCTTCCCTGGAACACCAATTTACTGTTCCTCTAACAGAGCACTCACAGACCAGGCCGCGGCTTCCATTCATTTCGTGTAGACCTGAGTGTGCTTATGTCTTAAAGAGTATGAAACTACTCCCTAGTGGGACAACAGGCCTTTTAAATTACAGAACATTAATTTGGAATTAAAAATTAACTTTCTTCATTGAGAATAAAATTTTGTGTAAGCAACGAGATAGAAGACATAAAACTTTTAAACGTATGTTCTTTTATTCACTTTTGGATTTTTGTATCTTGGGTCTTTATTCTAACGATTTGTTTTTATTTACAGTTGAAAGTCCACACTAACTATCTCATACTTGATTGTGTGCGCACGTGTGTCAACTACACTCTTAGCTCCTCCGGGACAATAACTGTCATTCACTGAACAACAGCCCTACTGGACAAGCGCTGTGCTGGGAGGCGAAGAAAGATACATTACTGACCAGACAGCCACCCTTCCTGCCCTCCTGGAGCTTTCAGTCTACAGAAAGAACTAGGTATTTAGCACACAAGTACCCATACAAATCTTTAAAGTGTGGTTCTGAATTACGCTAAGAAGGGAGATTACAAAGCATACCGGCAGACAGGACGTAGCCTCCAGACCTGGGATGATGGTAACAAATAGACTCCTTAAACAAGGAACACTGAAACTGAGACTCAAGCTGTGAAGGCCACTGACGGAAAGACGGAGGGAAAAAGCGGCTGAGACAGAAGAGGGCATGGCTCACTTGAGAAACCGAAAGGCCACCAGGACCAAGAGCAGCCACAGGGGCAGCGGTCGCCAGCGCCCCGGTGCCGTCCCGCCTACGGGAGCGCTGCAGCCTGGAGCGGAGGCGCATGAGCGACCCTGTCTTTCTAAGTACTGACCACATCACCCTACACTAGCGGACAGGCATACAAATGCATACAATTTTCTAATACGACTTTGACTTTCAGACACAAGGCTTCTCAACTATTCAACCCTGAAATCAACCTACACAGCTATTCTGTCGATAGTTTTCCAACAAGCAAGACCAATTCACCATTCAGGAGCCAACAGAGGAAAAAGAATTGTTCACTTGGGAGGAACAATGCCTTTACAAATGATGAAATCCTTAAAAATAGCACACTCACCTCTGAGAAGTAAAAACTACCAACATCAAAGATGTGATTAAAGATACATACACAAAGTTTGCCTCATGAAAAATATAACATTCTTCTAATTAAAAACTATGTAAACTAGGAAAAACTTAAATGGTCTAAAATTTTTAAGAAAAATATAAAAGCTCCTGTTTTTAATTTTATAGTTTCGTCAGTAAGGGAAACATAATGGGTAACTGTGGTTGAACACATAAGGCCAATGTGAAATTTACTGGAAAAGTGGGGCCCAAAAGTCCTGGGTATTCCAAATATAAACACCAAGTACAGTTTCAGAAAAGAAACATCTCAAGATATATAATTAAATGCAACCTGGTTGGGGTAATTCCAGACATGCTTTTACTCACAGACAGTTTAACCCCAACTCCTAAGATGTGAACCTTCCACATCTTTATAGCATGTTCCAAGTGATCCACACAAGACTTTCCACTTTGACCAATGGGAACTCATCCTCCTAGCCACACATGATCTCTGGGAAATACTTGGCTCACAGCTCCCCAAGGGCTCTTTGCTTAACCTTGTGGCATTTCTGCCCCATGCAAAGGCAGCTTGTATTTAAAGACTGGATGGGCCTTATGTAGATTTCTGGAGCTCTTTTTCTACATCCCTCATTCCTCTCCAGAATGCAGCCTCAACTTCTGAGGGCCTCAGCCTCCCTGAACACCAATCGGCCTCCTCAGTTCAGAAAGGTCACTGTTCTGCCTGGGATTCCCCTGCCTGCACCACAGTCTGGAACAGGCTTCCAGACAGAAAGCCAGGGTAATTATAGGGCTCACCTCATTTGCTTCCCTTGTCTCAGGGATAAGAATCAAGGCCTATTGTCCCATGTCCTATATTTAACTTTATTCAAAATAACACAGTAATAGCTTATTGTATACCACTAAAATGTAGTATAACTTTTTATCTCAAAACTTGCTCTGTGGATTTTTTGGTGTTACAATGAAATGACACACTATCTACTGCATCATGTATATATGAAAAGCAACACTTGACTTTCAGTGACTAACCCCATAAAGTAACAAAGTATTTTATAGTAGGATCATAAAGCAGTTCTTCAGGAAACAAAAGAGAGGGGAAATTTTGTTTAAAATGAAGACAAGTTATATAAAAAGGCAAACTATCTCATTTTAGAGGTTGAAATATTTACAAATAGCCAAATCTAGCCAATTTATTTTATAGCAACTTAATTTCTCTTTCTATAATTTTCATAAGATTTTTTTCTCAATAAATTACAGAAAAATTCTTTGCGAACTTAATTTTTAAAGAGGAATATTAAAGATCTAAAACTTAGTATTTAACAAAGATAATACCACTTAAATATCCAAATATACCAAAAAAGACATACTTCTAAACTATAGGTGGTACCAGAAGATCAAACAATACATAACATTTTCAGCAATTCCTCATGTGCTTGTCAGAAAAACTATGAGTAATTCTATTACTCTAATCTCTACAGGTAAAGGGAGTCATTAATAGAAACAAAACGCCATTAAATTGTTCTGACTTGGCCAGGATCATCCAAACAAAAATTCTAATACATTAATTAAGAAACTAAGACAAGAAGCCACATAGTTTCTGAAAGCTCATATTTAATTACACAAATGTACCCCCTTCTACAAGAATAACTTATATACTGAGTCTAAACATTTCTTTATAGCTTAATATCATGTTGATTAATCACTAATATGTCTGTCAATTTCTTTTCCTCATTTATAAGTCTTTTTTCAATGTATACAGGACCTTTAATAAGGCAACATACTCCCAGGATATATCTAATTACTAGAAACTTTTATTAACAGGGACAAAAAATACAAGGTATTTTACAAATGACTGAAAAAATGCTACAGTTGGAAAATTCTTTTTAGAGATAACAATTTACCACTCAAATTGAAGCTGAATCAGTTGCTTTAAACCATCCCTGAAATAAATATTTACTGAAGTTACTATGTGCTACACACTATTCTAGGCACAGGGATAGGAGTTAAAAGATAAAGGCATCCAAAACAATCCTGGAAAAGAATAAAGTTGAAGAATTCACCTTCTCAATTTACTGTTTCTTCCAATTACTACAATGCAACAGTAATCAAGACAGTGTGGTTGTGACACACAACAGATATATAAACCAATGCAACAGAACTGAGAGTCCAGATAATAAACCCATGTCTGTGGTCAACTGATTCTCAACAAGGGTGCCAAAACCTTTCAATGGGGAAACAAAAGTCTTTTCAACAAATGGTGCTGAATAACCAGACAGCTACATGCAGAAGAATGAAGTTGGATCCATGACTGACACCATACACAAAAATTAACTTAAAATGGATAAGAGACTTAATGTACGAGCTGAAAGTATAAAACTCTTAGGAGAAAACAAAGGTAAAGCTATAGGACTTCAGATTTGGCAATGGATATTTAGATATGACTCAAAAGAATGAAAAGAAAAAAACAGATAAATTGGACTTCATCAAAATTAAAACTTTTCGTGCATCAAAGGACACTACCAAGAAAGTAAAAAAGGCAACCCACAGAATGGGAGAAAATATTTACAAATCCTATTTCTGATAAGGCACTTGCATCAAGAATATACAAAAGAACTCTTAAAACTCAATTAATAAGACAGATAACCCAATTAAAAATGGATACACAAATGACCAACAAGCACCTAAAAAATGTTCACCACCATTAAGAAAATGCAAATCAAACCACAAGATAGAACTTGACATCAATTAGGACAGTTATAATCAAAAAGTCAGATAATGACAAGTGTGGACAAGGTTGTGAAGAAATCAGAACTCCCATACACTGCTGATATCAAATGGTGCAATCATGAGGGAAAACATACAATCCAACAATTATACTTCCAGGTATGTACGTATCCAAGCAAAATGAAGACATATGTCCACACAAACATTGTATACAAGTATGTACAGCAGCACTATTCATATACCCAAAGGTAGAAACAACCCAATGTCTACCAAGTAATGAATGGATAAACAAATTGTAGTATATCATGGAATATTATTCAGCCATATAAAGGAATGGAGCACTGATAACTGTTACAACATGGTGAAACTTGAAAATATTATGCTAAGTGAAAGAAGTCAGTCACAAAAGACCACATATTATGTGATACAATTTATATAAAATGTTCAAAATAGGGAAATATACAGAGACAACGTAGATTAGTGGTTGCTTAGGATTAGGGGGAATGGGGGCTTGGGTCTAGCAATACCTAGTGGGTACAGGTTTCTTTTTGAGGTGACTAAAATGTTCTAAAATTGACTGTGTATATGAATTATCTTTCAATAAAGCTATTTTTTTTGGAAGGGACACCCAAATATGAACCAGGACCTCTTGACATCAGAAAGCTATTTTTAAAAAATAAATAAGTAAAAGCAAGATCCCTACTTCTACAGTTCTCTAACCGCCACACAAATTCCCACTCCAACTAGAGTACTTCTGGATATCCTAGAGATGCAATTTGACAGTCCAGAATTCCAATATATATATACGTTAAGGTTAGTACAAGATTTTAGCACCCAAATATAAAGGGTGCTACCTCACCTGTTCATTTCTTGAAGAAATTGTGAATAGCAATAAATTTGGGGAACTGTTAGGGTACAGATCTCTGCAAAACCAAATTAATTCATTTTAATCACCTATTATTCAAATTCTGAAAAATAAATTTGAAAAAGCACCAGCAAAGAAGCAGAAATTGAAAGGAAGGCAATCCTAGTTCTATTAAAATGAGGGGAAACAGATATCTTACCACAGGTTCTACATTAACTCTCATTCAAATACCATTTCCAGGAAGAAAATGGTATATTTTACCACGTATGCAGGATATACAACTGATACAAAAAAGGAGGAGAAATCTTGCATAAAAAGCCTAAAAGAAAGGGTACCCCTTTGTCTTGTTTTGTTCACTAATTCTCAGAAAATGAAAGATACAGAGAATACAAAGAAGACATGCCAAGAAACAATAAAATTACTAGTCACGTCAGTGATAATTCATTAGATTAACTCTTATTCATTCCATCAACAGTTATTCAGCACCGACTATGTGTATGGCTACTAGAACTAGTTTCCAGTGATATAAAAACATATAAAACCCAAGTTATAAAAGCTCTTACATAGCTTCCAATATATGTAAGCTATGACAGAAAATGGTATTTTATGGTACTTTTCCAGAAAATGGATCTGAAATTATTTTCCCTTAATCTCATGCATTAGGCTTTCTAGCTTTAAATAAGTCAAAGAAAATTTAAAGGAATCGATTCAACTATGCGAACGTTGAAACTTCAAAATATGAAAAAAAAATTTAACCAATCCATATTAAAAGTTAAACTGCAGATAAAATATCATCCTTAACTTAAAGAAGACTCATTAAAACTGGCAAGGAAATACCTAAGATACCAACAAGAAAATAAGCAAAGAATATAAAAAAGAGAATTCACAAAATAAATGTAAACAGCAATAAAACATGAAAACAGTTCTCCCATGCTAGTAAACACATACTCAATTTTAAAAGATAACCCTTTCTGGCCTATTAAATTACCAAAGACTTTTTGTAACACTCAAAGCTAGAAAGAGCATAGAGCACTATTTATGGCCTATATGTACATTTATTCAAACTTTCTGAAAGGAAAATTTTAACTCTTAATAGATTTCATTTCTTAAAACTTCTTTTGAATTCTAAATTAGGAAATGATTTTACAAGAGCAGCCAGAAGTACAGACAGAAGTATACCGAGAGGTTCACTGCAGTGCTGTCTAGAACAGTAAGAAATTGGTAACAACTGAAATGGTTTATGTTATAACCATAAAAATGGATATGATGGAGAGATTTTAATATTTTTACTAACATGGCAAGTGCTCACAATACAGTCAGATAATTAATTTATCATGCTCACCTCAGCCTAAAGGGACTGCTTCCCACACCTACGTAATTTACTTGGCAATTCATCTTCCTGTGATATCTCTTATTGCTATAATAAACTATTATTTAAGTCCTTCACCATATCTTTTCACATGTATGCCTAAGAAAATAGCACATAAAATAGAAAACTATAGATTCTGAACTGTAACAGATACGGATGAGTCCAGGCTCCAAGTATTCTGAACTAATAATACATCTCTTAAAGCCTCATTTTCCTCATCTGAAAAACGCACATTTATTTTACAAGTTCATTGTAATCGTTATATAAAACATGTCAAACCACTTGAATGATAGTATGAAGGTAAATGACAGATGTAAATTTATGACTATTTCTGAACCAGACTATGTTACAAAGTTGCCATTACCTTATCTCTTCTCCTTAATTAGATTATAAATTCCTTGATGGCAGGGCATGTTCTCTATTATCCTCATATATAAAAAATGCATTATCTGCCTGGGGGAGCATGGGAATATTCACAAGGTAAGTGTCTTTGAAATGACTCCAAGAGAAAACAGAGAAAAGGGCAAATGAATGAAGGATCTCCGACTGGGAAAGCCCCCTGGACCTAACAGAGGCCCACAGAGGACCTGGTCACTTAGGAGAGCCCATGTCTGTTTTGTCCACCACTGGAGCCCCATGTCCTTGGCTAGCACTGCCCGACACATGGTAGGCACTCAATTTACAAGTGAGTCTGCAAGCTAAACAAACAGTGCGGGAGACTAATGGGTAAGATGGGAGGAAGCAGCGAATGACTATTCACTACTAGTTGCTACAGGAAAGGTTGAGCTTTTAAATTTCATTCACACAATTAGGCTAATGACTCTCCCTTTTTAGAAATCATTCCTTAATACACACATACTCCTTTTGGTATTCTGTTAAACAACACCTAGATAGTCAAAGATTCAAGTAGAATTCTAAGGGCTTCTTTTACAAAATAAAAGCTCAGTTCTGGGGTTGAAACTTCACGGCAAATGTCTCTGATGTTTCCAGAAGTATTTTCACTTCCCCAACTTACTTCTGACTTCTTCAGGTAAATGAGTATAATCAAGTACCTATTTTCTAAATCATTTATTTCAGTTCAAGACATGATATCCAAAATTAAGTATGATGGATCTTGGGGGCTGAAAGCCACCAATACAGGGCTGCCATCATTTTATTTTGCCAAGCAAAGATATGGGAAATATACAAAATTGACTGCCACCATAATCTCCAAAAACATACAATTTAACTAAGTTTTAACTTTATAGAAAAAAACTCACCACACTGTAATTTATCAATTAATTGTAGGCCGATAACTTCACAGTTGTTTGGGAACCCCTCATTAAAAGAGTCAATTTGATTTATGCTGCCAAAGAAACTTTCCTTAAAAGCACTTAACTTTAACACTCTTCCCACAGCTTCCCCTCCAGGGGAAAGGACATCAGGACAGCAGGAGTGACTGGGAGTGAAGGAGCGGGTTTCCACCCACCTGCTCCCCTGCTTTCATAGCTGACTCCCGCCACCCTTGCCCTCATCCTCCTCTCCGGCGTCCTCTTCATTTATCCGCTCTCCCTACAAGCACCTCTGGAATTACACACCGACGAAGGGTCTAAGCAACAGTGTCAACAGTTCGCCGGCTATTAGTAGTCAAGTTTTGGGAGAGTCAAAAGTTACACTAAGTGAGGGGTCAACAACCCTAACCCCCACATTGTTCAAGGGTCAACTCAGTGTGCATACTCTCTGATAGAGCAAGCACATTTCCAGGGTTTTATTCTAAGAAAACAAAGATTAAGCTAAGAAGAATGCCCATACATTGATATTTGTAAAAGCAGAAGAAATGGAAACACCCTAAAAATCCAACAAAAGGCTGGCCAAATTAATTAAGATCACAAATAGCTCCCTGGAATAAAAACTTAAGAAAACACTCAGTGGGAGTCAGTAAGCAGTTGCTACACAACAGAAGTCCCTACTGGTAGACTGAGATTATGCCAAATGTTATGTAATAAAAAAATCACTACAACCCACTTTCTTTCTACTCTATCCCACTTTCTTTGTACTCCTTTGTACTCCTTGTGAATTTACCAGGATTACGTGAAAGCCAGCAGCTTCCTCTGTGTGTGTGCATGTATTTCCTTAGTGATATATATACTTACAGTGCACCTTATAATCAATGGCATCTTATATTTGATGAAATATCACTCTCTAAATGCTCAATTTCAATAAGTTAAATGAGCATAAGACAGATACTTCATAAGAAATGAAGTTTATTCAAGAGTAAAGGCACCAAAATAAATAAGAACCAAAGCAATTTTTTAAAAAGAAACTCTGTTTATAGATTTTCAGAGTTTGTACGGATTATATCCAGGTATTTACAGCTAAACAAATAACCTCAAACTATTTGCTAAAAATGAAGATACTCAATTTTATAAAGGACACACATCACTTGAGATAACTGTTGAATTTTATCTGAGCCCTATATTTCTGGAAAAGAGCAATGAGTAGAAATCCCCCCAACTTTTTGTGTTCCAAGAAATTGTTAACCTTAAGGCCACCATGTCCTTGTATATTATGAGATAAAACCATCTCTATTTTCTTCCACGATTCCCATGTTTCGTAAAACAAGTTTTCTCCCTCCTCTTTGAGATATTCTCCATTAATGGATGTTTTCCACACTGCAATAGCCTGAATACTACATCCTTGATTATTTAAGAAAATGGAAGTTTCTCATCTAGGAGAGCTTCTTTACAATCATGTTACCCACTATTCTTACTTTTAAAATCTTTATTGTCACTTTAGTTAAATACATATCAAAGTATTTTTTCTTGGTAATCCATGATCCTATTTTTTTTCAAGTGTAATTTAAACTATTTAATTTGAAGGCATCAAATTAACAAGACCATTTCTGTATATTATGTGGACACTTAACTTAGTTCTTCCCTTCTCTCTGATGACATGATTTCCCTTAGAACTACAGAGACAAACATTTCTTCACCTTCACCTCCATCCCAACCTGGTAGCACATTAACACCCCAGAGATAACAGAAAACATCAGTGGAGAATATGTAAAAGTATACATGATCCTATCTTAATTAAAGTGTCCAAATCTCCTGACAACTTTTGATATTTTGCCTTCCCAAAATCACTTTACACCTAACACTGTTCTTGAGATTTCCCACCTTGTAAAAGGAGAGGTACTAGAAATACTATTTGATGTGTTATATGCTTAGCGTTCCTAGGTTAAATCTGCCTGGGTAAGATGTTATAAATATTTCAGAAACAGTCTGCTGTATAGACGCTCCCAGAGAACTGTTAATGCCCTCACCGTCCATGACATGCTTCTGTTATCAGAGTGCTGGAGCCATTTTCCTCAATATTAAACTTCTTAGGCATAGTTCAGTTTTGTTTTTTATATGATCACTTCGATGCAACTTCCTTATTTTAAAGCTAGGACCCTCTAGGCCAGTGGTTCTCAACTCGAGATTCACATCACTTACCTATGGAGTTTTATTAATATGCACAGATGTTTAGCCCCTATTGTGGACTTTATAGAATCTCTTTATTTGATATTTTTTATATATTCTTAGTATACTATATCAGAACTGTTATATGTTATGTCTGAAGATCTTTTTTCTCTATAAAGATTTTAAGTTTTCCATTTTCTTAATTAAAAAATTTCTTAACAGACTTAATCATTACACTTACATAAAAATTTTGCCTAAAAAATCTTTGGATTGACATTTTTTAAGAGTAAACATTTTTTTAAATTATGTGTAACACAGGCAAAATTATTTTAAGTCAATAAATTTTTATCTAAGGAATTTATGTTGTGATTCCTTCCACTGCCAATATCCTTAGCTCCTCCCAAGTCTGAGCCATGATCTTCATGACAGTCCTTTTAAAATCAGCTTTTGTTCGGTTCACAGTTGTCATTATCATTCAGTCCAACATTCTTTTAGCCTAGCTTCTATGATCACCACTTGAATATAGACATACTTCAAAAATTCCCCATTGTATTCTCTGGGATCCAATTTCTTCAAGCAGTTTACCTTGGGGCCACATTTAGGGTCACAGTGGGATCCACCTGGTTTTCAATTTCAGACACCCTCTAACCATAGGTTAAGTTCAAATCATATTCATTTCTAAGCTGTCAAACCCTAGGAATAGTACAGATCACTGGGATATGCAAATACCTAAGATTAAAAAACTATTTTCTGTTAGGTTTCTCATAGGTGTAGCAGACCTGTCATGTAGTGTTTCACAAAGATCTAACACACAGTTCTGTCAGAAAAAAAGACCACACAGACACTCTCTGAGGCGTTTCCAACGCTGAAGGTTTACAGAAAAAGCCCCTTTGGGATAGACCTCAGCTGGATTGACTTTTATCTTATTTTGTGTGTCACAGAAACCAGCAAATTTTCTTATCGATTGCTTTAATCTTTAGTGAATCTTCATGGATCTTTCACTTTTGAAAATTATAAATTAATTTACAGTAATATATATAATTAACCAGGGTCACTTTAAGTTTTCCATCACTTACAGACAGGTTTTTGTTTAACTCTGCTCCTTCCCTGGAAGCATCTGCAATCTGCTCCAGGCCAGAGTGCCAGTCTTCAACAAAAAAGGGTTGTCTCAGAGCCCACGGAAAAGGACTAGGCCAGGTAGTTTTGGGTACAGGCTTCTGATGGCATACTGAAACACCACCAGTGCATGGAGTCAGGATTTCTAGAACTCTCGTCAAGAAGATGGATTCATGAGATGCTAAACTGAACATCAAGCAGAACAAGAACGGTGCAGGGCTGAATGAACTGACAAGGGATAACTGCAGGCTTTGCTGGAACACTGTTGCTGCCTTAGGGCTTTATTTCCTGCCTGTATTAGGAACCTCTTTCTCTTTTCTCTTAAGCTATCTATAATTCGTAACAATTTAGTAGACTGTGCTTTCACAGTAACTGAAATTATCCAGTGTATCTTGTCTTTCACACTGGTGTAACACACTTCTAAAAAGAAATGTGGCAATGTGTCTCAGGAGTCAAAACTCTGTCTTCATGATGTAGTAATCTATCTTAAAGAAATAATCTGAAATACTGAAAAGTTTGCATAAAGATTTCTATCAAGTTATTAAGTGGAAACACGTATGTTATAAAATAACTCAAAGAACAATTGGTTACATTATGGCATATACATCAAGTGGGATACTGTTTGTAATTAAACATGGGACACTGCATGTGGGACAGGGCTCATATGATAGCTTCTAAAGATAAGCTGTATGGAGGAAAAAATACCTATCTCAACATGTCTCTCTCTCTCTCTCTCTCTCTCTCTCTCTCTCTCTCTCTCACACACACACACACACACACACACACACACACACACGCTTACACAGATAAAGCCCAGGAAAGAAATATGCTAAAGTGTTAATGGTAATGATTTTCAGATGGTAAGATTCTGACCAGTTAGTTTCTTTATACTTTTCAGACTTTTCCACGATAGACATGTGTTGCCTTTATTATCTGAGAGGTTCCCAATTTAGGTTTATTAACTGAACAAGTTTCATTAGCTTTCCTGAAGCAGCAGCTATATCAATCTGGAAAAATACTACTCTTAAATATAGCCTATAACACTTTAAAAAATGAAAACAGTATTAATCTAAGTAGTAAAGACACATCAAGTTAAATAAAAAACTAAAAAACTTCCAAAAAAAAGAAACTGAGCTGCACCTACTGACCTAAACAAGTCACTCAACCAGTAATGCCACACTTCTGATCTGAGTATTGGATCTATGACTCTCCAACAGTCAGTGTGAATTCCAAACACCTCTAGGAATAACATGTAAAATAAATCACAGCTGAAGCAAAAAAGGGAATTTGGAAAAGCCAGGTCCCAAAACCTTTTTCTCCTTTCTATTTCTGCAGACATAGAAAAAAAAAAGATTCTTGGATAATGCAGACTACTGCAGCTATTTTAGAAAATATCTAGCCTCGAAATACATTTGATGGCTTTAAAAAAAATTACTTATGATGAACTTCCCCCTTTATCACTTTAAATGGAAGAAAACAGACATACAGTGATGGCTACTACTGAACACTTCATATAAAAGGCCACTATTTCATTGAATTTTAGTAACAACCTAGAAAGTAGGTGCTATTATTATTTCTGTTTTTCAAATGAGGAAAACTCAGTGTGAGAATGGTTAAATAACTTCCTCAAAATCAGACAGCTAGTAAACAAGAGGTAAGATACAAAGCCTGTCTAACAACAAAACCTAAGCCCTAACCAACCAATGTACCTACTGCTTCCTTCATTCAACAAGCACTGGCTGACAGCCTTCTAATACTACGCCAGGAACTAGCATATAAGGTAAGCAGAACAACAGTCTCCCTGTCCCCGTGGAGTTTAACGTCTACTGAAGGCAAGAGACAAACAAACATTCACACGAATATTTAATTACAAGTGGTGACACACTCTATGGTGGCAAGCTACAGGAGACCATGAGAAGCGAACATGAAAGGCCTGATTGAATCTAGGGGAAGGAGGACCAGACCAAGGACAGGCTGACCCTCACGTACGCAGCCCTTAAGAGAAGACCTGGAGCAGGAGGAAGAACTAAGAGGTGAAGAAGGAAGAACAAAGGACAACACCCCGGGCCACCGCTGTCCTTACTCAGTGCACTGCCCACCGCTGCCCTTACTCCGCTGTGCGCATGCGTGGCAGGAGCAACGTGCTTCTTTCCTTCCTGAGGGCCACACTATTTTTGAAAAAATTTAAATACAGACCAGTGTTTTAGAGAAAAACGAGTAACTTACCTAAGGTACTCATATATTCCGACCCCAATTTTACTCTAAAATGAATCCTAAATTCTGTTACAATTATTGTGTTTTGATAAGTAACTAAGAGAACAATCTTGAGAGACAAGGACGAGACGTATTCTTATTCTGGCCTTCAGGAAATAATATTATTTTCAGGGAAGAAATACTGGGATCCCAACCTTGCCCAGCTTCTTCAAAACTGCCAGTTGGTGGATAAGTACTGGGCATGCTCCCCTCACTCACTCTCGAGGGACAAGCACCAGAGTGCCTTTTTTCACTTCTGACTGGTCGTGTTTTTCAAAGTGAGGGTCACAACACATTTATGAGTAATAAAATCTATTTAATGGATCACAGTGAACAGCTTTTTTAAGAGAACATAACAAGAATTATTAGACAGTATCATGTATTACAAGGTCAAACATTATTTCATAAATTTTTACTTCAGTTATACAGCTTATACATACTATTTCTAACCGGGGGTCACAGTCCCAGCAGGAGTTTCAATATCACTACCACTGCACAGAAATTACAGCCTTACTGCCTGTTTAATACAAGCTGAACACAGAAAAGAACAGCATATCTATAAAAGTTTGTGCACTGTCTCCTCGTTATTCTGTGAGCCTGAAATAAAGTTCCACGGCGGGGAAAGTATACAATAAGTTTGACAGAGATGTCAGAGGTTTTTTTTTTCTGCCCTGATTTTTTGTAAAACCAAATATTTCATCACTAATCTATCCTGTAGAGTCTAATTAACTCAGAAAATATAGTATAACCCAGTTGCCAAGTAACTGGTCATGTGGGCATGTGCTGATGCTGACCCAGGTAGTCAGGTGGCTGAAGCGTACCTTTAGCTTTGGACCCTAACCTGGGAGCACAGCGTGTCATAAGTAAAAAGCAGACAGCCTGGACCCAGGATGCCAAGCTTAACCTTGGGGAAGATGCAGTCTCTCTGGGCTAGTTTTCTCATCTCTAAAATGAAAACCATGGCCCAGATGATTTCCAAATTCCCTTCTACGCTAACTTCTGTGATTCTATAAGCAATGGCTGGGAAGTTGGACTAAATTAACGTTAAGAGCCCTACCACTCATAAGACTTGCATTAGCAAGTGCTTAATTCCTCATCTGAATGAGAACGAAACCCAGGTTATACGTACATTTTTATTTTCCTACATGAAGACTTTAGGATTGTTAATTGTACAATAAAAATAACACCTGTGTTAAATTTTCTTCCAAAATACTTCCACTGAAAGACTAAAAAGGTTGACAATTTCTATTAGTTTTACATCTCTAAACTAGCTGTCTTCGAGTAAGTCCTATTTAGGACATTGTACAGCTAGTATCCTCAAATGGCCGGCTCACATGCAAAAAAAGCTTCCACTGAAAACATCAAATCTGATCAGCTTTGAAGTTTAGTATCTATTTTTCTCCACAAGTTTATTTCTTCTGAAATTATACTGAAACGAAATTCACTTATGAAGTGAAATGCTTCTGACAGAGCAGCTAATATATCGTAACAGCCTTCCCTGACACTTCACGAGTATTTGGCATCCCTATGATCCATGAGACTACTACTTCTACTGATGGCTGCAAAATATGACAAATGAATGTTCGCAGAGGTCAAAAACAAATTTTCCTTTTGCCTATTCTGTTAGAGAATAAATATCTAAAGGCAAATTTTACTCTACTACATGAGTCTGAGGTCTATGGGAAATAGAAGAATTTAACTACCATAACCTACTTTCCAGAGGAATAATGTTCCTTTTAAAATACAGCAGTTTGGAATATGCCTCTGAAACAGGGGAAAGCATTATAGTATAATGTACTTGTTGAGAATACAGTTACAGATTTTAAATTACAGTTCTACACCTGTAAATTACCAACATAAAGCAAGCCCTTTGCTTCGTTTCTGCTAATGTTGTTTCAATCTACCTGCTCTGTTACCCAGGATGAACTAAATAATTAAAGAAAACCTACTCAGTATAGTCAGATAGTTCATGTACTGGAAACAAATTTTAAAAAAGAAGATTTCATTTAAAATTTGGCAACAATATTCTCTTTATACAAAACGGAATCTCACCAATTTCAATTCTAGCAACAATTCAAAGGAGACTTAAAATTATAAATGTACTAGTTAAGAATTTGGGCTCTATAATTAGCTTTTTATTGAAAAATAAAAACAGGTAACATGTTCATTGTAGAACTTTTAGGGAAAGTGTCATTATGTAGCCTTTCAATCTTTCTTTCTACACACATATACACCTTTTTTTTTTTAATGGGATCACACAGACTATTGGATTTTACAAAGCCCAACTCAAATAAATAATAGTTTAAAAATAGAGAATTTATTAACTCACATATCAAAACAGGAGAAAAATGGGGGTGAATCTAGCATAAAAGGAAATGACACTGGCCAAAGTGTCTCTGCTTTTCTGTGGGGTTAATGCAATTGTCTGAGATCCAATCACTTCTCTAGGAGACTGTGACTACAGCTTCAGGGAACCAGTTCTAGGCTCAGGACTCCACAGTATACAGTTTAGGCAATACAAAGGGCATTATTCCCCTCCAGCTTTAATTTGAAAAATCCCAGCAGAGAATGCTAAAGGCCTGGCTTGGGTCAACTGCCTACCCAGATAGCCAGGAATGTGGAACAAGGGAGCAGTTCCAGTCTGGACCACAGGGCTGGAGTCAACAGAGAGACGAGAATGGGGGAGAGGAAGGAAGACATAACTGGTGCAGAAACACGCATGACCTGAGAAGCCACCTCAAGTTTAGCTTACCATCTTCCACAAACACAGTGTTTCATAGTCTACTTTTCTCACTGAACACAGTGCAAGTATATATACATCAGAAATACTTAAGAATCTTTTTAAAAATAGACATTCAAGTCCCTTTTATCTAGAAGAACTTGTATCATGAGCATTTTTTAATGTCTGAATATTCCTTGAAAACATGGTTTTTAATAGCCACACGGAATTCTAATGTGTTCTGAATTTTTTTAATTTAATTTTATGACTTAAATCCAGAAGAACCACATACCATCATGACCTTTTTTGAACACAATACTCACAAGACTCAAAAAAGGCATTTCATGAAAGCACCAACCACTGGCATCTTTACCACACCTTTTCTCAGAAACTATGCCAAAGGATTCTTTGTGGGGGGTGGAGGCAGTTAGGTGATCCTCTGAGACTTACCACTAGTAAAAATCTCCCACTGAGGGTTTTTTAAACAAATGTCTTTAAGAGACAGGGTACAATATATCACAAAGTAAAGCAGGAAAAGCAAGGTTTGTCATAACCTAATTAAAGCAAGACTGAAGATTAAAAACAAACACACTATAACCCAACCAACCCAGGAAAGTTAATGGTGGGGCGGGAGGTGGGGGACAGCCTGTGGGAAGTCTAGGGAATGGAGTGAGGCTAGGCTGAGGCCTCCCATGCTAGAAGCAGGCAGCACACCTCATAGGGACGCTGGCCAGCCTCCCTGGTCTGGTAACTTCGTCACTAAAATCATTCAACTAATTTCTCTTGCTTATGCCATGCTTACCTGTCAATCTCTTAATTACACTTTGGCTTTCCATAGCCAAGAGAACACACTGACCCACCAGGTGTAGACCAAGCTGTGTGGGAGCTGACGTGCAGCGCCTGGACCTTGCTTGCTTTTCCTGCCAAAGGAATGCTGGTGTATCAAGATCCACAGCAGCCATCCGCCAAACTCCCTTTCTGACTTCCTCCTATTTTCTCTTTAAAGAAACTATTGCCAACTGCCTGACTAGCAAGATGAAAGTGCTTTAAAAAGAATACATCCCGCCTGGTCAAATGAGAAGGCTGAGACAACAGAATGCTATGAGTAAAAAGATAATCATGGAGGAATGAGGAATTATTAAGTAACAGGAAGTTATTAAGGCAAAGGTATCCAGTAAGCAGTTAAGACCTTCTATCACCCTACTTCAGGTAGAGCTCAGAACAAGATTTACAAGACACCAAGGGAACACATGTGAAGGAAGAAGCAACTTCTAACAATAGGACAATTAAAGGAAACCACAAAATCCTTCTTGAGAGACGAGTTGTCCGCATTTCAGAACACAAGGGAGTCTCTGCCATCGCCGAAGCCCTTTGTTACTGCAGCTGCACGGTCACTGCGTCTCTGCCTAAAGCCACCCCCGCCAACGGGGTCTACTGTTGTTATGGCCCCAAGCCACGCCCACCACCGAGGCTGGGCTGGCAGTCTGCAGCTGCGCCCTAAGGTGGACTTCTCTAGGGACAACAGTGACATCCAATGTCAAGACTGAGAAAGTATGAAAAAATATGAAGTCCCAGTCAAAGGGGACATTCAAGTTGAGAGAACGATCAACTCACCTAGGAGTGATAGGATACCCGAGTACTTCTTCAGGACTGAAACCCATTTTTCCAAATGAATTTACAAGGAAGTGAGTATATATACATAAAGTGAATAGTAGCTAAAGTCATTGGTTAAAAAGAAAACTACTTTTAGATTCATGTAACATGTACTTTATAAGGACAATAAGTGAGAATAATGAGGCTAGTTTTAATATAACTATTTTAAAGGAAAGGTTACAGTAGATAGGAGCAGTTTTACATCAGCCTTAATATCCAAGTTCTGTGTTTTTTTAAGTGCACATTCAAGAAATCACAAAAGTAAATTATTCCAAATTAGTTTTAATAGCTCCTTACAATCTCAGTATCATCCTACAACTGGCCGAGATGCTGGAAAAAGAAATTACAAGGAATGTTTATTTCTAAGCTTAATCACTAACAGTAACAACTGATATCCCTACCGTGAATGCTTTATCAAAAATAAGGGCAAGCAGTATCCACACTGACAATTAGCAGTAAAACCATAATGGAGTCCTATCACCTCTCGTCCTGTTTTGTGTTTCCTGCTCATTGCGTAACTGTCCCGGCAGCATGCACCCAGCAGATGGGCCGGGCTGGCACCTGCCGCGGTGGTGCACTGACAGACATGTGCGGGCCTGCCCTCCACAGAAGACCTGTGCCTTAGAACAGCCTTCCTAATCAATGACACATTGACAGAAAGTGCATGAGCAAAGATGGCAGACAGAGCCTTGTTCCGGTCTGTCCCCAAACCAGTTAACCTGGTAGCGCAAATGACACTACCAATCTCCAGTGTGTTAGAATGTGGTATCTAGCACACACTGAATGTGTATGTTGAGCTTCTTTAAAAAGTTAAAAATATAAATAAAAGAAATTCAAATAAACAACTGTAGAACCCCTGAAGCATCTTTTGCTAATGATCTATGGTAAGTTTGTCAGAGGTCAGCTTTGTATATTGAAGAGGTAGGTGGTGTGATAATGAGGGCGTATAAAACAGAAAACAACAGCTTTGTCAAATAATCTGTTTTACAGGTTTATTGTAAAATTAAGTGCAATGTTGCTGAGAAAAATATTTCTAAGCTCTTCTTGTTCTGTTCACTTAAAATTGGATGAAGCCCATTATCCTGACCTATTTTTATTATGACAAAGACACAGAAATCTGGCTGAAAAATCAAGGTTTCTTTTTTTTATCACTGGAGGAAGAGTCATTTTTACGGCACATTTCCATTTCTCTCTGCCCTTCTTACTTTTACCTAATCCATTTTTTTTTCCAAAGTGTAGTTATACAGAATTATAATTTCTGATCTGCTCATGATTCTGACAATGAAATCACACCTCCTCTTCATGTGTTCAAGGGCATGCAGACCTGAGTTCACTACTTGCTGTAAAACCGTGGACAATATACTTAACCACTGTGCCTTAGTTCCCCATCTGTAAGAGACAGAATAATAGGACCAACCTCACAGAGCTGTTGTAAGGACTAAATGGGCAAACAGAAGTAAACAGCACATTTTAAGCATTTAGTAAGTGTTCACTTTACTATTTTTAAAGCATAACTTGAGTCAAAATGCTCAAAGACTGAATCTACTAACAAATTTATAAACTTTCAGACAAAACTTCTAAAAATGTTAGATGTATTCAAAAGGAACAAAATCAATTCTCATTACACCATGTACCATTATTTAGAGAAGTTGTTCCTTAAAAGTTCACAGAAGTATCTCAACATCAAGGAAAATGAAGACTTTTTTCAGAGATTATAAAAATAAATAGGTTTGGGGCAACTGGGTCATGACAAGCAAGAATATGGTTCCTGTGTTCAGTTCTAACTGCAGCTATAGAATTTGTCTGAAATTTCTTTAGGCAGGAAAAATAAAGAGGACACTTAATTGCCTTATTGCTGGAACCACAGAGCAAGACAGATTCAAGAGGAGCGGTGCACGTATTTTCATTATAGGGGACAGGGGGCAGCAGTTTGCAAGTCTACTCTTGGATGCAAAGGACAGGGATAAGAGGACATTTGAACATATAGACATGTAAGAAGAAAACTCTCACAGTTATGGTGGGGTTGATCCCCCAAAGAAGAAAAGAGCATCAAATTAATTGAGTCCCTAAGGAACAAAATGCAACAAATGCTTTGGGTACCAAAGTTCCATCGTAAGAGCTTCATGCGGTAGCAAAGTTTTAGACAAATCAATCCTTTACTTTATGTGCACGTGTGAGCAACCATCTGCACAACGCTACTACTGTAGGCCGGTTAAGGGCCATTGGAAAGAGAAACAAACCTGCCGCTTTGCAGGGACTCAGGGCAGCTCCTCGGAGGAAAGACAGCAGGCCCAGGGATGGCGGGTAGGGGGGGTGCAGCAAAAGAGGGCAGGAGAAGAACGAAGGAAAATCTGCCAATGCGTCTCTGCTTCACGAGCGCCTACTTCCTTACAGGAGTAGGGGCGGGGGGAAGATAGCATTTTCGTCTAGTAACGATGCGAGCAATTGAAGTGTGGCCCCCGTTTCAGAGCTCGCGCCGGGGTGGGGACCCCGGGTGCCCCGCTACGCTCCCGGCGCGCAGGAGCACGGCTGCAGCGAGGGCCAGCAGGCTGGGCGCCCGGGCAGGGGTCCCTCCGTAGACCCGGCCTCCGTGCCTCCGTCCTGGGGCTGCACCCCGCCCCTCCGGCCCGGCCCCGGAGCGGGGATGCTGCCTCACCACCTGGCGGAAAGCCGAGGCCCCCACGCCCCCTCGCCTCCGGCCGAGCTCGGGCCCGAACGAGACCCGTTCTCTGCGCCGGGCCAGCTGCAGCCGCGCCACTCACCTCGCCGCCCGGCAGCGCTCGGGCTCGGGCTCGGGTTCCGGCGGCGGCGGCGGCGGCGGCTCCTCCATGGCGGCGGCGGGCTGGACGGCCAAGGCGGGCAGAGGAACCAGCGCGGCGGCGGGAGCGGCTTCTCTCATCCGTGCACGGAGCCCAGCATGGCCGCGGCGCGCAGTCAGCTGCAGCCTGCAGCCGGGGACCGGAGCCCCGAAGTGCGGGAGCGACTCGGCTCCGCCTCCGCCCCTAGCCCCCCGCAGGAGCGGCTCGCGCCGCGGCCATCTTGGAAACGGCGACCGGCCAGCGCCGGGCTACGGCGGGCGGCGAGGGCCAAGCCTCCGAGGGCGGCGGCGGGACGGCGGCGGGGGCCGTCCCCGACGAGCCAGGAAGGCCGGCGAGGAGGGGTCCGAGGGAGCGCAGGTGGCCCAGGCGGCAGCGGGGGAGACGCGTCGGGGCCCGGGCCTGCCTTCGCCGGCGGGGGTGTGCGGTGGGCTGTGCACGCCCTGCGTCCCGGTGGTCAGCGGTGGGCGTGCACGGAGGGCCCCGGGAGGGGCTGCGCGGCCTCGGGCAGCGGCGGTTAATGACTTTTAAGTGCTTTGTAAACTTTAGCAAGTGGATCGCCGCCAGAGGTGATGCCATCCTCAGAAGTAGGGTGCGTTGTAAGGCAGACGCTCACAGGCACACGCGGGCGTGGACCCTTGGGGACCCGTGCGTCCTGGGGACTTGGGGTGCAGGCTGAGGAAAGCTCAGTCTTCAGCGCACACGTCAAACTCGGATTTGGGGGCCCACCCAGTCTCCGGAAACGCTGAACATGAAAGCAGCCCTCCTATCAACAGGGCAGAAAAACACACCGATCTAACCTAACCTCCGTATTACAAGGACGGTTATTTAATCTTCCAGAAACTCAGGCTAGAGTGCTCCTACACGGAAGGAAAAAAGTTCTAAAGATTCTTTCAGAGTCACAGAAATGCTGGTGGAATTCCACTGTGGCATGTACTCTTGAGGCTCCACAGTGTTAAGTTATAAATATTTATAAAATTTCCCATGAGATGAAGTCCAGAGTTAATTAAAAAATAGCATCATTTAAAATTAAGTACATTTCTATTCATTCAAACGTGCTAGTTTTTAAAACCTCATTCAGCTGGGTTTGAATATCCAAAACAAACATTTTGAATAAGTGTTGGTAAGAAAACTAGCTGAACCAGAAGATTTTAAATACTCTATTTTTAGGTCAGTTGTGAAGTTAGCTATATTGCACTCAAGTACATTACTTAAATGTTTGTAATTTTAAGAATGGTTCAGTCTGTTTTTATCATGACAATCTGTATGATGTATAGGGCCTGATAGTGCTGAATTGCGGAATTGACATTTTATTCATTCAACAGATATTTACTCAATGCATATATGTGCCAGGAACTTACTAGATGCTGCGGGATATAGCAGTGAGCAAAACACACCAAGCCTTCCTCTTAATGCTAACACCCTAGTGAAGTAAGGGAAAGAGAGAGAAAACAGAAGAAAAACAAAGGACAAGTTAATAAATAGCACACCAGCCACTCCATCACTGCTATGGAGAAAAGTCAGCTGGGAAGGGGGTTTGAGAGCCGAATGCTATTTTACCTAGATTGATCAGGATAAAGTTAAATTATGTGGTCATAACAATTATTTCAAAAGAAAATTTTCTTCATCACTTAATTTTCTCCTCACTAACTCATGTTTAAGTATTTTAATATTTTGTGTAAGTCATGGTTCACCAATGATACCTGACGATTGCGTAAGCCTGGAGCCTCTCCTCAGATCTCCACGCTTGTAAATCTGTATATTTGATATATAGACCAGCGTTTGTAAGATGTATAATTTGTTGTTTTAATATCTGCTTGAGGGTACTATTTTAGCGTGAACCAAATTTACCTCTAACTAATGATATAAGGCAGCTCATGTGGAAACCTCAGTTAACTAGTACTAAATATTCAATTTAAATGCAGTGGATTTTTTCTTTACTCAAGTTACTTTTGGGTTGTACACCAACACTTCGTTATTTGTGTTCTCCTATTCCGTGCCACTTCATTTCAGCGATTCAGCATTCCAAATGTCAAGATCTGAATTTATTCCCCTCTTACCCACCAACCTAAAAACATGCCCCTCGCCCATGTTCTCTGACTTGGTGAACTGCAGTGCCCTTTACCCACTCAGAACTGAACAACCACTCCCTCAGCCCCCTGATAAAGGGTCCTTAATCCTTTCAAATTCTACCACCCCTCTGGAATCCTTTCACTCGCCTCCATCCTCTCTAGTGCAGACCAGCATCATAGCTCACCCAGCTCACTGCACAGGCTGCTGCTGGTCACCCTGCTTCTGTGCTCTCTCCCAGCCCAATCTGTCCTCATACTGTGGTCATGAAATCTTTCAGAATCTTCATCCAAACATGTCACTCTCTTACCGAATTCATTTTACTGACATCTTACTACTGTCCAAATAAAGAACTTTTAAAAGTCTGAGTTCTTCAAATGCTCCTTAGTTGGGTCTGCTCCTAGGATCATGCAAAAGGAGTTCCTGTTCCATCGCACCTTGCATTCCACCTGGCCAGGCCCCTGGAGTCTAAGCTATGTGCGTGTCCTTGCAGAGGAGGACCTCAAGAGGTCCTTGCAGACCTGATGAAGCCCTCTCAACTAGGGCAGGAAAGAGATGCAAGTTTTCTAGCAGGCTAAGAATTGGCATCCATTTAAGGGATAATTTTTAAATACTTGTTCAAAAGGGATAAGCAGGTTTTTGTCTTACAAATGTATATATATATATATATATAAAGTCACTTACTGGTTCACTTCCACCATATGAAGAAAGCTCAGCAAAATATTTCCCAGCTTTCTGTAATTCTAGTTCTAGTCTTAATTTTCCTTTACTTTTCCAAGCCAGAACCCTTCTTTGTAAGGCATATTCAAAGTTTTAAATGTTATATAATCAAATCCCTCTTCTCTAAACAGCACTGTATCATATATTATTTGATGTTGGTATTCCAGCTAACTGATGTTAAGGTAGTTGACATGAACACAAGTGCACCCAAGCCACAAAAATACTGGGCAAATGTAAGCCAGCATCAGGAAGATGTGTGGCTTGTTTTAATTTCCACTTAAGGAGACTGTCTATTTCAGCAGGAACCAAACAAATTTACATTCAACTAATCACATAAGGCATTGTGTGTAGAAACCTGACTTAACTGGAATAAATTTTCAATTGAAATGCAGAGGCTGTTGCTGGACCCAGGCCTCCAGCCCCAAGCCCTGCAGCCCCCAGATTTCTTTTCCGCCTACTCTGCTAGAGCGTCCATTCCTTCAGGATAGGCACCTTCCGTCATCCACCACTGGGACTCCCAACCACCCAGTGAGTGGTCCCATAAGAAATGGACCTAGGTTCCATCTGCATATTTCTGGTGCCTGGCACAGCGTCCAGTGCATCACAGGAGTTCAGTACATTCAGTATGTAGGTGTTTTTATTGTTAACATTGATGAACTATTATAATTACACTTTTGTCTCTCAATATACGACTGCTTAGCATGACTGATTTCATTGCCCTTAATCATGTTTTTAAAAACAGTGACAACCCAAATCTTCAGAGGATTGCCTTTCACTCTGTCCTCAACACTGAATCTACGTAGCCCTTATTACGTGTCTTTACTTTGAAACGAGTTACAAAAGTGAGATTAAAGTTTTACTGAAGATCCAGTTTAGGGTGAGCTATGTAACATTCTTAACTTTGCTTACCACTTTTTCGGGCCCAACTGTGATACATGCCACCACTACTATGAAATCTCAACATATAAATATATATATATATATATATACCCACATATATATGTACATAAATAGCATGTTATACAATACATACTGTATATAATATCTATAGTATGTTTTATATATCTGTAAGGTACTACAGTGATACCCTTTTACATAGATATCTGTAATACCTTAGCATCTTACCAAGACTAGTATATTAGCAAAAAATCAGTGTGGGTTTTTTTGCAAAAGAATTTAAAAAGAATTTTTGTGCCAAGCTATGCTATAAATAGGGTTATGCCTTTGTTATAAAAATAAAAACAAAAAACTCCTAAGACTAGTTTTTTAAATCACTGTGAGCATGAGGCTTCATTTTACTTAGAATAAGTCATGCCCACCCCCCCATTAGTGAGCTTTCCACCCAGATTCCTGTGTGAATGCTCAAAAGACTTCACCAGTCCTGCCCTCTCCTCTCCCGTGGCTCCCAAGCAGCTCCACTCAGCTCAGCAGATGCAGAAAGAGAAGAGTACAAACATCCCAATCTGCTCATGACCAGAAGGGGCTGATTCTCTCCAGCACACACAGAAAGGCAGACACAGTGAAAGAGAGCAATGAAAGCCCCCCTCCTGGTGAGGAGAAGCTGAACCAGACTTGCACCCATTGATTTGTTTTTTCCATAATGATACTGTAACATCAATTTCTACCTACTAGTAAAACACAAAAATACTGGATACCTATAGATGATAATTCTCCACCAGGACACAAATCACTCCTCATTTCAGACATTCTTTATACAAACAAAGGTCCTAACAATGAGATCCCAGGACTCCAAATCATTAAATGATGGACAAAAAGTTACTCTCTTTTTTAATGGTTAGAAAAACGTGAATGAAGCTAATAGAGGGAAGGCCGTGGCCTCCAGCATAGAAGTTCGAATAGAGAGGGTGGGCGATGTGCTAGCAGGAACCCACAGATCAAAGCACACCCCGCAGCATTTCCTTCTGGACGTGCAGGCGGTAAGATTCGGGTGAGCCCACATCACTTCAGCCCTGCTCTGACTTCTCATTTTGCCTCTTCATGATCCTGCCAGTGTGAGGGTAGCTTTAAAAAATGAGATCCCTGAGAGAGTACACTCTTCTTGCTAGCCAAAAAATTCAAAGATTTCCCCACCGAAACATCTACAGATCGGCCAGATTGTCATCCTTTCATTGCTCTTTTAGGTGTACAGGTGAGTTTTAGAGAACTGTAAAACCAAAAGCTGCAGTTTCTAAATGATTTTCAGATCCCTTCCAATCAATCAGCATACATTTTGCACACGACCTGGAACCAAGCAAGGAGAACCCATGACTGAGCCAGCAGGGTGCTCCTATGCCCTCTGCCAGAAGCTTCTGCTCTGCCCTTCCACGTGGGAAAGTCACTCCTTCCATAAATATTGAAATAGAGTTTGAAATGCTGATTTTTTTTGATATACGACCCTGATGGCCATCAGAAATATTTTAAGCCAAATGACTCATAACCAAAGTCCAGAAATAAGTTCTCAGAAGTCAAAGACCCATCCTTTTGAAGTCCTTCCAAATGCAGTTCAGGGGTCCCCCACTTGAGGGAGACTTGTCTGAGCTCCACCACCAGCCTGCCCTAACCTGACAGTAAGATACTTCCCGTAATGCCCCCATAAAATCTTGGGCAAACCCTTCCTGTAGCACTATCTACCTACCTATCTGCATCTATATATTTGGTTGATGACATGTGTATTTCTTCCCCTGAGACCTTCTCAAGACCAAGCAATAGTTCTTGCTCTCACTATATCTTCAGCACCTAGAATAATGCTGCACATTAGTACATGTTCAGTAAAATGTCTGTTGAAAAATATGAACTGGGTGGACAGATGACTATGTGGATGGATGGATAAATGGATGGATCTAACTGGGGAAATAAGTGTTAGATAAAAATCATTGTAGTACAAATAGACTCTAAGCAGCATCATAAGGCACATTTTTTTTAAGGGTAACAGACGTTCTAAAGAGTCCAAGATAACCAAAGTAGACACAAGTAAGGAAGAAAAACTAAATAAAAAATAGACATTCAGTAGGAGGGGTAAAAGACATTCTCATATTATGTGAAGCTTTAGGTCACCAAAAAGTATTAGAAAGAACAGATAACTCAAATTCTTATATCGACAGTGGAGAATCTTAATGGCCCTTTGGCTGTTTATGTATATGCACTTACACACCAACAAATAAAAGACTCACATTATTCTGGTTAAAATAAGAGAACAGTAATCACAAATAAATATTGAAATAGAGTTTGAAATGCTTATTTTTTTTTGATATACAACCCTGATGCACATCAGAAATATTTTAAGTCAAATGACTCATAATCAAAGGCCAGAAATAAGTTCTCAGAAGTCAAAGACCCATCCTTTTGAAGTATACATTTTCAAAGTAGGCATGCAACAACATAAAATCCGTAAGTTGGAAACATCTTTCAAAGTCACCTAACTTTCTTCTCAGAGCAAGATTTTTCTCTCCATCAATCACAAAAGTGTCAAAGGCTTAAATTTCCCAGTGTCATAAGACACTCTATTCTGTACTTTGACAACTCTTATTCTTAGGAAATCAATGTTTATAATAATTCCAAACATCCCTCCCTAATACATCTACCAAATGTTTTATCTAGGACTACATGAAATAAGTGTTTGCATTTGAAAACAGCTATTTTGTGGTTCTCCCCCAGAACAGCAAAAAAAAAACATCTTTAAAAAATGTTTTCCGCATTAATCTTTCTCTTGCCCCACTCCCTCCAGACCGGGGTGCTATAGGTGGAGATAGTTCCATTGGAAGATTTTCCTTACACTGGTTTACTTGATGATTCAGATATGATTAGAGAAGTTTTGATTAAACTAATCAAGGAATTTGAATTCACAACTTAAGAACATTTTTACTTCAAATACATTTCAAAATATAATTAGTATTAAGAAAAGAATATTTACTGTTTTATTTTCCTATTTAAATAAAGAACATTATGTGTTCACAGTGACCAGGATTATTCACCAGTATAAAAGGAAGGTGAATCTTTTTTTCTTTAGACTACTGCTTTTCAAAATTTGAAGTATATAATCCATCACCCCAAGACCTTGTTAAGCTGCAGATTCCCAAATCAGTAGACTCAGGGTGGAACCTGAGACTCTGAATTTCTAACAAGCTCCCAAATACTATGGATGCTTCCTGAGAGTGGACCACACTTTGAATTGCAAACTCTGCTTTGGATGTCTATAAGAGACTTAAAGAAAATGACCAAGAGAAAAGATAGAGGTGTTAATTTCAAGCAAAGATAGCTAGCCCCCCTGGCAGATAAAATTAGCAATATATGAGTATGTGGTGATCCTGGTATTGTGGGTTGAATTGTGTCCCTCAAAAAGATATGGTGAAGTCCAGTAAAGTTGCAGAATACAAAATCAATATACAGAAATCGGTTGCATTTCTATATACTAATATCTAGCTAAAAGAGAAGTTAAGAAAACAATCCCATTTACAATTGCATCAAAAAGAATAAAATACCCAGGAATAAATTTAACCCAAGTGAAAGAAAGACTTGTATTCTGAAATCCATTTGAGACATTAATGAAAGAAACAAGATGACACAAATAAAGAGAAGATATACCATTACTCATGATTGGAAGAATTAGTATTGTTAAAATGACCATACTGCCCAAAGCAATCTATGGAATCAATGCAGTCCCTATCAAAATACCAAGGGCAGAACTAGAACAAAAAATCCTAAAATTTGTGTGGAACCACAAAACACCCCCAAAAGCCAAAGCATTCTTGAGAAAGAACATAGCTGGAGGTATTGTGCTGCCTAATTTCAAACTATACCATAAAGCTATAGTAGTCAAAATAGTATGGTATGGCACAAAAATACCCAAATAGATCAATGGAGCAGAACAGAGAGCCAGAAATAAACCCATGCTTACATGGTCAATTAATCTACAACAAAGGAGGCAAGAATACACAGTGGGGAAAGGACAATCTCTTCAAGAAATGGTGCTGGGAAAACTGGACAGCCACATGCAAAAGAATGAAACTGGACCACTGTCTTACACCATAAACAAAAAGAAACTCAAAATGGATTAAAGACCTAAATATAAGCCATGAAATTATAAAACTCCTAGAAGAAAATACAGTAAACTCTTGAACATTGGCTGTAAAATTTTTTTTCTGGGTATGTCTCCCCAGGTAAGGAAACAAAAGCAAAAACAAGTTGGACTACATTGAACTAAAAACTTCTGCACAGTAAAGGAAGCTATCAATGAAATGAAAAGGCAGCCTACTAAATGGGAGAATATATTTGCAAATGATATAGCTAGTAAGGGGTTAGTATCCAAAATATGTAAAGAACTCATACAACTGAACACCTAAAAAACAATCTGATTAAAAAATTTGCAGAGGACCTGAATAGATGTTTTTCCAAAGAAGACATATAGATTGCCAACAGGCACATGAAAGGATGCTCAACATCACTAATTATCAGTGAAATGTAAATCAAAACCACAGTGAGGTATCACCTCACACCTGCCACATGACTATTACCAAAAAGAGAAGACTATCACAAGGGTTAGCAAGGATGTAGAGAAAAGGAAACCCTTGTGCACTGTTGGTGGGAATGTTAACTTGTGCAGTCTCTATGGAAAAAAATTAAAAATAGAAATACTATAGAATCCAGTAATTCTTCTGGGTATTTACCCAAGGAAAATGAAAGGATTAATTTGAAAAGATATAGGCACCTCCATGTTTATTGCAACATTATTTACAATTGCCAAGATACAGAAGTCAAATAAGTGTCCATCGATAGATGGATAAAGAAAAGGTGGTATATATATACAATGGAATATTACTCAGCCATAAAAATGAATGAAATCTTGCCATTTGCAGCAAGAGGGATGAACCTAGAAGGTATTGTGCTCAGTGAAATAAGTCAGACAGAAAGAAAAATACCGTATGATTTCATTTGTATAAAAAATCTAAAAAACAAAACAAATGAACAAACAACTACAAAACCGAGAAACAGATTCATAAATGAAGAAAATGGTGGTTTCCAGAGGGGAGGGGGTTGACTGCATTGGTTGTGCATATGCCTGCTGCCTCACCCCATTTGTTTGCCTTCCCCATGGATTATAGACCTGTGCTGGAGTTGTCCAATGTCTGCAAACAGTGGTTTGATATGTGTTTGACAATTTTCTTATTGTTGTGAGTGGGTAAGTATATGAGTTTTCCAGGGCCACCTAGAAAAGTACCACAAACTGGTAGTTGAAGACAACAGAAATTTATTCTCTCACAGTTCTGATGGTCAGGCATCCAAAATCAAGGTGTCAGCCGAATGGGTCCCTTCTTGGGGGCTCAGAGGGAGGATCTGTCCCATACCTCTCTCCTGGTTCTGATGTGCTCAGCAGTCCTTGGAATTCCTCAGCCTGTAGCAGCAGGGCTCCAATCTCTGCTGTGTCATCACATAGCTGTCTTTTGTCTTCCTCTGTGCCTCTCCTCTTCTTAAAAGGACACCAGTTACATTGGGCAAAATGCGTACCCTCTTCTGGTATGACCTCATCTTAACTAATTGCATCTATTTCCCTATTTCCAAATATGGTCACAATGTGGAACCTGCATTTTCAAGGGCTCCTGGGGTGTTCGAATGGGGCTGGGCCTTGTTCTGCACCCTGGGAGACTGACTGCATATGTTTTTCAGTGAGAAGGAAATGAGTTCAAATTCTCATGAGATGTATTAGTCAGGGTTCTCCAGAGCAACAGAACCAGTAGGAAGTGAGTAAGAGAGAGAGAGAGGTTTAAAGGAATTGGCTTACAAGATTATAGAGGCTGACAAGTCCAAAATATGCAGTGTGGGCTGGCAGGCTGGAGCCCAGGGAAGAGCTGATGTTGCAGATGAAACCCAAAGTCTGTCTGCTGGCGGGACTCTCTCTTACTCCACAGAGGTTAGGCTTTTGTTCTGTGTAGGCTGTCAACTGATTAGACAAGGCCCACCCACATTATGAAGGGCAATCTGCTTCACTCAAAGTCCACCAACTTTAATGTTACTCTCATCCCAGAACTCCCTCACAGAGACGTCCAGGCTAATGTATGACCGCATAGCTGGGTAGTGCAACCCAGCCAAGTTGACACATATAATTAACCTCCACACCAGGATCTCATTGAGTCCAGCACTGAGAGAGGGCAAAATAAGAGGGGAGTGGAGGGAGAAAGGGAAGTAGGAGCAGGCTGGCACATCCTAGGTTTGTATTTCTCTGAGCAATTTCTTTAACCACCAGCATTGGAAGCTCTATGTGGAAACACAAAATCTCTAGGCTCCATCCAAGAATAAGTAAATCAGAACCCCTGGGGTAGGACTCTGATGTCAATGTTTTAAATAAATTCCAAATAAATTACATTAAGCAAATTATAAATAAATATAAGTGGTGTAAGATATTGTAAACATTATAAAATATACAATGTATTTATTATACATATATATCAATCTATCTCTATATTAAATATTTACATATAAATGTGATATAACCCCACTGCATAAATATTACATAATAATGGATTTATATGAGAAGTTATATAAATCGGTGTGCAAGCCAGAGCCCATTGTCATGTGAGGGCTTCGGCTTTCTTTGCATCTTTGTTATAATTCTGCGCCTGGTGCAGCAAAGTGCCTTTAAGACATATTGACCAGCTGACTGCCCGGTTAGACTGTTAAAGTGTCCATTTTACTAAACATGACCGTCAGAAAACAATACATGTGGGCCTTTCTGGGAGGAGGGCGACGAGTGACAGCTTCAGCAGGAGGTGGCATTTGAGAGGCCAAAGGGATGTCAGAGGTTAAAAGGGTGGGAGGGCCCTGAGCGAGAGGGAAGGACAGAAAGCAAAGGTGCGCGCAGGGCTTGGGGACAGACAGTTCAGATGACATGGTCATATGGCACAGTGGGTGGGGATTAGAAAGTGAAGCATTTCATATGTCAGTCTGTACTCTGTGTGCAAACCCCTGTGGCTCCTGGATGGCCCTGAAGTTACTCCTGTCAGTTAAGAGTCTTAATTTTAGATTCTTAGTACAATACAAACTGCCACAATGAAAGGACAGATTAAAATGCATTTTGGAGTCACCTTGGTTTCCTAGCAGCAGCACAGAGTGGTCATACGCTGTCTGTCTGGGCCTGAAGCCCATGCCACGTAAGGAGAGAGTTTTAGCCTGTGTTCACATCTGAAAACTGAGCACTTAAGGCTGGACACTGTCAAACTCCCTGTCAGTTGGCAGTCTTTGGTGTGGTTCGTGCCGACCAGATCCCTGTGCAGCGCGTTTCCAGGTCCCGTTCTGCTGGGTGCTGGGGAGGCCTGGACACGTCAGAGTATTTCAGGCCAAACTTCTTCATGTCCCCTGCGGCCTGCCAGGTCCTGACGCTTCTGTCATTGTTCAGTCGGCATCATGGCATGTTTCTGAACTGGCCGAACACCTCGGCCACACGAGGGCAGCTCTGTGGGACAGTGAGCTGTTTACTTTATTTGGGCTCTTGGTTTGCCCCTGTTTCCCCTTTGGAAACCAAGGTGCTTATCAATATGAAATAAAAGTAGCTGGACAAAGTGAAAACTCAGAGTAACGCAGGAGGGTGCAGATAGCACTTGCCCTCCAGAGATAGACTGCCAGGTCCCCATCTTTGTCCTCTATTCCGTGTCCTGCAAGGGAGGCAGGGTCGGGAATGGACACCACACATGCCTCAGCCCCACCCAGGGGGCACTCCTTACATCTGGTGTCCAGAGTCCGTTGCTCTCAGGCTTCCAAATTCAATGATCTCATCTCCGAATTATTACAAGTTTTTTTTTTTTTTAAAGCCTCCTTAGCCAGTAACGTGAGGACGTGTCTTGCAAATCAGCCTTCCCTTTCCTAGAAGAGGCTCTTTGGCACTCTGATTTTGAGCAAGATAAAAGTTGGTTCTAAAATAATACTCATGGTGAGTTTAAGAAAGAAGATTGTCAATATCAGAGCATAAAACAAACAGCAATTTAAGATAAGCATTAGATATCTCTAGTTATCATGATAATAAGCATTGAAATGTTTACAGGAGAATAATAGAGATTTTTAAAAGATGTCTCCTTATCAACATTAGCTGTTGCAATCATTGCAAATTAACCTCTCCCTTTATTTTGAGCACTTTCAGGGCAACCTCAGTCCTGGAGAGATTATTATTCACCTACTGTATGCACAGCTCAGTGCTGGTTAGGGAGGGAAGGGTCATTCTTCCCAGGGAGAGTGCAATCTGGTTAGGAGATAAGACAAAAGTGGGTAACAGTTAAGTAACAACTTCAGGCAGTAAGTGTCTATTCTGCAGTCTGCCCATCCTACTGGACCCAGCCCAAATCCCACCTCCTCTGAGACAAAGTATCAGCCTCTCCAGGTGGCCTGGCTCACCCTGCCCCTGGCTTGGTACAGCCCGCTCACGGCTTCCTGGTGCTACGCCTTCTCTTTAGACCTTACTGTCTTTTTGTGACATTTGTCCTCAAGCTGGATGACCATCTTTTGGGAGGCAAAGATTTACATTGCTTTGCATTCTCGTCAGCAACTAGCACAGGGAAAAGACTCAATCAATGGTCATGTGATTAAGCACAGGTTTAAACTTGAGGAGGCACCACACCTGGGCAGCTGTTAGCTCCCAGGCAGCCGAGAGGGGAGAATGACCCAGCTATCAACACCAGTGTGACAAGTTACAAGCTGGAGGCTCCAAAGGTGGAAGTCAGTAGGTTATCTATTTTCTCATCAATACCAATCGTAACCAGCCTTGCCTGTTCTGAACTAATTCTAACAAACAAACAAAACCACCTCAGTAACCCCAGCGCCCCCAGACGGTCCAGGAGAACAATGCAGGGAGGGACTTGAAGGATTTTAGAAATTTTCTTACTCTCCTCAAAACATTTCCATTTCAATGTATACAATCACGATAAAGCCAGATCTCTAATGGTTATCTTAAATTGTTATTTGTCCTACGCTCTGATGTTGACATGTTCTTTCCTTAACATGAGTTTTTTAAAAGTCAACTTTATCTCTATTTAAAGTGCCTAAGAGCCACTTCTACATTCAAGGATCAAAGTGAATCATGGTCATAGAAGTGTTTGTAGCAGTTCTTTATGTCTGCTGGAAGTGGATTTCTAAATTCTACCAAGTTTCCATATGTACAGGTATTAAAAAAAGAAATTCTACCAAGCTTCCACATATATAGATACAGCTATAAAAACACCATAATGTCCAGGTGGTAAATGCTTCAGTTCCTTGTAGTTTTAAAATTCTGAGCAACAGTAGTTTTACTGTGATATTTGTATTGAAATAAGATATTGTAGTTTGTTGAAATGGATCAACCATCTGTCTTTTAAGCTACAGAATCCTGCCACCATGTGCTCAGGAGAATTCTCATTCTGATTGGCCTTAGGGTATGGATGACCCTGTCTTCCAGGGTGCAGCCTTCGCAGCCCCCATGACCCAACAGTACATTCTTCCGCCTCCATCAGCTGCTGACAGGTGGCCTCGTGGACACGTGAAACAAAGTGCCTCATCACACATAATCTTATACCAGTTAAGTACAAGGAGTTTTGAATTCGACTATAAATGCAAACAGCTTGATGTTCAAAACGTATTCCTGCAAATTGTCTCATGGTCTTGAGGAAAAGCCGTGGATTTGATGTGAGGGCTTTTCTTTGTGATCTTAGACTCACTTCTGCAACCAAGAGCCAGCCTCTGACCCTCTCTATCTCATTTTCTTAGTGAGTGTTCTGGGAAGGATGAAGTGTCCTAATTCAAGGAAGCTGCTGTCCAAACATCTGGTGCAGGGACCTCAACTACGTTGCCTCTGACTGCTCCACAATGAGTAAACCCGGACTCCACAGTATCACAGGGAGCTAAGAGACCAGCTTAGTGAAGGACTTCCAGAAAGATTCTTCACCTTCCCTTCCTGGCTAGACCATTGGTCTACAGCTCCGACTGAAGAAATTCTTTCAGCTTTAAACTGAAATCCACACGTATAGACCACCTTAAGACCATCCATTCTGCCCAGCACCAGTACGGACGGAACCCTACCAGGCTGCACCCTATACAATGATGTACACGACTTCTCAATTTCTTCTAACGTCCTCTCTTTTCTTCAGGAAAAATAACACCATGCTTTGCTCACTAGACCTATTTTCCAAACCTGTCGTCATCATCTCTGTAACTCTTTCAAATGATTTCTAAGTTTTCCCTTTCTCTGAGGGCTGTGAAATCTAAAAGAGGCAGTGTTTTGATGGCCCCTCCTGCAATTCACACATAGGGCTGGACACATCTTTATATTTTTGACTTGCGGTTAGATTTTAAAATGTATCTTCCGAAATTCCAGTTTCTTTCTCCTGGCCTCAGTAGGGAATAAGAGTTCGGGTTCATTTGCTCTCTTTTACACCTTTACCTCTTGTAAAATAAAAAAAATTATTCTTTGAAATATCTGTTTTTTTAATGTGCTCAGGCTCAAAACAAGCTGTGATATGTTTCTTCAAAATACATGAGCATTTCAAAAAGTTTAGAGGTGTTTCTCACGCTCAGGAAATAACGAATTCTTCAGTCACTGCAATTCCGTTTACCTTGACACAGCGAGGCTCAGGCAGCACGCAGCTAGGCCTGAGGGAATCTACGGGCAGACTCCTTCGTTCCGGTACCCGTTCTTCCCGCAGACTTCAAACCATGATCCAGTTTGGCTGACAACTTATTCCCAAATATCATAGACTTTGAAACATCCTGCTCTTACTTAGCTTTAAGAGAACTGTATCTTACAGATAAGCCAAATGACACAGGGAAAGGAGAGGCACCATTTATTTATTTATAACCTATTTATCGAGGACCATTTGCAGTCCAGCACCTGTCTGAACTCTGTGAAGGATACCAAAGAGGAAGAAAGAAGAGATGGCAGATATTTTTATACCTTATACCACTTACTAAGGGTTTCTGGTTTAATGTGAGAACAATCGTGTCACCTGAGTGAATTTTTGAACAACTGGTATATGTAAAGAAGTTAGACCTCTGCCTAGCACATAAGCAAGAATTCAGTAAATAGTAGCTATTACAATTATCATTACATCTCTCTCTTATCAAGATACGTATCATATTTTCTCTAAAACTGTAGGCAAAGATACCCATTTGGTTATCAAAAGCCTCCTTTATAAAAAATATAAAGTATATAATAATCTTAATGTATAACATATATTTAGATGACTGTTACCTTATATATTTATAATATGTTGATATATATAATTATGCTTATATAACAGCATTTTATATCATTATAACCTTTTATGTTGATACAAAAATATAAATAAGTTCCATTTAAAGTAGTGAGAGTAAAAAAAGTTCTGAATTGTCCAATAAAGATGTAATGCAAGTCACAAATCTGAGCCATATATGAAATTTTTAATTTTCTAGTAGTCATACTAAAAAGGTAAAAAGAAGCAGGTGGAATTTTAATAATATATTTTATTTAATCCAGATAACCAAAATACCATAATTTTAGCAATGTGAAACTTTATTAATGAGATATATTACTTTTTCACACTATGTCTTCAAAATCCAACGTACTTTACTTTTATATAAAGCACACCTCAATTCGATGAGTCATATTTCAGAGGCTCAGTCATAGCCCACATGTAGCTATGGTTACCATATTGGATGGCGCAGCCCTAGTTGACTATTACAACTGATATAATAATTATATAAACTGTTGTGTTTATTTTTATTGTCTTGGTTGCCAGGAAACCCACAACTAAATTTGGTGCTCAATTATAAAGCACCCTAAGTTCCTCTAAAATTTATTTATCTTCTTTCTAAATGAGTTTGAATATTCTTTGCATTGTTCATCCTTTAGAGAAGTAAATTAATGTTAATAACAACCATAATAAGAATTGCCTTTATTGTTGATGATGATGATTTCTCAATCACTTAATGTGTGTGAGGCAGGATGCCGTATGATTTACAGGTATCACACAGCAAAACAGTGGTAGGGCTGAGACTAGAGCCAAGGTTGGATTGAAAAGCCCTCATTCTCAATCTTTAATTCAGGATGACTAGGCATTCCACTCTGCCAGGAGCCTCATGCACACTCCATCTTTGAATCCTCGGGACAAACTTTTGGGGTAGTTACATTGTTCCCATTGTACAGGTTAGAACTGAGGCTCAGAGGTCAGGTTTCCTTGTTGAGATCCAGCTAATAAAATACAGAGCCAGCCTATGAACTCGTATTCTAAGTCCATTCACTTTCTACATGCTCCCTGCTTCAGTTGTGTAAAAAATTGTGCAAAACCAACTTTAAAGAATCAAATTCCTTTTGGAGATCCACACATCACAAAGTTATTAACACAACAGCTATATTCTGAGCTCCTTTTACAGGCCAGTCACTACCTCTCCCCCAACCCAAAACTGCTGGGGATTCAGAAGTGGATTTGACAAATTCTCTGGCTTTCTGGAGTTCATAATGGAAGAAATGCAAAGTGAAGGGAAATGTCACAACCAGTAAGTGGAAATTCCCTACTGGATTTTCCATAGGAGGTGCTAACCAAATATTTGTAAATAAACATATCTAGCGAAGGCTCAAGGAGTAAAATAAATTAGGAAAAATAGTCCAAAGCCCTTAGAACTCTGAGTGGACTCATGAATATGTTAATATTGAGCCACCCCCTTAGTTCTCCTAAATGCCTATACACCCACCCTGGTCTCCGCATGTGCTCCCGTAAGCTGTCTAAAAGGCAAAATGCCCATGAGAGGAGACAGCCCACACTCTGTCTCGGTATAAACTGATACTCAGCACCATCAGCTAAATTGCTCTGGTGGCTTATGGACTTCACAGGATGGGAACTCACAGCTGTTTACTGTTCGGCAGGGGCCTGTGAATGCATTTCATCAAGTCTGACACACAAGAGCTGTCAGCAAACGCGTGTGGGAAAGGTACTTTTGGTCTGCTGGGTGCTGTCATCTCTGTTTTCTCCCTAACCTTGGGGCTGGCCTCGGACTTTGATTGCAAATTAACCTGTGAGACTTGCTGCCATGTAAAGTGATTATGCTTTCACACAGGCACCATCTTTCAGCCCCGGTCCCTAATGCCCTCTTCCTGGGACCGCACAGGCAGGCAAGTAGAGAAATGATTTACTAAGGATCATTGATCAGGAAATCAGTGGGGTGTTGCTGGCACTCCAACCCTGTAGTCTCCATCTCAAAATTATACCTGATGCTACAAATATCAGAGTTTTAAGCCTAACCTTTAAATAACATCACATTTTTCCTGCTATAGTGTTCATGATTATCCTTCCAAAGCCAGTGATTCTGAAAGTAGTTCTTCCACGAGACTTTGGCATGAGTGAGTCACAATTTGCACTGGAAGATTATGTGTTTTCTGTATGCCTACCAGAGACAGTTTTCTGGTCAGGCTATTTTGGTTTCAAGGAACAGAAGCATGCTCTAAGTGACCCAGGAAAAATGGAGCTTATCAAAAGAATGAGGGACCTGGACCCTGACGTAGAAGGAGGCTGATGGAGGAGCTGAAGCACCGCATCTCCCTCCACTTGTCCCTCCGGGCCAGCTTCCTCTGCTAATCATAGCCTCATCTCTCTCATGGTCTCAGATGCATGGCTCTGACTCTCACTCATGACACCCTTTCAGCTGCTGCCCCAGCATTCATCGGTTCACATTGATCAAATCAGACATCACTGTTTTGGCCTAACCTGACTTCTAAGACCAGGTGGCACTGGGCAGCCTGTGGCTTTGTTTACCTGGGGTCAGATGCCCAATGGTGTCCCAGCTGGTTATGGATGGGGTTGGATGGGAATGATGTGGCACCAAAACCATGCCTGTCTAGCCAGCAGGGACTCTGAGTGGGCAGTTTCCCTTGGACGTATTGTCGTGGATGACATTTGAAGGTCTGCCTTGCCCAGTACAGACAAGTAAAATCACATAATATGCCAATTAACTAAGAAACAGCAAGGAATGAGGTATCATGTCAAAGTGGAGAAAAGGGAAAATAAATAAATTTAATCCATCTGGATTAACAGATGAAATGAACATTATTAGCTGCTTTGTGCTAAGCACTGGGCAGGCATTTTAATACATGATTTCATCTATATATCCTAAAATATCCTGAAAATAAATTTCATTAACCCATTTTCCTGAAAATAAATTTCATTAACCTATTTTTATCTGTAGGAACCGAGGCTCAAGGACATCACCTCTCTATGTGACTCAAGATCACAGAGCCAATAAGCAGTGAAGTCAGGGTTTAAACCCAGGTATACTTGACTCCAAAATTCTTTCCACAATAAAACACACAGATAAAGAGCTAGTAACAACATATTTTTCTACCTGGTAAAAAAAATTTTAAATATGGCTCTTCCCTTGCAGACCTCTGCTTATGGCTGAACCTTACCCATATTAATATGAGTGAACAATAACTCAGAGGAGACTTGACAGCACGATAAAATCATTAACAGTAAATCACTGGATTATTACAGTATGAATACTTACTACCTGGAAAAGGACCAGGCCTTTAAAATAATTCATTTTAATCTACCATATAAACAATTGTTGTCAGTACCAAAACAATTCAGCCTGGTAACTCACTGAACCAATCTGCTTTTGCAATTCTCTCCCTTTTGACTTTTGATCTGAGTTGAGGAAATAAAAGTATTGGTCCATTTCTTTATGAAGCAAATATCAGCTTAATTCATTGTATCAGTAAGACACCATGTTAAACTCTGCAAGAAATAAAATATTTTTAAAACTCAGGCCCAATTGTTAAAAGATTTAGAACAAAATGAGCCTAGAAAGTAGCACCATGCCCAGTGTTGATCTGATGCACAGTAATGCAAAAATGCGTACTTTCTCTTGGGTAGAAATGAGGGAGAAACACTGCCTGTTGATAATTTGTTTTATCCTGTTAAAAATGGGCACTGTCGGATATATTTTGGCCAAACAACTTTGCAAGGTTAAAAAAGCAAAAGCACATACAAAATGACTTGTAAAATAAATATCAGTTTAGGCATAAGAATAGATAACCCTTCACCAGTGTCATTATAAGAAGAATCATTCCATCTAACACCATCATGTTCATTTACCTTCAATGTTCAAAGGGTCTTTAGCTTTCAGCTTTGAAATGGCCAGAGCACATGAGATGTAACAGCAGTAATGTTTCTGGGTATCGGAGTTCTTCGTTAAAAACAAAGCTAATTCTAACTGATTTAAGTAGAAAAGGAGTTTATTTTTGTTTAAATATTACCTCCCAAAGATGTGTGCAGGAATGTTTATAGCAACACTAGTGTAAGAGCTCCATGGGGACCCAGGCCATTGACAGTGGAAGGAGTTACATGAATTGGGACCAGTACAGCTTCTTGTGGAAAATAGTGCCTTGTGCGAATAAACAATCAGCGAGCACACAGAACATGAAAGCCCCACACCAAAGAGTACATACTCTACAATTCCACTTTCTTCAAGCTCAAAAAGCAGGTGAAACTGGTGAACAGAGTGAAAAGTCAAGGTTGGTGATTTCCTTCTGGGGGCAGTGGGGACAGACAGGCATGTGAAGGGAAGTGAGAGGCGTCTAGAGTTTTGTTTCTTGATAGGAGTCCTAGTAAGGACTGGTTCACCTTGTAATAATTAAACCAACTATCCTCTTATGATTTGTTCAGTGTGTGTGTGTGTTCTTTTTCAATAAACAATTTGATGTGTAGAAAACTATGTGGCTTCAGTATTGCTAGGAGGGCTGGCAGACCAGGGTCAGGCTTCCCAGGTGGGAACAGTGTGCTATGGAAATGCCCGGACGAGGACACTGCTGCCACCTCGGCCGCTGCCCGCAGCCCATTTGGGCAGCGGAGGTGGCTCCCCCTAGTCCCAGGGCCCCCACCCAGCCCGGCTTCCTCACTACCCTGCCTCCGGCACCTAAGGCTGGCTGGGCTCTGTCTGATGAGTGGAGCAGTCTCGGGGCTGGTGTCTGGAATTTTCACCTTTTGCGCTGAGAAGCCACATGGAGACACCAGGCAGGAAAGACCTTCAGATACTGGGCCCGTAACAAGAGGGCAATGCCTTCTACCGCATCTGCATGGGACCCTGTTCTGGGGCAGACACTCATGCAGACGACTCCAGGAAACTTGGGACCAGCTGCCAGATACGTGGAAGGACTTAAAAGATGTTTTAGGAGATGTTTTGGTCCTAGAGAAAGAGAGATCCCCAAAGACAGGACCCCAGTACAGGGGCTAACCATTGTTCATTTCTCTGCTATGATGTTTCTATTTCCCCCAGAGGGGGAGTTATACTCCCTTCCTTGGGTGGATGGGGGCCCACCAAAGTTATTTGGAATTCTTGAGCAGGGGAAGTTGATAATTCCTTTTTATTATCTTCTAATGCATGAGAAGTTTTGTATCCACGTAAACAATCAATCAGATACAATGTTTTCATTTTTACAAACTTAGTTAAGTAGTTGGCATTTATTTAAAAACTAACCTAAGAATCCAGAGAAGACCAGAGTTGACTATTTTCCTGTGGTCTTGTCCATGGTCTTGTCACACTAAACCCAAACATAGCTATGCAGTTGTTTATTGATGTCAAGCGAGGGAAAACATGTATTTAGCAAATACTGATGAGGGGTGGAGTGGCGGGGGGGCTTCCAATTATATCAACATTTTAGATGTTCCACACATTTTGATGGTTGGCTGTTATGGAAATTTCTTAGTTTATATACAGACTTTTACTTATGGTAAGACAAACACCATCTTTACCAGATTTAATACTGCTAGACAGAAATGAACATAAGGGACTAGATTTTGAAGGGTGGGAGGATGAAGTGGCTTTTTAAAGATTTATAGGCTCTAGTGTGTATATCAGCCCATATCACTGCATTTGAAATCTGGGCCTATCACTGTGCTACAAAAAAAAAAAAAATTCTGGGACCACTGTCACTACAAAATTCTTTTATTTTTTTTTACATCTCATGAATTTGCATGCAAAAGTTTATGAACTTACCATTTCTGAACATATTTCAGTTTTGTACTTGAAACAATGATCGTGTTTCTTGTAGGACATTCAAATTGATTTAAATTATATCATAAACATATCTGAGTGTCTCCGCAATGTTCTGAGTGGTGAGCGCAGGCATTTTAAACGTGCAAGCCCAGCCCTGAAGAGTCTGTCCTCAGAGCTGGGGCAGACCGAGGGACAGAGTCTTGGGCTAAGGAGAGACGGGTCCACAGTAGGGAAATGGAGAAGCAAAGCCTTAGTTATTCAGATTCTAACCTATAAATCTGAGGGCCCAGGTATAAGGAACTAAAACTTTAGTCAAGAGAGAAAGCTGAAAAGCCAGGTCTAATAAGGATCAAGCATTCGGGGCCCAAGCCCCACACAGCTGATGTGGGTCGGAACTTGTTCGTCTTTGCCGGGCCTCACACAAGCCATCAGGTAGTCTTGAACTTGCCAGGTGAAACAGATACCTTATATTTGGGTTAAAAACTTGACTTTTACTTCTTCAGTCCGTGACCCCTAGCCATTACAGTCAACTGTCCTGATAAGGGTAGGCACCCCCAGGCATAAGAGAATAAGCATGAATTCTTGGAGTCTAACTGGCATCCTAGAAATGAGAGAATTCTTACAATAGACTGAAAAGAAGGTTAATCCAGTCTTTTGGCCATTCTCCAGTCCTGAAGTTGTAAAATCAACACAGCTGAATTTTCAAACAAGAGTCCCATTCTTTTACACACTGCCATCTCTGGGGATTAACCTTTGATATTTCAGACTTGACTGGAAATTAGTTCATTGTGAGGCCTACTCTCATTACTTGGAACAAAATCATGTTTTGGAAATAATGTTTGAAAATACCTTTTGGGTAGCACATGGGATTGCTGGCTCTTTAAGATGTGTTTATCGTGCATTTAATGAGTGGCAGTTTGACATGGGTCTTACTTCACTGTTCTCAAGAGAGTCTTAGGGGTATTCTTCATCTGGAAAATTAGGCTCCTGGCCTTCAGTCATGATAGGTAAGGAAGTCAGGAGATGGCGGTAGCTGAATGTGGTGACTATTAGGCAGGTTAAAAGGCACATTAAGCTTAAGTTTTAGATACTTCAGTGTCCCAGGAAAAGTTTGAATATGGACTGTTAGAACAAATCATGTCTCTCAGTCTAGACAAGGATTTCATATGCATGTATGTTAGTGTATACATGTAATTGCTAGCATCACAGGCATGACAGGTTCTTAACACAGCCTCTCTGTGTTGTAAGGTGCAGGTATTTCTACTTAGCATCTTAAATAGATTTTGAGCACAAATAAGGCATAGGTAATGGATGAGACAAAGTCAACTTTATTTGGTCCTGTAAACCTCCGATGTCACCACAGCTAATTTTCTTGGTTGAAGTGTTGTGAAGAAGTCTGGCCCTTACAGACCCCTCACACCCAGTCACCATCTGCCTCTGTGAGACACTGAAGCCCCTGGGGGAGAGGGTGGCAAAGAAGGAAAGCTTTTCTGTTCAAGGAGTACAAGACCTATCAGGGCAACTTTTCCTATCTAAAAATAATTAATATGAGGAGTTGGAGAAGAGGGCTATCCGAAGTCCCTTCCGCTTCCCCAACTAAGTCAGCAGAGACGTGAGACTGAGACTTCCACTCCCACTATCAGTACAGTGACATTGTTTTCCTAGGTTGTCTACTTCCAGGAGAAAGGTTCATCCAGGAGAAAACATGTAGCAACAGGAAGCTCTGAAGAGCTAAAGCACAGAAACTGGATGTGATGACATGGCTCGAGCAAACTGTATCATCAAAAGTCACAATACCTCAATGAACTGATTATTGGTCATGCTCCAGGGAATGGTTTCTCAGATTGGTTAGTGTCATGGTCTTGAGTCAGCTGAATCTACTGGTGTACAAGCCACTCAGCAAACTGGGCGGCCAAGAGCCACGACTCGTGCTGACCGGGTCGGAGGGCGCCATCTGTGACAGGTGTTGATGAGAGGAGGACAGAGGCTCTGCCTTCAAGAATCTCAGACCAAAAGTTAATGAAATAGAAAGTAAATATCATAAGCATCTCTTTAAATTACAAGACATTTGAGGGAACTGATAAGTGGCAATGCATCCAGAAAATGGCAATGGGGATAAGAAACTAAGTCATAAAAAGAATGATCAAAAGATGAGGGTTTTGTTGTTCTGAGAACCAGAAGACTATGAAGGGTGCGAGGTGTGTGCATATGGGGACAGGTGTATGTGGATGAGTGTAATATGATTGCTATTTTCAAGTATTTGAAAGTGTATGTAATGAAAAGCTGTACAAATACCAAATAATCAGAGAATAGCCAATAAATTATAGCCCACCCATAAGATGAAATACCATGGACTCATTCATTAAAGCCATGTATGGGAATATATTTAATGATGTGGAAAATACTTCATGAAGCAATGTCAAGTGAAGAGGGCAAATACATATGTATATATGCATTTTGCATGCTGTACACACACATATGATATGATTTCAATTGGTAAAAATATAATTAAGCATAAAAACATCACCACAAGTATTGAAAGCGTTTGCTGTTGTTTGTTTTAAAAGTCTCTGTTCACTGAGTTTTCAAATTTTCCTCAATAAAAAAAAATACTGCTTTAATAATCAGGGAAAAAATACTCTAACACTCTAATAGTTCTCAATATCAGAAGGGAGTGGTAAGAAAATCTCTGTCTCATTTTGCATGGGTGTGTATATTCCTACAGACTTTCTGAAAAGCGACTTGGCAATCCATACTGAGTGCCCTAAAATGCTTGTACCCTTGGTTCCCCTTGACTTCTGCCACATCTAGCTAGTTATCCTACGAATTGACCTCCAATGAGTATAAAGAAGTTATTATCAGTGCTATTTATGGTAGTAAAAAATTGGGAACTTCAATGCCCAGCAGTAGAGGAATAATTAAATAAATTATGATATAGAATAAGACATTACGTAGTCCATTCACTAAAAATAATGTTTATACAGCTCTTTCAATGACCTGGGCATGTATGATACAATGTTAAGCTTATAAAAGGAGGTCACACATACCCACAAATGTATATACATATCATCTCAAATATGTAAGGAAAAATGCATAGAAAAAGTGTCTATGGCTAGAGGGACTTGGAGCAATTTTTTTCTGTTTTCTCTTTATTTTTCATTCTCGTGAATTTCTAGATGGAGCATATATATATTTCTATAAGAAAAACTTTAAAAAATTGCAATGCATAAATAAATTTCTTGAAAAAGAAATAGGAGGCCAGCCTATTGAAGTTGCCTGCACATTTCTATAACTGCGGTCATACTGCAGACTTTGGGACATGGACATGATGGCCCATGTGGCAGAGGGGATCTCGCCCTCCATCTATTTCCCAGCTTCCCGGACACGGTCTCCCCACTCGCCTCCCCATGGGCCCCTCTCTCCTCCTCCGTTGGTTCCTTGGAACCCCCCAACTGTGTGATGCTGGAGTGCTACCCTGACCCCAGCCACTTCCTTGTTTACACCCCCTTTCCAGACGACTCCATCTACTTTCATGGGTTTAAACAGCATCTCTACACGGATGTATCTGAATGTGTGTCTCCAACCCAGATGGACCCCAGGCTCCTCTAAGACTCACTCTTGTCAATGTGCTTACCGCACACCTCCACTTGGATATTGAATAAACCACACATCCCCCAAACTTAACTCCTGACTTCATGTGCATCCTTCAAAGAAAATACCACACCAACTGAACCACCACACACCTGCTTGACCTGCAATCCCTCACTCTTGGGGACATGGCAACCCCATTCTTCCAGTGGTTTGAGCCAGAAATTTGGAGTTCATTATAAATGTCTCTATTTCCCTGGAAGCCTACTTCCAAACTTTCAGCAGAATCTTCCAGTCCTACCTGCCAGACAGATCCAGAGGGAACCACCTCTCAACACCTGCACTCCTGCAGCTCTGGTCTCAGCTGCTGGCAACACCCCACGCCCCTTCCCACCCCCTGCCCCCCACCCCACTACTCCCGCCTCTGGATCTGTGGAAAGACAAGCTCTCTGTCTCCCCTTGTCTCCCTTTAGTCCACTCAGCACGGCAGCAGCATGTGACCGCTCTCCCCAAACACTCAATGCTTCCCATCTTGTGCAGAGTAAAACTCAAAGTTTTCTGATGGTCTAGAAAGCCAGGGAGGGCGTGGCCCTCAGCCCGCTCGCTGACCACCTCTCCCCCACTCTCCCACCTGCCTTCTGAGCTCCAGCTACTTGCCATGCTTCCAACATTCAAACATGGTCTTGCCTCAGGGACTTTGCACATGTGGTTCCCTCACTGTAGCGCTGCCCAGGCCTCTGCCAGGCTCACTTCTGTCTCTGCCCAAATGTCACCTCTGCAGTGAGGCTTAACCTGATATCCTGGTATCAGATAGCAGTCCCCCAACATCCCATGCCACTCACCCTGCTTCCTTTTTTGTATAGCAGGAATCTCTACCTGGTATGTGACACATCTACTTGCCACTCATCTGTGGGTTTTTTCAGCCCACTAGAGTGTGCACTCCATGAAGACAGTCATTACTGCATTCCCAGGGCCTGGAACCGGGCCCGGCACAGAATAAGCAGTCGGCACTCACGCCATAGATGTATGAGGGCTGTAAATGGTGAAAGAACAGTTATCTGGAGTTCAGGGCACCTGGGAGCTACAGGCAGATCATTTGGAATTTGACATGCCCTTTCTATTTCCTAGGCCAAGTGTGAGACCATGACGGGCGGGCCGGACCATGCTGGGAGCAGGAACAGACAAAAGGACGTGTCCGCTTTATCCAGGGCAAAGGGAGAGAGTCTGATCCTTCCCTTGTCTGCTAAGGGCATGTGGTGCATGTGGTGGCAGAGCTTTGCAGCTCTGCTCTGCTCCAGTCCTGAAGGGCCCCCTCCCCAAGGTGTGGTGGCGAAGGGCTTCCAGCAGGAAATCGGACTGTTCACTGGGACAGGTGAGAAAATCTCTAGGACATGACGTCAAGCTTACGATGATTCCAGTTAGGTGGTAATCACCAGTGTGGGCCAGGCACTTCATACACCGTACCTCTAATCCTCGCAGCAATGCCAGGGATGTTCATGCACGGTTCCCTGACGTAGAAACTGAGAGCAAATGCTCTGGCTAAATCCCCAGTCCGTGATCTCTTTCTACTGCCTCTGTGCCTCCCCCAGCTTAGTCCCAGTCAACAGGCCTCTGTGTTATAAAGAAGGTCCTCGTTAGCTTGTTATAATTTTTAGAATATACCCGTCGATAGACTTTACCCTTACCATGTAGTTTTACACTATAGAGAAGATCAAAATTTGACTCCATTTAGATTATGCCTGGAAAACACTCAATTAATTCACTTATTCATTCATTCAACAAATATTCAGAACCCCTACTGTGTGCTGGCACCATGCTGGGCACTGGAAATAGAGCAGCTAACAAAGCAAGAAAAATCAGCTTTCACTTAGCTTAGGTCCCATTGATGAGGACAATAAGCAAAATCAATGAGCAAATATATGGTATGTCAGACAGTGGAAAGGGCCAGGCCAGAGTAGGGAAAGAGACAAGGCGGGCAGAGTGGGGTGAAGACTGGGGTCTGAAACTGGGTGGCCTCACTGAGCTGGTAGAGAGGAGAAAAACCTTGAAGGAGAGAAGGGCAGTGGCCATGTTGCAGCTGGGAGGAGGTGCCAGGAAGAGGGACCGGCCGGCCCAGAGACCCTGAGAGTGGAATTGCCCCTGGAGTAGTTAGCAAGGTGAGGGCCACTGTAGGGACTCGGGATTCTCAGGATCGCTGTGGCCACTGGGTGGGAACTAGGGTGGAACTAAGGGGCCAGTTAGGAGGTCACAACAACAGTCCAGATGGAGAAGCAGCAATGCCTTGGGTCAGTCAGTGTTGGGACAAGCAGTTATTCTGAAATAATAATACATAAGATTAGCAAATAGGGAAGTTAGAAGACTGCCCTGTAAAGCAGACATTTCACTTTAAAAAGAGCATGAGGAAGTCCATTGACCATCTCGCCTGGTATGTTTCGATTCACAGAAACTAAATCTGTGCACATCCCTTCAGCACACTTCTCTATGTGAGCAAGGTAGACCCACAGACAGATGTCTTACAAAGGTTATTTATCAACTAGGAACAGAACAAATGGGTTTTTCAAGCATGGTGAAAACCTAGCACGAATAATGTGTACTTTCTTTTCCCATCAGATTTTCAACAGTGAAATGTCCCTAGGAAGTCACAATAAATGGAACCTTGGAAAACTATGTAAAGGCTTCTGCCGGAGTTAAACACATGCCTCCATGAGGAAAGGACCGACTGTATGCTGAATGGCTCAAAAGTTCAAGGAATTTGCCTTCAAAGTTTTTTCAGACAAAGGCGCCTCTGAGCTCACATTCTTTGGTGTGGGGCATAATGATGCTTTGCAAGAAGGGGAAACCATTTAGGAGTAGAATCAATGCCGGGCTTCTTAGGGACAGAGAGACATTGGCGACAGCACACGTGTCTGGGGAAAGTCAGGCACATGCTCACGCACCATGAGCACCAGTCCTTGTCGAACCAGACCAGCCACTGGAACAGCAAGACCTAATGACACGGGCTATGGCACATGGGAACACCCAGCAAATATCACCCTTGAGCCGACTTCTCTTTGATTTAATAAGTCCACGTACGTCAAAAAGGCTGGAAAGCAGTGGAACATTTAATGGTAGTGTACAGAGAGTGTGGGCTTTCTGTTTTCCCGAAGTTTTTTTCCTGCTCAAAAAAGTGTTTAATGTATTACTCTTTTTCTCCTTGTGGCCAGTCCTCTAAAATGTCTTCCTTTCTTGTGAAACATCAGGATTGGGCAGGACTTCAGCAAGCATGCCTGTCCAAAATCCTAACTATTTTCATGAAGATGCGATACCCAGAAGAGGGTGAAGTCTTTTGCCCAATATCACAAATTCAAAAAATATATATAAAGACTAGAAAACTAACTGAAAATGTTCAGCTGATGCTTAATTGTCTGAAAACTGAACTCATTCCTTTTACACATATTGATTGACGCTACTGTGTGCCAGGCAGCCTGCTAACTGTGGGGATGGATAAGAAGAGGATGAACAGTGTCCTCAAGGAGCTGACAGTCTAGTGAGGAAGACAGGCCATTAAACAAGTAAATAAAACGAAGTGCAAAGATGTTCCTGTAGAGGAGGCACAGTGCACTATGGGAGCAAAACAGAGAGATTTAAATACTGTGTGTGTTGGGGGCAGGGTGGTACTGGCTTGGCAGGTGTAGGGAAAGCCTCACCCATGATCTGCCCTTGAAACACACCCTACTTTAGCCTCTCTCTTGCCGCCCACCCAGTCCTCCGAGCTAGGAGACAACTTTGACTTCTCTTGCCCTTCACCTTCATATCCACTCAGTCATGGGGCTCCGGCCACTGGGTGCCTGTCTGTCTTGAGGATGTCTCTTCACTCCATTCCCGTCTGGTCCACCTCTCCTCCGACTATAAGAGTCAGACAGTTCTCCTTGTGGGGTTCAGTCTTGCTGTTTTCAGTTCTGACCTCTGTAAATTGTTCTGTCTAAAATGCAGCCCTGATCCTGTGAGCCCTGCTTCAAACTTTGATGACTCCCTGAAAGCTGACTACTGATAAAGTCCAAGTTTATTATCAAGGCCCCAACATGTCCAGGAGTCAGTCCAGCCTACTTTTCCTGCTTCCTCCTTGCCTCCCCTCATGCTCATTTTACATGCCGACCCCGCCAAACTGCTTATACCCCCTCAGAGGGCGGCATGTTCTTCAATGCATCTTTGTGCATTCATGGAGGCCTTCTCTGCTGTCACTGACTCCCCCTCCCAAATGTGCCCTTCCCCCAGCTTTGGTTGGTGACACGTTGATGCTTACCCTCTTCAACTCAATTCAGGCATCTGCTACCAGGAAGCCTCTCCTGGCTGTCTCTCCCCCCAGCAAGTTGAGTTACAAACGCTTCTCTGTGTTCACATAATATCCTGGACACATACTAATAGTTGCATATTCCACATTAAATTACGATTATTTGTCTATGGCTCAGTCTCCCTTCTCACCTCTTGGCCTCTTGGAGGACAAGGATTGCCTCAATTCATCTCTGCATGCCTAGCCCAGTCCTGATACACAACAGGATAGCAATACACGTCTGTGTAATGAAAGAATGATCACTGCAGCTGTTACACATGGGTAGCCGTCAGCCCAACAACTGAAAGTGATATTAGTATTCGTGGAAGTAAAATAATGGGGCATTGATTTCCCAAAAATGGAAAATTGGATTTAAGTTTCCTGAAAGTTACTGGTCTTGGCTAGACAGATAATAATAATACCTAAAGTTGTCTATATTTTCCAAATACAATGGTTTCCACTGTTTCCATTACTAAAGAGATATAAAATCAATGTGTACTCTGTTGAATATATTAAGTGCTTAAAAACAATGCAGCATCAGTCCCGAGTCACAACCTAACTTGCTTCTAGAACAATCTGAAGTGAACACACTGCTAGGAGACTGGCACCTGGGCAGGGTTCCGTGAATGACACATTGCCTGGTGATGTCCCCATTCAAAATAGCAGCTTACCAAGATGACACATTTATCTTCCTTTCTGGAAGGTTTGCCTTCAAGGATAGGTTTGACTGTCTTCAAAATTAGTTCTGATTTTACAAACACTGCTGGGAAATTGAAGGAGCTCTTTGGAAAGAGAGGAAGTGTTTAGATACAAAGCCGAGGCCAGCCAGATTTTTTAAATGATTACCAAAGAGAGCAAAATACCTATCGATAATCTACAAATTTTACAAAAGAAAATGAACCCTTCCTCTCTAGCCACGTGTAATCTGAACTTCAAATCACAAACTATACTTCAAATTGCAAACTATACAATGACTATGAAGAAAGAAATACCAGCCAATCCCTACAAATGCAAACCTATATGCCACTTCTCTTGATGTAGCACAGTGAGTGAGTGCAGGATTTTTACACTGCTCCAGTTGTTTATTTATAATATGGATGTAGAGGAAAACATCACATCACAACACATTATATATTTCCATGTGAGCTCTTCTTTTCTGCCCCAGAACTATTTCTACCTTCCTTCTCAACCTCTACTTTAAAAAGTCTACTTTGTCAAATTGTGATAAATTGTTACCTGAATGTCAAAAACTTACTACCCAGAAGTAACTTCAGCTTTCTCTAAGTACATTCTTTATAAACAAGTTGAATCTACTCTTTGTAGTATTGTAACCTTGAAAAAAAAAAAAAACAGGGAGGGGGCTCAGCAAAACAGTTGGATTATTCCCAAGAAGGCTCAAACCTATTTTTAAAAACATTTTAGATGAAATATTGCTCTTAACTTAAAAAAAAAAAAAAGTAAGTGTATAGTTTGGTGCAGAACTCATCTAAAAATAGGAATTTGGTGAAAAAAACCTTTCTGTCCATACACTAAAGCTGAGTGTTGGTGTGTTTGCCTGTTGGAGAGCATTTAACCACACCTGCCTGTGTGTTGAGCTGCGTGGCTGGAAAATGACAACATTGGCTCAAGAAAAGAGAAAGAAAAACATTTAAAAAGAGGTCTTTGGTGAAGTTCTCCTGCAAAAACTAAAGTCTGAATGTTGAAACACTTTCAAGAAATTGTACATACAGTGAATAATGATTTTGTTTCATGAATGTGAACCTTCAAAATGTCTACAAAACATAACTGAGCAAAAGGTCTGACCTTTTATACCTAGAATGTTTTAAAATGTTTTATGAAACCTAAATATGTATTCTCTTTTCATTATTGATTATCCTGTGCTCTGCTGAACCTAACTCTAGATTCTAGATGTTCCCTTGCTGTTTTCTTTCTACCCGGCTGGGCATTACCTTGCGGTGGGACGGTCCTTTTGTCTTAAGGAGAGGGGGAAGAAACCCAGGTAAATATATATGCTGCAGTAGTGGTATGGGATGAGTGGGTGAGGAGGTATTTTCCGTATAAGTTTAGCTATAATAAACTTATTTGTTTGTTACTCTGGCTCAGCTCATTAAATAACAAAACATATTTTATGTGATTTTGTTAGTATTTTTCTTTCAAACAAAATACAAAAATAGCTAAGAGGCAATAAATGATCTGTGGAGGGCTTATGGATATGCCACTTTCAGTATAATGACAGCTTAATTTTAAACTTTACTTCTATGTCTAACAAAGAATAGATCATGATGATCCACAAATATGCCTTTCTAGCTTAGTTAGTACTACATCTGTGAATCGACACTCCTTCAGAAATTAAGATACCACTTAATAATAATGTAATTGGCCAGAAGACCATCATCAAAAGCAGTTATAAAAGTTAGCTCCTAGATTCAACAAATCATTTTCACAACCTGGCAAACAAATAAAAATGAAAACTGTTAGGCAATAACTACTTAACCCAGGTAAATGCTGGGAATAATAAACTTTTAAGAAGTCTAGGTTCCTAAGAACAAATAAGGGAAATGATCCTTTGAGGTAGTTTCAACATCTGATATTGAGCCCTCTCTGACCAGTAAAAAAAACTTGGTGTTGCAAGGGGAAGTGATTTCATTAAAGATGTAAAAAGAATAAAAAATATCCTGTCATTTGCTCTGTGGTATTCATGTGTTAGAAATACTGATACAAATTTTCACCTTTCTCCTGGATATTGATACCTTGACATAGTTATAAGTAATCTTTGATCTATAGGCCCACACAAGGTAAGACATGATTTGAACGTAGAGCAGTGAAATAAAATTCTCCGTTTGCTCGGGGAAATGCAAATGAGAAACTTGCTTCGTGAGAAACTTGATGGCTTACATATAATTTTACTGGTTGCTCAAACTCATATTTAAGGTCACAGAAAGTTCTGACATTCAAAACATACTGATAGTTACATTGACCCAAACAGGCAAAACAATAGCAAGTAGTTGATGACAGTAATGACTTGAATCTCTTTAATTGAAAGTATGTAAATAGCTCCTCAGTGGCATTTTCAATATACCTACAGAGAATTTGTGGCCTTCAATTATTGAAGTGAGGAAGGCCAACTTATTGGTGATTGTATTTTAAAGTCTCTTCTCACTTAGTGCCAAAACCTTCCCTACAATAACACAGGGAAAAAGAAAACGTGAAAAATGGAGGTGGTAAAAACAAATCTGCAAAGAAACAGGAGCCTGTATGGAGCGCACATTGAAAGAATGTCTTAATAGAATGACTGTCAAAAAGCCATGTCATGGAAGAGCAGTCCACATGAAGATAAAGATGCCAAATGATACACAGACATGGAACCAACATGAGGGACAGCTCAAGGGACTTGGATGAAAGAAAGCTAGAGCAAGGGCTTTCCAGGGGGGTGGGGGCAAAACATGCCAGACAGATTGGATGGGGACACATTAAGTCATGATAGTGTTATGGGGACTCAGGGACAAGAGAGACGAGGGCCCAGGGACTGGAGAGGAGATTAGAGAGGATTTCATCGTTTTTTCTTTTTTTTTTAAGAATTACGTTAAAATGATGATATGTTCACAGTTGTTAATTTCAGGTTGAGGGAAGTTGGTAAATTGCTTCGGTATTTGTTCCACCTGTACTTTTCCATACAGGTGCTATTTCTTAAATTAACATAAAATAACGAACTATATAATCAGTTACAAGTGGAGGATGCGGAAGCCTGGCTTCAGGACAGTTTCCACACAGCACAGCTAAACTCTTAGTTTAAAATGAATGGCCTTTTCAACAATGATGGCTTGTAGAATAGAAATAGGGCATCCTGATCAAGGGATGCATAACAATGGACCCGCGGGTCTCTGTTCTCTAGACCACCGCTGGAGGGACGTCATCTCTAAGGGGTCACATCTTCAGCGACGTAGACAATGGACCTGGGATGACCCACAGCGCTGTGTGACGCTGGTCTGGGAAGGGACCACCGGGGCGCAAGAAGCTGCCTGCCCGTATCTGAAGGACCGCCATCTAAAGAGGGAGGGCTCCTTATCACCGGAAACACGTGGGCATCACCTTCTATAAGCAGCATGCTGGAGTTGCATTCAATTTCCACTTTCTTAAGTGCAGCTTAGGACGCTTGTTTTCTCCTTTTGAAAGGAAGGCCAACAAAAATGAAACCAGTTATCTGCTCCAAAGAGCCATTTCCCAGGTATGACACCGAAGGAATGTGGATTTGGTCCTCTGCGTTGATCAGCCCTTCAACAGATGATTGCTGACAAGGACTGTATACGTTGTTCCTTCTCTTTTATTGTGTGTTTATGTAACCATAAAAAACATGCAGTGTTCTTGTGCTTGTTGCTTATTTCAGAGATCTACATAATCCACTTTTTAAAGTTAAATACAGTTTTGGAGACGGGCAGTAAAAGTTAGAGCACAATGTATAATATACCTTTTTCTCTTAATGACATCTACCTATCTCTACATACACACGTGCATCATATGGGTCAGAGGAATAGATGGAATAGAATTTTTAGAAATTGGAATGTATTCTGATTATTAAGCATATCAGCTTATTAATGTTACTCTACTTATATACTGATCTATTGAAGCTTAAACTTCAGAATGGGGGGGGATAAATGTTAAACTGTTCAAAGTAAAAGGGTCTCTATTTCTTCTGTAAATAAGGGAGAGATTTAAAGAGAAAAACAGTTCCTCCACCCCCATATAACTACGAAGTAACCAGCTCACAGTTTTGAAAACCAGTGAAAAAGATGATGTCATCTTCATAACACAAAGCAGAAAGAGCATATGAAGATCCATATTCAAGAGTATGTAAATCCCTTGCTACCTGAGATCCACATGTCCTATGTGCTAAGCTACCACTTTCAAATCAGATTCAGTAAAAATTGTTTTGCATAACTTTCTAGGAACACATGTACCGCCCCAAACAAGGTAAGGCTGCGGAAGGGGGATTACAGGGCCGCACTGGGCATGTAAGGAGGCGGAACCGACCACATCGGCTTTCCCGGTGTTTGCTTTTCTCAGGTCAAAAATACGGGCAACCATCTCTCCCCAACCCAGCCAGTCACAGCCTCTGCACACGATTTCCTTAGGAAGGTGGTCAAGCCGGGAATGGCACACAGGTGCCGTCCTCCAAAACATCTCTGCGCGCCGTCAGGGAGCATCACGGCTCTGCATCAACACGCCTGGGAGGTGGAAAGTCCACCTCTTTTGCCCATATCGTGCACAGAGCCGGCCTTCTGTGGTCGCACCCTGAGCCAGCTGTCGGCCTGGCGGGCCTTCCCCGGAGGACTCGGCGGCTGCGCCCCAGGACACCGCGGCCCGCAGCAGAAGGGAGCTCCACCTCGCCCGGCGGCCTGCTGCAGCCCGCCCCGAGGACCGGCTCGCCGCCCGGGGGTGACCCGGCTGCGTGGGGACAGCGGCGGCCCCCCGCGCCTCCAGCGCCCCGCAGAGGCTGCGGCCTTCCTGTCGCAGGCTGCTAGCGTCCCCGGCAACCCGCCACGCGCCCGAGCCGCGCCCAAACCTGCTTGGGCGCCCCTCCGCCCCAGAGTCTGCAGCCCCAGAAGGGAATGAACCCCCTGTGGTGACGTCACCGGGGATCATACCTGCGGCGTCTGGGGGGCCTGGAGGCTCCTCCCTGGGAGGCGCGGCAGACAAGGGTGGGCTCTGCCGCCCCCTGCCGGCGCTTGTCGGTGTGCGCTTCTGCGGTGCGCGCGGCAAGTGTCCGGGCAGTGGAGCACTTCAAAGGCACCGTTGAGAATGAAGATTGTTTGCGCGTCTGTGGGTTGGAGTCAGGTCTTAAATGCGTCAGAGCTGTTGCCTCCGGGCGCTGGGATCGCCCAAGGGGAGGTAGTTTCAGTGCAGTGTCTCTGGAAACTCCAAGCTCTTGCGGGAAGCCAACTTCCTACATTAAACATGTAATACAATCTACTTTATCTACGGGTTACCCATCTCTCCAAAGGAGCAAAGCCTCTGCAAAATCAAGTTTACAAAGAGTTGTTTTAGGAGAAGAAAATGTTGCATGTGCCGATTCCTCGCCTACTAGCTGTTGGCTGCTTTGAAAGCTGATGCCCTTAAAGGCATTTAGGGATATGAACAATCAATGAGAAAGAGACCAAAAAAGGAAAGTTTTATTCAATTGGACAGGTTTTTACTTGAGCGCCACCACACCGTCTGCAGGTTTGCGAATAGAAAGTGGAAATAAAATGTGCAGTGTGCCTCCTCCAGGAGTTTAACTTCTGCTTGGGGCTGTTCATCCTCAAACCAGGAAGCAAACCATCTGCACGATTAAGTGGAAAGCTCAATACAAGACCTGGAAATGTGCAAACCCAGGCAGAGGGTCCCTAGGCAGTGGCCCGAGGCCCAGCATCCCTGCCCGGGCTGGTCCCTGCCTCACACTTCAGCCTGTGGACGTGGGTTTGGAGTCTGCTCTCTACCAGCCCTTGACTCTGCCTCCTTGCTAGGGCCTCCAGGGTGATCACAGAGTTCTGCAAATGCAGGAAGCGTTCCACCAGGGTTTATTCTGGGGGCCACAGCTGCTGCTGATAGCAATGACTGGAAGCTGGCAGGTTTCTGCAGCAGCGGGCACAGGGCTGAAGGGCCTGCTTCTGGCATCCGGTGCCCCCCCAATGGCTGTGTGACACTGGGCCCACCATTGAACCTCTCCTTGTTTCTTTATCAGTAAAAGGTAAACAATAATAACAGTACCTCCCTCTTAGGCTCAGGATGAAAGTAAATGAAATAATGTATTGAAGGGGCTTTGGACAAAGCCTAGTGCACGGCCAGCACCCAGGCCAGTGCAACTATTGTTGCTGGTGCTACGCAGTTCCTTCTTCCCAGAAGTAAATTGCATTGCAGCAGTTAAAAGCAGTCACTTGAAGCCCAGGTAATTGGGTGGAAACCTGGCTCTGCCAGTTTCCATTGGCATAACTTGGGGCAAGTGAGTTTCAATTTCCTGACCTATAAAGTGGTATAATAATAATAGAGAAAAATCTGGTCGTTATTTCATGATGTGGGGTTTTACTGTACCTAATTCATAGCGTTGTTTGTGCCCGGCACTGAGTGGATAAGCCTACAATAAATAGTAGCTAGTAGTAACGTATCTTTTTTAAAAAGGCTAGATATAGATTAGCCACCAGTCCTTAAATGTCCCCTGAAGTAAGAATATGCCTTTGTCTTTTTCACCTTTCCACTTACTTGCTTAGCAGACCATTAATCCTCCGTGAACTGCCAATGACTGAACTCTGCCATATGAAGGTTGGTGACCGTCTCTCGTTTAGTCTGAGTGGTTCTCATGCATCAATTTCAGGGCAAGGGCCTCGAGGCCTTCTGGCGGTGATCCCTGTTGGGTACAGCCTCTGTCAGGAGAAAGGGTTCTCAGAGGAAGTGCAATAATGCTTTAGTTCTTACAGTTATTCAGATACTGGAACTTAGTTTTGTGTAGTAGGTCAAATAAAACTGAATGATGTTTGCAATAATCTGTTACTCCTTGGGTAACAGGAAAGGATTCTGGAAGGAATTGGGCTGGAGAACCCCCGTCAGGAGGCTTAGCAGCAGGCTATTGGCCGCCTATCCCTTATCTATATATCCTTTCCAGACAATATCCATACAACTTATTGAATTGGAATGTCAACGTAATGGATTTCTTTTTCCCTCTGGATTCTGAAGGGACTCAGGAAACCAGGTTAGAATGACTCAGAAAGGGGCTTTTAAAAATCTAGGCAAGTGCTTTCTGTTTCCATGCTTTAAGACTAAGCACCAGAGAAACTATTCTTTTATGAAGGTCAAATACTCCAGAAAAGGAAGGACTTCTTTTTCTCCACAAAGGACAGCCTTTTCTTTTCCAAGGAGCCTGGAGCTCCCCAAGTTTATAGCAGACTTTGCCTTCAGTCATGGCTTTTAGGTTAGCCCTCCCCCCACCACACCCACCAAGCTTATTTTCCCCTCTTGCGCTCCTGCCCCAAAGTGCCTCACATGCTTCTGTGCAAACCCAGCATTGCAAAGTCAGTTACCTTCAAGGGCCAGGCAGGTAACATGAATTCTGATGAGCTAGCCAAAATAATTTTTTAAAACAGTCATTGGCAAACTAAATCATTGCCACCCCTGCCAGCCATACAAAGCCAAGAGGGTCCCTCTCTCCGGTGAGCTGCCTGACCCAGATTCGGCCAGAGCACCTCAGGCCCTGGTGGTGTTCCCAGCAGAGATGAAGCCAAGCGACTGGCCTGCCCACTGGCCTAGGGCACCATGCGGACATGATCAAACCAGGCCACCGAGCAGCCTCCTGAGAAGGTGGGGGGCTGCCAGGCACTGGAGCCCAGACCACACATTCCTCTCCGTGCCTCGAGTCCCCTCCCGGACTGGTCCGCAGCTCCTCTCCCTCCTCCTGCCCCCGACCTCAGCCTGTCCGCTTCATGCTCTGAAGATGAACACAACTTTTGCTCTGGAGGAAGATGCCACCAGTTTCCTGCCTTGGGGACAGCAAAGCCCCTGTAGCTCTATCACGATTCTCATCTCTGGCATGTGGCTCCCCTCCTCCTTCTGGCCTGGCACTGGAACCCACTGTCTCGGCTTTTCCTGGTCCGCCTGCTCCCAGTGGCCCTGCTCTGTGGAAGAACAGCCGTCTGCATGCGATGTTCCCTTTTATTTCCACTGGCTCCTTGGCTGTGGCCTGGCTTCTCCCCCGCCACTCTGCTGACCCCTGTTGCTAGATCCAATGAACATTTTCAGTCCTTAACCTTATCAAGGGACATTTTGGTTGACTAGGAATTGGAGGTTGGGCAGAGCTGATGAACTGACTGTTCTCTAGCTGGGGCCGGAATGCTGTCAGAAGTGCAGGGCCACCCCGTCCCTCTTTTCACCTCCCCTGACTGAGCCAGAGACAGAGGAGTTGCCTGGGAAGCAAGTACTGGGACGCCGACCCTGTAATGCCTAGTGAGGTTCAGATATAGAAAGGGGTGATTCTGGACTAAGGGAAACCACTCGTGGTCCCTGACACAGAGGGCACTACCAGGGAAAAAGGACCTTACGCCAAAGGTCTACCCAAACACTATGACATGGGGTTGGAGGACGCCAGGCTGGAGACAGGAATAGGGGCTAATGCCAGAAACCCTTTCCAAACTGATCTCAAGTTTCTGACAATTAGATACTGCAACTCAACGGACTCCTAAGCAAGTTTTATGTTGTACCAGATGGAACATAATGTTGGGGGGGCTCATCTCAATTAGCAAAATCCTCCTTTTCTGGGTACAACAGACTAAATACCTCAGAATAAAGAAACAAGCCCCTCTACCTAGCACAGACATGTGATACTGGGGTGTTTTGACACTAGTAGTGGGTCACGGGGAAGGAGGGCAAATCTCTGCTTGACCTTCAGTGGAAGCAGATGTCTTGAAGCTATTTGCCAAACTCCAAGGATCTGATCTGTGCCAAGGTGGGAAATGGAGGTTTCAGGGGAGTACTTCTGATATGCTGTGGGAAAGGAACACAAGTGAGTTGATCCAGATTTACACTGAAACCAATGAAGCTTAAACTGTGGGCCCCTTATTCCCCTGGGCCCTGTGGCAGATAGTGTTTTCCAAGACGGTGGCAACAGGACCGCCTATCACAAGTGCTCTTCTTACACTGTGAAGTCAACAGGCCTCCCACTGAAAGGCGGGTCTATGTGTTCTCCCCTTGAGCCTGGGCAGGCTGTGCCCATGGCAGGGGTGTTGCATGTGACTTTCTAGGCTGGGTCATGAAGGAGATAAACCTTCTGCTTCATTCTCTTGGAACCTTGCTGCCACTCTGCCAGGAAGCCCAGGAAACACGGAGACACTCTGGGTGTTCTGGCCCATAGTCCCAGCTCGGGTCCCAGTGACAGGAGGAAGGCTTTGAGAGCCGTCACCACCATCTGTCAGCAACTGCAGAGGGAACCCATGTGCAAGAACCACCTGGCTGAGCCAACCTCCAGAACTGTGAGAGATGATAAAGTAATTGTTCTTATTTTAAGTCACCATGCTTTGAGGTGAGTCATTCCATAGCAACAGACAAGTTCAACAGACCCCTCTGAGGCTCTGGAAGGGCCCTAGCCGTGTATTCATGTGATCATATGCTTTTGCAAAATTTGCAAAAGAAAGATATTTTAGCCACATGGTTAAAATCTCTGTCTCTTTCCACATTAAGTGGTGGTGGAGTAGCCGTGGACAAGTTTGGGATTCAGCTAAAGGCAAATTGAGTTGGGGCTCATTTAGTTTGGGTTCCCTGGGTGTATTCATGTGGCATGGAGTCCCTTCTCTGTAAGTTACTGCCAGCTCTCCCAGTGTGAAACGGCTTCCAGAATATTCCTGTCATTCACTGTGATGACTTACCTGTGATATGACAGGGATGTGCAGGGCCACAGATTGTATCATGATAATGGGCTATGCTGCTGTTGGATTTGAAATGTACAAAGCCAGAAGAGACTCTGTGGGAATTACTCCAAATCTTACAGCTCTTACATAAAAGTGGTTTGATGGCAGTTTTCATAAATTTGACAACAGTTGTAAAAATTTATCTTTCATTTTCAGTAATAACCTATGAAACTGAGAGAAACATTTACAACCTATCAATCATTAAATGAAAGAGAAAGAATGAATGCTGGTTCTGTTCTCTCACAGAAAACCGTGTTTCAAAATCTTTGTTAAATGAAGACTCAGTTAAAGAATGCACCACCCAAAATGTTGAGGAAAGACTGTTACAGAGGTGGGTCACAGATTTAGTACAGATATGTTCTTTTCCTGGTTTTTGACTATTGTACACATAGATAGACTGTGTGGGGAGCCTGGACCATCGAGGCTGGATTAGTAAGGCAGTGACCTCATTTGTTCTCACCTGCTGGGACATCCAGGTACGGTGCATTTCACTTGAATTCACAGAAGTATTTGAAACTGTTGCCCACTTGCACCTTTCAAAGTTCTCACTTCCCTTAGCTTCTCTGAGCCCCTCCTGACAGCCCCCCTCCAGCTAACTGTTCCCCATCAGCCTAGAAGACTTGTCTTCTTCCAGGAACTTGAGTTGCTCAGAGTTCCCCCAGGATCACTTTTCTCTCCCAGGGTGAGCTCATCCGCTCTCCTTGTTTCAAGTCCATGATTCTTCTTCTCCAGCCCATACCTCCTTCCTGGGTTTGAGAGCAGGAATCAGCAAACTTTTCTGCAAAGGGGAAGATACAAAGATTTCATAGGCTTGCTGGCCCACACACCACCTCTGTCACATGTGCTCAACTGGGCTGTTGTCATGTGAATGCAGCCGAAGCCAGCAGTCAACCACAGGCGAGGCTGTGTGCGGGTATAACTTTATTCACAAAAACAGGAGGCTACCCTGTGGGCTGTACTTCGACTGCTCTAGACGCAAGTATCCAATTGACTTCAGAAAATTTCCACTTGGACTTTCCACAGTTCCTCAGCACAACATGTCTCCAAATAAGCACCTCTCATCCCCTCCTCTGTGTTCCTTCGCCATGAACGATGCCGCTATCTGCCAGATGTCCAAGGCAAGAATTCAGGCACCAGCCCTGATTTCATTTCCCAAATTCAGTCAGTTACAAAAATCCTTCAGTTCTGCGTTCTTACCATCTGCCTGATCCAATCCCTTTGCTCTTTCTCTGCATCTTCTTTCAGACCCCTCTGTCTCTCACTCCCTTTCTCCCTGCTTCTTATGACCCCTCACCACACTGCTGAAGGGTGGTGCCACGCTTCCATTTTGAAACTTTTCAGTGGTCCCTGCTGGTCTCTGGTCAAAGAGCCCAGGACGATGTATAGGTGGCTGGCAGGATTGGCTTCCAAAGATTTTGCACCATTTCCCCAGTTGAACTTCCATCACTTTTAGCTGCCTGGACCTCTTGCCTCTGGGACTTCACATGTTCATTCCTCTGCTGGAACATGCTTCTTCTCATTGCTGGTACCTTCTACTTGTCTTCTAGGTCTCGACTCAGCTGCCCCTTCCTCTGGGAAGTACGTCTTCACTCCCCAAGCCTGAGTGAGCTGTTGCTCTGCACACTCCAGGGCAAACTGGACCTCAGAGGTCAGAGCACGGGCCATTTCACTTCACAGTCCAACTTACAGGCGGGCACCACCCTCCCTCCATTAGGGCGCAGACCCCAGAGGGGTGGGCAGGAGGTCTTCTTGCCTCCTGTCTGCCCAGTCCACCCACAGAACAGCACCAAACACCCTGCAGGCCCTGAAACGGCTCTTCCACCAGGAGGGCTGCTTGTAGCCACACTCACCTCCCTGGAGACCCCGGGCCTTGTCCCAGCCTCCCGCTGCACTCAGGGACCTTTAGACACCTCCTCTGGACTCTGGGGCTGCTGGGGTTGGCAGGAGATGAGGAAGGGGTCATCACTTGGGGTCCAGTGGGGTCCAGTGCCTCCGCTTGCCTGGCTTACCTGTGTGCAGCCATGGTGGGTCTCCCTGGAGCAGCCAGGAGGCTGGAACAGACCTGACCTCCTTCAGTCTCTGGATTGCAGGCCTGCATGCACCAGCTGCTGCCTGGGTGGCATCAATCAGGCCTTAATAACTACCTGGTCTGGGAGGGGGTGGAGGCAATGGACGGGCCTCCTTATCCCTCTCATGCTTCCCTGCACTCACGGAAATCAGCCAAAGGCTGGGTTCTGCTCCCTAGTTAAAAAATTCTATAAGCTTAGACTCTTCTTAGACAATTTTCTGTGCTTTGGGAGTTCTCTTTAATATTATAGGAGTATTTACATCATCCTCTTAAATATATGCATATATACCCAAACATACACACATATATTCTAATATATATGCATGCACACACAAATACACACACAAAATGCTAAACACACTTGCACATATATATGTACATGCAAACAAAAGCATATATGCAAACAAGCACACATACAAATATACACACATATATGCAAATATATCCATATCTAGACACATATTTTTCCTTTTTATCTTGAAATAATTATAAACACACAAGAAGATACAAAAGTAATATTGAGAGGTCCAGTGTTCCCCTCACCTGGCCACTCAGCCTCCCCCAGGGATAACATCTTACAGAATTATAACTCATCACCAACACTAAGAGATGGTCATCGGCACAATGTAATGAACTAGGCCACAGACCTTGCTCAGATTGCACCAGATGAGCTAATTTTTTTCTTAAAAGATTTTAACAATTTCTACATATCTTGTCTCTCCCAAATACTGTGAAAAAAGACTTTTGTCTTAATTAGCTTAGAGAATAATCAATTTTAGAGATGGAAAGAATGATTTGGTTTCTCTGTTTTATCCACAGAGAGTGGTTCTTGGGTGTCCTCTGGCTGACTCGGTGCAGGCTGGTAAATTATCTGGGAGTTTCTGTTTTCTTCCTGGCTAATATTTTTCTTAAGTATATAATGAGTCTAATAAGGACATGCCCAATGAGGACTAACTTTTTCCAAAAATAAATAAACATCTCAATTCCCACAAGCACAATTCAGTTAAGAAAACACCACCTTTCTGAGTACTGAATTAGTCACCCAGGTCTCAGGAAGTCTCCTGGGCTGGTTACATTTTAACCCCTGTGTTGAGGGAACAGCCCTGCTATCTCCTTACCGAAGCTGAGGGCTGATAAGCATCTCGTTGCTGCTCTCAGAGACTGAGGAACAAGGGCTCACAAACTCCAGAAAAAGGTAGAATGAAGAGATGAAAGCCACCTTCAGATTACTGAGAACATGCTTCCCAGGTGGTATGTCCTGATAAACTGGCACAAAAACGTAATTTGAAGACCGGCATCAAGGGCAAAGCTGACCTGGCTAAGAACCCTCACAACAATGAACGCACGCTTTGTTTGAGCCCTAAATATTAATGTTTTGCTGTTTTTGTTTTGGAGTGGCATCGTTTCATTGGGCTCTACAGAGGCGTTCGTGGTGAAGAAATGAGCTAATCTAGAATGACAGCTCCCAGATGGCAGCGCCTGAGCTGGGCGCACGCTGCTGGGGCTGGGGGAAGGTGGAAAGGCCTGGGGGGGAAGGGTGACAGGTGCAAATGTCAAGGTGCAAAAGGCCGCAACTCAAGGTCCACACAGGGTGAAAGCATGTCACCTGAGAAGCTGTGACTGGCTGCAGCTCCCACTTCCGGCAAGGTGGGCTCACGTGAGATGCAAGGGAGACTCCGCCTTTCTCTCCTGGTGGAGTTGCCTTTGCCTGGTGTTCCTGACTTTCCCTGGAAGGTACTTGTAAGGAATTAGCCATTTTAATGCCGGGAGGGTAGGAGATGGCTAATTTGCCCCTTCCTAAGGGAGCCTGGGTGGATCTTGGTTGCAGGCCCCTTGCTGGGCAGAGTTCAGGAACTTAGACTCACTTCCTCCTTTGGCTGTTCTTGTCCAGTGGGCAGCAGTCTATGCAAACCTTCGGTGCAGAAGTTCCGTGGAGCTCCTATAGATGCAGGCTGGGGGAGGGTGGAGCCTGAGAATATGCCTTTCATGTGATCCTAAAGGAGTCTAACACAAGCAGGTGGTCAGTAAATACTTAAGGGGCTGAACTCAGTAAGACTACACATTTCAGGATTCATTCAGCCTGCTGATAGAATACAGAGATGAACTCCATGCCTTTCCTCAGTGTTCGCTGTTCCTTCAAGTAGAAAATGACTTTATTTGAATTAATCGTCTTTACAGGCTGGGGCAAAACCCCTGCCACACATCCCCCTACAAGCTCCAGCGTGGGATTCCCACACATGATCTAGAATAGTCCGGGCATGGTGTCCCTGCCCCACCCATGCCCGTGGCATCCCGAAGGGGAAGTCCCTGTGCCCACCTCAGCCTGCCCCGAGCATTCTGCTCTTTTGCTCTTCTCTTTCCACACTAGTGACATAACTGGTGACACTAGAGCAGAACAGCTTCCTTGGTGTCTGTGCTCCTGTGGCGTTGCTGTGTCTTGAAGGTAGTGAAGAAGGCATAGTCAGAAGGCCATGGGAGGGCAGCCTGATTTACCCAAAAACATCTGTGGAGTGACATGCATTCTGGAAGCTTCCAGGAGGAAAAGGAGCAAAAGGCATACCACCATCACCCAAATAAAAAAAAATAAAACAGAGAAAGGAAAATTATGTGGGTATAGACTTTCTGGTAACATTGTTCCTGAGGTGTCTTATCCATGAGGCAGTCTGAAAATATTTTAGATGGAAATAAGTGGATACTGGAAACATGATATATTAGTAGAATCTGCTTTTTCCCTAAAGTACTTTCTCAAACACACCAATGTAATCCCCCTTAAAGGATGTTTCAGATACTTTAATAAAAGAAAGTGCCCGGGTCTGATTTCTCATCCTGTTTCCACCTTGCGCCCCTTTAACAAACCAGCGGGAGAGTATAAAGGGAAGGGTTGGAGGACAGAGGAAAGCGAGGGTAGGCTAGAAAATTAGGAAATATGATGAGGTCGTCTCTACCCCTCCCAGTAGTGCGGTCCTCTTGTTCTGGAGAATTCTGCACAACACTTCAATGCCAGGGAATTCTGCGGGAGGTTCCATCCAAGACGATTGGTGCCCACCTCTTGGCTAGTTAATTTACAGAAAGGGATCTCATAACCTGGAGAGAGAAGTGTTTCTTGTTCTTATTTCACATTTAAAATAGAGTTGGTCAAACGATCCCTGGATATTTTTGAACACTGGAATGGAAATTTCAAAGCAGGTACTAAGTGGTCATTCTAGCCTTAAGCCAGGGAAAAGTACAGAATCAACAACGAAAATCAAGACCGACTCTTTAACCTTAAGGTTATTGCTCTTGCTTTATGGGAATATAATGCACTGTGGGTGAGGAGGGAATATAATGCACCGTGAATTCACTGGGGGAAAAGAGCCGTGTTGCATGACATATTTTTTATCATGGAAACCAGGTGAGTGTGCTGGGCACAAAGGAATTTTGATAATAATGAAATATTTTAACTTATGTAGTAATTTCTACACTGTTTGGTAGGATGTGGGGAGGTTAATGACAAGACCTAGCTTACGTTTAGTCTAAGGCCTAAATATTTTGTCTATTAGCTTTGCCCTTTGTTGGCTAAGTGACCTTGAAAAAGTTAAACTTTCTTAGCCTGTGTCACCCTATATAAGGTGAGGATGGTCATAATACTGCTTGTTTTGAGGGCTGAATGAAACTGTACACGTACACCACTTAGAGTGTCTGGTGCAGGAAAGCTCTCAGTAAATGTTAGCTACCATTGTGTTGTTGTTGTTTTTGTTGTTTTTAACCCAAAAGAAAGGGAAGGGAAGAAGAGGTAAGGACATGAGACAAAGTGAGAAAGCTGATGGAGGGGTAAGGAGAGGAACAGGGAAAAAAGAAGGCTCCTGGGGCAGCTGAGGGGGCGGGACCGTGCTCACCTCTTCCCAGCATCTATTGCAGATTGCGCTCACAAACATTTTGTAAGATCCTCCAGTCAAGGTAATGTTTGAACCCTTCGGAGCGCAGTGGCAATGGGCCCCCAGGAGAATAATTAACTCCATGTGACTATCTTGTTTGTGGACATATTTCCTCTCATTAAGTCAGCAACATCTTGGGATTGGGACATACTGTTTTCAGGACCCTGCCAGCCAGTCCCGAAATGGATCACAAGGAAGTGGTCTTTCTACTTCTTCTGTTTCTGAAATCAGGTAAGACGTATAAAGATTTTTTTCACGTTATCAGTGTTTTTTCCCTTGCAATGTGTTAAATATAGATACATGATGGCTTTACGTGCAACTTGTTTAATTTAGCCTTTGTTTGGTGGGAATCCTGATGCAAAATCTAAATATAAGACTGAAGAATTCTTCAGGGAATAAGTTCAGTTTCCCTGTGAATACTGGAGACAAATGGGCTGAGAAAATAATGAGTGAACTTTCTAAATCTAAAGATTGGGCCCAAATGATGTTTACTTAGCTGACAAAGAGCGTAGATAGCGAACACCCCTACAAGTTCTTGGTTTCTTTGCCCGACTCTCAGCTCAGTTAATTTAGACAATTTTCGTTAAGGTGTCACTCTATTCACTTTAAAACATAAGCAATGAAATATCTCCTTGATTGCATTTTTTAGCCAGTCTGCAGTTGTACTCACCTGTTCTGCTGGCTATGGCTCGAGTAAGGCTTCCCATACATCCAGATTTGCTCCTTATGCCTGGAGAAGTCAAAGGCATCACTCTGCTAAATGATGTTTGCATTCAGTAGTCCAGCAAGTATTCACTTAGGGCTTGAGGTAGGCCGGGCACATTTGTACACATTTTATTTATACAGGTGTGTGTGTCCTTTACTCACACAGCTTATTTAGCTGGTGCCCTAGGTAGGGTAGTGCCCATCGCCATTTCATAGATGAGGAAATCCATTCTTAGCAAAATCATGTTGTCTTCTTGTTGACCAAACTCCCAAGTATACGAAGTGAGGAAGCCATTATTTAAATCAGGGCTTCCCAAGGAGGAATCTGTGATCTTCTTACTTCTTAAACTGTTTAAACCTTCTTTAAAATATTCTAAGCATGCCCTTATGGTTCTTTTTCTTTAACTTTTTTGACAGCTTTATTGAGATATCATTCACCTACTTAGAACACACAAGTCAGTGGTTTTCAGTATATTCTGACTTGTCCAACCATTACCACAATACAGTTAGAACATTTTCATTACCCCAAAAAGAAACACCACACCCCTCAGCTGTGACCCTCTGCCCTCCTTCCCCTTCCCCCACCTCTGTCCCCATCCAGCCCCTGGCAATTGCTAATCTACTTTCTGTCTCTGATTTGCCTCTATTTTGGACATTTCATACAAATGGAATCACACATTATGCCTGTAGGTCTTCATCTAAACAATGTGTTGATACTTGAAATTCAATTTATAGATTGTCAGAGACAGTTTTATAAGTTGTACTTTAAACTAGAGGCAAAGATATTTGAATTTGGTGGAGCCATTCAAAGAAACAGCAGAGAAAAAACTGGGCAAAGATTCTTGTGGGAAGTGGTTATATGTGGGGGGCAGGCATGCACAGTCTATTAATTTAGCCTATGGAAAGCCGGGCCTAGAACACTGAACTAACTCAGTAGGTCACACCTCAATGTTAGAACAAACTTCTCTTTGTTCAGCAGGACTAACATACGTCTTTCACCTGTTGAGGGGGAAAAATCTTTTATAAGCTCTTCTTGTAAGGAAGGCACTTACGCTCGCTTCCCGTGGAAGTGTTCTCACCTTTCCAGTGCGCTGAAATGAGTGGGGAGAGGGAAACAGCTCTTTTACAGCTTTGCTCAGTGAGAGGTGCATAAGCAGCTTGCATCTCGCAAACCACTAAGTCTTTTCTTTCAAACACGCAAGCCTGGGGACACATATACACACCACAGTGATGACAAAACAAACAACCTGCATTATTAATAAAATACACTTGCTTTGGTAGCAATATACATCAATAATTGGCCTAGAATATAAAAATACTTTTCTTACTAACAAGATTTGTTTAATATTTCTTGGTCAACAAATAAACCGTATTATACCCCATTAGCATATGAGCCCTGGAGTTGAAGCAAAGAAAATAGTGGGGGAAAACTTTTCAAGAAAAAAAATGTATTCTCCTTTGGAACATCAGCTCGTAAGGTGGGTCTCAGTAGCTAAAAACAAAAAATGTAACATAATTAAAGGTAACTTAATTAAAGGATGATATAAATGGAAATTTTCTTGTCTTGATATTTATACCCTGGCCTGCTCTACTTTCTAAGAGCTCTTCAGAAAGTTTAATTTAACTCTTTGTAGGATACACTCTATAGTTATTGTGTTTGTTTTTTAAATCACATCTTGATCTATAGAATTTATCAAAACTCAGCTCTTCTTGGAAATGAGAGTTCAGATTGGGAGAAAATGCAGAGTGAAGATATGAGGCTCTAAAACAACTATTTCTCCATAATCTTTGGATACGTTTGTCAAGCAGTTTTTGGCATATTACATTTAAATTGCATTAGCCCACTTCCTGTTCAATATCCACCCTTCCAGTTTGGAGTATCTTGAATTGAGGAATTACGGAGGGAGGGAGAGTGGCCTCCGGACGGTGGCTTTGTCTCAGCCTGCCAGAGTGCATCGCCCACACAGTGTGCATGTTCTCAGATGGCCAGGTGGCCTTTCTGCCGGTGCACATCTGACCCTTCATGAGCCTATCTCCTGGATAATCTTCACTGGTATCCAGGCATGCTCTAGAATAGTTTCATCTTTTAAAAAATTCCATGACTGCATATGCCTCTAGGAAATGCTCCTTTCACAGCCAGGTGTCTGGGGAGGCTTGTCTTCTCATGCTGTTCCCACTGCTTCTCCTGTTCACTCTGGCCTTTGTCCCCACCGCTCCCCTTGAAGTGGTCAAGATCGCCACGTTGCCTAATCCCATTTAGGCAAACTTTAGGAACCTTGCTGTCTTCATTTTATTAGCTTCTTTTGACCTCTCACCCTGTGAAAGTCACTGGTGTTTCACCCGAAAACGATGGCGGCTGACACCCCCAGGCTTGGAGCAGAGCTCTGGTGCTTGGAGAGGCCTCGGGACGGGGACCCTCTCTGCAGCCTTGCAGGGGAACATGGCTGAGGCCCTTCGCACTTGCAGAAGGACCAGAACAGCCTCCAGATTCTTCACCTCCGATCTTATCCCACAGGAAAATTAAGGCCAGTGTTCGTCCCAGGCTCTACTTTCTTTGTAATTTCCTCAGAAATACTAGATACTTGTCATCTTCCTGGAAAAACGAATGTCTCTTTTATGAAATCTCTTCTATTAAAATCAGTCTTAATTAAAAACTGACATCTCTGATAATGAATAGCGAGGTGTTACTGTACTAATCCCAGTATAAAAATGGCCTTTTAGCTGAGGTTTTGTCCATGCCTTATTTATTCTCAACGTCATCAACTCATCACATTTTTTGTATGTCAAGGTGAAACCATTCAGAGCAGGCTTATGAGGTCTGTTTAGGTGACAGTGTGACAACCAAAGTTTATACTATTGGGAATCAAATAACGGCCTCCGAGTCCTACCCATCCCCAGTGATGGACAAATCAGTACCGGTGACACGGCTGCCCCTGGTGGTCTCCTAGGGTTTTCTCTTGACATGGCAATCAGTAGGCAAACAGATCAAATGTATTCTTATTTAAGGTTTCGTACCCATTCACACGGTGACATAGACGTTGTTCATTCGTTCTAATCTATTAAGTTATCCACCTGGTCAAGCTTTTACTATACTGCAATCTATTAGTGAAACTTCTGACAAAACGTTGTTACTCATGGCCGCCCCTTCTGCTCCCAGTGAAGCAGCCAGTTTTACTGTTCTGCTTTCTAAGAACTCTTCAGAAAGTTTAATTTAACTCTTTGTAGGACACACTTTATAGTGTATGATGCAAAGCAGAGAGACGAAAAAGTCACAATAATTAAACCATGATTAATGTTATCAATTGTCCCACTTTTATCTTCCATTTGTAGGTCATGGAGATGCCCTGACTGACTACGTAAATACCCAGGGGGCTTCCCTGTTCAGCTTATCTAAGAAGTACCTAAGAGCAGGAAGTGTAGAGGAATGTGCTGCAAAATGTGAGGAGGAAACAGGATTCATCTGCAGGTATTTCCAGTGCCTGTGCACCTACCCAGAGATCTGGCTGTTGGAGACACTGTTATTTTGACAACAAGAAATTTGCTCATGGATATAGTCATAAAAATAACATTTGAGAGGAAAGAAGAATTTCATGGAGTTGGAGTTTGGAATCTGTGTTTGCTCCCATATCTGAAACCATAAGAACAATTTCTCGTTAACATTTATTAGTGTTCCCTTTAGAAAAATATCCCCAAAGTAAATGATTTGTTTTTACACATGACATCAGTAGCTATTGTTCTGAGCACTCGTTTCTGACATCATCCTCAGTAAATATTTATTGAGGGTCACGTGGCTGGAAGTGTGCTAGACCCTAAGGAGCAAAGAAATGTAGATACAGTGATGTAGCATGTATGACATGTATGACATGCATGATTGGTATCGGTATATAGAACAGGTCTTGGTAGAGAGGCAAGATCCAGTGCTTGTCCTTTTGTATTTATGGTGCAGTTACAGAAACTGAATAAAATGTAACGAGTTTTAAAAATATGATGTGAAATATTGATAAGTGATAATCAACAGGGGCCCTGTAAAGATTCAGCAGAAAGAACCATTCCTAAGGGTTGAGCCAGCCGGAGAAGGCCTCAGGGAAGAGGTGGGAGGGAGGTGGGCTTTGGAGGTCGTGGCCCTGCCCTGCAAGAGGGACAAGAATGGACTCGGGTGGTTAAAGCACAGAGTTCAAGGAGAAGACGGGCTGGAAAGGTAGCCGTGGATGGCTTCCACTGCCAGACTGCACACGCACAGGCAGGATCACAGGGCGGGCAAGGAGGTGTGAGGTGGCCTGGAGGGTGATGCAGAGGGGAAGGTGGAAGGGAGGTGACAGGAGTCCAGAAGTTATGTATAAACTATCATGCAAATGGCTTCAAAGCACACGGAGTTGCTTCTTTCCAACACAAAAGCAAATATTCTGGCATTTAACTAAGGAAGCAAGTGAAGAAAGTAAAGCTGTCGAAACAGGAAGAGAAAATTTGGAAGGGGAGAAGGAGAAAGGAAAAGAAAAGCCAGAGTGACTACCCCGCTGATGTATCCGTTTACAGTCCCTCACTGATACTGTGCCACACTCATAGACGGTAACAACTCTGGGCTCCTTGACCCATCAACAGTTACAATTACCTTGAGTCTCTTGCTTAAGCAACTTTTGCTCTCTTTAAATAAAGCCAACATTTGTTTCTTCGCCCGATTCTCTTCTGCAGGGCATTCCAGTACCACAGTAAAGAGCAACAGTGCGTGCTGATATCTGAAAACAGCAAGTCTTCCCCAGTCATTAGAATGAGAGATGTTGTTTTATTTGAAAAGAGAAGTGAGTACAAGGTTTTCCTCTCTCCTGCCTCCTATTGCTCTCCTTCCTCCCTGGCTCACTCCCGCCCCGCCTCCTCCTGCTCTCTCCCGGTTGTCCCCACCTCCCGCCCCCCGCCCCTCCTTTCTGAAGCCTGTCATTTATCAGACCAGAGAAGGGAGGAGGGTGTGGCCAAATTGGCTTTGGAGTCAGGACAAGGTTTGGCCACCACCCCACTTTGTCAACCTGAGTATATGACTTCACCTTTTGGGTTTCATTTTTCTTGATTTAAAAATGAAAGGATTGGGTTGACGATCTCACTTCTACCTCTATGACCCTGAAAATAAGATATTCAAATATTTATTTTATTTTTAAGGAGGAGAGGGGGAGTCTAGGCGTGCCTTGTGATCTTGGCAGTTCTGCAGGGACCACAGTCCTTGGACCCTCACTTTTGGACAGAAACCTGGAGGAACAGAAAAACTGAGGTGTTCTAAATTCTCAGTAACATTAGATAGGGACAAAATCCTTATTTTTATTCTGAAGTTTTCTACATCTTTACAGTTGTAGTCTGTAGTTCCCTCAGGCTCTGAAATGTTGTCTTTTGAAAATGTGCAAGCTTGCAGTTCCTTTTCCATTGTTTTCCTTGAAAATTCGGGATCCACAGTCCTGTTGTTTAGGATAGCAGAGGGCCTGGATTCCTATGGAAATTGTACTTTTGGATATGCGGAAGCCTCATTAAGTATGTATAAGGAGTTAAGTGACTGTACGATGCTTTTAAAGCTACATCCCCCTCCACTGCTGGTTACAAATTAACGTCATTTATAATAACAACTTAGTGTTCCAAATATTCTGCATCCCAGGTGTTGAGACAAGAAACATCCTATTTCATGGGTTCTTGACAATGACTTGCAACATTCTCTCTAGTCTCATCAAAATACGCTAAATACGATGTTAAAAACTATTTCTTTAGTTTAGGATTATTTCTATGCACCGGTTCATTTTAGGTTTAACTAGTTGTACCCCTGCTGAACTCCCTTCCTTAGCACTGTTTATTTCTAATTTTTGAGATTAAAGTGCAGATTAAATCTAAAGTTTATCTGTTGAAGTTACTCGTTCTTCCAAATAGTGATTAAAAGATGTGCTCCAAGAATTGCTTAGATTTTCAAAACAGTCCTGGTGGGCTTTTCCCTGCAGAATGCTAACATTTAAATATGTCATTTGTAAATTGTTAACCAGCAAGGGGCATGGGGGTGACCGCTAGGCTCAGTTTAAATAGTTGAATAGTTGCTTATTTTCAAGGTCATAGGAAAGGAGCAAAAGGTTATATAAACTTGGGTGGGTACATACAAACAAAAGAGAGGTAAAAAGTCAAAAGTCAGCCATTTTTTTGGTGCATGTTTCTTTACTGTGGCATATCGCCCCAGTGCTGAGTTACCTGCCAGGGGTTTTCTGGGAAAAGTCAGCGTCAGATCACATTTACATCTGCCATTTGCTGCCATGGCCACGGCTACCAGTTGGGGCTGAGCCACCATCATAACTGGCTGGGTTCCACACAGGTTGGTCGGTAACTTCCCTGCTTCAAATCTTATGCCCTGAGAATATAACCCAAATGTGTATGAAATGCTACAGGGCCCTGCGTTATTTGAGCCCACCCCATTTGCTTGGCTCCCTCCGCTTTTCTTACACTGGGCTTGTATCTGTTACTTGCACACGCCAAGCACATGCCCTATCAGCCTGGGACCCTCTTCTACTCTTCCTGCGGTCAGCTCCTTCTCGTCTCCCAGCTCATCACCTTTCAAAAGTCTCCCCTGACCCCTGGGCCTCTGAAGTACCTTGAGATTACACTTTTGATAAGGGTAATATGTCTACTGTAATAATATCTCTCAATGCAGGTAGATCTGCAATCTGTATACATAGTGGGATTAAAAGCATTGATTGTTGTAGGTGTATTAGAGGTACTTTCTTCAGGTGATTGATCAGTTTATTTAAAAAGTTGGCTAAGTGGAAAATGATAAAAGATGATATAAATATACTTAGATATTTTAACAGATGTTCACAATAAATGTTGAAAACACACACGTTTATGGTCCCACCTTTTGCTATAGAGTGGAGGTTTTCTTCCTTTGAGTACGGGGCCACCAGCAGGAGCTATCTGGTGTATTCTTTGCACAAACTGTGCCTTAAGTGCCTTGTCTATGACAATCAGTTTCCTCCTCTTTGAAGTGAAGCAAGGTCTAGGACATCTGTTAATCTAACACCTTTATATTTTATATGAGTGGATTGCCCTCCATGCATTTGAGAGCAGTTTTTAAAACTATTCATCTCTTTCAAGTTCTTAAAAGCATTCAACTTAGTTAAAAATGAACAAGCAAAACTCTTTTTTTCCCATTCATTTCTTAAGCTTAGATCGTTTTGAGCAAATGTAGTTGTATAAAAAGTTTTGACAATAAAACCAGTCTACTCTTGATAAGCAGGTAACCCCACTCGTGGGAGCAGAAGTGGGTGGGCACACTGGAAAGCAGTTTGCCAGCCACAGGTGCCCACCCTTCCACCTGTGGGACACAGTGGGCACCTAGCTGTGTATTTTAAAGGCAGGGTGGAGCTCATTGGCTAGCCAGTGAGTTGGTTAGATGGAGGCTGCTGGAGAGCACCTGCTGTCAACATTTAAGGTAAACCATAATTTTAGAGCCCTGTTTGGCATTTTTTCGTGTTTAAAATACTGGGAATATCAAAAAATGGAAACGGTTTAGATTTCTTTCCACCTCTGAAAAGGCTCCTCGCCACCTTGTCTGACAGTCCCTGTCTCCCTTCCCGTTCACTCGTGTCATGCGACTTGTTTTCTCTGATATAACATGTCACCATGAGGCTATCTCATTTCATAATTTGTGTCCCCGATGGCTTTCTGTAACTGGCCCTGCTGACTCCCCCAGAAGGTAAGCTCCATGTGGGTAGGGCCTTTGCTCTCTACTCCATGTGGCCCTCAGCACCTAGCATGGTACCTGGTACACAGAAGGGTGAAAGGTTTGAATAAATGAGTCAGAGCACCAGACGACTTAGTTAACCGCACCTCATACGCTCCTATAAAAGACTGTCTTTTTAGAGAGTAATAAAATGGTGTCTTCTGGTGTGCAAGTCATCTCAGTGTGCCCGAGCAGTGCAGGCTTTCTCCATGCTGTGCCCTGCTGCAGAAGGTCTGACCACTGTGGGGACGTCTTTCAGTCTATCTTGCAGAGTGCAAGACTGGAAATGGAAAGAACTACAGAGGGACGGCGTCCAAAACGAAAACTGGCATCACCTGTCAAAAATGGAGTGACAGTTTTCCGCACCCACCTAAGTAAGATCTCCTCTCTCACCTCCACATTCACCCATCACACCTTGAATGACACCCTCACTTCTAAATCGAACCAGAACTTGTGAATAAGCAGGTACAGAGGGAGCCTTATGGATTTTAATGTAGAATGGTTCAGTTACTCATAGCATAAAAACAGAAAACGGTTGCTTTCCACTCAATGCTGTGTCTAGGCTTTGCTGGATGACCTAGAACATAGAAGGATGCCTAAAAACAGGACAATGAAACCACGAATTCTAGGCTGTCTGAGAAAAGACTACCCAGGAGTATGCTGAGAACTGAATGAGTCTGAATCAAACATACCAAGTCAGACCACTCACCATGCTCGCCTTGACGTTGGAGAGCAAAAGATTTTAAATAAAATAGAAATGAAAGACGGATTATCTTGCGACTTGCCTGTGACTCATCTTAGGATCAGAGTGTCATTCTTTTTGTATTTCCCCCCATATGCCATTAAGTGGCATTCAGTTCTCAGTAACAGTGCTTATCAAGTAAGAATTTAGTGTCTACACCCCTGCCCCCAAACAAACTGCCTTATAGCTTCCTGATCAGATGGGCAGATCTAAAATTCCCAGGACATGAAGGCTTCTCGAGCAGAACATGATTGAACCAAGCGGCCAAGTAAGAGAATGCCAGGGGCCTGGGGAGGCGAGGAAACCAAGGCCCTGAGAAGGTGTAATTGATCAAAAAACAAGGACATAGAAGAACCAGAAACAAAATCTGCCATTTCAGTCTTGGGCTTTAGATCTAATTTGTTATCTCTGCACAGCAGCCCATCTCCAGAACTGAAAATGAGCCCAAGTCCATTCAATGAGCCAACCTCATTCTGGCTGTATTTCAGAGACCACACAGCATTTGACCAAATCAGACAAATCTGATTTTACCTTCTTGGGATGCTGTTTATTAGGGGTTCAAACTTAGGCAAGATTTGTTTTGTTTTTCATTGCTACCTTTCTGTTTTTTATCTGTAAAATAATGATATCTTTCTGATGGAGTTTCTATTAAGACTAAATGAAAGCATGCATCGATGTTTGTGTAATGCCTCATGCATAGTTCATGCAGACGAAATATTAACTACTAATTCTTACAGAGAGCAGGGCAACTAACAAAAGCAGGTGTTTGGAGTGAATCAAGAATTTGGCTGGCTTTTGAGGCCTTTATATTTCTACTGACTGTGTATAAAAACACTCGGCTCTACTTCTAAGTTTGTGGCTGTGTCAATATAGTAGTAATGGTAATATCAGCTACTATACTGAAACACCTCATTAATAGAGAAATTGAAAATTGGACAATGTAAATGCTACAGCAGAGAGCTGAAATGCATTTGAAGGACAGAAGCTTGAACCTCAGGTGGGAAATAGAGCATCTTATTCTGTCTTGCTGAAAGCACACTGATTTTTAAAATACAGTCAAAGTGATTCTTTCCTATCCTCCACAGGTATTCACCTGATAACTTCCCTTCAGAGGGGCTGGAGGAAAATTACTGCAGAAACCCAGACAATGATGAGAAGGGGCCCTGGTGTTACACCACAGACCCAGAACAGAGATTTGACTTCTGTGACATTCCGGAATGTGAAGGTCAGGAGTGGCCCCAGAAAACGTTTTCCTATCTGCCCTTCATCTGTAAAGTCATTTGCTGTAAAACAATTTCCCACAAGGATATTACTAATAATCAATCAGGGCTGTGCTTGACAAAATTGAGTAATGCATGCTCTGCTTAGAAAGGACCAAAATTTTTCTCAGACCCCCATTACTGACCTGAATTATTTTTATTAAAATGCTATTTCAATGTGTGCAAATATAAAACTAAATATAAACTCCAGATGCACACTTCTTATGCTTAAAGCTCCTACAGAGTCTAAAGCCAACAACAGATTTGCAACTGAATAGTTAAAATAGAGCCACGAAATCAATAAAGTTCAAATTAACAGTATTGATTTAAGGTGGTAGACTCTGTTGTTTTGTTGAAGCGAATCGATGAACCGGTTTTAAAATCAGCGGTCTGTTATTTTAATGGACTAACAAATGCCACAGTGCATCTCACAGTTCGTGCTAAAAAATTTCAAGACATCCTTTTGGAAACACTTTCTTCATTTCACATTTTCTGCTACATTTCTTTGTGCAGAAGAGGAGGGGAAGGGATGAAGGCAGGACTTGTGCAGCATGGTGGGTACTGTCTGCACAGTATGACAGCTCTGTCCTCCCCTCCGTATCCACTTCAACCACGGGGATCCTTTATTTGTTATGAGGTCATTTGGCCCTTTGTTGACATAACAGCATCATTTTTTATTTAAGTCTGTTTCTGTTTTCCTTATTACTCCATAAGAATTAAAATCATATATTACTCCACTGCACCATGTTGTTTCAATAATTGTAAGTCAAAATTCAGTTTTTAAATAATGTAAGAAAGCAAAAAACAGCCAGTCATGCTTCTCAATACAGGATGCTTGCTTATCTGTGGGGATATCTTTCTGATGATATCTGGGATACACAGTCATCCCCCAGTGGATACTTGACACTGGATAATACAGAAACCTAGGTATACTATTTTTTTTCCTATACAAACATACCTGTGATAAAATTTAACTTATAAACCAGACACAATAAGAGATTAACAACAATAACTAGTAATAAAATGGAATAATTACAACAACATGCTGTAGTAAAAGTTCTGTGAATGTGGTCTCTCTCTCAAAATACCCCATGTCCTGTACTGACCCTTCTTGTGATGATGTGAGATGCTAAGGTGCCTACAGGTGAGATGGAGTGCGGTGGGTGGTGTGGGCATGGCGACTAGCGTCAGCCCAGCGCACCACTGACCTTCTGCCCACATGTCAGAAGGAGGATTGTCTGCTTCCTGACTGTGGTTGACCGTGGGGAACCGACACCATGGAAAGCGACACTGTGAATTAGTGGGGATAACTGTAATATAAAAAGAGAAGCATCGTCAAGTCAGATGAATATTCTTCCACTGAAGTCGTGAGCACAGCACTAAAATCCTGGAAGGGTGCCAGCTTGCTTGACAATTATTCTGTATGATCAGAATAATTTCATAGGAAATATTTAATACCATTGCAATGAAGACACCAAATATTTAAGCCTCCTAGCAGAGAACTTGCAGACTTCTGAGAACATGTGCACCCTGTCCCGACCCACCTCCCACCCAACAAAAGCCAGTGCCTCCTAGTTAGAGGACATGGCCTTGTGGAATTTCTGAATGTGGTTGTGACTATAATAGTTGAGAGAGTATTGACCAAAATATGCTAATTTTACCATTTGAAGGAGGGAATGACAGTTAAGATTGTAATAGAAAATCAAGTCTTTATTGCCAAGTGATTCCTGAAAATAACATATGGACAAGTGGCTAGTAGTATTTGAGACACTTCTAGTGGGATTGGCATTTGTAGTCTTTTTTGCTTCATCCATTTCCATTTCTTTCTTCATTTCTTTCCTTCTTCTCATGCTGACCAGATGAATGTATGCACTGCAGTGGAGAAAATTATGAAGGCAAAATTTCCATGACCGTGTCTGGACTTGAATGCCAGCCCTGGGACTCTCAGAGCCCACATGCTCATGGCTACCTTCCCTCCAAGTAAGTCTCATGGGGAAAGAAACCAGCTGTTGATGACTCTACAGCTCTATGGGGCATCTCCTGTTATTCAGAAATGTAAGCATTCCTCAAGAAGTGAGCACACCTGATGTTTTTGAATTTCCAAGTTGCATCTTCTCACATGACTGCAAAAATGATGTGTACATTCTTGCTACTCAAAATGTGGCTTAGAGAAGAGTGGTGTCAGTTGACAGTATGTTAGAAATGCAGAATCCCAGACCCTCTGAATCTGAATTGCATTATAACTGGATTCCTGGCTGAATCATATGCATGTTAAAATTTAAGAAATTCAGGTGCATCTCACCTGTGCATTTTCCAATTATTTCCTTCTTCTCTTTATTCCTCTCCTTTTCCTTCTTTCTGGTGAGATTCAAGGCTTCCCAACCTATGATCTACAGATGGGCTTTAGGGGGTTTGGGAATCCCTCAACATGTTATGTGCATGTATATCAGTACATATTCCCAGGGCGAGGATTCCTAACTTCCATCAGATTCTCAAAGGGGATCCTGCATTTCTAATAGGAACAAGAGTCCCTGATCTAGAAGGTGATCACTCCTAGAGTAAGGTTTTCCGGGTCTTTTGTTTTACATTAATTGTACTGGAAAACATCTCCCTCTCTGTAACTGCTTCTGGCCTTTCTCCTCATTCTAGGATGTCTCTACAGTCGTAAGTACACCTAATTTTCAAGCTGAAGCTGTATGACTAAAAGTGGCGACTTACAAGTTTTGATAAGAAATGAGACTGAGCCACAGGTTTCACAGAGGAAAACAGCTTCGCTAAATCTCCGCACCTCCCATTCCAAACAGCTAGTTGGAAACATGGTGTTGCCATTTTCCTTTAAGGAAGAAACACAGTAAAGCCCTCAAGGCCAAAGAGAGGGTACATTCACTTTCCAGAGATTAGAAGAAAAAGACTGCTCTCCTAAGTCTCAGAGAGGGATGTGAAACAAGCCACAAGGGTGGCACGCATCTCACACGCATCCCGAGTCAGAGCTCCTGCGTCCCACCTAGTCAGTCTGTATTATCCAGCTAGGTACTCACAAGAGCAGAACTCATCCTCTCAGTGTCTATAAGCTTGAAGGCTAACTACCTTCTGGGAGACCAAAAGAGGACTATTCCTTTATGTGATGAAGATGCTAACCTCTTGGTTGTCCTGTTAGATGACTATCTGTAGTCAGCAAGGACTTCGTGTTTTAAAAAATGTTATTATTTGCAATTGAATAACTGGAGTTTGCTTACATCGATTTTCCAAATGGCCAAAATGATAACGTTACTGCTCCTGTTCTGCCATTACTGCACATTTGAAGTGTTAGAAAAACAGTCCTTAGAATACTGAGCTCATCGTCTTTCTTAGGAGATTGCCATCTCCTGGAGGACAGCCTTCACCCAGTCACCACTCTGGGTGCCAGACTGTGCCTAGCACACAGCAGGTGCTCAGGATTTTCTCATTTGAAATGAGTCTCCTCTGTGAATGTAAATGTTCAGTACTGCCGATATCTTTCGGACCCATTCAGATTTCCAAGCAAGAATCTGAAGAACAATTACTGCCGTAACCCTGATGGGGAGCCCCGCCCATGGTGTTTCACCACGGACCCCAACAAACGCTGGGAATTCTGTGACATACCGCGCTGTAGTAAGTATGGCTCATACCCAGACCTCCGGGATCCCCACCTGCTCTTGAATCAAGAAAAAAACTGTATCAGTGCCTGAGTGCTATGCCTAAAAAGTACCCTATAGGTCCTGTGGCATGTAATTGCTTTTTAAATGTAATTTATCAGTTCCTGTAGGTAGCGATCAGAGCATCCATTGATCGTGTTGTTTGTTTGTTTTTCCTATCAGAGACTTCTGTCTCTTCTGCGAATAGATGAATGAAGGCTGTTGGGAGGTGTATCTGATATCCTACTTTTCTCCAGTGTTAAAGGGAAATCCCGCGCTTTCTGGTGCACAGATTTCATCATCAATCAGAGTTCTTTCTAATTGTTATTTTGTAAACAAAGAGGTATCTCTGGATGTCCAGTTTTTCACTATGTCTACCTTGTAAGGAACACTAGAAGAATGGAGTTCAAGGGAAGAAGATGAAATGGCAGACTTAGGAATATCTCAGAAGAACCAATTTTATGATATTTTTCTTCCATAAGAATTTGAAGCAAGGGACTAAACATTTAGACAAGGAGAGTTGTCAAAAGTTAAAAAAGACTGGCAGGCCCTGCAGGCTGGCTTCCTGCTCTTTGCTCTGACCCAGCAGCTGGGTTCGCAGGCACTCTCTTTCTTCATGAACATCTGTTTCTCTTTTTGTCATCCCTTTTTTCTCAAGAATTTCTTGATTTCTGGATGCACGCACTTTTCCTTGGAGACATTTTTGCCTTCTTTCCATGAACTCCTAACAAGGAGGAATAGTGGGTGTCATTTATGGAATGAATAGTGGGTGTTGTTCAGTTATGTTTACTCAGTGAATAATTTGTTCTTCGTAAAGGAAGCTGGATCTTCGGTATATGTGAGGATTCAGGGTGGGGGTGACACATGTTGACCCTTACCATATATGACAAACTGAGCAAAAACAATGTAGAAAGAAGCATCTACTCCAAAGGTCTTGTGCCTGGAGGGGTTCCTCCTAAGAGGTTCTTGTATACATAGATGCTCCCAACTCAGCTTCATTTGAAAAAGGTAAATGATCTTCAACTACCAGATTCCAGGAGAGGATGAGCAGAAAGGAAGACAGGCTGGTGCTCCCTGCACCCATCCTCATAACATCCATCTGTGCATTATTTTTAAAATATTCATTGTATTATTATCCCCATTCAAGCAACGGCCCCACCACCTTCTGGCCCAACATATCAGTGTCTGAAAGGAAAAGGTGAAAATTACCGAGGGGATGTAGCAGTCACTGTGTCCGGGCACACCTGTCAGCGCTGGAACGAGCAGACCCCTCACAAGCACAACAGGACCCCAGAAAATTTTCCCTGCAAGTAAGTCTGCTTCTGGTTGCCACATTCCCTGTCTGCGGAATGGAATGTGAAATCCCACTGACTTTGCTTGAGTTTTAGTTACCATAGGAACCTAGGTGAAGGTATTCTGGAATGAAAACTGGTCGAGTCATATGCAAGGAAAGTGAGATTTTGCACTGATTTTCCTACAGCAACTGGTTCCAAAAGTGTTCCCCAGAGCAGCAACTTCAGTGTCATCAGGAATGTTTTAGAAATGCAGATCTTGGACCCTACTCCAGATCTACTAAATCAGAAGCTCAGCGTGGGTCCCAGCAATGTTTTGATAAGCCCGCACTATGATGCAAGCACTTCACAAGCACTTAAATTCCAGGCTGTTAATACTTCAATTCCACGACTATAGTGTCCCTTTTTGAGGCAGGAACAGTGTGGAAAATCCATATTGTGTTTTTAGCATATAGCACAGCACCCAGAACATAGAAAAAGACCTATTTTGCTGGACTATACTGTCAAGGGATATATTTCAGTCATTTACCCAGGAGAAGCATCTGTGCCATGATTCTATGGAATACTATGGAATCCTGCACTGCTTAAGTACCCACTGTTATTCAGTTGGAGTACTTCTAGTATTAGAGGGATCCAAATCTGATATCGTCATCAACAGGCAGGTGTGCACCTAGGCTCACAAGCACTTCTTTTCCAGAAATTTGGATGAAAACTACTGTCGTAACCCTGATGGAGAGACAGCTCCATGGTGCTATACAACAAACAGTGAGGTGAGGTGGGAATACTGCAAGATACCATCCTGTGAGTCCCCTCCAGTATCCGCAGAACATGCTGACCTCCCAGGTGAGAAAGGGCAGGGAGAGCCGATGGAGGACCCCAGTGCTCTCTGTTTTCTCTTCTCTGTGGAATTACAAAAGACAGAAACTTTGTTTCTACTTTAATTTTGTTCCGGTCCGAGAACATGCTCTAGGATTTCCATTGTTTTAAATGTGTTGGGTCTTGTTTTGTGGTTCAGAATATGGTCATCTTGGTGAATGTTTTACATGCTCTTCAACAGAATGTGGCTTCCACTGTCGTTGGGTAAAAATGTTGTATTAAGGCCAATTAGGTCAAGTTATTTACTATTGTTTAGCTCTTCTGAATCCTTACTAATCATCTCTCTCTTTTTCTACCAGTTACTGAAAGCTGAATGGTGATCTCTCCAACTTTAGCTTTGGATTCATCTATTCCTATTCAGTCTTGTGTTTGCTTTATCTATTCTGAAGCTCTTTGTTAGGCACATACTCACTTAGGATTGTTATGTCTTCTTGAAGATATGTCCCCTTTATCCTTTTGTGATGTCTCTCCTTATTTCTGGATATTCCTTGTTCTAAAGTCAACTTTTGCTAATGTGAATACAGCAGTACAGCTCTAGTGTTCTTATGATGTTTCTTTTTCCTCAGTCTTCTGGTTGAGACTTTGGACCATTTGCATTTAATGTAATTATCAGTATGGTTGGGTTTACATATACCAACAAGTCAGTTATTTCTAATTATCTTATTTGAACTTTGTTCCTTTTTTATCTTCTTTTGCCTTTGCATTATTTGAGTATTTTTATTATCTTTTATCATCACTATTTGCTTATTAGTAAACCAATTTTTAATGGTTTTATTATTCTTTTCTAAGTTCACAATAAACATCTTTAAGAGATCACATTCCACCTTCAAATTACATTATTTTATTTGGTGTATAACGTAAGAACCTTACAGCATTGTATCTCCATTTCTTCCCTCATAAAATATTGTGTTATTGTTCTCAAAGAGCTTGTGTTATGAACCTCACAATACATTACACTATTTTTGCCTCAAGCAGTCATGTTTTAAAGTGACTATAGATTAAAAGTATCTTTATTTATTTATTTAGATAATTTCGGGTGTTCTCCATTTCTTTTTGTAGATTTGAATTTCCACCTGGTATGATATTCTTCTGTAAAAAGCTTAACCTCTAACATTTCTTATAGTACAGGTCTGCTGATGATAATCTTTCAGCTTTTGTGTGTCTGAAAAAGTCTTTATTTTGCATCCAGTTGAAAAAAAGAATTCCGTTAAGCATAGAATTACGGGCTGAAAAATTGTTTTTCTTCTGACTCCTTTAAAGATGTTAGTACATTCTCTTCTGTCTTGAATAGTTTCCGACCGGAAATCTTACCTCTGCTCCTCTGTATTTGATATTTCTTCTCTCTTGACGGCCTTAAGGCTCTCTGACCTCTTTGGTTTTCAGCACTTTCATTACGGTGTGTCCGGGTGTGTCTGTCTATTTATTTATTTATTTGTTTGTATTGACCCTCCTTGAGGTTTTCTGAGCTTCCTGTTTTTTTGTGGACTGTTGATTTTCACTACTTTTGTAAAATTCCCAGCCATCGCTACTCAAATATTTCTTATTCCCTGCTCTATCACTCCCTGGTTTTCTTTTCTGGACTCCGGTTTTGTCTTGTCTCATGCCTCTTAGACTCTTGTTCTGCTTTTTTCTCCTTACCCTTTTCTCCCCTGGGTGTCAGTTTGGATAGTTTATGTCAACCTATTTCCAAGTTTGCTGATTCTTTCCTTGGTTGTCTCGAGTATATTGATCAGCCCTTTGAAGGAATTCTTTTCATTTCTGTTTCTTTTTTTTAATTGATATACAGTCTTAGTTTAGTCCATTGAAGGAATTGTTCAACTCTCATATCATGGGGTTTATTTTTAGCATTTTCATTTTATTCTTTTTCATGGTTTTCATCTCTGCTGAAATTCTTCCTCGATACATGCCTATCGCCCCCCTTTGTCATGAGACGCTCTAACGTGGTGATCGGAGTCATCACACTCTCTCACTTTGATAGTCTCTGCATCTAGTCCGGTCTGAGTCGGGCCCTGTGGATTGCTTTATTACTCAACTTTTTTCCCCTGGATTTTTTGGTGTGTCTTGTAATTATTTTTTAATCAAATATTGGACATTATATGTAGACGAACAGTAGAGATTGCAGTAAATATTACTTATACTTTAAAATGGGCACTCCTCTTTTTTGTCAGTAGGTTGTGTGGGTAGTTGAGTCAATGAACTGAATTTGAGTTTTGTTGTTACTGTTTTTATTTCAAGTGCGCCACAGGCTTCACATGCCTCCGGGGAGGGGCTGCTGATACCTTGTGCTTCGAGTGCCATCTGGGGATGCTGACGAGTTTTCTCTGTATTCCTGATCCAGCCTCAGTTTTTAGCTGTCACTGCATGCCTGTGGCACAGAGGCTGTCTCTCTAAACTTGACCTTGCTGATAGACAGCTGTTTCTTATTGCTCAATGCTAAGCTTTTGGTAGATGCAGGCATTCTCTACCTTCCTGGACTACCGTCAGTCTTAGGCAGCTTGTGCCCCTGGATTTTGAAGGCAGTGTTTTCTCAGAGCTCCTGCCCCTTCTTCCCATGGAGCTAAATTCTAACTTGTATCTGTGGTGGGTCTTGAGTGGAAAAATAGCAGACTTCTGCTTTGTGTTGATAAAAGGCCCTGGGCACAAGAGAATTTTCCATCCACCAACAGGGAGAAAGATTTTTGCTTCTTTCCCTCACTGAGAAGCAATGGATATTTGCCTGGAGTCCTAGATGCAGAGCCATTTCCTGCCCCATCTCCCAGCAGCTTAAGGCTCTGGCTTTATTTAAGCAAAGGGTCTCCAGAAACGCACAAGGGTTCCCCATCCGCCCCCACTGTCAGCTAATCGCCCCCTGGAGGCCGCACCACGGAATGCGCCTCCCTCTGTTCTGCCCAGTGGTTCTCATGAATCCCCATGGAGATTCATAAGAAAGAGCTTTCACGGGAGCACAATTTCTAATTATAAGCACTCCGACCTGCTAAGTTTTTCCTGAGTTTTAAATTAACTATTTACAAGACATATTAGGTCATTAAAGTTCTAGAAAGTGATGAATCTGTTGTTTTCTTCACATATTTGCCTGCCAGGATGGAAAAGAGAACAGTGATAATTCCCAGAGACCACTGCTCTGTTTGTCACATCACTTTACATATTTCTATGTTATACTCACTATTCAACTGATTTCTCCTATTTCAATTGCAGTGCCGCCTGAACAAACTCCTGTGGTCCAGGACTGCTACCAGGACAACGGACAGAGCTATCGAGGCACATCTTCCACCACCATCACAGGAAAGAAATGCCAGTCTTGGTCATCTATGACACCACACCGGCACGAGAAGACCCCAGAAAACTTCCCAAATGTGTATGTCTTTGATATTTTAACCATGGAGAAGCAATGAGCCAACTGAAATTCCTGTTACAAGAGCCATGCTTTAAACTAATTTCTGAGGATTAATTTCTCTTGACTCTAGAATGTGAGGCAAAATGTCTTAAGCACCTTGCTTTTGACCAAAAGCTCTGAAAGAAGAGAAGTTAGAGACTGGCTATCTTTCCTGAGTAGTTTTGTGGAAGTGGGTGTGAGGGGGGCAATATATGGAGGTGCTGAGGTCACTGTCCCGAGTGCAGGCAGTGTGAAGGAGTTTGAGTTGCCAGGACACAAAGAGCAAAAGCAGAAAAGCAGAAAAGCAGATGAGAGTTAGGAGTATACAAATGCTGACCAGCAAAATGGACAAAAGTTCTGGTCTGAATCAGACCAGCGTTTTTACTATAAATGGCTATAAAATATATGGAAAAATCGTTTTCATGTGATGAACAGATACCACATGACCAAGACCTTTTAAAAAGGGAAATAAATTAGATCCACCCCATATTTACCCTGGCTTCCTTCCTGGAGACACTTTCCAGCCTGCAGCACAAGGAGACGGGGCCGAGGCAGAGCACAGCAGCGTGTGGGGCTGAGGAGACAGAGACTGGACTTGGGGATCGCTGGACACTTAGGACGGTGTAGGCTGGGAAGTAATGAGAAAGGATCTGTGCAGAGAAGGAGCTCCAGGAATATGCACAGAAGTCTCTTTGAGTCTTTGGCTGAACATGAAGCTGCACATATACAGGAAAAGATTTCACAAAAGAAATTCGTTTTCTAGACCAAAACCAACTACTGAGGAAAGAACATCTATGAGGGAATGGTGAGATAAATGGAGTTTACAGAACTCAGAGCACTGGGAGAATGTATTCAGAGATCGAATATTCTGGCTAGTCAGAGAGGAGAGACCTCATGGAACACTGGGCATTCAGTAGAGACTCTAGAGAGGTTGCCCTTTAGGAGTGGGATGAGTGTATTTCTAGAATAAAGGCTACTTTTGAAACACCCTAGCAAGGCTTAAAAGCAATCCTAAAAGAATCAAAATAATCTCTGTTTAACTTCTAGTAAATTAACTGCCTGCCAGAAGAAAATTCAACTCTTTAGAAGAAAACAATATAATCAAGTCACTAAGTGATGTTACATCTACAATATCTGGCATAAAGTTAAAAATTACTAGACATATGAGGATCATTAAATGTGATCCATAACCAGGAGAAAAATCAGTCAATGCAAGCAGACCTAGAAATGATAGAAATGATGGAATTAGCAGATAAATTTTTAAAGCTATTCTAATTGTATTCAAGGATTTAAAGGAAACCATAAATATAAAGGAAAAAAAAATAGATCATCTACTGAGAAAAAAAAAACTATGAAAGAGCCAGACAGAAAAGATAGAACTAAAAACATATATATCTTAAATGAAAAATTCACTGGATGGCCGTACCATCAGGTTAGACATCACAGAAGAAAAGGTTAACTTAAAAACAGTGCAGTGCAAGCTATACAGACTGCAGCACAAAGGAAAGCAAAGGCTAGAAAATAAAACAAAAACAGAACTTCATGGATAGACAAATAAATCAGAAAGGTTTAAAGGAAAATATCAACCCATTTAACACTATGCCCAACTACAGAATACAGAGAGTCAGGTGCACATGGACCATTGACCAAAGTCCCACCTTTTTTTTTGAAGAAAAAAAAATATGCAAATGACCTAGAATCACCAAAAAGTCTATAAATGAAGAACAAAGTTGGAAGACTTACCTTGATTTATAAACTTATTATAAAAGTAAAGTAATTAAAACACAGTATACAATTAACAAAAGTATACAAATAGAAAAAGGGGTAGTCCAGAAACAGACTCACATATATATGGTCAATTAATTTTCCCAGATAGACGGCAAAGCAATGCAATAGAAAAAGGAAATATTTTCCAAAATGGTTCTGACAACAACTGGATAGCCATTTAGAAAACAAACACCACCAAAACCTTGGCTCCTACCTCTGGTCTGAAATTAATTTGAGAAAGCTCTTAGAACTAAATGTAAAAGCTAAAACTGAAGCTGAAGCATAAAGCTTCTAGGAAAAAAGGTAAGGAAATATTTTCACAACCTTGGGGAAGGCAATTTTTTTTCACAGCACCTAAAAAGCAGTTTTAAAAAAAATGTGTAATTTGGACTTCAAGAAAATGAAAACTTCTGCTCATCAAAAGCCATTGTTAAGAAAATAGATAAGTCATAGGCTGTGAAAAAAACACCCTCAATCCATATAGCTGAAAAATGGCTTGTATTCAGAATATGTAAATATTCTTCCCACTCATTAATAAGAAGACAAACAACCTAATAAAAGTGGGCCAAATAATTCAAAAGGCATTCCACAGGGGATGATACACAAGTGGCCATTAAACACCTAAAAGTGCTCAATATCTTAGCCATCAAGGAAATAAAGAATTATAACCACAGTAGATGCCACCATGACCACCAATGGCAATGGCTGTTATTAAAACAGACAACAACAAATGGTGCCAGGAATGTGGAACAACTGCAACTCTCATGCACGCTGGCAGTCTGATGATTTCTTATAAAGTTATGTATGCATCTACCCTACAAATCTGTGATTCTTTTCCTGGAAATTTATCCAAGGGAAATGAAAACCTAAGTCCACAGAAAGATCTGCTAGAATATTCATAGCAACTTTATTCATAGTAGCTCCCAACTGGAAACCGCTTCAATGCCCATCAACAAGAGCATGAGTCATTTTGGAATACTATTCAGCAATACAAAGAAACAAACTACTGATACTTTCAAATAGCATGGATAAGGCTCAAAACACTATGCTAAGGAAAGAGGCCAGACATGTAAGAGTATATATTGTATGAGTCCCTTCACATGAGGTTCTTGAAGAGGCAAAACTAGTTTAGTGTGAAGGAAATCAATAGTATTTGCTCCTGGACGGGCAGCAGAGATTGACTGAGCAGTGACCCAAGGGAACTTTTTGGGGGTGATGGAAGTGCTCTCTATTAGAAGAGGAGTGTGGGTTATAAGGTATGTGTGCCAATCAGAACTCCGCAAACTACCTTTAAGGTCTATGCATTTCAATCCATGTCAAGTCTACTGTAATTTTCAAAAAGTGCAGGAGCCTCTTTCAAAAAAAAGTCTTTTAACACATCCAGTTACTTAGAGACCTGCCGAAGGGCTTCCTCAGACTGTGGGCACAGGCCCAAGACTGGCACTTGCCTGTGGCATCTACAGACATAGTGTTGGATTCCCATAATACACAATATACTTCAATTTTCTCAGACAGCCACAGGTCATGGGTCTAAATTGTGAAGGGGATTCCAAAGCTGTGAATTCTGAGGGTTGGGGACCCTGTCCTGGGGAGGCACAGGCACCCAGCTACCCCATGTTCCCAGACGTCCCACCTGCCGTGGCTCTTAGAACTTGAACACTGGCCCCCAGCTCCCTCGCGTCCCCTGCTTTACCTGGACCGCTTCAGTCCCACTGTGAGAAGTCCCACCCCCATTCCCTCCGGCCCAAGGGCAGAAAGCTGGAGCAGCAGGCAGGGTGGTGAGGGAGACAGGTGAGTTCCTCCCTGGTTTCCACCGAACACACTTAGAGTAGCGACATCCTGCCTGGCAGCTAGCCTTTCAACCCCCGAATCCACTTCATCTATCTGATGTGATATTATTTTCATGGTAAATGCACAGTATTTTAGCTATGTTATGAGTAAATAGACTAAGAGGGCTCACCTGGGAGCATGATCAGCTTGGACATTAGTTTCTTCCTGAGGGAAATGTTAGTTCCAACGTACATAGCCCTACACATTCACACAGAGAACGTGTATATGGTATAGATACATTTCTATGGGCATAGAAAAAACTATATGCTTCAAAATCACTACTGGTTATCCCCAGGGAACATACGTAACATCTCCAGGGAAAGGAGGACATTCTGATACTTTCCCTTACACATTTATATATTAGTTCAGTTTTTATATGGAGCATATGTTACCTTTTGAAAAATAAAAATTATAATTTGTTTTTTATATCTTTGTAGTTGTTCAGAAGTAAAGGATCACCTCTGCTTGTGGCATTAGAGCAATAACTGGCTCCTTTGTTATCATTAGTGGACATATTTCCAAGTCACTTGTTAACACTTTGTTGTAACAAAACAGGGTGCTGGGGAGCCCCTGAAGATTTGCCCAGCCCTCATGACCTGTACTGTGGAATTTGCAGCGGCCTGAGCATGAACTACTGCAGGAATCCGGACGAAGACAAGAGCCCTTGGTGTTACACCACTGACCCGAGAGTCAGGTGGGAGTATTGCAACTTGAAGAAATGCTCCGAGACGGAAGGGAAAGTCCCAGACTTTCAGCCTCCTGCCCAAGAACCAAGCGTGGAGGATCCTTCTGAACCGGGTAAGACGTCTGTGGCCAGACATACACACTCTTGGGCATCAGGATGGTGAGAGATGGAAAACCTTACTGATGCCAAAGACTTCACTGCTACAGGGAGCTTGAGTGCCGGCTGAGGGGCCGCCACGTGGAAGGAAGCGTCCACAGGTCGTCTGGGGGCCAGCACTGCCTCGCTGGCATAAAGTGGGTTTTCTTTAGGGCTTGAAAACAATTGACTGTGACGGATGGATAAAGTTTTGAGCCTGAGTGGACTGAAAGGTTGATAATGATGGCATTGGCCCAAATGGGACATTCTAGAAAAGCAAGTTCCCTGCCTCTTTTTGGAGGAATGGACACTATTAGTTTGGATTTGAATATGCTGAATAGTATGGGATAGTCAAGTGACACTCTCCAACAAACACCTGTGGATATGCAGCTTGCAAGTGTGAGTGTGGTTGTCATCCGAGGTGGGAGGCAAAGCATAATCATACTCCTCCCTGCCTCCCCGGCCCTTGGAGTGTAGCTCGAGGTGCTTAGCATCTGGTCCTGCAGTTGCCAGGCAGCAGGCGCGTGCTCAGCACCATCGCAGCGTCATAGAACAGAGGGGCTAGATCTCCCCCTGCCCCAGCAGGAGCGTTCCGGGGGTCCCATGGCTTGTCGAACCACACTTGGATAATTCAAAATCCCCCAGACACTAATGCTTAAATGAGAGCGTGGGGTGAAGCTGAGACCCCTCTTCTTGCCTGAGGTGGGCTTGCTTCCCCCCCGATGCCGGCGAGCGTCCTCAGGCTGCCTCCGCAGGGTCAGGTCAGCCCTCCTCCCTGTTTCTCGGCGAGGCTCTGGGCCTTGTGGCCCATCTGGGTGGCCCTCCGAGACAACACTTGAGAGGACCTCCCGTGGCTCTCCATGGGCACGCCCCACCCCTGGCGCATGAGTGACTCCCACACCCGGGCCCTGGCAAACGTCAGAGGTGCAGGCTGCCCAGTACAGCGACCCTCTGGGCAGAGAAGCCAGCTGCCTCTGCTTTTGCTGTTTGGATTTCCCAAGTGGTCATCTGGTGTACTGGGTCCCCGTGCGCAGCACCCATCAAGTCCACCGAGGGCTCCTGTGGGGTGCCCACTCCCTAATAATAAGGACCCCGCTTGGGGAAGGGGTCCCAAGTCACCCCTTCATACCCCGCCCACCCTGAAGGGTGGGACCCCACAGCACAGTCCAGCCAAAATAATATTTTTGTATAAAATTATTTACAGTCTCTACTCTTTCTATCTACCTTGATGAAAGGGAGGTGTTCAAGAGCCTTCCACCGTTCAGAGCAGCCTGCGTGTCCCGGGTGTCCCCTGGATGCTCTGTCTTACCACTCCGCCTGTTACAAAATCGATTATCTTAGCGTATTGGCCACACTTCCCATTTTAACATCTTGGCTTGTGATGATTTCCAAGTGATCTGTCCAGGAACTCATTAAAACAGGCGGTGTTCTCGGTGCTGCGGCGTCCCCGGGCTCTGCGGGGTCCGGCGAGAGGGCCGTCCCTAGAGGGTCCCGACGGCTCTGCGTTCATTCCCGGGTCTGTGTGCGAAAATAAAACGATCCTCTTTGCCCTGCAGACTGCATGTTTGGGAACGGTAAAGGATACCGGGGCAAGAAAGCCATCACGGTGACCGGCACCCCGTGCCAGGAGTGGGCTGCCCAGGAACCCCACCGACACACCATTTTCACTCCGCAGACAAATCGACAGGCGGGTCTGGAGAAAAACGTGAGCCACTTTGGTTTGGACTCTGGTTTGCCTTTTGCCGACCAGTCTCACTGAACAGCACTGGCCCCACATCACCAAGAGTCAGCCTGGACTGCTCTTTGCTGTGGGGTGGGGGAAGGAAACAGAGAGAGATTTCTGGGACCTGAGCTACAACACGCTTGGCCTCAGCGTGTAAGTACGGAGGGCGGGCAGGCCTCCATGCCTGTTGTCACTGTCTGCAGGCCTCGCCTTTCCTATTCATGACATTTCCTGCCTGCTTTTATTACTTCAGGCTGTTTTCAGTCTCTAGTGTTTGTCTTCTGGGTTCCGGAGATCAAAGATCACCTTCATGACATCTTGTCAGATTTTTTGAGAAAAAAGCTCGGCTGGGCTGTTAGGACTCCATGCAGTAGGGTTTCCCCACGTCACCCCCTCTCTGGGATGGTTTACCTTGGGGAGTGTGTATAGGGAGAGAGAGGACCACACTGCCTTGGCGATGGCTTGACCCGTGGAAGGTGCACATAATGGGAATGAGCATTTTTAAAGCAACAGCCAAGTCTTTGCTGGGCAGAAGATGGCTGAGTGAACCAGGGACAAGATGTGGCCATCATGTCCCGTGGTCACTAAGAGCTCCACTGCTGGAGGCTGCCGAGGGGCAGTCCCTCATATGAGCTCTACCTTAAGCCCTCTCAGGGTCTCCACCCCCCCTCCAGGGAAGTGGCTCATACGTGGAGCTCCTTTTGAACAAGAAGACACGGCCGATGGCATACTGAGTCCGAGGCTTTATAACATCCTAAAAAAGGAACTATGTCCTCCCCCCAAACTAGGAACACTAGCTTCCAGCTTCTAAGGACAGTGCTGAACCATCGGGGCCTCAGGAAGCCTTCCCCCTTGGCCCGCCCTGTACACCTGCCTTTTTGTTCCAGTACTGCCGGAACCCGGATGGTGATGTCAATGGTCCCTGGTGCTACACCACGAACCCAAGAAAACTTTTTGACTATTGTGAAGTCCCTCAGTGTGGTAAGGTGCTTCCCCTTCTGGAAGGAAATGACTTCTCAAATGCCGGCCACCACCACAGACGGCTCTACCAGAGAAGGGTCGTGAGCCAGCACCTCAGACGGGCTGCTCTCCCCCGCCGGGGCCCTCTCTGCATCACGGGCCTCTTGACCTGCCCTCCTGGTGGCCCCACCGCCTCCCCCGGGCTTACCTTAAGTAAACTGAACACACAGTCTTCTGAAAGAGCCAGCTTAGAGGGCTTCTAATCGGCCTCAGGATGGTCCCACTGAACTCTCCAGGGTCCAGCTTATGATGCCTGAAAAGCAAAGTTAGATCCAGTCACTCAGATGGGAAGCTTTCCTTGCAACAGCTTAGGAGAAAAAAATACAGCATAAATCAACTAAGCCTATACATTGTAAACCTATAAATTGTCACCCTAAAATGCAATGAGAAGTCATGCAGACTCCCATTTTAACATCTCGGCCTATGATTATTTCCAAGTCACCTTTCTGGTAATTTGTTCCTTAGCTCTGAAGTGCCTTCATTCTGAGAGTACTGTTCATTGGCCACGCGCGAGCCGTGTAACTTGAGAGCGCTCCTCTGGGGCCCTTCCTCCCTTCTCTGAGACTCTTCTGGAGAGCTAGAAGCTTGGTCGGGAAGGGGGAGTTGACACTATTTATGAGTAGTTTGGGATGACGAGTCCATGGGCAGGTCTGGAGAACCATGGTACGCCGCTCGGACTTGGACCCCATTTTGCTTTCTCCTGCCCCATCTTTGCAAACAGAATCTGCCCTGGTGACAGAACGCCAGCCTGGCCTTCTCCTGTGCGCCACTGGCTTGTGTGTGCTGTGGGGGGCCTAGAGCTCATGGGGCAGAGCTGGGGCTGCAAAGCCACTGGACCAGCATCTGGAGATGCTTGGGGGGAGCCCGGGGTCTGCACGTGGGCCACTCCTGGGCAGAGCAGTAGGAGGAGAGGTGAGGGCCACAGGAAAGGCCTACTGGCTGCTGCTACTGTGCCGTCTGGGTTTAGGGGAAGTTTATGGTGGACTCTTTCTGGAGCGGGTGTGCTCTGTTCTGCAGAAGCTCTCTTGGGGCCTCTTCACCTCAAAGTCCCTTCTGGTACACCTGCTGCCACTTCCTGCCTGGGTGCTGCATGCCTGCCAGGCTGGCTGCTTGGCAGGAAGGCCTTGAAGCTGTCATATCAGCCTGACATTCCTGCTGTGGCTGCACAGCCATGCCTGGGATCCGGGCACCTCTGACTCCCCGCGGAGGGGAAGGACAGCGGCTCCCAGGGCCGCCCTCGGCCATGGTCTGATACCCAAGCCTTCCCAAGCATGAGTCAGGCCTGGGTATTGCCCCTCTGCAGGTAACAGGTCTCAAGGTCAGACCAAGTGGAATGATTGGAACCCTTCTCACCAGCTCGCGGTTAACCTCCCATCCCAACATCACAGTGAACTGGGGGGAACCTCACCATCTACTGGGAAAATCCTCTTCCCATCCCTTCTTCTTTCTGCAATCTCTAAGAACTTGAATCTCTCACATCCTGGACTTGGGTGGGGGTCCCAGAATTGTAGAAGATGCTATTTTCTTTGAAATGTACATGTGGAGGTGGGTCTTACCCCTCCCCTGGGCACCTCTCGGGCCTCAGCTGAACCTGCCAGTTGAACATGTTCTGACTCCCACTCCTTACAATGTAAAGATTAAAAACGGATCTTAGCTGTTTTCTTATTTTTAGTGCTTAGAATAATGCATGGCATATACTAGGTACTACTTATATTTGAATACATATTTGCTAAATGAATAAATGAATTAAATCATGAATCACAGTTCCCCCAGTACCCAGGTCACAAGCTTACAGGGGTGGCTAAGGAATTTTTGGTGTGCTTGTGTGGCTTAATCTAATTTTATTTGGATTTTTTCAGAATGAGGAATTTCTCTGGGGTATGACTTTGTCTATGTAGGTTTTTGCATTTTTTTCTTTTTTTCCTTAAAGATTGTGTTTCTCATTCCCTGAGACTTTGAATTTTCTTTATTTAAACGGAAGATTTCCTAACAATCATTTTCCTTAATTTCTAAACTTTACATTGTTTCTAATACACAAGGAAAACTTGTCTTTAAAATGGAAATGTACCACTGATTAACTTTTAGGCTATACATAAGATAAACTCTATTAAGCACCTCACCTGAAAAATTTGTGTAAATACATGGTATTATTAAAACAAATAGCACTGTATGAATTGTATGTAATTAAAAGCATTAAGTACAACAAACTGAAATCAGAACTATATTCAGCCCAATATTCAGTTGTTCAGTTTCACGACAGGATTATATAGATTTTTCTCTTTATTAACTTCAAAAATTGAAGGATGCCCACCTAAACATAGTTTTTTATTTGTGTGATGTCTATTACTACTTTCAAAACTTGGGGAAAATATTCCAAAGGAAGCTTATAATCTTAGTATTTCGTTTGGGCTTTGAGATGTCAAAAATCCTGTGGTTTGGCCATGAGCCATTAATTTCTCTTGAGTTGTATGACAGAACTGCTACTTCCATTTCTCCAAATGTGACTCTTTTTCCCACTTTGTGCCACAGCGTCCTCTTCATTTGATTGTGGAAAGCCCCAAGTGGAGCCAAAGAAATGTCCTGGAAGGGTTGTAGGTGGGTGTGTGGCCCACCCGCATTCCTGGCCCTGGCAAATCAGTCTTAGAACAAGGTAACAGCTTTCCTAGAAACCATTTATTCCATCCTTCTATGTAAGCCCCGCAAAACCTTTCTACATTCACACAGAATTCACAGAGCTCGGGTGTGAGTACCCACCTCTGCATTCTCCCAGGGAGGAAGGAAAATCATAAAGATTACAAGATTATATATCTTTTTCTAGATTCTCTACTTTGAAAATAGCCAGATCTGGAGTCTTTTGTTTGCTCTGGGCAGCTGTCACCAACATGGGTAGATGCAGCAATTTATGCCAAGGGATGATATTTCTGGAAAAGTATTGAAAATACCTATGTAAACTGGAAGATTATATGGGTATCCGTGGTCTCTTTGTAAAATGAAGAGAAAGATACGTTTGGAAATGTGACTTTTGTGGGGAGCTAAGGACAAAATGATCTACAGTCTTTCACAGCTAAAGATTCTAATTTTTACACTTTGGTGATTTATTAAACTTCATCAGAGGGTGCTCCCCCGTTCACAAACACATCTTCTTCAGTGTAGGGTAGCTCGTGGTCACTGTAACCCGAGGTCTGATGCATTCGGGGCATTGTGTCAGCAGCATAGGCCTTAGTAAGTTCGGTTTCCTGGAGTCTCGTAATGCCTGTGAGTGACAGGCTACTACACTAGCTCACGTTGCTTCCTTGTCTCACTCCTATAGCCACACATGCCCTCAATAGTTGCCCTCAGTCGCTTTCCTTCCATCTGCTGGTGAGATGCTATCCAGTGAGCTTGATTCCAGTGCATCCCATTCTGCCGCAGGGTTGGCTTTTCTGTTCTTTGCTTTATCATTTAGTATCTTCTTGCTATACAGAGCTTCACCTCTCACGTATTTCAAATCCCTTCTTTCCCAAACTGCTCTTGGGCCTATTTCCCGACTATCGATGTGTCTCCCACCGCACATTTGCTCTTGGTGTTCTTTACATTACGACGGGCTTTGGAGTGGCTCACACCATGTTATGAGCCATCTCATGCCAAGAAGTCCTATAAATTATAATAAGTGTATCAGGAGACATCCCCCCAAAGGGCACTTTTCCAGGTAAAATCAGCAGACTTGCATGAGTCATGGGAATTCAGGATCACATTTGGCTCCCGAAGAATGGCTTGTTAGGTCTTGCATGGATTTCACCAAAAAGAAATGAAATGGCATCAAGGGGATGGTCTGTGGCTGGTCATTTTTGTCGGAGCCCGGGGCCAACAGGTCAAAGCCATGAATGTGGGCTTCATGTTGGAGCCACGTGGCCTTGTTCTCCTGTGGACAGGCTGGGCTCGAGCCTCTCCCAGCATCTAAAGACTGGCATGGATAGAACCTTCTGGAAAATCAGCTACTGGAGCACGACTCAAAGTGCCTGCCATCCCGATGCTGAGCTGGTAGCCTTTTCTTTTGGGAACATTACCATTATCAAAGCTGAGCAAATACTTCTTTCTGGCTTTCTGTAGAAATAAATCATCAGATTTGAACTAAAATCCTGACATGTTTTCCTTCTAGATTTGGAAAGCACTTCTGTGGAGGCACGTTGATCTCCCCCGAGTGGGTCTTGACCGCTGCACACTGCTTGGAGAGGTATGCTCAGTGGACACAGACGTGAGGACTTGTCTTGAGGGTTTCCTCCTTCCCTCCCTCCCTCTCTCCCTCCCTCCTCTCCTTCTTTCTTTCCCTTTTCTCTCTTTTCCCTCCTTCCTTCTATGGCAGGAACACCAGGCACCAGGGAGTGGGTGTGAGGCCTAAGGGCCGCTGGACTAGAGAGGAGAGTGTTTCCAGAGAGAAATGAAGAAGAAAGACCCAGTTCCAGTGGGTCTACAGGCCTGGATAAATGGCAGGATGGAGCCAACCACCATGACAGGCATTGGGTCCCTGGCTCCCTGACCTGGGCATTTGTCCTTGTGCTGACTTCAGGGCTGGTTTCGGTCTTCCTCTGTGGTCAGACCAAAAGCAGCCCTGAGAACATCCCTTAATGGCCAGGTTCAGGTAAATCATGAACTTTCTTTCTTGCCACTCAGAGGTCACTGACTGTGGGTACCGCGTGGGAGAAGACACAATGTTGACAGCTCGGAAGGGCTTCTGATGAAGAGGCTGGCCCTGTTTTGCTCATAACATCACCGTCTCCTCTAGGTCCTCAAGGCCCACGTCATACAAGGTCATCCTGGGTGCACACAAAGAAGAAATACAGGATGCAGATGTTCAGGAACTAGATGTGTCCAAACTGTTCTTGGGACCCATACGAGCAGATATCGCCTTGATGAAGCTACAGAGGTATGAGGCGCCTGGGGCTTTTACCCTGACAGGAGTGGAAACATCTGTCTATGCCTGGGTTTTATTAGTTGTAAGAACTGTGCAGGCGAAGCGCCACTAGGACATGAAAGGCACAAGGGCTTTGGGGAAGAGCATTGAACTTCATGCGAGAAACCTGGCTCAGCCCCATTCTGCCCACACGAGCTGTACTCTTGGAAAAGACACCAGGATTCAGTTTCCATCTGTGGAAACAGTGAATTGAAACATGAAGTACATGGGCAGCCCTAAAACTCTCTCAGTGTCACCAGTCAGCTGATAGGCATTCATAACCAGAGAATTATTCAGTCATTCCAGGTTGACAGTCCTGCACATAATGACGTTTGGGGGAACCAAATGAGATGATGAATTTCAAAGCACTTAAAAAATCGCTGTGTAAACACACGTACACAATTCACAGTATACAAATGCAAATGCTTCTTCCATCTTTGGTTTTAATTTTCCTGTTGCAATGGTGTTTTATTAAGCCTGACAAAATGATGACTTTTCTTGTATCACTTAAAGTTAACGATATTTGGAAACAGACCTCAGTGGATACAATTAAATAGTCAGCAATGTTTAGAATCGGCCAAGACGGTTACCAAGGCCCACAGGACACATCAGCCATGTCCAATGGATCCCAAAGACAGTGGGACAATGCTGACAGTGATAAGGATGGGCCAGGCCAGCACAAGGAGAGAAGTTGTTTTCTGAATCCCACTGTGTCAGCTAAGCAAGGAAATACCAGCTCAGAGGGTTCTGGGACTTGGGAGAAGTTGGCCTCGAAGGGCGCCCACGTTGTACCTGACACCCAGATGGGTGGGAGAATCCACTATTGGGGCAGTCAGCTATTATTTTAATATGTTCCTTTCAGCCCTGCCGTCATCACTAACAAGGTGATCCCAGCTTGTCTGCCATCCCCAAACTATGTGGTTGCTGACCGGACCGAATGCTACATCACTGGCTGGGGAGAAACTCAAGGTGAGAGAAATTCTGTGACTTACTTAAGGAATTGGTCTTGACCTCCAGCCTGCGTGAGGAAACGAGCATTTGTACAGATTCCCACCTCCTTCTGGTCTTTGTCTGGGCCCCAGCCTCTGTCTCCCTGACCAGTCACGGAGGGACACGGGTGAGAGGAGAGGTGCTGTTTCTTTGAGTCTCTCAGCCCAAAATACAGGGTTAATATTAGGTCCCCAGGTAAGTAGAATTTTGACAGATGCCTACAAATTAGGGGTGCCAGATTATTTTTCAGGGGACGTTAGCTATACTGAGCTCCCAAACATGGTGTAAAACAACAACAAAAACTATAGTTGAACTAGTTTTCCCAAACACCCACATGTCTGCTGTGGGTGTAGGTGAGAGAGGATCCTGTATCAGCACCTGTACTGCATTTTGGGGACCCGTCTTCTCTCTGTGATATGCCCCGATAATCCCTGCATCCATCCGGCTTGAGCCAAGGAGCACGGGAACAGAGCCTTTGGTTTCCGCCTCACCGTCTCGGAGGAGATGGAGAGGCCACTGGAATGGGAACCAGGAGCCCAAGAAGGTTTCGGCTCTGCCGCTGGCTGAGCAAACCGGCCTTACCTCTTTTTACCCCTTGGCATCTAAACCCTTCTCCATAAAATCAATGTTTTAAAATTGTGTTTTACATACCAGCCTTTGTGTAAGCTTTCATTTCAAGAAAAGTTTTCTGGTATAAAAAAAAAAGGTTTAGAACTATTGGTATAGATCATTTCAAATTTGCTTTCCTTCTTTCTGTGCTTTTCCTACTATTTTTCAAACCTCATCGCCTGGGTTTCCCATGTTCCCCCTTCCCACTTAGAGAAGCAGAGGGAAACTGAGCAAATGAGGTGTCACCATAGATGTGCCAGGCTGTTCCAGTGTGTTGTGCATTTAAAGACATTTAAACACCACAAACCCCTATGAGTTTAATATCTTGGTCCCATTTTGCAAATGAGGGCTCTGAGGCTCTAAGCAGGTGCAGCACGGCCCCCCGGGAACTGTATGTGTGGTGGGTGGTCAAGAGGGCAGGCAGCCCTGAACTGGAACCCTGACTCCTGCATACCAGCTGCAGGTAGTTAGAAAAGTCACAGACTCTTTTTGAACCTGTTTCCTCAGCTGGAAAGTGGGCTGCAGGCTGTTGTGGGGGAAACCATGAGAAAGTGTATGCAAAGCCCTGAGCACAGCCAAGTCTTGTTAACGAATGGGAACACACTTGTTCCCAGTGACTTTCTTTTGCAAGTGGCAGAAAATTCAATGCAAGTTGGATTCAAAGCAAAAAAATGAAATCCTTTGGGAACTCCAAAGTCTACTGGCTCCCATGTTGTCCCTGGGACCAGGCCCTCTCCCACTGTGCAGTGGGCACCATCCCTGGCAGTTGAGATGCCGCAGCAGCAGCGGCTCTGCTGGGAGGAATTAGGCGGGCTGCTTCCCCCAGACCCAGCAGCAGCCTGCCGGGTCCTGATCGGTCTGATTAGGTCATATATCCGCCCCGAGCTCATCACCGACTGGCTCAGCCCTGCACCACCTGCACCTGAGAATGCCACGCCCACCCAGAATGGGCCCAGGGTGGAGCCCTCCGCAGGATTATGGGATGGAGGGTGAAAGCCTGCTAAGCAGCCAGAAAACCAACAGATGTCCTCTTATCTGACTGATTTACAGCATGGACTTAAAATCATATGGATCTGGGTGTAAATTCTGGCTCTACCATCTCCCATGTGACATTAGGAAGTAATTTAATCTCTCTAAACCTCAGTTTCCTCACGTGTGCTACCCTATCAAGTCATTGTGAGAATTAAGATAATGCGTATGAAGTGCTCAGAGCTTTGGCGGTAGTATTTTAACACTTCCTATGCTCATTATATGACCACAACCACCATCAGCACCACTATTATCATTGTCTTGCCAATGGGTTTCAGCCCCGGACACGTTTACTATGGACTCAGTGAGACTGAGGAATGTCAATGGAACCTTCTTGGAGTAAAAGGACTTATTACCTGGCTTGTTCTCCTGGCGATAGGTCGAGCACTAGAATCATGCCTGCATCCAACAGTCTGCAGATCTGTAATCCTCCTTGTCTTGGCCTCCGCACACAGTCCTGGGCAGAGCTCTTTATATAGTGACTAGTCAATAGTAGCTTATTGCCTACGGGTGTGGGAACATTAGCCTAGCAGGAGGCCAGTTACATCATCAAGTAGTTTAGGGTCAGGTGGGGGTCCTGGCCACAGGCACTTCCATTTTCCCCACAGTCATCAACACCCCGACCCTCTCTGCCATCACCATCACCATCATGGTCTTGATCAACAAACATCCTACAGCCTGCGCGTAGCTGAGCTCTGACGGGACCCAGGCCTGCCTGACCCCAAGCCCATTCTGTTTCTTCTGTCCCACCTGCCGCCCACTGTCCTGCACCGAGCTCCCCCATCTCTGGCCTCACCCACACGTCTCCTGAGATGATGATTCTCAGTATATTCATTGGACCAGGCAGAACCACAAAACATGAGTCAAGCCTGTTGACCCATTTTCTCTGTGTCCACAACGTCAGAGCAGTGTACTCAGCCTCCTGGTGTGAGGTCAAAACCTCCAGACTTTCCCTGGAGCCTGACTGTGATATTCCAAAGCCACGGGCTCATTCAGTTCAACCACCCCTCTTCAGCAGTCACTGGGTGCTTTCAGAAGTCTTGCTTCCTCCCCCGACCCCTGCACCCCACCTGGGCTTGGCCCTCAGTCACCCTCAGCCTCCCAGCCCTCAGAATTGCCATCTCTACCATGGCCACAGGATGGCAGCACTTGCACACAGACCACATCAAGGAGCTGCGGCTTTTGTCACTAGCATCAGGATGTCTTTTCAGAAAGCAGATGCAAGAGCAGCGTACTTGAATAATTGCCAGCAAAATATTTTGAGACACCCTCCACACCTCTACTCAAGTAATGCACCCTCACCCCTCAAACTCAAGGCTTCCCTGCTCAGGCCCTGCCTCCAGGGTGGCTCTGCCAGCCAGGGCTGAGACAAACCTCTCCTTTCCAAATGGTGGCCCTCTTATGTGCTCCAGAGCGAGTATTAAGTTTTCCAAACTCTAATTATCTAAGTGTATTCAAAGTCTTTGGAGAAGAAATAGTACCTTATCTCTTGGCTGCTAGCAAAGCAAAGATTTTTGAAAACTCTGTTGAAAGCTGGGCTTGCAAAATTGGAAAACTGGATTATTTGTGAAATGACCAAGACATACCTGGGTGTGTCCATCTGGAAAAACAGAAAATTCCTCTGGTGATTTTATAAGTGTTCTATTTCAATTTGCCAAAATAAAAAAGGAGTTTTTCACAAAAGAAGAAATACAAGTCAAACGAGCACACGGGAGAATGTTTACTTTCCCTAATTGGAAAAGAAATATAAATTAGAAAATGAACTCGGACAGTCTCTACCTATTATTAGAAGATAGCTCGTATATATGAACAAATACTTTAAAAATACTAAATACTCAAAAGGGTGTAGTGAAGCGACATTTTTTTCTAGTGACATTTTACACTGTCCTATACTTTTAGAAAATAATTTGGTAATTTATGGGGAGCCATAAATAAGTCAATATAATTTCTGGGAACTTAGACTTAAGAAAATATTAAGGAACACAAATGAGTGTATGAATAAAGATGTGGAACATCAGAAGCAACTGTAGGAGCCAGCGAGCATGGTAGTGCAGAATTTGGGCAAGGATGTCACAGACAGGTTCGAATCCCAGCTCTGCCACTTACTTGCTGGGTGATCTTGGGCAAGCTGTGCACCCTCTCTGAGCCTCAATTTCCTTCACTGTACAACAAGAACGACAAAAGCACCTAATTCATAGGCTGATTAAGTTGGGGATTAAATAAGATGCACCACAGACTGAATTCGTGCCTATAAAGGTTAATTCTCGGGAAATGATATCTATTCTTTTTTTAACATCGTGGAAAAATATAGATGACATAAAATTTACTATTTTAACTATTTTGAAGAGTACAATTCAGCAACACTGAGTACATTCCAAATGTGCAACTATCACTACTGTTCCCAGAACACTTACCCCAACCCAAAAGGAAACCCCATACCCATTATGCGGTTACTCCCCATTCAAATATTACTTAAGAAGTTGTAGCATTATAAAAAAAAAAGTCCTTATAATGTAATATTGTGGGATTTTTTTTTCAAATTGTGCAATATGATGTAAGTGGTAAAAGAAACATATATAAAAGCCTGAAAGAGAATATATAACAGTAGCACCTGTATTTCTCAATCTCACTTTGCATATTAAAAAATTTTTTCTTTATGGTTTAAGAAAAAGGAAAAAAAAAAAAAAACAACCCAAGTCCAAAAGCACCATAAAGAAGCCCAGATTATTAAGTTTAGGTCTTGAGAACGTGTTTTTGGACATTGTATAATGTTTATACTTTCAAGGGTCAAAAGAAAGAAAAGAGCGCTAGTGTCTTAGGAACCGACACTAGTTCATCCAACCTCATGGACAAGTGAGAGATCTGTCATTACTCCTCCGTTGTTCTGGAAGCTTCCTTGTGAGCACACTTTGTATCCAATAACCATTTCTGTGATCTTCTTAAACACAGGCACCTTTGGTGCTGGTCTTCTGAAGGAAGCCCAGCTGCCTGTGATTGAGAATAAAGTGTGCAATCGTTATGAGTACCTGAATGGAAAAGTGAAGTCGACAGAGCTTTGCGCTGGGCATTTGGCGGGAGGCACTGACAGTTGCCAGGTAAGCAGAGACTAAAGAGGTCAAAATTAGACTGTTCTGGCCTGTCTTTGCCCCTTAGACATTTCAGCCCCAAAGCAGCAAATTCAAGAAGGTTTTGTCAACCGAAGGCCAACCATTTAGGTCTGTCCATGAATGCTGCTTCCAATCGTCAACGGGAGTTCTTGGATCCTGAGTTCCAGATCGGTTGTAACGGCGCCACAGCCTGCACACCTTCTGGGAATGTGCTGGGGGGTGGGGCTTGGGTGGTGGCTTTTCCAGTGGGGGAGGAAAGGGAAGGTCTAGGACACAGGCCGACTGTACCTACCCTACAGTTGTTCGGTTGTTCTGGGGTTATCCTGCCGAAGAGAAACCCCAAGGCAGGAAAGGATGAATACAGTATTTCCAAGGGAATTTTTCCCCAGGAAACACTAAACTTTGTTCTGTTGACTATACTTTCCTAAGTATTGAAGCACAGCAGATGTTCAAATAATACGTTAATAAGTCCCTCTCTGATTGGAAAGGAATGTTCGGATACTGGGAAAACTTGCATTTGGATGATAGAAGGATGACCTCCTATAACACCAGAATGGTTGTTTAACCCTTCACATGCCTTTTCCCCTCCCTCTGTATAGGGTGACAGTGGAGGGCCTCTGGTTTGCTTCGAAAAGGACAAGTACGTTTTACAAGGAGTCACTTCTTGGGGTCTTGGTTGTGCGCGCCCCAATAAGCCTGGTGTCTATGTCCGTGTCTCAAGGTTTGTTACTTGGATTGAAGGAATAATGAGAAATAATTAATTGGATGGGAGACAGAATGAAGCATCAACGTATCTAGAAGCTGGAACAGAAGTAGGGAATTTAGCATGATCAGGAATAATTGACAATAATCAAACTAAGACACTGTACTTAGCTACCATCTACAGCCAAGCTGCAACATTTTTTAGTATTATTATGGATAAACTTTTTGTCCATGGACTGCCGCATCCTGTAAGGCACTACAGCTGTGAGAGTTCTTGGAAATAAACTCTGTACTTCAATTGTTTTGATCTTTATTGTTCGTGTGTGCTCTGTTCATCCTACCAATTTTAAACAATATAACTCTAACAGGCTTAAGTGATTCTGTACTTTCTCATGGAATAGTTTCGTGAAGGATAAGAAACCTGTAAGATCATAGAGAAGTCCTAGTAAGTCACCCATATACTTACTATGTCAGCAAAAGACGGCTTGACATACATCTTTAATGTCTTGTTTTCTGGATCTGACATGAATGTTTGCAAAACTGCAGCATGTATGGGGAGTCATAAGAACTGGTTCTCTTCTTGGGGATGAAATTGGTGCTGACAACCTGACTTTTAGCCCAGCGCATGGAACAGTGGGCAGAGAGTTGTACACTGTGAAGTGAACTGGGCAATCGAAGTACAATACCAGACCAGCTGAGAGTCAAAATGTTACCCTGGTTCACCCTGGAGTCTAGGAATGGTGCCAACGGCCTGCAAAGGAACAACGACATATATTGATGATAGAGCACCTAATTCCCATCACTAATTGGCTGCCCAGGGATGCAGTACACACTGTCACATGGGAAGAGTGTTTTACAGTGACACCTGTTTAAAGGAAGATAAAGAATAAACATTGGATTTTTCTTGACAATTTAAAATTTTTTATTGTTACCACAACCAAGTTATTAACTCAAAATACAATTCAGAGGTGAATAGTATCAAGGAGCAACAGTCGTCTTACAGCAAAGAAAGCAAAGACCCAAGTGTGCATCAAAAAGGGTGAATGCAGCATTAAATCGTCAAAGAATGGCATTTAGTTAGTTGAAAAACAACACATTCTGATGTGCTTTAAGTATTAAAAGGCTTACAATTAGCACACACAGCTTACATATTGTCATGTTCTTCCTCATTGGCAAGATTTCCCTTTGTTGCCCATTTTGCTGGTTCACACAAAATAATTCATTAAAAAATTCTGCATAAGATATACACTGAATCTGAAAATGTAACAAACATAACATATACAGCAGAACATCAGAAAAAGGTAGCATGTATTTAAGCTCCACATTTCAAAGTCTCAGTAACAAAAAAGAAAGGTCAAATCTCTTATTCATGTCTCTAAAGTCACTTATAAAGCTTCTGCCAATTCTTTTAAACGTGGGTATAATTAACCTTTCTTTTAAGTTAAAATGAAAGTTTCTTTCCAAGACAAGTTGAAAGTGTCAAGATTGAATGCGAACTGTCCATAGTTTCACTCTTGACCATGGGCATCACCATAGAACTGAACACACAAATATAAGATAAATACCCCTTTATGAATAAAATCTTAAGACCCATGAAATCATACCCCACGGGTTTTGTTCGGTAAGGGATTGCGTATATGACTCTAAGCGTCCACTACAGGACCAAAACTATACGGGCTCACCTCAGGACCAAACCTGAGTTTATAAATAATAGAGCCGAATCCTGAAATTATACAGCAGACTTGTTCTTATGTTCGGAACAAGCCTGAACATGTCTGCAACCCCAGATGCTACGTTGCTTATCGACTCAAGGTGAGAAGAGAAAACAAAAGGCTCTGTCCCATGGGGTCCAAGGTCCTTAGATGCAACTTCTTCATGAACAGGGTTCCCAGGTCTTCATCCTTCTTGGCATCTTCAGAACACTCAGTTCAGAGCCTTAGTTCCTTGATCAGGTTTGATAAGCCATTTCTGTACACTTTTCCCAGATCTGTGGTTTGCACATCCTACATTCTTGATACAGCTGTCCTGAGAATTTGGTGGGGGCTTCTCTCATCCCTCTCTAACTGAATGGGTCAGAGACATTGCTCCCACTTAAGAAAAAAACCTCAGGAGGAGCTTGCACACAACAGGCTCCTGGCTAAACCGGCCACATATTATGTGTTCCCAGAAACTTCGATAGCACTATAAACTCTAATTCACCCAACATCATATAAAAATACTCTGGATAATTTGAGTGTCTTTGTAGAGTATTAAAAACACTTGAAACTGCACAGCATAATACAGCTGGAAAGGACACACACACGTCTCTGCAAGGCACGTCGGCTCCTTGGGGGCGTCATATGAAGAGCTCCTTCCTTCAGTCTGCAGGGGACCTCAAAGGTGAGCGTTAGAAACTTGGGGTTTTCTTTTCCTGCCACATTTATAGGAAAATGCACTCATTAAAAAAAGGAGAAAAGAGAAAGTCCTTATGCAAGATTTTACAGCTACTTAAAAGAAAATTTTCTTGTCACTACTCAATATCAGAGTTGTTTTGATCAAATATACTCATGCATAACTTCTCATAAAAACCCAACTCAAAGCTAACAGAAATAACTGTCTCCAGGTTCACTTTTTAAACTTGCTTTCAAACCCTTAGGCAGGCGTTAATTAGCATTACAGCCTATGAGTTCTTTATGAATTTCTACTGAATAATAGATAGTTGGGAAATGAACTGCTGATGTGAGCAAAAGATAGCTGGAACGATATAATGATTCAATGAGTTTTAGAAGGGAAATTGCTAACAAGTTTCAGTGATTTGGGGCTAAGGAATTTTTTCCCAGAGTAAGTAATGATGGAATGCAATGAATGTGGTCATATTCTTACTAGATTTTTTTTCAAGGTAGGGACTACGCATAAATAATTAATTTACCCAACTTTTATGAAAAGTTACAAACAGAAAAAAATTAGAATTGGTGTAACTAGAATTTTCATTGGTATAGTTCTTCATGCTTACATACTGGCTGGGTATTAAATTTCCCTGTACACCATTTAGATGCCCATCTGCATTCCAGAATCCTAATTTTCATATGACTGAATTGGTAGAAGAGTCATGATCTCAAGTGACGCCTTCTTTCTCCATTTTTTTCTTGATGAGTTTGAAAATCTGAGCCCTGACTGGTTTGGGGACCAAGAAGGAGTGTATTGCTCTCACTCTTTAAACAAGCAGCCATACATGGAGTGGAATTAAAAGGAAGAAGGCAGTTCCTCTTGTTAGAATGTTGGTGTGGAGCACAAGTGTAAGCAGGGGCCACCCTGGGTCGGAAACGGAGTCTTAGAGCTCTTGAAGCTCCAGGGACATAGTTGCAGCCTGTGCCCCCGGCAGTGAGCACTGACTTCCTTCTTACTTTCCACCCCATAATCGTGGCTGCGATGCTCTCCTGGGCATCCAAGCCCGGCTACAGATCCTTTAGGGTGCATCACCCACGGGAAGTCACCCTTAGCATTTGGGTATCTTATTTTAAAATAATCCCATTTCCTTTCTCACCGTTTTCACCTGCTTCATTTAACGGTCTTGAACATTCTCTCTCCTGGTCTTCGAGCATGGCTGCACTTGAGGTGACAGGGCTGTGCACCCGCCACTCTGCCCTGGCTCCGCACCCTGACACTAACCAAGCAATCGTCTGTGATGACACAGTGAGCAAAATGGTTCTCCTTTCTGGATGAAGCAAAACCTGACCATTGTATATCCCTCAAGAGGACTTCACACAATTTTACTACTTCTATAAATTTCTTAACTTCATTTTGGTTTACAAAAATGGCAGTGTCTTAAAGAAAATCCTCCACCTCATTCCAAACTTCAGGAGGTAGCCTTGTTCTGGGGTGAGACAGAAGTAGAGCTTTGGGTGAGGAATAAACCATTGACTTGACTTCCAAACAAGCTTAAGAATCTGGGTTCCTCGATGGGGCGAACATCATCTGTCTTCTGCTGGTCAGTCCTGTTAGAAGTCAGCTGCTGGGATATGAGCTACTGGATTTATTTGGAATGCACTGATAAGCCTTTCTTAGGAAAGTCCTGGGATGATTAATGAATCTTATGTTTCAAAATAGCATCAAGAAACAGGGCAATAAAATCCAATGAAATCACTGTCAGTTTTAAAGGTCTGGTAAAGTACCTGTGAGACACTTAGCAAGAGTTGTTTTCCTTAGGGGTGGGGGCGGGGCACTGGAGGGACAATGGAAAGAGAAATTTCCAACCGTACCAGGGGGATGCTCAGTATTTTTAAAAAAATCACAATCATTAGGATACAGCATAAAATAATAAAAGTACACAAAACAACTGAGTCACCGCTGGACCCAGGACGACCCCAGTCTTAGCTGTAAAAGTTGTGAAATCTTTCTGAGCGTAGAGTTCCTAGTATCTACGACAGTGAAGATAAGAACTTCTATTGCATAAAATTGTTTTGAGTATTAAATGAAATGATGTAGGTGAAGCCACTGATCTCACGGGGACTTAACAAATGTCAGCTTCTGCTCTCTTCCCAACCAGGGAAGACAAAACAGCCATGAAGCCACTCATAGTTCAGTCTTTTTGGAAATATTTTTGATACATTAAAAAAAAAATCAGAGATTCACATCCTAAATTTCCAGGTCATTATTTAGAAGATTTATTTCTATTGTTAAAATCACCTGTTAAATTGTTTTTTTTAATTATACAAGTAATACAAGGTCATGTGTTTCAATTAAAAAATAAGCCAAACAACACGAAAGTCTGTAGAGTATAAAAGCACTGCCCTTCCCTCCCCATCCTCCTCCCAAGCCATTCTACCTCCGGAGGGTGTGAGTTATTATCATTTTAGATCTTCTCCTGTACATCCTCATATTCATATTCTCTCTTCCTATCTTGATATTATGAAAAATTTCAAGCAGAGAAAATGAGGAAGAATTTCTATAATGTGAATTTTTGTTGATACAACTCTGAACGTTTATGCATTGTTTGGATATTTACTTTCCCTGCACAACATTTTAGACGCTCTTCTCCAAAACTTAATCTCTCTCTCTCCTTCCCCTATGTCCTTCCTATCTATCTGTCCATATCTATCTACCTATGTATCTATCTGTGTATGTATACGTGTATGTATGTATCTATCTATCTTCCCACCTAGCGACAGAGAGGGATTGCTATTGGTTTTATTTTTAAATAAATACTGTAACACATTGTTCAGCAACTTTTCACTTCATAATCAATCTTGAAAATCTCCCATGTCCTTCCATATAGACAGATCTTCCATATAGACATAACTAAATTCATGTTATGAATAATTATCATTTCATAATGAGTCTCCTATTGATGTCCATTTAAGTTGCTTCTGTTTTGTCAAATTGATTCCTTTCCTATGGGTTGCTTCGAGTTTTAACTCTTTACGTGGAAATGTTTCCCTACTCATAACCACGTTTAAAAGATAATATATATCCTTTTATAGCTTTGGGTTTGTTTTTTTTTAACATTAACCTTTCAAATCTACTTTGAATTCTTGGCTTAAGATGTGAGATGGGGATTTAATGTGACTTGTGCGTCGTGGGAATTCCAAACTCTCTCAAGGCCGTCCCTTCCCCTGTTGTTTGAAACGCTGCTTTTCCTTACTTCTATGTGTGTTTACTTACATATTTTATGTATTTGTCTCATACAATACCTGCCCAGCTTCTCTACGTCATCCACTGTCTCTGGCAAGGCAATCCCCTTGGTCTCAGGCAGCAGCATCACGAGGGCAGCGCAGACAGACGCCAGGATACCTGCGGGCCGGGGAAGGCGTTACGCGCGGGGGACCCTGTGCAGCCCGGCCGGCGCCCCCAGCTCCGGGCGGATGCCCCGCCTTCGCCCATTGAGCGATTACCCGCTGAGCACTTCCGAAGTGCCCGCCACTCAGAGGCGATTGCCTCCTGCTTCCCAGGGCCGGTCGAAGCCAGCAGAGAGGACGCCCCTCGGCACCCTTTCCCACGCTGGGGCCTCACTGCATCCTCCCGCCGGTCAGGCTGAGCCTCGTCCCCACTGTGCGCTCGGCCAGCGTCCCTCGGGGGCCTCCTGGGCTCCTGCCTGCAGCGCCGAGTCGCCTCTCTCCAGCGCCTCTGAGCCGCACGCAGACCCTCATGTTTAGGGACCCTTCTCCCAGCCTCACCTTGCCCCCCATCAGCACCCCTTCTGCTGTCCTTCAGGGCCTCTCCTTTTTTTATACCTCTTCATATCCTAGCGGTTTGCTGGTAAAAGACCCAGTGGCCCTGCCTCTCGGCCTCGCAGCAGCACGCGGCCTCCCCTGCTTCCCGCCCGGGCCCTCTGGTGCCCCGCCATCCCTCCTGCACCCCCAGCCTTTCCGACCCGCTCCTGTCCCTGGGCTTCTGCCCATGGCGCTGTTACCCCTCAGGGTTCTGTCCTGGGCCCTGTTCTTTATTCTCACTCTGGCCTGCTTCCTGGGGGGTCTCAGCCACTCCCACAGTTTCGGGGGTGATCCCCATTCGGATGGCTTCCAAATCTTTATCACTGGGCCTCACTGCCCCTCTGACTCAGCAACCCAAGCCTGCTAGCCTCTCACCACTTGGACTCGGATTTCCTGTGGCAGCTCCTGCTAGAAACGGCCAGAACGAAATCGCTCTGTGTTCTCTGGCAGACCTGGCCCTCCAGGGCTCCCTGACCCAGGGCCAGGCTGCTTGCAGAGCTCCTGTGGGAGCCCAGACTGCCCCTCTCCCTGCCCACTCTGGGCCTCGCTCAGTCAGACGCCCAGTCTTGCCACTTCTACTTCTCTTTCTTGATCTGTCCACTCCTCAGCAGCCCCACTGCCAGCCCCTGAAAGCCCGCCACCATGTCCTCTTACCTGATCACACACATTCTTCTAATTGTCTTACTGCTAGCACTGTCTCCCTCCCCTTCGTGTGCATATCTGCCACGAGAGCCATATTTCTGAACTGCAAATCTAACCCTGCCAACCCCAACTTAAAACTCTTGGAAAGCTCTCACTGCTGTTCGGATGAAGAGCAGATCCACGGCAGGTCTGAAAAGACCCCAGGTGGTGATCTGGCCCCCAGCCTGCCTCTACAGCTTCAACCCCTTTCAGGCCGCACCTCGCCCACTGCACTCCCTCCTGCAGCTCCCTGGATGCTGAGAACCCCTCCTTCCTCCTGCTCTAGGCCTCCCTCTGCTGGAGTACCAGCCCACACTTCTCCCGTGGATAACTGCTACTCCTCTTTAGATCTCAACCTGGACATTCCTCCTCCTCCCTAATGTTCCCCCCTTGCCTCAACGGGTCAGGTGTCCCTGGGATGTGTGACAGCACCCTTTACTTCCAGCCTTTACCAGGTTTTCTCCCCAGCCAGACTCTGTGGGAAGGGCCTGCCCTCTGGGAGGAGCGCCCAGCTTCTCCAGGACCCCTTGCAGGCCGGCAGCAGTTGAAATGACTGGGCTCCTAGACAGCTCTGTCTTGGCTAAGAAACGGCTTTCTGCTCTTTCGTGCTGGCCACAGAATCCCCACGGAATTTGTGGATCAGATTCCATGAAATAATATGAAATGATCTTTTTTCAAATTCACTAGCGTCACGTGGCTAGTAGCCAGCTTTATTTTCCCTAGTGCTGTTAGGATTTTTGAATTACTTGGGATATATGCCCCCATGGACTCCACATTTTCACTGTGATTTAAATTGCTAAGCAATGAATGAAAAATGTTCTCTGCCAGGAGTAATGTGGAGGTGGAGGAAAGGTGAGTAAGAAGGGGCCAACCTGTGTTCTCTCTTGCTGAGGAGTGTGGAGGAGGATGGGAGACCTAGGCAGGGAGGGTGGACGCCTTTGGGCTGAATTACCCGAAGCCTCCCTATGCTGTGGTTCTATCTATTAAGCCTGGAGTAGGAGGCAGGGTATGAACTTAAGTGCATAAGAGAAGAAATGGTACATATGCGAGGGGTTCTGTCCTCTGTTCTCCCAGCACAGCATCCTTAGCATCAAAGCAAATGAAAATAATGTCAATAGATTTGAACATTTAAAAACACAATTCATTTTTAGGCTTTTAAAAGTTTTTCAAAGTGAGGTCCAGTATATTTTTCAATATACTATAGGTCCAATTTGGTTCCCCAATATCATAAAAGAGTGTCATAGTATTCGATTTTAACTCAGAACCTAAACAAAGAAAGCTAAATTGACGCTGTTCATCACAACCCTTTAGAATAAAGTCAATTAAAATTGTTTAGGGTTTCAGCTTTCACTGTAATCAGACTGGCTCCTTAGAAATGAAACAACTTGTCATAAAAAGATTAGATACATTAACATAAAACCCAATTTTCATTATAAAGTTCTATTAATGCAAAGAACATAGATAAAAGAGTTTAAGAACAGTATATAAAACGAGTTCTTACCGAAGATGATAAGAGGTAGTTCTAGCCAAACAGCTGCTAGCCGGAAGAGTAGAAAAGGGGCTATGATCCCCCCAAAATCACACAAGCCTGAACAGAGCGAAATTCCAAAGTTTCTGTTTTAAATGAAAAATATTTAAGTAAATTAAAGATAAGTAAAATATGCAGATATATAAGTAACAAGGAGAGAGTAACAGTATTTTCCATTTCTATAGTTTTTAACGCCGAAAATGACTCGTGTCTCATACTCTAAGCACACATATCCACTCCACACCAGGCCACACCTGAGTAAATACTGTGTCACATGTAGGAGAGCGAGGAGGTCTACAGTGTGGATGAGGTCATTTTCCATCAGCAGCTCATTTCCTAGCCTGGTCTGTGGTACCTTAGGAGGATGACAAGGTGTGCCCAGGAATAGTCCCCCAGGAACGGAGGCCACTTTGCAGTGCATGCACGCTGTTTCATTGAGTCCTCCATTGACCAGCTATTCACAGCTCCAAGACGTGGAGTGTGGTCGGAATAGAGGCTGCAGCCTTAAACAGGGTGAGGCTGATGAAGACCCATCTAACCCACCTCTGAGCAAGTGCGATAACCAGGTTTTCTGTTTCCAAGTCTCATGGCACTTCCCCAAACCACGGTTGTGTATAAAGCTACTGATATGAGAAATACTTCTCTCAAAAACTGTTTCAGTGCAGAAAGCGGCTATAACTCAAAGCATGTCTTCTTTACCGGCTGAATGCAGCTCTGGCTAATATATCACTAAGCTAAGGAAGCCATTTCATGGTTTTTAAGTCAAAACATTTGGCTGCAAAAGCAGAATTACTTAGGAGAAACCATGACATATATGTTAGAATTACCGTAATGTTGTTGGGTACAATTCTGAATTTACCAAATAAACAATTTCAAAGGCCATGGTAATCCCTAGTCTTCCCAGGGTAGCAACTGTGGTCCTCAACCACGGTATTCCTGCAAACACAGAAAGTTTGGAAGGGAAGAGTTAGGGGTCTGCTTTCAATAAAATTTCACACACCGACAAAAAGCATTTGCTTAGTATTCTCCCAGCCCTAAAGTCTTTGCTAATTTTAAGCACAAATGATAGATACTTTCTAATATTGCAGCCAAATTTCCACAGCAATAACCACCACCAAGATGACAGCTCATATTTAGTGTACTAGCTGCCTTTCTTATAAACATACAATTCAAGAACTGTTTGTAGAGCAGCTGCTACAATGAAAACAAGGTTCCAGGCATTGCCTCTTCTAGAAAGCCTGCAAACCCTGGCCTTTTACATGGAAGGAGTCTTTGCTTATGTCCTTGAAAACTATCCACGGTCTGGGGCCCTTTTGCCCTCTTTCAGCTCATCCTCTGTAGTGATAACACACAGAAGAGCTGTTTCCAACACACCAGGGAAAATCTGGACATGAAACTGACTTTGTTTCTAAAGCGTAGCAAGGCTTCAAGGACCAGGATCTCGGAAAGGGCCACCTCTGCCTGCGATGTCACTAGGGGGTATGCATTCGGTGTCCTCCTCATCCCCAATCTTGCTACTTCCCCCAAGAAGTCATCCCGAAGGAGCTAGGTTCCAAAGTGCTAGTTGGTTCACTCATGTAAAAATGAACAGTTTCAGGTCTCTGGTTATGTGAGGAAACTCTTCTCCATAGGAGCTCATGGGAACTGCCAAGTGCTGTCTATGAAATATGTTCTTCCTTTTGTGTTTTAAGGGAAGAAGGAGTAAGCCATTTTTGTTCTCAAGTCAATACATTTCTTAAGAAATCTGTTTCTGAACAAAGGATGTGCAATTCATGCCATCCTTTCTCAGTGGATTTGGCATGAGGACATACGCCTGCCTGAAACAGAGGCGTATCTGTTCTCCAAAGCAAAGCTAAGGACATCCAGCATGTGTCTGACTTCCGTCTTTGAAAACGAATCCTTACCCTTTTATACTTATTTAGGCTCACTCAGCACTAAGGGCTTTCTAGGAGAATTATCGTACTTTCCTGAATGTATAATTTTCTAGTACAAAAGTAGGCTTGGATGAGGAGGGTGAAAGAGGAAAATCAAGTTTGCCAGATTTACAGGTGTTCTCTCTAGAAAATATTTAACTAATTGAAAAATCTAAAACTTACTAAACAAAATAATTGCCGAGGAGGGCAAGAAGAGAAAAAAAAGTGGTTTAAGAATCCAGATCATGGCTGGGAAGCTCCAATGTATTATATTTTGATGGCAAACTGGCTGAGGATATCCTGGTATTTTTCCCAGACGAGAGCCCCTGTCGCTCTCACATTGACAGTTAGATCAGGGAGGAGCAATCATCGGTTTGCGCTGATGCGCTAGGCTGCCATCTGCTCTGGCACAGGTCAGCTGTAAACACGTGTTTTATTTAGGCTTTACTTTTTCATTAAGGGAGGGGGACTAGGAAATGCATTCCACCGCTGCCTTCAATGAGCAGGTGGTGCAGAGCCAGGTGCTGGGGAACGGAAAGTGAGAGCCGGTGCCCAGATTCCCTGGGTCCCAGCCCAAATGGGCCACCTCTCACCGCTCTCAGCCTGCACAGAAGAATACCACCTGCTACTGTGAACATAACTTGATTGTCTAGGTTAGGTTCATAAGTTCTAGGTTTTTCCTACTGAGTTAAGACTGCTGTCCATGAGTCCCTCTGACAGCTGCAAGGACAGTTGAAGATCACAGCTGAGGCTAGGACTGTTTGCTGGGAAGAACCAAACAACGACTGAGAACCCAAATTAAAACACACACACACACACAAGAAACATATGCGGTTAGCTTAGTGAATACAGATAAATACCTAGTTGAGTCAGTAAAATGTGCAGGAGACACTGTCAAGCTGATACCCCTGAGGAGACATGGTCTGACCTTCATTTGACTGTCTCTCAACTCATTCCAAGCGGTAGAGGCCAGGGTCTAACTACACTGGGGGATAGAGATTTTATTGAAATGGGTAACAGAAATCCCAAAGGCACTGCCCTGCCCGTTAACTAAAGAGTGAAATGAAAATAATTTCACTTGTGTAAATTATGTGCGAATATTATGTGTGCACACAAAAAACTTTTGAGTATCCCAGTAACATACGAAGTTTATCTTGGAATGGCAATAGATATCTTTTGGTAGCAATGATAAAAAAAACACATGACAATTTAACAATGAGTCCTGAAGCTGGAACTCTCTCCCATGGAGTCCTGAGAGCAGAGAAAGAGGGTCTTTCTGAATGGAGATTTGGCCAAGCTACTAGAGACTATTGGGAATAATACTTTAATTTTTGAAGAAAGAATGCAGGATTTTAAATACAATTTCATGTCTCCTTGGAATGTACCACCTTCTCTGAGTCCTGAAATAAAATGCAGTGAACATTCCTAATACAGATCTGTAAATAAAGATACATGGACTTACTTTTCATTGAAAGAGAAATAAAAGTAAAAGACAACTTCTTCATGTCAGGAAGGCTTACCAACATGGCTAGGCTTGTAGCCATCCTAAGTAAACCCAAATAAGCCCAAATTAAAGATGGCAGAGGGGGAAGGATAATGAAAGCTCTTTATTATTCAGATTTTAATTAGTGTTCAAAACTTTGGGTCAAAAGCAGTGAGTCTTAGATGAGCATACAACCAGAAAGACTTTCTTTTTCTAGAATTTCATTCTTCAGACCACAAAAAGTCATGCTTAGCAGAGGAGAAGCCAGTTAAACTGTTTTTCACGAGAAAATGTTGGAGTTCATTCCTCCAGGAACCTGATCGGTATTCCATGTGGGGTTATCGCCAACGCCTGGAGAGCGACTGAGAGGAAAAGTCTTTCTAATGTTAATTCAACAGCCCCAGCAACCAAGTCCAGATGCTCCCTTAAGTGCAAGTAAGGGCTGCCTACCACCATGGGGAACCTCTGTTAATATTTGGGACTCAAAAGGAGCATTAGGGACTTGAACTTATTCTTGTCAGCCGATCATGGCCGAAGTATGGCTATAAAAACAGCCAGATCTGCAGAATATACAACTATGATGTGTCCAGAACAAGAACAACTAGTTTTCAATATTGCCAAGAACAATCCTAAGGCTTAAATCAGGGAATTATGGCTACAAAATAAAACTGATCAGAACAGAAAAGTCTATGCTTTGCCTTATACTTTCCAACATAGGAAAGTGTTCTCTACAAACTAGCTTGATTCCCACTCACCTAGTTACTTCAGCATTGGTTTGAACACATGGTCTTAAAAGCTGTGAAATGCAACCAACAAAAATCATCCCAAACAGACTAAGGGCAGATGAAACCTTCAAGGGGAAAGTTTCATTGTGAAATGACAGGCCACACTTAAGCCATTGATCTTTCCACTTTCCTAATTTCATGTGCAATGAATAGTTAATGCCTACTCCATATGTGATAAGAAGAGAAGACCTCATCTTAGGGAACTTCATTCTAAAATCAAACCTTAAATTATACAGTGTCAAAGTAAAACAGAAACAACAGCAAAGTCCTCAATGTTCCAGATCTGTCTCCCTTCTAACTTAAATTGTATGTGATTCCTCAGGACAGGAATTATGTCTATCGTGTTCTCTAGTCTACCCCCATTCCTAGTTTAATGGTAGCAACTAACAGATACTAAATAGACATATACTGACTTATAATGATTATACAGATTCCCCAACATCAGAATGTGTGAACTCAAGATACTGGGTTGGATGGTATCCCTCAAAGTTCATGTCCACCCGGGACCTCAGAGCGGGACCTTATTTCATAAAAAAGTCTTTGCAGATGGGATAGTTAAGACACAGGGACGAGAAGGTCATGTGAAGATGAAGGCAGAGACTGCAATGATGTCAAGAATGCCAAGAATTGCTGGCAACCACGAGGCAGGGAGGGATTCTTATCTAGAACCTTCAGAGAGAGCACAGCCCTGCCCCCACCTGCATTTCAGACTTGCAGCCTCCAGGACTGTGAGAAAGTGAATTTCCATTGTTCTAAGCCTCCCGGTTCGTGGTACTTTACTACTTCAGCCCTAGGAAAGCAATACATTCCAGGAAAATGAGACACATGTAAATAGTTGTGTCTATCATCACTACTCCAATATGACAGAGGACTTTACATCTCTTTTCCCTTCTGTTTACAAGATGACCATTTCTGTAATTTTATTTAAATAGGGTCCATCTGATGTTTTAATCCATGGGGTTGTCAGGAAGAGCTTCCCAGCGGTAAGAACGAGGCATGTATGAAGAAGGGGCTTCATAAACCTTCGTAAGTTACTAAACTCGGTTATAAATATCTGCCTGTTTTGACTTCCTCAATATTATCAGTTCTTGCCTGATCCTTGGAGGATTCTCAAAGAAAAGACAGCCTCTCTTGTGCTGACACAAAGGACTACCAGAGAATCCAGCTCTCTCAGTAAACCCCCACCCCACAGCCCCTGGAACACAAAATAATTTAACTTGCTCTAATTCACAAATTCCCTGCGAGCTTGAAAGGCCTTCTCTGTCCGGTGCCTGCTCTGTTCCATGGCAGAGATAATCTGGGTTGTGTTAACAGTTTGGAATCGCCCACAACCTCTGTACTGTGCGCCAGTCACCAAACCCCCCAAATTTAAGTCTGCCACATCTCTGAAATTACCCTCTCCCATTCAGGCCTGAGGCGCATGACCTTAATTCCCACTCTCAGCATCTCTCCTTCCTTGTGGCCATTTTTCAAACTCCTGCAGCTACGAGGAGGCCACTCTCCTCCTCCTGATACTCACAGGCCCCTGGGGTGACCTGTGAGGCCATTCACAGCTGGAGACAGTCTCTCTGAGTCCCCTTGCCTGCATATTCCCATGATAACAAAGGCCATTTAGCGCCTGAGCCCTCAAAGGGGGCCGCACTTCCAAGAACCGTGCTCTAGCTGGGAAAAGTCACTCCTGCCCTCCTTTCTGTCCCATACGTTTCTTTTTCCTTCTTCATACTTGCCTAGTTCTCACCTCTGGGAAGCTCTTCCTGACTGCCCCATGGATTAATCACTTCTTGTACCTATTGTTTTTTCTATTTCTATAAGCTTATAAATAATTCTATTAATTCATTTATCACAGTGAGTTATGAGATCATTAAAGTGTGTATATCCCTTGCTAGGTCATGAACCTTTAGAACTCAAGAAATATGCTTTTCTTCCTTTTATAACCTGGTGTTTTGCATGGGGCCAGTGAGAGAGCAGATGCTCAGGAAATAGGTTAAGCATGGCCAACATGTGGTATCACAAATCAGAGAAAGGGGATCAAAAGTAAATGACATCACGATGAGCTAGATTTTGCATAACATCTATTTCATCCATCAATAGACCTAAAAATAGAGAAAACAGAAAAATTTGTAGAAACAATCTCATATGAAAAGTCGTTATGCTGATTGATTAAGCAGAAAATGAGCAACATCACTAGAGGGTGCCCGGCAGTGGTACGTCTTCTAAGGACAAGAGGTCCTCATTCTTGAGTATTCTGATTTAAGATTTTTTTCAAGTTCTTAGCTGCCAAACAGATCTGGGGAACAGTTACCTTCTGACAAGAATGCAGTGACAAGGCACGCCACTCCTGCCATTAGATTGCTTGCTGCGAAGGGAAGGCGTCGTCCAAAACGCTCAATGGTTAGTAAGATCAAGAGGGCTCCTGGCAGTTCCACAACTCCTGAGATGAAAAAGTCGACATAGAGGTTGCCTCCTATAATCCCCAGGCGCATGACGAGGCCCTGATAAACCACTGCACTTGTGAACCTGGAGCAATATTGAAAGACAACAGAGAACAAATAGGAGATGACTTCAACCTGCTTTGAAGAAAGGGATGCATCGTAAATTTGACACAAGCTTTCGAATCATCACAAGTCAAACTTACCAAGCAAACATAAGTATAAGTGTGCACTTCCTCATTTGGGGAGTTCTCACCAGATCTAAAAAGGATGGATTACTAACTTCCTCATCTGTAACAGTGATCTATATAAGAGAAGCAGATTTCAGTAGCAATATATACCAAGAAACACCTGCATATTATAGATTTGTCATTGACCAGATTCAAAGCTACCTAACCAAATATCTCACTGAACTGACCAAGGGTCTGCCCTATCAAATCTGAAAACCTGAGAATGCGGTCTGGTTATCCAGCCTTTTTAATAGTCAAATTCAGAAGGATAAGTCTGCTGCACTGAGAATCCATTCCTAGGCGAACATCCGCAGTACCGTATACTAAGCTGCTCTGAGTGAACAAGGGAAAAAAGTACGTTCTAAAATAAAATACATTTGTGCATTTATTAACGTGGAGGAAATGAGTGTAAAAGTGACAATGTAGGTGGGGTCCTTTATTAAATCCTCAAACCTTACGTTGACAAATGAGATAGAGTAATGTTAAGTTCAAGAGCAAGCGTGGCCCCAAAGGTGTCGTTTGCTCTGTCTGTTTACTGGAATCTTGCACCTTTCCAGTCTTTCTTCTTCTGTGAGCCCTGGAGCCCATGGAGGGCAGGGGCTGTATTACAGCACCAGGCCAAGTGCCTGGTGCTCAACCAGGGTTTGGCCACAGGCTGAGCATTGAAACAAGAAGTCAAGTGCCTTGGCCACGGAGTGTGGCCCTCAGTCTTTGTCCTTCTATTAAGTGAGAACCCTGACTGGTAAAGATGGAACCCCTCCTGTCTGATTATCAGCTCCAGATCTGGTCCAGATTGAATGGAAATCTAAGCAAAATTTCCCCACACCTTTGAGCCAAGTTTCTTTCTAAGCAGCCACAGGAATCTGACTTAGAGGAAATTCACACTGACGGTACCTTCTCAATCACCTATTTGAAACATTATGCTCCGTGGGTCAGCCGAAGCTGGACGCCTCCTGCCCATGCCTGCTCCAAGGAAAGTCTCACACATGCACACTCACACGCACACACACTCTCACACACACAACACACACTGTTTCTCTCTTTCTCACACCAGAAGACGGCAACACGGATGACTGTGGGTCACTTCCTTTTCCTACATCTTTCCAGCACTGCATTTCTTCTATATCAAGACACATATTTTTCACATTTTAACAACTCTTCAATTGGGATGCATCTTACAACGGAGCTGGTAGGAAAGTCATGTGTCACTGTTTAGCTAGCATGGGTTTTTTTAACTTAGTGGTACATTCAGTGATGAGGTGCCTTAAAGCAATACTGTCTTAGAGTCAGTGAAACACCAGCAGTTTCCATGGCAATGCACATGGAAGACTGCTAACTGATTCCACCACCCATTCCTTCCTTCTTCCTTTTGATAACAGAATTCATTGAATTTTAGTTGGGCCCATGGCTGCTTAGCTAAAGTCACATTTTCTAGCCTCTCAACTATGGGTGGCCTGCAGCTAAGATCTCAGGAATGAGCTTGGGAGAAGGAGCCAGGTGTACACCGTCTGGGCCCAACCCTTTAAAAAGGAGATGGCAAGACAAGTACCAAATGATTTCACTCATCTGTGGAGTATAAGAACAAAGCAAAAACTGAAGGACAGCAGCAGACTCACAGAACCCAAGAACGGACTAACAGTTACCAAAGGGAAAGGGACTGGGGAAGATGGGTGGGAAGGGAGGGATAAGGGGGAGAAAGGGCTATAACAATTAGCACATATAATGTAGCAGAGGAGGGGGGAATACAGGGAAGGCAGTATAACACAGAGAAGACAAGTAGTGATTGTATAACATCCTTCTACGCTGATGGACAGTGACTGCAATGGGGTATGTGGTGGGGACTTGATAATAGGGGGTCTTGTAACCATAATGTTGCTCATGTAATTGTATATTAATAATAGCAAAAAAAAATAATAATAATAAATAAAGGAGATGGCTTGCTCTTCATCTGGTGTCTTCCACCTCCTGAGCAACGGGAGAAGCTGCTGGTGAACCCACTTCAGCTACACCACCCATCACGGGTGATGGTGGGGAAACCAGGTAAATAGAGCCTGGTTCCTGGGGGACCTCAGGGAGCCCAGCGGCCTTCCAGTGCTGGGTCGCTCACCTCTGGTCAGGGGAGAAGGACAGGTTTTGGATTTTTTTGTCACTGCACAGTTTGGGTCTCTGTTTTGACAGCAAGTTGACCTACACCCTAACAAATGCAAACTAATACAATGCTTATTAAAAGTCCTGAGCTAATCTTCTAAATTCTAAGACCCCAACGAAGGATTTTTTTTTTTACTTCACATTTGCTGTTCCAAAAATAAGGCAAGAAGGCAAAAAGTGAAAGAACTCAGTGTATTACAACAATATATGATTACATGGTTGGTTATCAAAACGTTTTCCACAATAAGTTTCTATATATTGCTCACATTAAATAGTAACTTCTATGGAGTTTGTAATACTTGTTGGATTCTGGGCTAAGTACTTTACATGAATTAGTTTATTTAATTTCATCAAAACTCTCTAAAGGTAGTACTTTTATTAATTCTATATTATAAATAAGAAAAACAAGGCTTAGGACATTAAGGATTAGATAGAAGGAAGAGAGCTGAGCCCGATTTGAAATCAGGCAGTTGTTGGAGAGCTAACTTCTTATTCCCCAAGCTGCACTGCTGAATGTATAAAAAGGTCCTTATTCTAGAAAACTGCTTTGTAGTTGATGGGCATGTCCATGTATTTTAAAGGATATTATGCACTTGACCAAGAGTCAAATCTTTAGTTAAAACACTGTTTCATGGAAAAGTTATTTTGACTAAAATAACTTACATTTTGGGGGTCTTTTGATGCAAGATTAAAACCACCCACAATGTGAGGGCAGCTTCCTTCCACGGATGGATCCCTTTCCCAGGGGTTCTTTGCTTTTCACTCAGGGCTTCTCTGCAAGACTTGGTTTGGCCCAGCCATGCTCGTTCCCAATGCCTCTGCTCTCTGCAGGGGGTCCCTGACAGCTCTGCTCAACACAGACACATCTGCACCACTGTTCACCCAGCTTTCACACGTGGCAACTGTTTTCTTTTCTTTTCAAAAGCGGTATTCTCAACAATTTATTATGGGTTCTCTTACTTCCTCTTCAGGCTTCTTATTTCCTGCCTGTAGCTATGCCTTCTATCCACTAGATGAGAATGTGGACAAATTTGTTTTCTTTCAGGTCCCAATGTCAACATCTCAGCATTCAAAGGAAATCATACATCATGTATTTAAAGTTCTCTGCACAGTTCAGGTAGATAACTTGACATCTATGCACCTTTATACTTTTTTCAATTACTCATGGTTCTTAACTCTCTCTAACTGATTAAATAACCAAGATCTCTTGCCTTCATGTTAGCTCTGCAGATGTCAGTGTTTCCTGATCAGATCTCCAGACTGGTGACGTTACCACAGGACCACATAATTATGATAATAAGGCAACAGAAGTCTGATGGTCTAACCCAGAGGTTGGCAAACTTTTTCTGCAAAGGGCCAGACTATAAGTACTTCAGGAGCGTGTGGGCTATGCAGTCTCGGTCGGAACAATTTAACTTTGCCACTGCAGTGCGAGAGCAGCCATAGATGGGTACATCAATGGAAGACTGTGACTGAGTCCCATAAAACTTTATTTACAAAAATAGGCAACAAGCCAGGTTGGCTCACAGGCTGTAGGTTGTTGACCTCTTATTTCCCTTACAATGAGGAAGAAGTTGAGACACAGGGAGGCTAAGCAGCTTTCCCAGCAAGGACCACAGGCAGCAAGGAGCTGAACCAGGAGTTGATGCCAAAGGCCACATGGCTAACCAGTGCGGTATAGTGCATCTCCAGAGAATAATATGTATTTTATTGTTTAAAAGTATGCTTATATCATCTCACTAATGGTTCTCACAAGGCAGTGGGATTATGATGGCTTATATTTTCTTCTTTTTTACTATAAGTATCCTCTTAAATTAAAATGTAAACCTATATTGTTTTTTGTAACAAAAAAAATAGCTCACTTTTAAAGTAAGGGATTTAAATGAGACACTCCTGTACCTTTTTGCGGTTGACTCAGTATCATTCTTTCTCTTTCTTAATAGAACCCCCCACTACACCTACCCAACCCTCTCACCTGCCAAGTCATCAATTCATGGTCTCTGGGGAGCTGACTTGGTTTTCAGTTACAGGGGAGGGCCTGATAATTAATCTAAGCCTAGTTCCATTCTCTATGCTAGCGACTGGCTGTGTGACCCATTCTGAACCAATGAAGAATACATATGTGACCCAATCTGAGCCAAGGAAAAAAGGGCTTCTGGGGAAGTCCCTCAGTGCTCTTAAGTCAGAGGTTCCTGAAGGCATCTCCTCTCTTTCCCCCCTCTGGGAGTTAATGAGGAAATGGTGGGCTCAAATAGGTCTCAGCAGCCATCCTACACACAGGAGGGAACCAGTTCAGTGATGAAGCCAACCTGTCAGCATAGTGGACAGAGGGAGAAACCATGGCCTGATGAGACTGTTGAGACCCAGGTCTGGCCAACCCTACGTGATGCTGTAACTCTAGAATTCCAGATACACAAGCCAAGAAATGCGCTTATCATCTAAGTTGGTTTTCTGTTACATATTCCCAAAAGCACAGTTATCTGGAGAATTCAGTCCAGAATAATGCTTTTGCATTTAATAACTAAATATTTTAGGCAAAATAATTTAGTACAAAAAAATTAAAATAGTTGCTTCAGTACTTAGGTTTACTTGATAAAAATATTTAGTATTTGACTTAATTTCAAACTTCTAAAATTTAGAACCAAACCATCCCATGATCTCGGCTTTTCCAGAGCACAAGCTTAATGCCTATCCTCTACTAAAAGACTATGAGGTGCTGGTCAAAACCGAAGGTAATCGAGACCGTAAACCCAATCTTCCCCGTCCAGCGAATGAGAGGATTAGTAGTACTTCCAAGTGGGTGAGTGTTTTGCCAATTTAAGAACAAATCCAGCTGGTCTTTGATTTACTAACATGTTCTCTACGATGACGCAGATAATCTGAAAGATGACCCACTTTCTGGTGTCCAAAGACCATGAGAGACTAGAAGCTGTATCTCGGATGGAATTCATCCAGCGAAGTCTTGGCAACTTGTGGGCAGTGACTCCTGCAGCTATAACTCTTTTACAGCAACTCCAAGCTCTGCCCTTTGAAATTAAACTGAGCTTTTTCTCTATTGCCAAAGGGTTACCAAAATTTGCCTTGTCTGAGTCAGATACAAAGAATAGAAATGGTTTATCAGGTTCCTATACCTATAGATAGATAGATATCATATAAAATGTGTTTCAGCCAAGTTAACTGTATTTTGACAAATGGGTCAAATGATATAACCACCACCACCATGATATGAACGTACCATCATTACCCAAAAAGTTTCCTCCTGTTTCTCAGCAGTCAATCCTTTCCTCCCACATTTGCGTTCTGTCATTACAGTGTGCCTTTTCTAGAATCTCATATAAACCAGGCAGTACGTTGTCTTTTGTATCTGGCTTGTCATTATGGTGGTCCCACGTGGATGCCCTCTATTGGGGTGCCCACTTGTTTTAATGCGGAAGGCACACAGGCAATACTCTCGATAACACTTGTCTGTTTGGAGACTTTGTCACCTTGTTATGTCACTCACAGAAAAGAGCGCTAGTCACAGGCAAGCTGCACATGTTGGTTTCCTTGTATTTATTTACTGAGCTGACTGCCGTTTGCTCTATCCATCTCTTAGCTGTCTTTTAATTCTGCCAAGATTTTTGTTTTACGTCAACAGTGATGTACCCTATGCTAAAGGAGTATTTTATTCATCTTTCTTTGATTAATTTAGCTCTATTTACAGTTCTTCCTGGGGACTTTCTGAAACATTTCTTCAAGTTGACATTTTAATTTAAATCGCCAAGGAAGAGAAAGACATTATAAATAGCAATCTATTATGAATATGGTGTTCAGAGCTCCCCTGATTGGGGGACTGGTTTCTGGTCAAGAAAAACAACTATCAAGGATCAGGCCAAAGAAGCTGTATTTTACTCAGAACATTTTCTTCCCAGTGTATTGCTTAAACTCTATGAGCCTTACTTCTCTCATCAGTAGCATGGAGGTGGTAACACTTACTTCATTCCTATTTTGAAGATTCAATGAGGTGCCCATATGTACACACACACACACACACACACACACGTAGTGCTCAGTAATGGAGGCAGTCAACATTAATGTTATTTCTGTAACAGTTTAGAGCTATTTTACTCCCAGATGATAATTCACCTGATACTTTTTATCTTTTCAGTTGGTAATTTGTAACTGATGGCATTGAAAGTTTCTCTGAAATGAATCATTTAGCAAAGAGAACTGTCATTGTGCTTTTTTTTTTTTTTAGGAATGGATTTCTTTTTATATTGGATTTTCTCAAGTATACCAGGTATGTGCGGCCAGGTGGGCTCTGCTGATCTGCGGGGCCTCAGGCAGGGGGACTCCTGTGAGTGTGTACACACAAGCAAGGGACACTCGGGACACCCGCCGCTCAAAGCGTGAGCCGCCATTTGGGAGCTTGGAAAACAAGCCCCACCCTAGACTAGGGAATCAGAATCTGCATTTTAACAACATCCCAGAAGATGAGTGTGAAAAGGCCTGATCATCAACGAATTACAAGCTCTGCCTCGTCTGCTGACTCTCAGCATTTCTTCTTCCCGGTCTGAGTAGGAATGGGAGTTTTCTAGGCCGAGGAGTTGATCCGATCAGCAGGGTCTGCCCCGTGGGCAGGGGAGCGGGCCGGGCCAGGCGGCTGCACCTCCAGCCCTGCAGTGTCATCGGGGTGTCATCAGCTGGCGACCCCTCCATCCGCTGCCATGTTTCATAAGGAAAAGTGAAGCCGCTGAGGAGAAGGAATGATTTCTCCGGTCTCGAGTCTAACGCTGGGATGCAGCCACTGCAGGCTCTCTAGTTTTCTAGAAGCTTTTAAACCCTAAGAAGTCTGTGTGAATAACATATTACTTGGGACTTGAGGCTCACTGGTTTGGAGGACCAAGAGCAGCCTTCAAAGCTCAACTACCCTCAGGCCTTTTACACACGCCCCAGGGGCTGACGGCTGGGCGTGGGAGGAAGTACCCGGTGCCTGCCGCGGGTGCCCGTGACCCCCCACCAGGCGTGCCCGCTTTGCTCAGATGAAGGGAGCCCCAGAAGGGAGGTCCAGCAGTAAGTGTGGGACACCACAGGGCCCTGGCCAGCTTCTAGGTGGCCATGGTGCCGCCAATATCCATGAAAGAGAATCCTTCAAATCACCAGTAGTGCTTCTGGGAATTTTAAAAACCTCATTATACTTTAAAACAAAAGTAGATAAAAGATTTACCATACAGAATTCCTATGATAAAGAAATGCCCACATTAAAATTATCAAAAGTATCTGATGCTTATGAAAGTACTGAGAAACAAATCCCAGTCACCACAACCAGCCTCGTCCAGTAAAAATAGAGTGTGAGTCACATGTCAGTTTAAGTGTTCTGCAAGTCACATTAAAAAAGGTAAAAAGAAACATGAAAATAAATTTTAATAATATGTTTAACATATTAAAATTATTATTTATCCAAAATATTATCATTTCAACAGGTGATCAATATGAAATTATTAACAATAGATGTGCCTTATGTCATACTAAGTCTCTGAAATGTGCTACCAGTTGACTCTTAACAGCCCAGCTCAGTACAGACTAGCCACGTTTCTGGGTTCCATGGCTGCATGTGGCTTGTAGCTACCACACTGGACAGAGGGGGTCCAAACAGCCTCAAGCCCAGCCAGCTCTTTTGTTAAGATGCCCTATAGAGAAGATATTTATTCCATTTGCTGGAGTCTGGCCTGAGAGAGTCCTGCCCCCACAGCTGGGCACGCTGCCTAGAACAGTAGAAGTGCATCTAACGGGAGGTCTCCCCGGGGATCTAAATCGCAGCCTCAGTGTTAGCAAAGGTTAGCGGGTTGCAGCTATGGGTCACATGTTGGAACATTTCTTCACTTCTTAAGAATAAATCTGAAAGATTTTTTTGGTGGGGGGAGAGGTGTTAAAGTAAGAGAAAGAGAAGAGAGAATGTTTTTTCTGCTCTCAAACTCTAACCTTCAAGACTCAGAGTGAAGGTGATAATGGGTTGAAGTAAGCACATCAGCCTCAATAATGATAATTACAGACACAGAAAAGTTCTCAAATGCTAAAGAATGTCCAACATCTTAAACCACAGTTGCTTGTTTGGATACACAGCGGTTTGGTTCTCCGAATAGGCGAATGGGTATTCATAAATCCCAATTTATCCAAGGATTTTTTTGAAGTGGGTGAAAAAGCTAGTGAGTGAATTAGAGCAGGGATACCCCACCCATAAGCACTCTTCTCCATCATTCTTTTTAGTCTTCCAAATGCTTCAGAAACTGCTTTTATAAGAATAAAGTCTCAAATAAGAAAATAATAGAATATAACCCCCTGGAATGCTTGCTCCTTACTAGTTGGGGGAGTATTTTCCACCTGCTTCTGTTGGCCCGTGCCCACACCCAGCTCGAACTTTCTCAGGTGTTCAGGTTTTTGCAGGATTCCAGTAAAAACTGCAGCTTTGCTCAGTTAGATTCCTGGCACGTATCTTTCTGCCTGGGCATGGGAGCCAAAGGCACTCCTGCCACTACTCTGGGTTGGCAGCCCTTTCTGTACAGGCCCAGGACAGCCAGGCAACATCAGGTCCTGCCACGCCAGTGCCCAGGGCCATGGGGATGAGGCGAGTCCAGCACCATATTCTTGGAGGCCCTCAGGTGTCTTGCATCTTTCTTGGGGGCCCGGGTCCTCTTGTTCTCCTTGAGACAGTTCTCACCGGCCCCTCTGCAAGCAGAGGCCCTGGCACTCCCCATGGGCTGGTCCACAGGCCATTTGTCCGAGTTCCTGCCCCGAGCTGGCCCCGGCCCCCAGCTGTGCTATGCGGAGGCCTAGCTGCCCTCCTGTTTCCTCCACATCCATGTGCTCCCTCCGCTCTCCGTGTGCGTGAAGCTGTGCTTCCTCTGATTGGGAAATGGATCTTCCTAGTCCCTATTTTTCCATAAGAACTTTTAAAATTGTGTTTGCACTTTGGCCATACTATTTTTTTGACCATTCTTAAAGGCGAAACTTATTTTGCAGTAATGATGAATTGAAAAGCATTTGCGTCCCTAAGCCAGTTTCCAAACTGAATCTGTATTATTAATCATTTTTTTCTTTTAAAAAATGGTACACATTAGCAGTGCTTGGAAAATATTTTTGGTTCCCCAGCCCATCACACCCCATTACAGGATGGCTCTTCTTGGCCCTGGTGAGTGGGTGGGGCTACCTACTCAAATCTGCCAGGGACTTGTGAGCATTTAACTGCTAAAGCAAGACCCTGCAGACCTCTCTCTTTCTGCGAGGGTCCAGGCAGTAGCTATGAAGACAGCCTCGACTCCAGGACCGGCAACATGGAGAGGAGCCCCCAGGGAACCTATACTGCACAGACAACGGCGCCTCTTCCGTTGTTCCAAGCTCTTGAGATTTCAGTAGCGTTTGTCACACACTCCCAGCTTACCCTGAGTGATGAAGTGTCCGCGGATTTCTCACGTTTACCCAAAAATCCTCCGGTCCACATCTTTTTCTTGATAGGAATTGATTACGCTAAGTACTAAGTTTCTATTTTGAAGTAGTTAAACTTAGACTCTTCAATTTAAATTTGGGAAAACCGCCGTTTTGATGATTTTGTTAGTTTCTTATAATGAATAAGTCCTTCTGATAAAAATCACACCACTGAAACTCCTAAAAGCCAAAAGGAGGACTATTTCTATTGCATCTCAATCAATAGGCACTAATCAAATTATCACACAAATAAGCATAAAAGTGCAACACAGGGCTCACAGAGAGAGCTCTGGACAGAACTGCCATCCTGCTGAAGATGTTTAGCTAAAAGCTGGTGGGATGCTCAGGTAATGGAGAAGTTGACAGATCTGATCTCAGCCCCCAGGAGGTCTAATGAAGGTATCGGGGGGGCTAAAATTCAAGACACTTGTGAAGTGTGCTCATACACACCACATCCTTTTGAGAGGTACAGCAGGTGGGCATTGTTTTCTCAGCAAGCCTAACTTTTCAAAGAAATGTTTGAGCTTCTTGAGGGAGCAAATTCCCTGCTACCTTTGCATCACTGATGTTCAACCACGGAAAAAAGTGCTTCTGCTCTATTTCAGTGATGACTACTTAGAGAATGAATCCAGAATCATAAAGTGTGCATTAGAGGACGATACATATTTAGGGCATTTTCTAACAAAAGCATATTTATCTTGTAAGGCCAAGAGTGTGAGGATGACTGTTTGGTAGTTGTAAACGAATCTGAGGTCAAAATGCAGTGGCTCCATACCTGCGTCTTCAGCCCTGCCCACCCTCACAAGTCTGCTCCGTTCGCTGATAAGCCCAGCAACTCCTCTGTATCCTAGCTAATATCTGCAGCACAGAAGCACATGTTCAAGTTACTAATGATTGGGTTTTAAAGAGTCAGGTTTTAGATTGTAAACTAATTCAGACTCAGAAACAGCTACTGATCTGCTTCTTAGCTGGTGCTCAGAAAACTGGCTCAGTATTGAGACCAATTACGGCGGCTCTCTACTTCAACGCTAAAACACTGGTAGAGTCTAGATGAACTCAGGCCTGACTGTGACGGTCAAAGTCATGAGCGCAGAGGAGAATGAATATCTTTGTGACCCATTGGGTGTAGAAGAATATTTCTTAAACAAAACCCATAAAACAATCAAGTGAACTGTATCAAATCAGTCTGAGGATTTTTTTTCAATGAAGAAAATAATAGGCAAAGGTAATGGGTGTCTAACACATTGAGAGGAGGATGCTTGCAGTGTGCAAAACCAATAAGGGGGTAATACTTAGATTATGAGAGGAGATCCTATAAGTTGAAGGAGACAAATATCAGAAAATCCAATACACAGGAGCAAAGCTATGGGGAGGATTCTACAGAGGAGAAACCAAAATAGCAAAGTAACAGGCATAAAGATGTGCCAGGTCTCATTAGCCAGAGATGTGCAATGTAAAATACTCAGGAGGCTGGGCAAAATTAGAAGACTGGAAAATACCAAATGCGTATGTGGGTGAATGGGACACTCGGTGGGTGGATACAGAATCTGGTGCTACCTAGGGCACTAAGCTTGCATGCATCCCAGGACCCAATACGTAGTTCCACTTCTAGACATTATAACCCCTGGAAAACCTCACAAAGGTTCGAAGGGGAGAGGTATGAAGACATTTATCACAATGGTTGGAGGTGACCTAGGTGCCTGTCACGAGAGGCTGGAGCCATGAAACAGAGCAGATGGCACTGA